>OX393560.1:29868775-30468775 GCA_947650365.1 Chamaelirium japonicum
TTACCCAATATGTCCCCATTTTTTTACACCAAAACCTCCTATGGAATATAAATTTTTTTTTTATACAATGTGATCCTTCCATCATTTGTCTTTCCTAACGAGAAGAGAAAGAGACAGGGAGAGAGAGAGATAGGGGAAGAAGAGAGAGAGTGGTCCACATGGCATGTGTTGATTGGGCTGTAGGAAATTAAGCCATGAGGGAAAACGTGTGAAGAATCCCACTATTACCCAATATGTCCCCATTTTTTTACACCAAAACTGTCATATGTATTATAATTTTTTTTATACAATTTGGTCCTTCCATCATTTGCCTTTCCTAACAAAGAGAGAAAGAGACAGGGAGAGAGAGAGAGGTAGGAGGAAGAGAGAGAGGGGCTGTGCAATTATGGAAGAGGAGGAATCATACATAGGTGGCAGTCCTAGAAAATTTGTCATTAGTAAGAAAAACACGTAAACAATAGATTTAATATCTAATGTGTCTTTAATTTTTTACACAAAAACTCTCAAATATATTATAAAGTTTTATTTGTTTACAATTCAATCATTCGTTCATTTATTTTTTCTTCTCCTCAATCTCACCCGTCCATCTTAACTCCATTCAATCTCATTCGTTCCAACCTACCCAAATGAATCGCACTCACCCTTAACGTCAGCATACTCATTTTTATCTCAGTCTTTGTGTATATAATCGAACGGTTTGAAATATCTATAGCATAGTGTCACGCTTGTAAATTAATAAAACAAACGCGTTATGATATGTATTATAGATTCTTCCTTGTACTTGAACCGTATAATATCACTAGTTTTTATACTTTGATTACTGATATAAATAAGATCACTTTTAAGATCGAAAAAAGAAAAATATAGTAGCTCGGCATGTTGCTATTTGCACCCCACTAATTACTAGCACTCCCAACTTAACAAATAAAGAAATGTCAAATGTGTTCTCGCAATAGATATATCCTAGATATATTGATATACACATCGTGTCGATCGGGAGCAATCGACAAGTCTGTAGGAGGGGGGGTTTGGAACTGGTGGCTCCGGTGGCAGGGAAATTGGTGTAAGGATGAGGAGGAAGAAGAGTCGACGGTGGTGGTGAGATGCATGGAACCGGTTGCTCCGACGGGACAATTGGAGTGGGAAGGAGGAGGAAGAAAACAGAATGAGGGGGTGCTAGTGGCATCGACGACAACAGACGGAGCGGGGAGGAGATGGAGGGGGAGGCAAACTCATCTGTGGGGTGCACTATCAAAATACGAGTAATAATAAAAATCTAAAAGGGACTAGGGTGTGTCCATGATTGGGGGGGGGGGGGGGGGGGGTTGCACTGGCGGAGCCAACTAAGGCCCAATGGGGAGTGCCCCCACTAAGATTACAAAATTTTCATACCCTTATAGGCACGTGTCATCCAACTCTATTATGCCCCTACTAAAACCTAAAACCCAAGTGTTTGGCCAGATACGATTCATCAATCAGCAAAAAAAAAAAAAAAAAAAACGAATTCATCTCGTTCGTCCCGGCCACCTCCGCACCTTGTAGTTTTGCTGTACTTGCAGATTGCAGCCTCGCACACGAGCTACACCACACAGCCGCATTTTCGGATCCTCATACCTTCATCTGTGTCTTCTCTGCTCGAAACTCGCGGTCGACGACGACGTTCTGTTCCTTACCCCTGGTCAGGCGGTGACCCGAGTCCCTCCTCCCCTCCCATAATAATAATAATAATAATAATAAAGGTGTATGCCAAAAAAACCTATTCTCTCTCTTTTTTTAAGAATTTATGCCCCCATTGGAGTGAATTCCATTTTGGTTGGTTCAAATAGTAAAACCCTCTAGCCTAACCTGGTCAGAATTGGTTAGCCCTTAGAGGTTGCAGCAGGTTGGTCAAGGTTGTGGTAACCTGTTGCAGAAGGTGGGGAGGTGGATTATCAAATGGCAACGGCACCCAAAATAAACTCCAAGTTCGACAGAGGGCTACACCCTATGCTATATCAGTGGGACCCACATTTTTTCTTAGCATGGTCTTCTTGCAGGGTCACATTGGGGGTCTCGATGGTGCTTGATGTAGCCGTTGTCTCGGCCGCCCTTATTGCATGACAGTTAAACCCCAAACAGCCCAGCAGGGGCATCTTTGCCATCTCAACCTTAGCATGGGTTATTTTGACTTTGCCCCCCAAACTTTTCCTTGAATTAGACTTTACCCCCCATCTTTTCATTAATTAGACTTTAACCCCCAAAACTAACTATTCCGTCAGCTCACCCCCCAAAACTTTATTTCTTTTCCGTCAGCTCATCCTTTCTCTTAGATGGTGAGCTGACGGAACAGTTAGTTTTGGGGGGGGGTGATGTCTAATTAATGAAAAATGGGGAGTAAAGCCTAATTGAAGGCAAAATTTTGGGGGCACAGTCAACATAACCCTAACTGAAATACGATTTTGTTCCAACCTCTTTAAAGAGGTTCGAGCATCCCGCTCTCTCCCATTGGTCCATTCTAAGGATATGTTTGTCAGGTCATACAGTTTATATGGTGAAATGACCAAAAGCCCTCGAGATGGACCAATGAGATAGAGCGGGATACTCCAACCTCTTTAAGGAGTTTGGAACAAAAACTTTCTCCCGAAATACCCCTACTTTTAATAAGAAACCACAAACGAGGGTATTAATGTAATTTTAATGAGAATCTCTGCATGGCAACATGCATACAGCCTTTGTTGTCGTTTTGAAACAGGCTCGTCGCCTCACCCTTTTATACTGCTGCACTGCATTCTGATGGCGGAGGGGGAAAGTCAGAGGAGAGAGAGAGAGAGAGAGAGAGAGAGAGAGAGAGAGAGAGATGTGGGGAGGGAGAGCGGGAGGGATGAAGTGGAGAGAGAGTGACCTAGATCTGATACTGGTGCCCTTGGGCCTCCTCATCTCCCTCGTCTACCATGTGTGGCTACTGCGCAAGGTCCGATTGGAGCCGCTGCGGACCGTGATCGGAATCAATTCAGCCGGCAGACGCCTCTGGGTCCTCTCGATGATGAAAGTATATATCCACTCCACTTCCTATTTCCAATCCCAGAATGTTATTTGCATCCAATTCAAAATTAAAAATTATGGGGCTCACCCGGCCCATTGATGAGTGCACTCCACGTACAACCTGGCCTAGCTTCCTCCCTTGATGCCCGGGGCCGGTGCAGATCACCGCCGTCTTCGGTCTTGTTGATCCCCTGCACACCACTGCCGACGCCACCATCGGTCCCTATACAGGTCGCCGCTACCGCCTCCACTTCTTCTCCTTCCTCCTCCTCCTCCTCCTCCTTCAAAACAATAACCGATCGCGTTTCTTCTTCCTATTTCTCCTCCTCCCCTCCTCCATCTTCCCCACTAAAACCCTAGCCTAAAACCAATAGGGAGGGGTTTCGGCGAGAAAGGAGGAGGGAAGGAGGCAGTGGGCCTGCACTGAAACCAGGACAACTAGCTCTAGCGATGGGTGCTTGCACTAAGTAATGAGGGCAATAGAGCTCAGGGGCCATCCATTATTTGGTTGATTTAAATTTGGGGACACTTAGTTATTTTATGGGTGCAAATAACAAATCCAATTCCAATTAGTCTCTGTTTTTTTTCTTTTTGGGGAGAGGGGGTTCGGAAGTTGGCAAAAACTTCTTTCAAGGAGATGCTTTTAACCATAATGACTTTGAAATGTTGCAGATGAAATTGCTTTTCATAATATTTAAAATTTTCTTTGGTATGCCACTAAACCATTGAACCACCGCTATCGCTAGAGCAGCTTGCTGCCTCCGAACCATCGAATGCCTCTGCGATTCGCCACCGCCGAACCTAACCCTAACCACCGAACGCCGCCACCGTCGAACCGAACCGAACCTAACTCTAACCCTGAGATCTACAGACCATGTGATGAACCCTAGACCTGAGATCTGTTCGTCGAACAACCGAATCACCGCTCGCCGACGCACCCCGCGCTGCTGGCCGCTTGCCCCGTCTCCTCTGTTGGAGCCGCCGCCACCACCGGAGCTGCTCGGGAGAGAGGAGAAGAAACCAGGGGGGTAGTTTTAGATTTCCCAATAAAGACAAGGACCTTAGGCTAAATGAAACTATTCGGTGTCATGTTCATAGGTTGGATCTGTTGTAAGAAACCTGTCACGCACATTATTCTTTTATTATTTTTTATTGTTTTTTTTTTGGGGTTTGGGGGGGGGGGGGGGGGGGGGGGGGTAAATTACACTTCATTTGCCCACTTGAAGTTTAGCTCAAAAACACTTAACCCCCCTCTAGTTTATTTTGTTCCAAACTGCTCCCTAAAGTTTGTAATGTTAGCACAATACCCCCGGCCTTTGGTTGATCAACTACTTCATGGGGGCAAAATGTAATTTACACAATTTTTTTGGGTACCCATTTTTTTTGTGTAAATTACACTTCATTTGCCCACCTGAAGCTTAGCTCAAAAACACTTAACCCCCCTCTAGTTTATTTTGTTCCAAATCGCTCCCTAAAGTTTGTAATGTTAGCACAATACCCCCGGCCTTTGGTTGATCAACTACTTAATATCCTCACAATTGGTTGTGTTTTTGATCTAAACTTCATGGGGGCAAAATGTAATTTACCCAATTTTTTTGGGTACGCATTTTTTTTGTGTGTACAGACCCTATTAGTTTCATGTTGTGTGGACCGTCGGATTTGCAAGCCATGCATGATTCTGATGAGATGCTTGTGGCCAGGACAACGACAAGAAGAACGTCCTGGCGGTGCAGTCGATCCGGAACGCGATAATGGGGTCGACCCTGATGGCCTCCACCTCGATCCTCCTCTGCACCGGCCTCGCCGCCGTCATCAGCAGCACCTACAGCGTCAAGACGACGATCGAGGACACGGTGTTCGGGGCGGGCGGGGCGCGCATGATGGCCATGAAGTTCGTCTGCCTCCTCCTCGTCCTCCTCTTCGCCTTCCTGTTCTTCTCCCTCTCCATCCGGTTCATGAACCAGGCCAACTTCCTCATCAACCTCCCCGCCGTCGCCGACGGCGGATTCCTCGTGGGCCCCGAGTACGTGTGCGACCTGCTGGAGAAGGGCTTCGTGCTCGGCGCGGTGGGGAACCGGCTGTTCTACGCCGCGCTCCCCCTCATGCTCTGGATCGTCGGGCCGGTGCTCGTCCTCCTCTCGTCGGTCGCCGTCGTCCTGATACAGTACAGGATGGATGTCATCTTCCACGAAGGGAAGGGTTGGAACGAGGGGTTTTAGTTAGTTTGGACGAGAGAATAAAAGTTTGGGAAGATATATGGAAATTATCTTCCAAATTAATAAAATTCGACTTAGCAATAAGTCCTTTTCTAGAAGATCCTTTTTAGATAAAGGGCAGACAGACTTAGCAATAAGTCCTTTTCTAGAAGATCCTTTTTAGTTAAAGGACAGACAATAAGATGGTTTTACACCAGATCTCTCCCCAAAAGAGATGCATTTAGAGCGAGTCGACCCTCAGTCAACTTTCTCCCATTTGAATGACAAAACTGCACAAATACTGAAACCACAAATGTTACTCTTTAATTTACTGCAGCAATAAATAACAATCTATAATTGTTACTCACTCTTTACTACAGTGAAATCACTATAGCAATTTTTTTTATTTTTGATAAGACTCGATAAAAAAAAATTGTTACACTAAAATTACTGTAGCAATTGTTAGTTAGTTCGGTAATAAAGAGTAGCAATTGCTACAATACGGTGGTAGGAAGAGTAACAATTCGGTGATAAATGAGTAATACTTGCAACAATGATTTCACTATAGCTTTTTTTTTTTTTGAGAATCTTATTTTTTTTAAAAAAAATAACTACAATGAAATCACTATAATAATTTGTTACTTTTGTTTACCGAATTGTTAATCTTCATGTGATGCCTTGTGCAACTGCATGTAAGGTAAAATAAACATTTTTTATACGGAGGGATCGATCTATAGCTAAAGCATCTTTTTTTCCATCATTACGATTAAACTGATCTCTTGTCAGGGACCTTAAGCACATTACCACTTAATAAAAAGAATTGCATTTTATTTTGTTTTTTTCATCTAACCTTTGAACGTCAACATTGGGTTCCGCTTGGTACCGAATTGTAAAATTCATTACCATTTCGAACACATCTCCACCATTCATCTCATTTTTCTTGCATCCTAGAGGTGGGAGCGAGTATTATTCTAGGAGGTCTGGGATGAACCCTAGGTCGATGCCTGAGGTCAGCCATACGGCCATCTAATGGTCCCTATGATTTTCAGCACGATACCGAAGCGGAGTACCATTGAATTTTCCTTGAACATTTTCATAATTCACATATTACACCTCCCATTACATCTATATCAACTAAAATTCTGGAACCTTATATGACCGCAATAGCATATTGGGTGTGTGAAACTAATTAGGATAGATGGTTAAATCAGATATGCACAAAAAATAATCAAATTTTAATAAGCATACTTTAATTAGAATGAATTGGATATATATCCACAAAAAATAAGTTGAATGGTGCCACATGGTACCTTTTTAGAAGGAAGGACCCACGTATACGATAAAGGAAAAAACCATGCTTCATATATATATATATATATATATATATATATATATATATATATATATATATAAGGGCTGTTACGTTTGAGCTGTGAGCTGCGGTAGGAGAAAATGAGCTGCGGGTATTTTGACCCTCCCTAGAAGTTGGGGGTCAAATGGTCGAAGCAAAATCTACAGATTTTAACGGTGACTACGGACGACAGATTTTGCTTCGACCATTTGACCACTTAGAAAATTTGAAATTTGATAAAAATTGGTGATGCTGATCATCTTACCGTAGACAAGACCCTTATCAAATTTCAACAAATTTTAAAACTCCGACGGGAGTCAAATTACTCGCAGCTCATTTTCTAAACCGGCAGCTCACAGCTCACAGCTCACTATAACATTAATTCCTCTATATATATAATGTAAGCAACTCCAATGGTCTCACCATATACGCTCTTTAGCTACTGTAGTGAGTGGGGCATGGAAAATCGCATGCCAACGGCCTCACCAAGCTGCTTGCATAAGTAGTGATTCCCTACCTGGCTCGCTACTTATGGTGAGTCGCCAAAACTATGGGGCCCCACAATGCCATGTTAGATGTCTTTCACAAAAAACCGGAACTAATGGAGCTCAATGGCCAAAAAATCCGACCGGAGTTGGAATCCGTGCCCAATTGACCAAAGTTCGGTCATAGGTGAAAATCCAATCATCGCTTTAATCCGAGCTAGGGCTGGCAATGGGCCGTGTTTAGCCGTTTCTGTTTTTGAACCGTGTATGTCCAGAACCCCTAGACCCAGACCTGACCCGTTTAACAAATAGTGTCTAGCAACCTGCTTATAAACTGATAGACCCGATAAGACCTGTTTACCACACAGGTCGAACTCAGCTGACTTTAAACCCAAAACATTTGGCTTAATTAAAAATGTGTCCCAAACAAAAAAGACTTACATTATTAATAGCCTATAGCTCTATATACACAGTAACGGATTGCGGGAAGACACGACCTAGCCCGACACGACACGACCTGTTGAATTTTAAATGGGTGTTCTTGGGTCGACCGTGTCTATAGTCTAAACCCGGACCCAACCCATTTAGTAAACGGGTCTACCATGTCGACTCGTTTATGACCCGAACCCGTTTAACCCAAACCCGATAAATTCGTGTTGGATCTACCGTGTCGGGTCCAGAATTGCCAGTCCTAATCCAAGCCCCATAGTCAAAATATCCAATCATGATTCCATTTGGTAATTTTTAGAAAGTACAATGGCCTTTTGGTAATTTGGTGAGTTGGTCGCAATTGTAATTTTCTAGGTAGGCCATCATTCTCCAAATAATAGAGAAGGAATGCTATGAGAGAAGGAATCTCAAGTGTTAAGAGCATCTTCAAGGGACTCCAAATAATAGATACCTCTGCTCGACTTTTGTAGCTAGTGGACTAAGGATTTGTTATTATAGCGAGCGGTATCAGAGTCCCTCGGAGCGCGTTGTATATAGACCCAAAGTTTAAGAAAAAAGAAATAACTGATCGTGTCAAGATGCATATAGACCAATAGTTTAAGTAAAAAAAGAAAAAGAGTGGAGCTATATACAACCCACGAAATACCAAAGACAATTCTAACTTAAATTTAAAAAAATACATGGTACGTCCCGTTTCACCCATGCTCATTTGCTAGCCGACTTTCACCGTCATCAGCCATGTGCAAGTCATCACCTGCCTTTGCCGCCAGCAATCCACCATAGTCGCGTCCTCCTCCTTCCCTTCTCCTTACTTCTCCTCCCCCTCCTCCTCCTCCTCCTCCATTTCCTCTCCTTCTTCATCCTTCTCATTCTCTTGGAAATCATAAGACTTGGACATGCAAGGCTGAATGTACATTCTGAATGCTTTCCAACTGTCGAATGTTTTGTAGATGCATTCGGCTTCTATTGTCGAATGTACAGAAGATGCACTTGACCTGGAATGGTCAAGTGTTGTGATTTCCAGGAGGAGAAAGAGGAAGATGAAGAGGAGGAGGATTGGCGGGAAAGAGGAAGGGAAAGAGGCCGAGGGAGGAAGAGGGAAAAGAGGAGGAGCAGGAGGTGGAAGAAGAAGGGGAGGACGAATGCGAGGAGGCGGCGATGACGGGTTGCATATGGCACGGGCACGACGGAGTAAAAAAAAAGGGGGGACTTTTTATAAATAAGGGCTACCTATGGAGAAAAAAAAGGGATGTTGCCTTTACGGGAGATAACTTTGGTATTTCATGGGTTGTATAATGATAGATAGGTTCTCCAGTGAAAAAATACAGGCCAAGCATGTCATGGACAACCTAGAGGCATGATTCAGTTGTTGGGTTTAATCCGGCCACATTGGCTAGGGGCTAGGCGGTGGTGTGTTCATATACCCTCTTTGGACCTCCCCTTACGACCCAGGTTTTGGGGCATGAGTGTATCAATAAGTGGTATTAGAGCGGAATTCCGCCCAGCCAAGCTCTAGTCAGGCCCCTTCTCCTGCACCTACGCACGAGAAAGGGGGCTAGCTGGCGGGTGTTCAGCCCTAGCCTCGTGAGAAGGGGGGATTGTTGGGTTTAGTCCCACATCAGCTAGCGTTGGGCGGTGATGTCTTCATATACCCTCTGTGGACCTCCCATTACGATATGGGTTTTGGGACGTGAGGGTATCTACAAGCCGAGGTTCCCTCTTTTTTTCAATCCGTGTCGGCCTCTTATTTTGTTGAGAATACTCTCCCATTCTGCAGAATATGCCTACACACTAATGTTTAAACCAAAAATAAGAAAACCTGAAAGATATGTTCTCATGGCAAAACTACAAGCAAAACACATCATACCAACAGGCTCTTGGCCTGGTGGTATTTCCTCTCCTCCGTATTGCAGAGGTTCCACGTTTGACTCCCAGTGTGGACACTATGGAGGTAACATTTCCACAAGACCGTTGCGCCTTGTCTGCGTGCGAGTCATGGCCGTCGATGTCACGTTGATCATGGGATTATGGAATTTAATAAAAACAATAGCTATGTTGCCTTCCCCTTGTTTCAATCTCCGAACCTCTTTGAAGCTTGCTCTAGCACCCCGTCCTCTGACCGGCTAGCCGTCTAAAAAAAAAAAACTAAACAATTCATAAAAAAATCAAGAGGAGCAAACCAATGCACCACGAAACGATCTAGCAAAGGTATCTCTCCATGAGATGCTAATGCGTCTCTATTGACTTAAATTTTATCATGATCTAGTAGAGATATCTCCCCAAGAGATTCTAATGCGTCTCTAATAGTTTAAATCTTCCCATAAAGTTGAGAAGCTACATGTACGGACTAGGAGGGAAGAGACGTATGTCTTTTGATTTGCTAGTGAAAAACCTTTGTCCTTCCCTCCATCTAAATCACCCATGATCGAGCCGCTTCCTCTTTGTCCCATGCATTAGCCAAAACCAACTGATTGTTATTCTTTATTAATTGCTACTTTTTTGTTACGATTGTTACACTTTATATGTAGGGATAAAATTATCATTATTGCATGTGCGAGGTAGAAGGAGCTTGTGTTAGCCAAAGTCCAACCAGAGGGGCTTAACATTAAGTTCAAACTTTACATACCCTTAACGTTAAAAGGAAACTATTCTAAGGAACTAACAATAATTGCCCCAATAAAAAACCTAATCGGACAAAACACTCAAGGGGTAGTTGCAATGCCCATATTAACCCTCCTAAGTTAGAGTCATACTATCAACCTATAGAGGCAAATTAACAGTGTACATAGTCGTAACATATGTTTTGCTAAAAAGGGGTATTTGGTCGTTCCCTATGTCTGGGCATTTTAAGATATTTACAAAAATATCATAAAAAAGTAATATTTGACATTGTTTGGTCTTATTTGGCAATTAGTTTAGAAAGAGGTCCGACCGTTGTACTTATTTAGGTTTATTGGTCCGATCTAGTATGACGCCCAATAGAATAAGAGCTTGTTCAGCAGCCTTCTCAAAATGGACCTCCTCAAAAGCATGGTTGAGGAGGATTTGTATACCACGTCACCTTTGAGGAGGGGAGGTAAATGTGAGTCTCTAACTTTCTCCTCAAAATTCTTCTTTACAATTTTGGGACAATGATGTTGGATATAATCAAATTCAATTTAATTGAATTACATCCATTTAGTGTTAGATATAAATAAATTTAGTTTCACTGAATTACATCCATTAAGTGTTAGATGTAAACAATTTAGTTTCACTGAATTATATCCATTAAGTGTTGGATGTAAATAATTCAGTTTCAATGAATTACATCTATTAAATGTTAGATGTAACCAATTCAATTTCATTGAATTACATCCATTAAGTTGACCCAATACGTTTTGCAGTTGTAAGTTTGTTTCTTAAGAAGTTTTAAAATAATTAAATATGTTTTTGATAACTTCTGCAAAAGGCATTTATCTCGATCCTCTTGGCTGAGGGAAATGTGTCTCTATCCCAATTATGATGGGTTATTTGGATAAAGAGATTTCAACGAGAATGAGTCTGTAGACACACAAATTGTGTCTAACCCGAACCCGACTCACATGCACCTATGCGGAGGCAAACCCGGCATACACTCGGACCTGGACCCGACTTGCATGCACCGATACGGATGCAAACCCGACACGCACTCGGACCCGGACCCGAACTCGACTCGCATGCTCCGACTCACAGGGAGACACCGGACTCGACCCGCGCCTAACAAGAGGCCGGGTGGGCCTATCCCCAAGTGGGGCCCACCTGGCCCCACTCTTGAAACCCGAGCCCCCTACCCACGGGTAGGGGGTGGCCGGCCATGCAAGAAAAAGAAAAAAAAAAGAAAAGAAAGAAAGAAAAAGAAAGAAAAGGAATGAAAAGAAAGAAAGAAAAGGAAAGAAAAGGAGAAAAAGGAAAGAAAGACCGCCATGCGCGGGGGGAAGTTGCGCATGACGTCTACTTACATGTGGATCTGCGCTGATCCCTTGATCTGACGGACAAGAAGAAGAGTCGGGTCGCCATCGATTTCATGTGCAAGATTCAGCCATAATTACCCCGCCGAAAAAGGAAAGCAAATAAAAGTTTATTCCTCTCTTCAATTGAAGAATAAATCTTGGGTAATTATGGGGGAGATATTAAAGGGATTTAAAATTAAACTTCCCATATCTCTCCCCTCCCCCCTTCGCCTATAGATAGAGGGGGAGGGGGAAGGTTCAAGAGGTCGAGAAAGTCGCAAGCTGAAGACAAAGCGAGGAAGCTCTGCAGAAGAGGAAACGCGCTCTTCATCGACCCAAGGCTTTACGAGGCACGGGCAAGCCTATCCCTTCGGGATCGGCTTAGTCTATTGAAAGCCCTCATCAACGTGAAGACCCTTGCACAAGAAGATCAAGCCTTCGACTCCGTGCACAAAGAAGAAAGATCGGAGAAGAAGAACCCTTCGACTCCGAAGACGCCAGAAGCAAAGACCGGAGAAGAAGATCGGAGCGGCACCACTCTGTCATCGCCAACTAGCCTTCAACTTCGATCAAGCCCAAAAGCCCGGAGAAGAAGACCGAAGCGTCATCACCCGTCGTCTTCGACAAACGTCCACTCCATCCATGAAGAAGAAAGTTTGGAGAGGAATACCTGAAGTGTCACTACACCCGTCATCTTCAAAGCAAAGCTGACGCTACAACCGTCATACGAAGATCGGTGCCACCCCCACCGTCTTCAAAGGAACCCTTTGAATCCGATTACGCCAAAGAAGCCCAGAGAAGAAGAAAAGTCTAGCCGACACCTAAATCGTCGAGAAAGCTAGAAGCGTTGAAGAAGTAGCCACCGTCGTTCGAGAAGAAGATCGAGTCGACACCGAAGCCGAAGCCCACGCAAGAAGCCAAAGCAAAAGCCCCGGTAAAGCCCGTGCCAAAGCAACGCAAGTGCCAAAGCCAAGCAACTATGACGGTCACGAGCAAAAGCACTGCACGTCCTAGCCGATACGACGCGAAGTTCGAAAGAACGAAAGCATCGCAAGTTTTCCCCCGTCTACGTCCAAGCGCAAGCACCAAAGCAAAGCAAAAGCCAGAGCCACGCCAAAGCCGAAAGCCAAAGCCACAGCCGACGCCAAAAGCACGACCAACACCGCGAACCTACAATCAAGGACGCCGAGGTCAAGCAAGGATCGAGAAAGACACGAAGGCCGAGGAACGAAGCCGAAAACCCCCTAGCTGAGAAAGCGCGAAGCACGGAAGGGACAAAAGCAACGATGGATATTCCTTAGCCTCTCAAAAGATCTCACCCTGCAAAGACCTCTGTCTTGGGCAACCCCTTCAGAGCTCTCGCACGAATACCACGTGGAGACGCGGATCAAAGGGACCCTCCAGACGATCTCTCCCATAATCTCCTTATCAACATTCGCCGCACCCGGCTCGTCACACCCGAGTCCCCGGGTCCCGGCACTCTGTAATCTCGTGTGTTCGCAATAAAGACGATCCGGATCTTTTTCTGCCCCTACAGAGTCATCTCCTCAAACTCTATATATATGCCCATCAATTCCATCATTATGTGTATAAAAAAAATACAAGGCTTAGAGAGAGAAACTCATCCTCACCCCTTTACGTCAAGAGAGATCCTTCACTCTCTCTTAGTTGAGGGTTGATTCCCAGTCCATCGTTACAAGAGACCTCAGCTTCCGTGGTATTTTGTTTTATTGTGAGACAATGGAGGAAGGTATGAGACTTCTCTTCTAATAGATTACAGCACAATATAATGTATACATATAAATTATTTGAAGAATAAAGTAATGAAAGATATAAAGGTTATAACATTAATATTTTGATTGGCATGGATTAAAAAAAATTTATCATGCTACTAACCAATTACTTTATATGTGGTATCAGAGCCTTTGTTTAATTCAAGGCCTTAATAAGCATCTTCCATTAATAATAGCCTTATTATTCTATATAATGTTTTTGAATAATTGGTTGGCATCAAAATCATATATAATGTCCATGATTAGTAATTAGATTTATACCTTCGTAATCGACTGATGAAAAACATGTTGATGTAGATCGACTTTATGCACATCGTTATTATTGTTATGGTAATGTTCTTATGAAGAATTATATACTTCACATATTGAGATTTATGTATGCTTCATATGCTAACGTAAATCCTTAAGTCACATGTTCCATAACGTTTTGATATCGATCGTTACTTGATCTGACTGTGCGAACTATTTTGTATTGATCGTTGCCAAAGCAACCCATATGAAGGTAGATCACGCAGATCATATCATATAACCGATACCTTTTTTTTTTTTTTGTTCATAGCAAGGGTGAGGTCACAATCGGACCTCCGGGAGGCACCACAAGCCGACGTAACCAAAGAACCGCCACTCCGGTGGGGATGGGAACACCGCACACCAGCGAGGGACTCCAAAGAAAGGGGGGGGGGGGGAGAAGATGCCATAATTGGCGATGAATAAACACCGCTCACCGGCGGGACATCCATAAACACCACCGCACACCGACGGGAATACACAGATAAAACCCCAACAAAGGGATCAAAACAAACCATTCAAAATTACCAACATCTGGACTATCGTCAGCTCCCGCAGCTCGGCCACCTCGAGGAGGAATCGCAGTAGGTACCTCGGGCCTTCGTCGAAGACATAGGTGTCTCAGGATAACGATGATGTCAATAGTAATTTTCTTGGTCATAAGAAAACAACTCTTACCTAAAGGTGTGTTGTTTTCTATAAATGATTTAAAAAATTAGGTTAGGATGACTAATGAATATGTGTAGTCGGGATAGAATCTGGATGCTCAAAGGCGACTATTCTATACGATTATGCAAAGATCATTGGTTAGTCCTATCAATCAATGGAGCCATACTGATGAGAACATTGAGTATGTCGTAATAATTATCCAAAGGTATATTGTAATGATACTATTAGTCTATGTGCTCATAACTCAAAGCATTGATTGTGTGCATATTTTACTTACAGTTAACATTTATGTTAGCCTCTATTCGCAAGCAGTTGTTATGCCTCTCCTCTCTGGTCCAAATATCTCATAATGGAAAGCGCAAGTTCTGTTCTACTTAGGGGCAATGAAACTTGACTTGGCCCTTCAAACCGAGAAACTCGTTGTCCTTACTAACACTAGCAGCGATGAAGAGAGGGCTTCTCTGAAAGCTTGGGAGAAATCAAATAGACTATGCCTAATGTTTATGCGAATTACTGTAATGCCAAATATTAGGACTACGCATTCCCAGATAGATAACTCCGAAATGAAAGATATGGGTGAGGCAAACTACGTGATCAAGATCGAAATCTTTCGAGACTGAAGGCGAGGATTGCTGGGCTTGTCTCAGAAAGAATATATCAAAAGTGAGTTCTAGAAAGATTCGACATGGAGAATTGCTCAACTAGTGATACCCCTATTCAAAACGGTGACAAATTCACCGTTATGCAATACCCAAAGAATAATTGGGAACGTAAGCAAATGGATGGAATTCCATATGCTTCCACTGTGGAAAGCCTAATGTATGTACAGACCTATACCAGGCTCTACATAAGCTTTGCAGTCAGAGTCTTAGGACGGCAGCAATCCAACCCAGGACTGGATCACTAGAAGGCTGCGAAGAAAGTAATGAGGTACCTACAAGGAACTAAAGATAATATGCTCATGTTTAGGAGGACAGATCACCTGGAGGTGATAGGTTTTTCAGACGCTGATTTCGTCGGATGCCCTGATAGTAGAAAGTCCACTTTTGGTTATGTGTACCTATTGGTATGAGGGTCGATTTCATCGAAAAGCATAAATAAGTTATTATAGCATCGTCTACCATGGAAGCAGAATTCATGACATGCTTTGAGGCCACGGCTCATGATTTATGGCTGCAGAATTTCTTCTCAGGACTTGGAATTATCGATAGCATTGCTAAGCCATTGAAAATTTATTGCGATAACACCGCAGCAGTCTTCTTTTCTATGAACGACAAGTATTCTAATGGTGTCAAACACATAGAGTTGAAATACTTGAACGTTAAAGAAAAAGTTAAGAAACAATGAGTGTCTATAGAGCATATAAGCATACAGCTTATGGTTACTGATCCATTAACGAAAGGATTATCACCCAAGACATTCAAGAACCGTGAAGTCAGTATAGGTCTAGGGAGTATTTTACAATGTTAGCTGATATATGGATCCGATGTCAGACATTAATTGGACTCGTTATAATAAGTTTAATTTCTATTTTTTGTATGTGTGCACATGAATGTTTGGATGAATGATATTAGGATCAGTCTCAACAAGACATTATCATTGGATATTAAAGTAAATTCATACCTTCCTCACTTATGAGTTACGTTTGGTAGGATATTGGTGTTGTAGTACATGGAAGGGACTATATCGTATAAGTGACATACAACCGCCATGACTTACATTGATGGATAGTCAGATATGATATTATGAAAAGAACCAATAAAAGAAAGGATCTTGACTGGGCTTATTTTGTGATCATATAAATATAATTGATTTTAAATATCTTATTTAAGGCTTTACGTATGGGTCAAGTGGGAGAATATTGGATATAATCAAATTCAATTTAATTAAATTACATCCATTTAGTGTTGGAAATAAATAAATTCAGTTTCACTGAATTACATCTATTAAGTGTTAGATATAAACAATTCAGTTTCACTGAATTCTATCCATTAAGTGTTGGATGTAAAACAAGTCAGTTTCAATGAATTACATCTATTAAGTGTTAGATGTAACCAATTCAATTTCATTGAATTACATCCATTAAGTTGACCCAATACTTTTGCAGTTGTCAGTTTGTTTCTTAACAAGTTTTAAAATAATTAAAATTATTTTTGATAACTTCTGCAAAAGACATTTATCTCGATCATGTTGACTGAGGGAAAGGTGTCTCTATCCTAATTATGATGGGTTATTAGAATGAAAAGATTTCAACGAGAATGAGTCATCTCCTTAAACTCTATATTTATGCCCATCAATCTCGTCGTTATGTGCATAAAAAATATATAGGGCTTAGAGAGAGAAACTCATTCTCACCTCTTCACGTCGAGAGAAATCCTTCACTCTCTTTCTCAGCTGAGGGTTGATTTCCAGTCCATCGTTACAAGAGACCTCGACTTCCGTGGCACTTTGTTTTGTTGTGAGACAATGGTGAAAGGTATGTGACTTCTCTTCTAATAGATTACAGCATAACATAATGTATACATATAAATTATTGGAAGAATAAAGTAATGAAAGATATAAAGGTTATAACATCAATATTTTGATTGGTATGGGTTAAAAAAAATTTATCATGCTACTAACCAATTACTTTATATGACAACCAAATTCATTTGGACCACACGATTGGCACCGTACGGCTGCGATTTACAAGGGCAAAGCCCAACAATAACAATTGAACCACATGATCGGCACCGTATGACTGTGATTTATAAGGACAAGCCATTTTCGTGTGCATAATTTGACATTGAGAGGACTTCTGCTCACCAACATTGAAGAGGAGGTTGAGGAGTTTGGGTGGGGGCCACCTAGTGACCCCACCATTGAGGAGTTCGCTAGAATATTTTTTTGAGGGATTCTCCTCAATGATGATAGGACCGATACATTTGAGGGGGCCGTTGTACATGCTCTAAGACGGCAAACGATTTTATATGTTATAGCTTGTTAAATCGAAGTTATATGATGTCTTTCATCTTAACTTTGCTATGCAGGAGTCCCGAACCGGGCTTTATAAAACCGAACACATCAAAGGGTTGATAAAATTATGGGCATTAGCGATCTCGGGTCCATTGCACAACACAATCATCAACTTATATTTATTTTTGTTTGTTTTCTTGTACATATTTTAGTTAATATATCGGTTGAGGCTCCATACTAAACCCTTACCCGATCCTAAGGCTATAGCCCAGGGTATAGGTATAGGAAATCTATCCGATTAATTTGCGGGTATGGATATGGGTATATGCACTACAAAAAAAACAGTTATTACCGACGGACAATATCCGTCGGTAATATTAACATTCCGTCGGTAATATTTTATAGCGACGGAAGATATTTCCGTCGCCAGCTGTCGGGAAAAAAGGTGTCGGGGAAAACAATACGACGGACCAAAAATTACCGTCGGTAATAATAATTAATACCGACGGTAATATTAAAGTCGTCGGTAAGATTTAAACAATTAAAAATTAATATAATATATTATTCTCGACGATACATAATAGTCCGTCGGTAATATATAAGACTTTTACCGACGGTTATAATATAACCTGTCGGTAATACTTTATATATTACCGACGGATATATATTTCCGGTCGGTAATAATATATATATTACCGACGGCTATATATGTCCAGTCGGCAATAATATATATATTACCGACGGATATTATATTCTGTCGGCAAGTTATTTATAATTTAAAAAAAAATAAAAACTTTAGTACCGACGGAATAATTAATTTCCGTCGGTAATAAGTATGTTTTTTTTAAATAAATTTACCTAAATAATGTTATTTAATTCCTGTGATTTACAACAATACCACAATATATTACCACAATTTATCAAATATTACCATAATTTATAAAATATTATCGCAAATTTTAAAATATTACCTAAATTGATAAAAAATTACAGCAAATTATCAAATAATAACCACATATTACAAAATAATATTTACACAATCCAAAACTGAGAGATGCCCTATCTCAACCACCCCCGCCCACCACCAACGCTGGTGCTCTCATCGATCCCCTGACGCCGCCCTGCTCCTACAATTAACATGTATTTGTTAAAAAAATGGTTTATATCTATAACTGAGTCTAAGCATTAAAAAATCATAAGTTAGCGTGTTTCGGTTTTGAAATAGGTTTGGATTCGATCGGATCGGCATCCGATAATTCGAATTTGGAATTATTACGTATTTCGGACTTGTGAACGAGTTCTAATTGGATATTTAATTAATTTACGCTCCGATTCACCGATTTAGAGTCTAAGTGTTGGAAAATCATAAGTTAGCGTGTTTCGGATATGAAATAGGTTTGGATTCGATCCGATCGTCATCGGATCGGCATCCGATAATTCGAACTTGGAATTATTCCGTATTTCAGACTTACGAGCGAGTTCTAATTGGATATTTGACCAATTTACGATCCGATTCACCGATTTAGAGTCTAAGTGTTGGAAAATCATAAGTTAGTGTGTTTCGGATATGAAATAGGTTTGGATTCGATCCGATCGTCATCGGATCGGCATCCGATAATTCGAAGTTGGAATTATTCCGTATTTCGGACTTGTGAGCGGGTTCTAATTGGATATTTGACCAATTTACGCTCCGATTCACCGATTTAGAGTATAAGTGTTGGAAAATCATAAGTTAGCGTGTTTCGGATATGAAATAGGTTTGGATTCGATCCGATCGTCATCGGATCGGCATCCGATAATTCGAACTTAGAATTATTCCGTATTTCGGACTTGCGAGCGAGTTCTAATTGGATATATATTTGACCAATTTACGCTCCGATTCACCGATTTAGAGTCTAAGTGTTGGAAAATCATAAGTTAGCGTGTTTCGGATATGAAATAGGTTTGGATTCGATCCGATCGTCATCGGATCGGCATCCGATAATTTGAACTTGGAATTATTCCGTATTTCGGACTTGCGAGCGGGTTCTAATTGGATATTTGACCAATTTACGATCCGATTCACCTATTTAAAGTCTAAGTGTTGGAAAATCATAAGTTAGCGTGTTTCGGATATGAAATAGGTTTGGATTCGATCCGATCGTCATCGGATCAGCATCCGATAATTCGAACTTGGAATTATTCCGTATTTCGGACTTACGAGCGGGTTCTAATTAGATATTTGAGCAATTTACGCTCCGATTCACCGATTTAGAGTCTAAGTGTTGGAAAATCATAAGTTAGCGTGTTTCGGATATGAAATAGGTTTGGATTCGATCCGATCGTTATCGGATCGGCATCCGATAATTCGAACTTGGAATTATTCCGTATTTCGGACTTGCGAGCGCGTTCTAATTGGATATTTGAGCAATTTACGATCCGATTCACCGATTTAGAGTCTAAGTGCTGGAAAATCATAAGTTAGCGTGTTTCGGATTTAAAATAGGTTTGGATTCGATCGGATCATCATCGGATCGGCATCCGATAATTCGAACTTGGAATTATTCCGTATTTCGGACTTGCGAGCGGGTTCTAATTGGATATTTGAGCAATTTATGATCCGATTCACCGATTTAGAGTCTAAGTGTTGGAAAATCATAAGTTAGCGTGTTTCGGATTTTAAATAGGTTTGGATTCGATCCGATCGTCATCGGATCGGCATCCGATAATTCGAAGTTGGAATTATTCCGTATTTCGGACTTGCGAGCGGGTTCTAATTGGATAAATATCTGACCAATTTACGCTCCGACTCACCGATTTAGAGTCTAAGTGTTGGAAAATCATAAGGTAGCATGTTTCGGATTTGAAATAGGTTTGGATTCGATCGAATCGTCATCGGATCGGCATCCGATAATTCGAAGTTGGAATTATTCCGTATTTCGGACTTGCGAGCGAGTTCTAATTGGATATTTGACCAATTTACGCTCCGATTCACCGATTTAGAGTCGAAGTGTTGAAAAATCATAAGTTAGCGTGTTTCGGATATGAAATAGGTTTGGATTCGATCGAATCGTCATCGAATCGGCATTCGATAATTCCAAGTTAGAATTATTCCGTATTTCGGACTTGCGAGCGGGTTCTAATCGGATATTTGACCAATTTACGATCCAATTCACCGATTTAGAGTCTAAGTGCTGGAAAATCATAAGTTAGCGTGTTTCATATATGAAATAGGTTTGGATTCGATCGGATCGTCATCGGATCGGCATCCGATAATTCCAAGTTGGAATTATTCCGTATTTCGGACTTGCGAGCGGGTTCTAATTGGATATTTGACCAATTTACGATTCGATTCACCGATTTAAAGTCTAAGTGTTGGAAAATCATAAGTTAGCGTGTTTCGGATATGAAATAGGTTTGGATTCGATCGGATCGTCATCGGATCGGTATCCGATAATTCAAAGTTGGAATTATTCCGTATTTCGGACTTGCGAGCGGGTTCTAATCGGATATTTGAACAATTTACGATCCGATTCACCGATTTAGAGTCTAAGTGCTGGAAAATCATAAGTTAGCGTGTTTCAGATATGAAATAGGTTTGGATTCGATCGGATCGGCATCCGATAATTCCAAGTTGGAATTATTCCATATTTCGGACTTGCGAGCGGGTTCTAATTGGATATTTGACCAATTTACGATCCGATTCACCGGTTTAAAGTCTAAGTGTTGGAAAATCATAAGTTAGCATGTTTCGGATATGAAATAGGTTTGGATTCGATCTGATCGTCATCGGATCGGCATCCGATAATTCGAACTTGGAATTATTCCGTATTTCGGACTTGCGAGCAGGTTCTAATTGGATATTTGAGCAATTTACGATCCGATTCACCGATTTAGAGTCTAAGTGCTGGAAAATCATAAGTTAGCGTGTTTCGGATTTGAAATAGGTTTGGATTCGATCGGATCATCATCGGATCGGCATCCGATAATTCGAACTTGGAATTATTCTGTATTTCGGGCTTGCGAGCGGGTTCTAATTGGATATTTGAGCAATTTACGATCCGATTCACCGATTTAGAGTCTAAGTGTTGGAAAATCATAAGTAAGCGTGTTTCGGATTTGAAATAGGTTTGGATTCGATCGGATCGGCATCGGATCGGCATCCGATAATTCGAAGTTGAAATTATTCCGTATTTCGGACTTGCGAGCGGGTTCTAATTGGATATATATTTGACCAATTTACGCTCCGATTCACCGATTTAGAGTCTAAGTGTTGGAAAATCATAAGTTAACGTGTTTCGGATTTGAAATAGGTTTGGATTCGATCGAATCATCATCGGATCGGCATCCGATTATTCGAAGTTGGAATTATTACGTATTTCGGACTTGCGAGCGAGTTCTAATTGGATATTTGACCAATTTACGCTCCGATTCACCGATTTAGAGTCGAAGTGTTGAAAAATCATAAGTAAGCGTGTTTCGGATATGAAATAGGTTTGGATTCGATCGGATCGTGATCGGATCGGCATCCGATAATTCCAAGTTGGAATTATTCTGTATTTCGAACTTGCGAGCGGGTTCTAATCGGATATTTGAACAATTTACGATCCGATTCATCGATTTAGAGTCTAAGTGTTGGAAAATCATAAGTTAGCGTGTTTCAGATATGAAATAGGTTTGGATTCGATCGGATCGTCATCGGATCGGCATCCGATAATTCCAAGTTGGAATTATTCCGTATTTCGGACTTGCGAGCGGGTTCTAATTGGATATTTGAGCAATTTACGATCCGATTCACCGATTTAGAGTCTAAGTGCTGGAAAATCATAAGTTAGCGTGTTTCGGATTTGAAATAGGTTTGGATTCGATCGGATCGTCATCGGATCGGCATCCGATAATTCGAACTTGGAATTATTCCATATTTCGGACTTGCGAGCGAGTTATAATTGGATATTTGACCAATTTACGCTCCGATTCACCGATTTAGAGTCGAAGTGTTGAAAAATCATAAATTAGCGTGTTTCGGATATGAAATAGGTTTGGATTCGATCGAATCGTCATCGGATCGGCATCCGATAATTCAAAGTTGGAATTATTCCGTATTTCGGACTTGCGAGCGGGTTCTAATCGGATATTTGAACAATTTACGATCCGATTCACCGATTTAGAGTCTAAGTGCTGGAAAATCATAAGTTAGCGTGTTTCAGATATGAAATAAGTTTGGATTCGATCGGATCGTCATCGGATCGGCATCCGATAATTCCAAGTTGGAATTATTCCGTATTTCGGACTTGCGAGCGGGTTCTAATTGGATATTTGACCAATTTACGATCTGATTCACCGATTTAAAGTCTAAGTGTTGGAAAATCATAAGTTAGTGTGTTTTGGATATGAAATAGGTTTGGATTCGATCTGATCGTCATCGGATCGGCATCCGATAATTCGAACTTGGAATTATTCCGTATTTCGGACTTGCGAGCGGGTTCTTATTGGATATTTGACCAATTTACGCTCCGATTCACCGATTTAGAGTCTAAGTGTTGGAAAATCATAAGTTAGCGTGTTTCCGATATGAAATAGGTTTGAATTCGATCCGATCGTTATCGGATCGGCATCCGATAATTCGAACTTTGAATTATTCCATATTTTGGACTTGCGAGCGGGTTCTAATTGGATATTTGAGCAATTTACGATTCGATTCACCGATTTAGAGTCTAAGTGTTGGAAAATCATAAGTTAGCGTGTTTCAGATTTGAAATAGGTTTGGATTCGATCGGATCATCATCGGATCGGCATCCGATAATTCGAACTTGGAATTATTCCGTATTTCGGACTTGCGAGCGGGTTCTAATTTGATATTTGAGCAATTTACGATCCGATTCGCCGATTTAGAGTCTAAGTGTTGGAAAATCATAAGTTAGCGTGTTTCCGATATGAAATAGGTTTGGATTCGATCGGATCATCATCGGATCAGCATCCGATAATTCGAAGTTGGAATTATTCCGTATTTCGGACTTGCGAGCGAGTTCTAATTGGATATTTGACCAATTTACGCTCCGATTCACCGATTTAGAGTCGAAGTGTTAAAAAATCATAAGTTTGCGTGTTTCGGATATGAAATAGGTTTGGATTCGATCGGATCGTCATCGGATCGGCATCCGATAATTCAAAGTTGGAATTATTCCGTATTTCGGACTTGCGAGCGGGTTCTAATTGGATATTTGACCAATTTACGCTTCGATTCACCGATTTAGAGTCGAAGTGTTGAAAAATCATAAGTTAGCGTGTTTCGGATATGAAATAGGTTTGGATTCGATCGGATCATCATCGGATCGGCATCCGATAATTCCAAGTTGGAATTATTCCGTATTTCGGACTTGCGAGCGGGTTCTAATCGGATATTTGAACAATTTACGATCCGATTCACTGATTTAGAGTCTAAGTGTTGGAAAATCATAAGTTAGCGTGTTTCCGATATGAAATAGGTTTGGATTCGATCCGATCGTTATCGGATCGGCATCCGATAATTCGAACTTGGAATTATTCCGTATTTCGGACTTGCGAGCGGGTTCTAATTGGATATTTTAGCAATTTACGATCCGATTCACCGATTTAGAGTCTAAGTGTTGGAAAATCATAAGTTAGCGTGTTTCGGATTTGAAATAGGTTTGGATTCGATCGGATCTTCATCGGATAGGCATCCGATAATTCGAACTTGGAATTATTCCGTATTTCGGACTTGCGAGCGGGTTCTAATTGGATATTTGAGCAATTTACGATCCGATTCACCGATTTAGAGTCTAAGTGTTAGAAAATCATAAGTTAGCGTGTTTCCGATATGAAATAGTTTTGGATTCGATCGGATCGTCATCGGATTGGCATCCGATAATTCCAAGTTGGAATTATTCCGTATTTCAGACTTGCGAGCGGGTTCTAATCGGATATTTGAACAATTTACGATCCGATTCACCGATTTAGAGTCTAAGTGTTGGAAAATCATAAGTTAGCGTGTTTCTGATATGAAATAGGTTTAGATTCGATCGGATCGTCATCGGATCGGCATCCGATAATTCCAAGTTGGAATTATTCCGTATTTCGGACTTGCGAGCGGGTTCTAATCGGATATTTGAACAATTTACGATCTGATTCACCGATTTAGAGTCTAAGTGTTGGAAAATCATAAGTTAGCGTGTTTCGGATATGAAATAGGTTTGGATTCGATCGGATCGTCATCGGATCGGCATCCGATAATTCAAAGTTGGAATTATTCCGTATTTCGGACTTGCGAGCGGGTTCTAATTGGATATTTGACCAATTTACGCTTCGATTCACCGATTTAGAGTCGAAGTGTTGAAAAATCATAAGTTAGCGTGTTTCGGATATGAAATAGGTTTGGATTCGATCGGATCGTGATCGGATCGGCATCCGATAATTCCAAGTTGGAATTATTCTGTATTTCGAACTTGCGAGCGGGTTCTAATCGGATATTTGAACAATTTACGATCCGATTCACTGATTTAGAGTCTAAGTGTTGGAAAATCATAAGTTAGCGTGTTTCCGATATGAAATAGGTTTGGATTCGATCGGATCGTCATCGGATCGGCATCTGATAATTCGAAGTTGGAATTATTCCGTATTTCGGACTTGCGAGCGAATTCTAATTGGATATTTGACCAATTTACGCTCCGATTCACCGATTTAGAGTCGAAGTGTTGAAAAATCATAAGTTAGCGTGTTTTGGATATGAAATAGGTTTGGATTCGATCGGATCGTCATCGGATCGGCATCCGATAATTCCAAGTTGGAATTATTCCGTATTTCGGACTTGCGAGCGGGTTCTAATTGGATATTTGACCAATTTACGATCCGATTCACCGATTTAAAGTCTAAGTGTTGGAAAATCATAAGTTAGTGTGTTTCGGATATGAAATTGGTTTGGATTCGATCCGATCGTCATCGGATCGGCATCCGATAATTCAAACTTGGAATTATTCCGTATTTCGAACTTGCGAGCGGGTTCTTATTGGATATTTGAGCAATTTACGCTCCGATTCACCGATTTAGAGTCTAAGTGTTGGAAAATCATAAGTTAGCGTGTTTCCGATATGAAATAGGTTTGGATTTGATCCGATCGTTATCGGATCGGCATCCGATAATTCGAACTTGGAATTATTCCGTATTTCGGACTTGCGAGCGGGTTCTAATTGGATATTTGAGCAATTTACGATCCGATTCACCGATTTAGTGTCTAAGTGTTGGAAAATCATAAGTTAGCGTGTTTCGGATTTGAAATAGGTTTGGATTCGATCGGATCATCATCGGATAGGCATCCGATAATTCGAACTTGGAATTATTTCATATTTCGGACTTGCGAGCGGGTTCTAATTGGATATTTGAGCAATTTACGATCCGATTCACCGATTTAGAGTCTAAGTGTTGGAAAATCATAAGTTAGCGTGTTTCCGATATGAAATAGTTTTGGATTCGATCGGATCGTCATCGGATCGGCATCCGATAATTCCAAGTTGGAATTATTCCGTATTTCAGACTTGCGAGTGGGTTCTAATCGGATATTTGAACAATTTACGATCCGATTCACCGATTTAGAGTCTAAGTGTTGGAAAATCATAAGTTAGCGTGTTTCTGATATGAAATAGGTTTGGATTCAATCGGATCGTCATCGGATCGGCATCCGATAATTCCAAGTTGGAATTATTCCGTATTTCGGACTTGCGAGCGGGTTCTAATCGGATATTTGAACAATTTACGATCCGATTCACCGATTTAGAGTCTAAGTGTTGGAAAATCATAAGTTAGCGTGTTTCCGATATGAAATAGGTTTGGATTCGATCGGATCATCATCGGATCGGCATCCGATAATTCAAAGTTGGAATTATTCCGTATTTCGGACTTGCGAGCTGGTTCTAATTGGATATTTGACCAATTTACGCTCCGATTCACCGATTTAGAGTCGAAGTGTTGAAAAATCATAAGTTAGCGTGTTTCGGATATGAAATAGGTTTGGATTCGATCGGATCATCATCGGATCGGCATCCGATAATTCCAAGTTGGAATTATTCCGTATTTCGGACTTGCGAGCGGGTTCTAATCGGATATTTGAACAATTTACGATCCGATTCACTGATTTAGAGTCTAAGTGTTGGAAAATCATAAGTTAGCGTGTTTCCGATATGAAATAGGTTTGGATTCGATCGGATCGTCATCGGATCGGCATCCGATAATTCCAAGTTGGAATTATTCCGTATTTCGGACGTGCGAGCGGGTTCTAATCGGATATTTGAACAATTTACGATCCGATTCACCGATTTAGAGTCTAAGTGTTGGAAAATCATAAGTTAGCGTGTTTCCGATATGAAATAGGTTTGGATTCGATCGGATCGTCATCGGATCGGCATCCGATAATTCCAAGTTGGAATTATTCCGTATTTCGGACTTGCGAGCGGGTTCTAATCGGATATTTGAACAATTTACGATCTGATTCACCGATTTAGAGTCTAAGTGTTGGAAAATCATAAGTTAGCGTGTTTCGGATGTAATACCCGGTACGTTGATTTCAGGGCAGCCCAGTTATATTATTATTTTTACTTGTTGCTAAATTGATTGTTTTGTTTCGCATTTATGGCTGTCGATGGTGTGTGTTTGAACACGAGTTGGACCGGGCAGTGGGCCCCGGGTCCGGGTCGCTAGGCAACGCTGGAGGCATGGCATGGTTGTCTTGATAATTTAAATTAACTAGAATAAAGGCTTTTAGGCGAGTCTGTCGGACTCATGAAGTTTGCGCACCGGCCCGTCTCGGTGCGATGCGAACCGGGTGCGAACCTTGCTTAATTGCGAGCAATGTTTGTTAGTAAAAAAAAAAAAAAAGAATAAGAATTAAATTAAAACCTAAATCTAAACCCATCACCCACTACCCATTCAACCAACCCCCTCCCAACTATTCAGCCAACCTATCCCCTTTCAACCAACCCATCTAACCCAACTCAACCCAACCGAACCCAGCACTCTCTCTCATTATCTCTCTAATCGTTTCTCCCTCTCTCTCTTTATCTAAAACCCAAACCCCATCTAACCCGATCCTCTCTCTCTTCCCTCCCCTCTTAATCCCGAGCCAATCCCCTCACGTCCAGCCCTCCCTCTCTCTCTCTATCTCTCAACCCCAAAACCTGAAACCCCACTCTCCCTCTCAAACCCGATCTCTCTCTCTAACCCGATCCCTATCTTCCCCCCTCTATCTCTCAACCGATCCCTCTCTATCCCGCAGCCCCAACAACCCCGATCCCTTCCCTCTCATCTCTATCTCCCCATTAACTCCGATCTGATCTCCTCCGAGATAACCGCAGCCCCTCTCCCCTATAAATCAAAGCCCCCAAGCTCAGCCGATCCCCCTCATCCCTCTCCGATCTCCCTCGTCATCTCCCCTATCTCTCTTGTTTTCTCTCTCCTGCGGCGGGGCTTTGCGTGCTTGGCGCCGGAGAGCAGCCGGAATCGGAGAAGAGCAGCTGGAGCTGATCTCCCCTGCATCAGGTCAGCCGCCTCCCTCCTTTCCCCTGTTTTTTTCTTTTTTTTCTCTTTTGTGCTGTGACCTGCCCAACCAGCCGAGCTTGGTTGCGCGAGCTTGTAACCCCAGCCGGGGGGAATTAAGGTTCAAAACCCGGACGGGGGACCAGAGAGTTGTTTGGGTCCTTGTGTTGGGTGAGCACAGTGGACACCGTTTCTTGATTGAACAGTGTAGGTTCTCATCGGCCTCTCTACATGATGGCCCGACAGTAGCTGGCTGTGTTGCGTGAGCATAGTGGCCATCGACCAGACCATCAACCTGTTTTCTTTTCTTACCTTTTCTTTCTGTGTGGTTCTGACCAACCCTGGACCCTTGTGTCCCATGCCCTTGAAGCGGCCATAATTGCCGGCGGCGGTCCAGTCGGCAAAGCCGAACCGATGCTGACTGCCCCAACCACCAAGGCAGCAGTCCCCTTCTCCCCTTTCTTTCTGTTGTGACTCATCGCAGCCTCGTCACCACCGCGTAAGCTTTCTTTGTGCCGCTAAACGGGTTGTGTCAGTTGCATGACCATGAACCCACGATATCGATTTCTACTCGTTGTTTGCAATCCCGAGAGTCCATCGGGTGGGACTCAATGCTTGTTGCCAAACTGAGCATGGGCTCAGTAAGGCTTGTCAGTTTTTCACTTCTTTAAACCGACCAAATCAGTGGACGTGTAATTTAGATTTATTCAACTTACCAGTTCGTACCGGGACGATCCAGCCGAGGACGGAGCAGAGGCCAGAGACAGGAGTCCGGGCACGTCGACCAGGTGACACAGCACGCTTTCTTTAATAATTAATAATGTCGATATAGAAATTAAGGGTAGGTGTCCATAACGCTGCATGCGGGTCCCGCCGGACGTCGTCGCATGTGGTCGAGTGGACCCCGCCTTGCATGCGGAGTCGCGAGTCCGGCGACGCATGCATAAAAAGATAATAATTTAATAATAAATATTATATTGTTTGCATGGACACCATAGCTAGGTTTTTCCCTTAATTTGAATAAATAAATGATTAAAGAATTATTGGGGTCCACCCTCCTGAGAGGAGTGTGGCAACCCTAATATACGGGTTTCCGGGTGAGAGTGTTGTATTGTTTTTTTTTATGTAATGCTGGGTTATGAGAGAGTGCGGAACCCGGGTGTAAACCATCGAAAATGATTAAATACTGTTTAGTTCATTCAATGCCATGTGGTATGTTAAATATTGTTAAATCTACCTGGTTAGAGGGTAGGGACCCCGTGCGCGCAAGGGTCGTGAACCACCTTGCGCGTACAGCCGAAGTTAAGTAGGTGAGGGGTCACGGGCAAGGGTTGTGGTAAAGCCAATAGGAGGTGCCCTCGAGTAGGGATTGGCCTAGCAACCCTGTCCCGGGGAGTTAAAGTCCCCATAGTAAAGCAAGTTGGGCGGTAGAGCTCCACCGTGAAAGACGGGAAACCCCTTATGATCATCTGGGTGAAATTGTGCATGGTGTTGGAGGATGCACGACGAGAGAGTTGGCCCTCTACATCGAAATAAAAGGCCCGATAGTAATGCCCGACCGGGGGCAGGTTGAACAAAATATCCGGGGTTCATGTATGAGTGTGTAATTGTCTGATTACAAATTTTGAATTGTATGACTGTATACGATGACCTAGTGACAGTAGGATTTGCATGTGAATGTAGAAATTGCATGGACACATAGGACGTGTTTGAGAACATAGCCTGACAATTAGGTTAATCAATAATTTATCTTAAAATTTGGGCGTTGTTAGTTATTAAGATTGTTAGCTTGTCACTAGCCATTTATTTGGCTAATCTCCCAAATGTATTTTTGGGGGCTACTCATTCCCACGAGTAGACTCTTCTGCAGGAGCTGAGGCATCGGAGCAGCAGTAGGAGTCCAGGAACGAGTTTAGAGTTGCAGCTTTTTCTTTTTAATTCTAGTATGTCGTTTTATCAGTAGTCTTTTTCTTGCGATGTAATCTAGTGGATTGGAATAAGACTTCTATTATTAGGTACCTAGTGTGATAAGTGGTAATGTGCCAGCTGAATTTTCTTTGGGTAGGCCTCTCCTCAAGACCCCAAGCCTAGGTTAGATCACCACAAAAATATATGACGAATAATTGACCTAATTTGACAAGCCCAGTAGATAGGACCTCCAGACAGATGCACCGAGTGTTCGGGAGCGGGTGAGATACTCGGCTCGCCGTCGGAGGCTTGAGCCGCGTGCTCCTTTAGAGTATATTCTGTCAGTATGTTGTGACACCGTTGAGTCGCATGTACTGAAAGGATATCCCTTTTAAAGGTCGAGCCTGATCTTTGTTTCTCCCCCTTCTTTCATTTGCTTGTGTGTGAGTGTAGAAAGAGTCCAGTGAGAATCCTAAATTGGCATAGTTAAGTAACCATACCCATAACCCTCTTCATTTCTCACCTCACACCCCAGGAATCGGTCTACATATTTCTGGGGCGTGACAGCTGGTATCAGAGCCTAGGGATATGTTCCTAGGGGTTAGTTTCTAGGATTAGGAGTCTAAGTCTAGAGTCTAAATAGTTGGTTAGTAGATGGTTGACGTTAGGACTATCCTTTCAATTTCAGATGGCGGGTACTAGGAGTGGAAATGGTGCGAGCAACGGAGCAGGATCGTCCTCTGCGTCTGATAGCACGGCAAGGATGATGGAAATGCTCCAGGGGATGGCCACCATGGTCCAGCAGCAGCAGGCTGCTGTTGCGCAGCAGCAGACGGCTGCTCAGCAGCAGACCGAGCTAGCACAGGCTGCTCTTGCCCAGGCCCAGGCTCGTCAGCAGGCTGAGGGCGAGCGGCAAGGGAAATTGCTGAAAGACTTCAAGGCGATGGGACCACCGAGCTTCAAGGGCGAGCCAGACCCCATAGAGGCCGATCGATGGTTCCAGAAGACTGAGAAGATACTGAATGCGTTGGGCATCACCGACGATAGGAAAGTGACCTTCGCCTCGTACCAGTTTGAGGCTGAGGCAGACTTCTGGTGGCAGACTGTCCAGCGCACCAGAGCAGCAGATCGAGGAGCGATTATGTGGCAGGAGTTCGAGGAACTCTTTCGGAATAAGTTCTTTCCGGTTACCGTGCAGAACCGGATGGAGATGGAGTTTCTGGCGCTCTATCAGGGATCTCGTACTGTGACACAGTATGAGGCCAAGTTCTCGGAGCTTGCGAGGTATGCTCCACACCAGGTGGCGACCGACGGTACGAGAGCCTTGCGTTTTGAGCATGGCTTGAATCCAGCGATCAGAGGTAGAGTTACCCCTTTCTTGGGGCAATCTTATGAGGAGTTGATCAACCGGTCCCTGGCAGTGGAGCAGGAGTTGAAGGAGTCCCGCGCTATCATGGAGAAGCGGAGTGGCAGCAGTCGCAACGGTCCACCGACTCAGAAGAGGTTTAGGCCTATGGAGACTCGACCCCCGCCGCGCCAGCCTCAGAACTTTCGTGGTCCTCCAGCTCTTGGACCGCCACGGCGTGGATGTTTTCAGTGCGGTTCGTTTGAGCATCTGAAGTGGAACTGTCCACAGCTTCGTCGGTAGCCACTCCTACCAGCTCCACCCCAGAGGCCTGCTCTGCTGCCACCACCTGTGCAGCAGCAGAGGCCTCCACAGAGAGCTCAGCAGCAGCAGCGTCCTCCCCAGGCACAGCAGCAGAGGTCTTTCCCCCGTTAGGGCGGAGGAGGCAACCAGGCTCAGGGAAGGACGTACATGCTAGTTGGTCAAGACCCAGAGGTTTCTGGGGGAGCGATCGAAGGTAACCCTGAACTTAGAATTTCAATTCGTAGACGTATGGTGTAGTTGTCTTTGCTATTAGTTTTGATTCGTTAGAACTTGTAGCAACCGGTAGCTAGATTAGTTTCTTACATGTTTCCGATAACGCTAGGTACCCTTCCTGTCTTTTCGACCCTTGCTTTCGTTCATTTCGATAGCGGGTCTACTCACTCCTATATCGTCCCTAGTTTTGTCAAGACTTTGGGACTGGAGTCGGTTCCATTGGGTTATACTCTGTCGGTGTTGTCACCGCTCGGGTAAGTACCGATGTGGACCGGATCTGCCGGGACTGCATTATTCATATAGGAGATAGAGAGCTCTCGGCAGACCTCATTGTCCTGAACTTAGGAGGAGTGGACGTACTGCTTGGGATGGATTGGATGTCAGCCTATCACGTTACCCTTGATTGCTTTACTAAGAATGTCACATTCTCACCTCCGGGGAGCGAGACGTTCTACTTCTTGGGAGACAAGCAGAAGATCTTGTGCCCGGTACCGCTGCAGCAGATAACCCTTAGCTTACTAGCGCAGCTACCGAGTAGAGATAAAGATGGGAACCCAGTAGTGCTACCACCGATGGTTCGTGAGTTTCCGGATGTGTTCCCAGACGAGCTTCCAGGCTTGCCCCCACCTCGAGAGGTTGAGTTTGCTATAGATTTGGCACCGGGAGCAGCACCGATCTCGGTTGCTCCGTATAGGATGGCTCCCGCGGAGCTAAAGGAGCTGAAGACCCAGTTGGAGGAGTTACTCGATAGAGGCTTCATTCGTCCCAGCACATCTCCTTGGGGAGCCCCAGTTCTTTTTGCTCAGAAGGAGGATGGGACGAAGAGGCTTTGTATCGACTATCGTAAGCTGAATAGCATAACGATCAAGAACAAGTACCCTTTACCTCAAATTGAGGACCTATTTGATCAGTTGAAGGGGGCTTGCTATTTCTCGAAGATTGACTTGAGGACCGGATACCACCAGTTGGCTGTGAGAGCAGAGGATATTCCGAAGACGGCATTCCGGACGCGTTATGGGCACTATGAGTTCTTGGTCATGCCCTTCGGTCTAACGAACGCCCCTGCAGTATTTATGGATCTGATGAACCGAGTCTTCAGCATGTTCCTGGACAGATTCGTAGTAGTGTTTGTGGACGATGTCCTCATTTACTCCAAGACGGAGGGAGATCATCGAGAGCACCTGAGTGCTGTGTTGCAGACCCTCAGAGACCACCAACTGTATGCCAAGCTCAGTAAGTGTGAGTTTTGGATGCAGGAGGTGAAATTTCTCGGACACGTTGTCTCGCAGGAAGGCATCTCCGTGGATCCATCGAAGATAGAGGCCGTGATGGACTGGGAGCAGCCGAAGAACGTATTTGAGATCAGGAGTTTCTTGGGGCTAGCAGGCTATTATAGACGTTTTGTGGAGGGATTTTCTCATCTAGCAGCACCTCTCATCCGTCTGACAAAGAAGGGTGTCAGGTTCGAGTGGTCGGAAGATTGTGAGAAGTCCTTCCGGGAGTTGAAGAGGCGTCTTACTTCGGCCCCAGTGCTTACGATTCCGGCCAGTGGCAAAGGTTATGTTGTCTTCACCGATGCCTCACTGATGGGGCTTGGAGCTGTACTGATGCAGGATGGTAGGGTAGTAGCCTATGCCTCTAGGCAATTGAAGACTCACGAGAGGAACTATCCCACCCATGACTTGGAGTTGGCTGCAGTGGTTTTCGCCCTGAAGATATGGAGACACTACTTGTACGGTGAGGAGTTCGACATGTATTGCGACCATAAGAGTCTGCGATACATCGAGAGTCAGAAGGATCTGAATATGCGACAGAGGAGATGGATCGAGGTCTTGAAGGATTTCAACTATTCGTTCTTTTACCACCCTGGTAAAGCGAATGTTGTTGCTGATGCCTTGAGCCGAAAGTCCCGTAGCCAGCTTGCTAGATTGGTGACTGATCGACAAGACTTTCTGGCCACGATAGAAGACTTTGATTTGTGGGTTCAGTGGGAGTCCTCTCATACCGTGTTGTGCACCATACGAGTGCAGCATAGACTACTTCAGAAGGTGATTGCAGCGCAGAGGTTGGATTCTGAGTTGGACGAGATTAGACTGCGGTGCGACAGTGGGGAGTCTGTCCCGGATTGGTCGATCGATGCTGATGGAGGTCTGAGGTTTCGGAGGAGGTTGTGCCTCCCTGCTGATAAGGAGGTTCGAGAGGAGGTGTTGTCAGAGGCGCATCGATCCAAATTCTCGGTGCACCCTGGCGGCACCAAGATGTATCTTGATTTGAGGACACAGTTCTGGTGGAAGGGCATGAAGCGTGACGTGGCCGCCTTTGTGTCTAGATGTTTGACTTGTCAGCAAGTCAAGGCTGAGCACCAGAGACCGGCTGGATTGCTACAGCCGCTTCCAGTAGCTGAGTGGAAATGGGAGCACATCACGATGGATTTTGTTTCGGGGTTGCCTCTGACCCGGAACAAACATGACTCAGTTTGGGTGATTGTGGACCGACTGACGAAGTCGGCGCACTTTCTTCCAGTGCGGACGACGATGACATCTGTCGACCGAGCAAAGTTATATGTGAGGGAAATTGTCAAGCTGCACGGAGTTCCAGTTTCCATTGTCTCGGATCGAGATCCTCGGTTCGTATCTCGATTTTGGGAGAGTCTGCAGACAGCTTTGGGAACGGAGCTCAGTTTTAGCACTGCGTTTCACCCGCAGACGGATGGCCAGTCAGAGAGGACGATTCAGATTTTGGAGGATATGTTGCGGGCTTGCACAGTAGATTTTGGAGGCAGTTGGGAGGAGCACCTACCTCTTGTAGAGTTCGCCTACAACAATAGTCACCAAGCTAGCATCGGCATGGCCCCCTATGAGGCTTTGTACGGGAGACCATGTCGGTCACCTCTTTGTTGGGCGGAGGTAGGAGAGCGGAGTCTCTTGGGGCCAGAGCTTGTCCAGGAGACGACTGAGAAGATCCAACTGATTAGAGAGCGACTTAGAGCGGCGCAGAGTCGACAGAAGAGCTACGCAGATGTGCGTCGACGCCCACTCGAGTTTACTGTCGGAGACCATGTCTTCCTGAAGGTTTCCCCTCGACGAGGCATCACCAGATTTGGGAAGAAAGGGAAGTTGGCTCCGAGGTTCATAGGTCCTTTCGAGATCTTGGAGAGAGTTGGTGAGGTGGCATATCGTCTGGCACTGCCCCCGCAGCTCTCTAGCATCCACGGTGTCTTTCACGTGTCAATGCTTCGGAGGTATGAGCCAGACCCATCGCATGTGTTAGATTGGCAGGACCTGACCCTCAGTTCAGACGCGTCCTATGAGGAGCGACCGATTAGGATCTTGGCTACAGAAGATCGAGTGCTTCGTACAAAGACCATCCCCATGGTAAAAGTGCAGTGGCAACACTGTAGTGAGGAGAAGGCTACGTGGGAGCTCGAGTCAGCGATGCAGTCCCAGTACTCTTCTTTGTTTGATGATTAGTATTAGTTAATTTTCGGGACGAAAATTTTAATAAGATGGGTAGGATGTAATACCCGGTACGTTGATTTCAGGGCAGCCCAGTTATATTATTATTTTTACTTGTTGCTAAATTGATTGTTTTGTTTCGCATTTATGGCTGTCGATGGTGTGTGTTTGAACACGAGTTGGACCGGGCAGTGGGCCCCGGGTCCGGGTCGCTAGGCAACGCTGGAGGCATGGCATGGTTGTCTTGATAATTTAAATTAACTAGAATAAAGGTTTTTAGGCGAGTCTGTCGGACTCATGAAGTTTGCGCACCGGCCCGTCTCGGTGCGATGCGAACCGGGTGCGAACCTTGCTTAATTGCGAGCAATGTTTGTTAGTAAAAAAAAAAAAAAAGAATAAGAATTAAATTAAAACCTAAATCTAAACCCATCACCCACTACCCATTCAACCAACCCCCTCCCAACTATTCAGCCAACCTATCCCCTTTCAACCAACCCATCTAACCCAACTCAACCCAACCGAACCCAGCACTCTCTCTCATTATCTCTCTAATCGTTTCTCCCTCTCTCTCTTTATCTAAAACCCAAACCCCATCTAACCCGATCCTCTCTCTCTTCCCTCCCCTCTTAATCCCGAGTCAATCCCCTCACGTCCAGCCCTCCCTCTCTCTCTCTATCTCTCAATCCCAAAACCTGAAACCCCACTCTCCCTCTCAAACCCGATCTCTCTCTCTAACCCGATCCCTATCTTCCCCCCTCTATCTCTCAACCGATCCCTCTCTATCCCGCAGCCCCAACAACCCCGATCCCTTCCCTCTCATCTCTATCTCCCCATTAACTCCGATCTGATCTCCTCCGAGATAACCGCAGCCCCTCTCCCCTATAAATCAAAGCCCCCAAGCTCAGCCGATCCCCCTTATCCCTCTCCGATCTCCCTCGTCATCTCCCCTATCTCTCTTGTTTTCTCTCTCCTGCGGCGGGGCTTTGCGTGCTTGGCGCCGGAGAGCAGCCGGAATCGGAGAAGAGCAGCTGGAGCTGATCTCCATTGCATCAGGTCAGCCGCCTCCCTCCTTTCCCCTGTTTTTTTCTTTTTTTTCTCTTTTGTGCTGTGACCTGCCCAACCAGCCGAGCTTGGTTGCGCGAGCTTGTAACCCCAGCCGGGGGGAATTAAGGTTCAAAACCCGGACGGGGGACCAGAGAGTTGTTTGGGTCCTTGTGTTGGGTGAGCACAGTGGACATCGTTTCTTGATTGAACAGTGTAGGTTCTCACCGGCCTCTCTACACGATGGCCCGACAGTAGCTGGCTGTGTTGCGTGAGCATAGTGGCCATCGACCAGACCATCAACCTGTTTTCTTTTCTTACCTTTTCTTTCTGTGTGGTTCTGACCAACCCTGGACCCTTGTGTCCCATGCCCTTGAAGCGGCCATAATTGCCGGCGGCGGTCCAGTCGGCAAAGCCGAACCGATGCTGACTGCCCCAACCACCAAGGCAGCAGTCCCCTTCTCCCCTTTCTTTCTGTTGTGACTCATCGCAGCCTCGTCACCACCGCGTAAGCTTTCTTTGTGCCGCTAAACGGGTTGTGTCAGTTGCATGACCATGAACCCACGATATCGATTTCTACTCGTTGTTTGCAATCCCGAGAGTCCATCGGGTGGGACTCAATGCTTGTTGCCAAACTGAGCATGGGCTCAGTAAGGCTTGTCAGTTTTTCACTTCTTTAAACCGACCAAATCAGTGGACGTGTAATTTAGATTTATTCAACTTACCAGTTCGTACCGGGACGATCCAGCCGAGGACGGAGCAGAGGCCAGAGACAGGAGTCCGGGCACGTCGACCAGGTGACACAGCACGCTTTCTTTAATAATTAATAATATCGATATAGAAATTAAGGGTAGGTGTCCATAACGCTGCATGCGGGTCCCGTCGGACGTCGTCGCATGTGGTCGAGTGGACCCCGCCTTGCATGCGGAGTCGCGAGTCCGACGACGCATGCATAAAAAGATAATAATTTAATAATAAATATTATATTATTTGCATGGACACCATAGCTAGGTTTTTCCCTTAATTTGAATAAATAAATGATTAAAGAATTATTGGGGTCCACCCTCCTAAGAGGAGTGTGGCAACCCTAATATACGGGTTTCCGGGTGAGAGTGTTGTATTGTTTTTTTTTATGTAATGCTGGGTTATGAGAGAGTGCGGAACCCGGGTGTAAACCATCGAAAATGATTAAATACTGTTTAGTTCATTCAATGTCATATGGTATGTTAAATATTGTTAAATCTACCTGGTTAGAGGGTAGGGACCCCGTGCGTGCAAGGGTCATGAACCACCTTGCGCGTACAGCCGAAGTTAAGTAGGTTAGGGGTCACGGGCAAGGGTTGTGGTAAAGCCAATAGGAGGTGCCCTCGAGTAGGGATTGGCCTAGCAACCCTGTCCCGGGGAGTTAAAGTCTCCATAGTAAAGCAAGTTGGGCGGTAGAGCTCCACCGTGAAAGACGGGAAACCCCTTATGATCATCTGGGTGAAATTGTGCATGGTGTTGGAGGATGCACGGCGAGAGAGTTGGCCCTCTACATCGAAATAAAAGGCCCGATAGTAATGCCCGACCGGGGGCAGGTTGAACAAAATATCTGGGGTTCATGTATGAGTGTGTAATTGTCTGATTACAAATTTTGAATTGTATGACTGTATACGATGACCTAGTGACAGTAGGATTTGCATGTGAATGTAGAAATTGCATGGACACATAGGACGTGTTTGAGAACATAGCCTGACAATTAGGTTAATCAATAATTTATCTTAAAATTTGGGCGTTGTTAGTTATTAAGATTGTTAGCTTGTCACTAGCCATTTATTTGGCTAATCTCCCAAATGTATTTTTGGGGGCTACTCATTCCCACGAGTAGACTCTTCTGCAGGAGCTGAGGCATCGGAGCAGCAGTAGGAGTCCAGGAACGAGTTTAGAGTTGCAGCTTTTTCTTTTTAATTCTAGTATGTCGTTTTATCAGTAGTCTTTTTCTTGCGATGTAATCTAGTGGATTGGAATAAGACTTCTATTATTAGGTACCTAGTGTGATAAGTGGTAATGTGCCAGCTGAATTTTCTTTGGGTAGGCCTCTCCTCAAGGCCCCAAGCCTAGGTTAGATCACCACAAAAATATAAGATGAATAATTGACCTAATTTGACAAGCCCAGTAGATAGGACCTCCAGACAGATGCACCGAGTGTTCGGGAGCGGGTGAGATACTCGGCTCGCCGTCGGACGCTTGAGCCGCGTGCTCCTTTAGAGTATATTCTGTCAGTATGTTGTGACACCGTTGAGTCGCATGTACTGAAAGGATATCCCTTTTAAAGGTCGAGCCTGATCTTTGTTTCTCCCCCTTCTTTCATTTGCTTGTGTGTGAGTGTAGAAAGAGTCCAGTGAGAATCCTAAATTGGCATAGTTAAGTAACCATACCCATAACCCTCTTCATTTCTCACCTCACACCCCAGGAATCGGTCTACAGATTTCTGGGGCGTGACATCGGATATGAACTAGGTTTGGATTAATTCGATCGGATCGTCATCGGATCGGCATCCGATAATTCCAAGTTGGAATTATTCCGTATTTCGGACTTGCGAGCGGGTTCTAATTGGATATTTGAACAATTTACGATCCGATTCACCGATTTAGAGTCTAACTGTTGGAAAATCATAAGTGTGATAATATGATCTAAACTCAAATTAGTAAGATTCATATTTTTTGCTAATATTATAAAGATTAGTAAGTACCTGATCATGAGGATGAGCCACCGCTAGACCGGCTTATGAATTCATAAAATTTACGCTCCAGTTCCTTGCGAGCTTCTCTTTCCTCATCGAGGGCCTTCTTCTCCGCCTCAACCCTCTGCTCGAGGGCCTGCCTCTGCTCTCGCTCCGCCTCAATCCTCTGCTCGAGGGCCTGCCTCTGCTCTCGCTCCGCATCTAGCGCAGACTGCAGCTGAGTGATAGCACCGGTCTGGGTGTCCCTTGCCCTCAAGCGCATACCCTCTCGTCCAAAGTAGGAGGAGGGCGTGACTCTAAGGCCCGTACAGAGGACACGACCATGCGTGGCAGGTCTCAGCACAGTATCCATCGCTGAGTCGACAGATACTGAGCTAGAGGAGGAGCCGACCTCGCCCGACGGGGTCACCAGAAGTCGCATCCTCTCCTATATAAAAACAACCAATGATATTCAATGATATTTTATGGCATATGTATAAGAATATATTAACAGTAATTTAATTACTTACCACTTGCGAGGCAACCCTGTCGTCCAGAAATGCCCCATCGATACACCGCCTCCTATAGGCCTCAAAAAGGTCAATCCTATTAGGCTCGTGGCCCAAGGACTGTGTCTGTTGGACATATAAAATAAATAGATGAGTTAATATAACATGTATAGAGATTTAAATAATAACAATGTTTGTATTATTTACCAGCTGCTGGGCAAGCTAGGGCATGGAGGTCCTCCCCTTCACTGGAGCAGGTATCGTCGAGGCACTTCTATTCTGCTTGCCTATAGCAGATTTCGCCTGTGTCAATCGATTAAATTTTGAAACATCAATACAAATTTTTAGTATAACATTAAAACAAGTACGAATCAACAAAATTATAATTATACCTGAAAGCTAGGGGTGGCCCAGTGAGCGACCAAAAACTGTAGAACGTGTAGCGGTGGCGTGTCTCTCGTCCCGGCCGCAGCCTGTACCTCCTCAGCCGGCTGGCCGACCAAGTAACCGTAGAGTTGGTAGAGCTCGTGACGGTAATCCCTGTACCGCTCACCCATCATCTTCCATAAGTCCTCCCGATGGGTGTCGGTTTCCATATTCTCCCATTTAAATTTCTCCTGTAAAATCAATTTAGAAACAAGTCATTTTATCAAATCAAATTATAAAGAAGTACGATATTATTCTAAAATGCTTTAATGAAACTAACGTACCAAAAATTGCTGATACATCCTCTCCTTATAGGATGCATCAATGTTCTTCCACCCCCTTAACCCCACAATCGGGGCATTCCTCTCCTCTCGTACTATAATGCCGACCCACGTGGCCGCGTCAGAAGCGTGCTCACCCACAAAGGTCCTGCCGCTCCACTGTAGGGAAAGCAGCTCGCGTAAGGCCGACAAGCGCCGGGCCGTCGTCACTCCCCGGTCGCCTACGTGCCTGGTGATCCTCGACCCTGCAAATAAAATATACATCAGTACTGAATAAGTATTTACAACATGTATAAAACTTTAGATCTAAATATTACCTGTGGACGTAGACGTTGTAGCCGAGTGCTGAGCACTGCTCGAAGCTCCGAAGGCTGCGACCACATCAGGAGCTGGTGTGGAGAGAGGAACAGCACTACCAGATCCGGACGGCTCAGCCTCGGACCCTGGGGTGGCAGCCGGAGCGCTCCGAGCTACCCCACCCCTGCCTCTACGAACATATGACCGTGATGCCATCTGAAACAGTTTAATTTACATATGAAACAGTAAGATTTATATATGAAACAATATGAAACAGTTTGATTTACATATGAAACAGTACGATTTATGAAACAATATGAAACAATTTGATTTACATATGAAACGGTATGATTTACATATGAAACAGTATAAATTAATATGATATACATATGAAACAATATGATTTATATATGAAACAATTTGATTTAAATATGAAACAATTTGATTTACATACGGTCTAGTCATTTTCTGTCTCATCTCTGTCACTCTCATCGCATCCCTCTTCTATCATTTGATCTACATTCGTTGTCCAGTTTATATTGTCGACATCTTTATTTTCGTCGTGCACTGCGTCGACAATGATTATCTCATCATTCTGGTATGCATCCAAATCATCATCGACGACCCCCGCATCCTTGTCTCCCATGTCATAAAAATCTCTGGGTGGTGACCTGACTACAATTTGCCAACCTGGAGAGGTATTATCCGGTGCATAAAATATCTGTTGCGCTTGAGAGGCAAGAATGAATGGATCTTCATATTGGGTATTCAATCTCTTGCCAGTGTTGATGTTGATAAAACCGTATTTGTCGGCATTATAACCAGTCCCGCGATTATTAACATCATACCAATCGCATTTGAATAATACGATCCGATTTTGGCCAAGGAATTTAATCTCGAGAATCTCGTTGAGGATGCCGTAGAAGTCGATATTTTCTAATTCTTCTTGCTCACCGTTGACGACAACCCCACTATTTTGGGTTCTTCGTGATTTTTCACTATCTTTCGTCCGAAATCTATAACCGTTCATGATATAACCATCGTACGATATTGCGTCTTGCAAAGAACTACAAGATAAGCGCGAGAGATCCTCATTCATCAGTGGATCGTGGTTGTCGTGCAGCTCTTGTGCCTATAATAACCACATGACATTCATGATATGAACACATAATTATTGTTCGGTAATGGATGTCAATGAAATTCAGTAATGATGTGAATACTTACGTGTTTCTCGAACCACGATGGGAATTCACGATCATGAATTTGGGGAGCATTTCGAGTACCCCGATTATTAATGATGACTTTATGCTTCCTGTTTTATAGGTTATGAATTAGATTATAATTAGCACATATACTTAATGAATGGACTGAAAGAATAAGTAAATGATCGTAAAATGCTTACTCAATGAATGGCCACACTTCATCACATTGGGGCAACACATACATATGTGCCTATTGAATCTCATCTACAGACAATCGACGGGTTTTGCCTCCTCCTACAGGTCTACCCATTTCGGCAAATATAGACAGACCCCCATCGAAGTCTATTGGACCACCGTCATAGTTCCGCTCAAGTTGATTGAATCGCGTGTCTATACCATGTAGGTATCTTGAGCAGAATATTAGACATTCTTCTGCTAGGTATCCTTCAGTAATTGATCCCTCCGGACGACTTTTATTACGAACATATGATTTCAATGTTCGCAAGTACCTAATTTGAGAAAAAAATATTTGGATGAATATACCAAGAACGATCAAATACATTATGCGAATGAGACGAGACGATTACCTCTTGATAAAATACATCCAGCGGTAATGAACTGGGCCGCCGAGTTTGGCCTCATTTGCCAAGTGAACGGTCAAATGCACCATGACATCAAAGAAGGAAGGTGGAAATATCATCTCTAGCTTGCACAATGTGAGCGCAATATCCCTCTCTATCTGTTCAAGTTGGTCCACTCTAAGTACCTTCGAGCACAACTGTCTGAAAAAAGCGCTGAGCTCAATTAACGGATCGGACACCTGTTCGGTTAAATTCCCACGTATAGCAAGAGATAACAATCGCTGCATAAGAACATGACAATCGTGGCTCTTTAATCCAGACAACTTCCGGCCGTTTTCTTGCACGCATCGTGCGATATTCGAAGAATAACCGTCTGGCGTTTTCACAGACCGTAGGAATGCACATAAGGCTGCCTTTTGCTGTGAGCTCATGGTGTAGCATGCAACTGGCAACACATATTTATCCCCAATCTCTTGGGGATGAAGTGATTTTTGGATGCCCAACTCCTTAAGATCGAGACGAGATTTAAGATTATCCTTCGTCTTACCGTCGAGATTCAGCAGTGTTCCTATAATGTTGCCACACACATTTTTCTCGATATGCATGACATCCAAGTTATGCCGCAAGAGTAGGCTACTCCAGTACGGTAGTTTAAAGAAAATACTCTTCTTCTTCCAGTTATGCTCACGCGTAGAATCTTCATGTGTTCTCTTCTTTTTACCTTTCCCAAGTGCCACGGCATCAAGCTGATCCAATTTGCACAAGACTTCTACCCCCGAAAGCTGCTCCGGGGCCTTTGCAAGTTCCTTCTTACCGTTGAAAGCTCTTTTGTTCTGCCTCCACTTATGACCGTCAACAAGGAATCTTCGATGGCCCATATAACAGAACTTGCCTCCGTTCTTCAACCGTAATGAATCTGTCTCCTTATTGCATGTAGGGCACGCCAATTTTTCTTTAGTACTCCACCCGGATAAGTTGGCATATGCAGGAAAATCGTTGATGGTCCATAGAAGTGCCGCATGCATCCGAAAATTCTGGCGCAAAGAGGCATCATACGTATCGGCCCCAACTTTCCATAACTCGTTCAACTCCTCAATCAACGGCTGCAAGTAAACGTCAATATCATTACCAGGTGACCTGGGTCCGGGAATGAGCAAGGAGAGCGTTGTGTATGGCTTTTTTAAGCACATCCAGGGAGGTAAATTGTATGGAACTAGGACAACTGGCCAAATGCTGTACGACACACTCATATTCCCAAAGGGATTGAAGCCATCGCTAGCAAGCCCTAACCTGACGTTGCGAACTTCACATACGAATTCAGGATAGGTATGATCAAAATCTTTCCACGTCAGAGAGTCGGCCGGATATCTCATAATCCCGTCATCTGTACGTTCTCGTGCATGCCACCTCATGTGCTCAGCAGTCTTCGACGACATAAACAACCTCTGAAGCCTGTCCCTAAGCGGGAAGTATAGGAGAACCTTTGTAGATATATTTTTCTTCCTTCGACTGGTACTAGACTCGGCATCCGTCTCTTTATATATCGTTGCTCCGCATATGTGGCATGACCGCGCATGTTCGTACTCTTTCCAGTACAACATACAATCGTTCACGCATGCATCAATTTTCTCATAACCCAGACCTAGATCTTTAATTGTCTTCTTCACCTCGTAGAATGATTTCGGTACTGTCTCACCCATAGGAAAAGCCTCTTTCAGCAACTCTACCAACATATTAAATGACTTATTACTCCAACCATTGAGGCACTTCAAATGAAGAAGCTTTATAGTGAAAGAGAGTTTTGAAAACTTCTCACACCCCGGGTATAGAGGTTGTTCGGCATCTTTAAGCAATCTGTAGAACTTGTCCGCTTCGATACTGGGCTGATCACCTGACGGTGTTTCCGTGCCTATTCCACCTTGCAAATCATGTATCATACCCTGCATGTCATCGTCATCGTCTGTATTAATATTATCATCAGCGATCACTGTGTTTGAAGTTTCACCGTGAGCTGCCATGGGGACTGCATCTAGCTCCTCACCGTGCGAGAACCAACGGGTATAGCTAATGTCAATGCCACGCATAACCAGATCAACATCACATTCCTCTCGAACCTTCCTAATCACCCTTCCGCAGTCTATACAGGGACACACAATTTTTCCATCAAGCGGTGCAAGACGCTCAAATGCAAAATCCAGAAATTTCCTGACTCCTTCTCGGTACTCTTGGCTCATGCGATTCGAATTACACATCCAACTCTTATCGATCGAAGACATCTTCGTCTATCTGGCTATACAACACCTGACATATAATTTCAAACAAAATTATAAGACTCCGCACAATTTCGGTTTCGGTTCCCGGGTATGAAACACCGAACCGAAACTTCTACATGCCATCCACATCGCTAATGGATGGGAAAAATCTTTATATTTCGACTGGAAAGAGTATTTTGGGGATAAAAATTAAGCCTAATGGTTAAAACTTTAAGGAGGAAGGTCAACATGCCGACGGAGTATAGTTATAGTTGAAAGGGTCAAGTCATGGGCGGATCTAATAGTGTGCTCGGTCGGGCTATAGCCCGGCCGAGTTTTGAGAAAAATTATCCCATATATATTATTAAGAACATGTCTCAGTCCGCCTCAACCAAGACCTCAGCCTACGTGAATCACTATCACCTCTGAGTCCTCACGAAACGTGAATCGCTATCGCCTCTGAGTCCTCACGAAACGTGAATCGCTGCCAAAAACACTTAACCCCCCCTATAGTTTACTTTGTTCCAAAACGCTCCCTAAGTTTGAAATGTTAGCACAATACTCCTTTTGTCAAATACTTAATTTCTCACTTTGTAATTGTAATTTGACTTCAATGGGGCAAATTGTAATTAGACTTCAATAGGGCAAAATGTAATTAGACTTCAATGGGATAAAATGTAATTAGACTACAATTAACTGACATCCAAAACGAATGATTTCAAAATATTCCTTTATTCGACTGTTATTTTATTAATCTAAAGAGAAAATAACTTATTTATAAATAGTTTTAATTACTTAAATTGTCATCTTTATTGAACATGAATTTAATCCAAAACAAACACAAACATATCCCGAATCTAACTTTGAGCTAAAATATTTTTGAGCTAAATTTTTGAGATAAAATAAATGATTTTTGAGCTAAATTTTTGAGCTAAAATAAATGGTTTTTGAGCTAAAATTTTTGAGCTAAAATAAATGAGCTAAAATGATTTTTGAGCTAAATGATTTTTATTGAACATGAATTTAAGCTACATGATTTTTGAGCTAAAATTTTTGAGCTAAAATAAATAATTTTTTTGAGCTAAATTTTTGAGCTAAAATAAATAATTTTTTTGAGCTAAATTTTTGAGCTAAAATAAATAGTTTTAATTACTTAACTAGGGGGGAGAGGGAGGAGGAGGAGGAGCTCACCGGAGTCCCGAGGAGGAGGAGGAGGAGCTCACCGGAGTCCCGAGGAGGAGGAGCTCACCAGCGCGCAAGAGAGGGGAGGGGTGGCCGGCCGGAGGGGGGGAGGAAGGCGGCGGAGGGGGGGAGGAAGGCCGGGGAGGGGGGAGGGAGGCCGGGGATGGGGACGATTTAGAGAGAGAGAGAGAGAGAGAGAGAGGGGCGGCCGGGAGAGAGATCGAAACAGAAGAGATCAAAGGGGATCGCTAGAATTGATTTACAACAGGGTTTTTACCGACGGAATGTTTTATTTCCGTCGATAAAAATACACTTTTTACCGACGGTAAAACACTATCCGTCGGTAAAACTCTACGACGAAACTCAGGGTTCCATTTTTTTCCAGAGGCTCGGTTTTCACCCTGAGTTTCGTCGGGACATTTTACCGACGGATATTTAATTACCGTCGGTATCGTGCCGACGGCCATATAATTTCCGTCGGTATAATTAGTTATACCGACGGAAATATAACGTCCGTCGGTAAAAATCGCCGACGAAACTCAGGGTTCCATTTTTTTTCCAGAGGCTCGGTTTTTACCCTGAGTTTCATCGAGATAATTTTACCGACGGATATTTAATTACCGTCGGTATTGTGCCGACGGACATATTATTTTTGTCGGTAAAATTAGTTATACCGACGGAAATATAATTTTCGTCGGTACAATAGCACGACGAAACACAGGGTGCCTTTTTTCCAGAGACTCGGTTTTTACCCTGAGTTTCGTCGTGACATTTTACCGACGGTCTTTATGTAGCCGTCGGTATAAAGTATATTACCGACGGTACATATATGTATCGTCGGTATAAATCATTTTACCGACGAATAGTATTTGATCGTCGGTAATAAATGTGCAAAAAAAATTTAAAAAATTGAAGTTATAATACCGACGGATATTATAGTCACCGTCGGTAAAAAGTGTATTATTACCGACGGTGATAATAATGTCCGTCGGTAAAGACCCTATTTCTTGTAGTGATGTACCTCAATATCCATACCCGATTGTTCCTCTAGTCTTTGTATAGATACTTGATAATACAAATCGGCACCAAACTCATTATCATATATCCAAATTCTAACCAAACTCATATCCCTATTCAAAACTTGTACTTTACTAAAATCATTGCAAAAAGAAACCAAAAGAACTTCTTAACATTGCATTGTGATACCTGGATTTTTTTTTTTTGTGTGTTAATGTGTGAGAGGTGCCCCGCAACATATCCATCACGTGAGCAGGACCCCTAAAGTTTCTTTTAGCCTAAGTTCTCTGCCTTTTTCAATAAACCCGATATTACCCTTTCCTTACTCACTTTTCTCATCTCTCTCTCTCGACGGGACCACAGTTGATAAGGAGGGAGGAGATGGGGTTCCGGCTGGTGCATCGCACCCCACTCTGACTGCAGACACCGCCAACCATGCATCGCACTCCACCCCGACGGTAGCTGCCGCAAGTAAGGAGGGAGGAGGTGGGGATCCAACTAGTGCATCGCACCCCACCTCAACGGCAGCCACCGCTGACCGGTGCATCACACCTCAGCCCGATGGCAGCCACCGTCGGTGAGGAAGGAGGAGGTGAGGTCCAGCAGTGGCGGGCAGATCTTGCCTGGTTGGCGTTCACTGATTCGATGGCATTGCAAAGAAAATTTAAAGCACAGTAGAGAATATTTTTATCCATAGGTTTTTAGAGGCCTTGAGCTTAATCGGTCTCTTTGTCAGGGGCGGCTCACTAAGTCCCCCTTTTTTTCCCTCAAGTAAATAATAGGTAACATGAGACAAAATTATACCCAATTCTTACCCGAAATTCCAACCAAAACTCAAAACCCAATTGGGCTTGACCCTCTTCTATCCGAATGGGTATGGATCGGGTATGGACCTTGCTATACCCGAATGGGTACGGGTATGGGTAGGTCCGGCCCATTTTCCATATACTAAATAGGACCAGAACGGTTATTCTTCAAATATCTCAATCGGTTCCATATTCACTGCCAGTATTCGTGGCATTTGCACCCAAAAAAATCATGGATGTGATCCCTTCGGTCCTTCAAAGGGGAAATCCAGAATTAGATTCAATCTTTCTCTCTTTTTTTTTTTTTTTTTTTATTGTACATAGTAGGGGTTTTAGTTAGACAGCCACTGGAGAGAGGTCCATATGACCCACAGAAGTCGTTGCACCATGAGCAGAAGCACCACACCGAGCATGCGAAGGGCCCACCGAAGTTGCTGCACCACGAGCGGAAAAGACCACCTGGCCCCAAGAAGTCGCCATACGAACAAGCAATGGCGCCACACCGATCACGGGAAGGGCCCACCTGGCTCGAGGAAGTTTCTGTAGATAGTGAGGGTTTTAGTTAGACCCAAGAGGCACCACACAGGTGCTCAGCTACATAGCCACTGGAGACAGGTTCTTATGGCCCACAGAAGTCATTGCACCATGAGCAGAAGCACCGCACCGAGCATGCGAAGGGCCCACCGAAGTTGCTGCACCACAAGCTGAAGAGACCACCTAGTCCCAAGAAGTCGCCACACGAACAAGCAATGGCGCCACACCGATCACGGGTAGGGCCCACCTAGACTGAGGAAGTTTCCTGCACATGCGAGTAGTACGAAAAGCGCACGCGAACCCAGGATAATACTCACAAGAAGAGGTACCCCTACTAATTGCCCAAAGCAGCACCGGTAGATCTTTCTCAAGCACAATCTCATATGGATTCTTCAAATATCCCATCATTCCGGGACGTGAGCACGATGTGCCCCGCAACCTCTTCATTCCAGTTTGGTGAGGCACGGTGCTTGTCCGGTGTAGGGCTGGCAATTTTGGACCCGACACGAAGTTAGCGGGTCTAGGTCAGGGTTAAATGGGTTCGGGTTGTAAATGGGTCAACACGATAGACCTATTTAATAAACGGGTCGACTCCGGATTTAGGGTCTGGACACGGTAGATCCGGGAAGACCCGTTTAAAATTCAACGGATCGTGTCGGGTCGGGTCGGTCCGCAATTGGATACCGTAATATATACCAGTGGGTCTATCGGGTTAGTTCGGGTCGAGTCGGATTGGGTCGTGTGGTAAACGATTCTTATCGGGTCTACCCGTCTATTAGCGGGTCGGGTACGAGTTTAGGATCTAGACACGATTAGTTAAACGGGCCGGGTCGGGCCTAGGACTTTTGGACACAACCCAAAACTAGACACGACACGAACCCGTTGACACCCCTACTGTCAACGCATCTGCTAGGGTCGGGCCTAGGTAAGCCCGGGCTCGATCCTTGCGTATACAGGCAAGCCCGGGACTACACCCTGGCTCTTAAGGGTCTAAAGATCTCCAGCTCTAGCCTATGCCTTTGAGAGCCTGTGTCGGGCCCAAGCCTATTAATTATATAGGCTCAAGATCATTGTTCCCTTCATCACCCCACAATTTTTGTATGAAAGTTTGAGTAGTACCTGCTTTAACTTGCCAAATGCCAAACCAAGCTCTTACATAATCCTGAAGATTCTTCTAATACATGTGAACGCAGCTCTGCTCTCCCACTTGAGTTTGACAGACCGACACGTATATAAATGCTGAATTTTCTCTCTTTAGAAATATCTCAGTAATACCCGTCAACAACAGACAGCAAATAGGCAAAAATATCATGATTCATGAATACTACAAATAAACCGGGCCGGCAGGGCCGGAAAACACTAAGCCCGGGCCCGGCCCAGTGACATATAAAGGTCCAGTCGGGCCGGGCTTTGGAAGGTCTTTAATGGATCGAGTTTGAGATGGGCTTTTACAGGCCGGGTGCTCTTCTGGGAGGGCCTAATTGACAAACCTAGTACTACGATCACATGTTTCAATTGAGTTTTATCCTAGTGGTTTCTTTTTTTCTTTTGCTTTTTTTTTTTTTTTTGAGATTGGCAAGTGTCCTGAAACCTTTCGGAGAGTGGCCCACTTCAGGCTTGGACTAATCCCTCTAGAAGTGAAGCCTGACCCACTCAGCAATTCCCACTTCACTCATGTGTAAATCAAGGAAATCGAGGGGGGGAGTTGAACCCACAACCTCCTCACCAAAACATCAGTTGCTTTGCCAACTCTTCTAGCCCCTGGTGGGTAGTATCATGGCTTTTGTTTCCATTCAATAAGATGTTGCCCCTGGTTTCGTGATTGTAGATTTTCTTATTGTGGGTGGTTCCATCGTTACATACTTATAGGGGTATAACAATCTATGTTGATGGTAGATAGAGGGTAGTTTAGACATATCACATATTTAAATTAGACTAAATACCCTTAGGTGCCATATTTTGTATTTATTTTAAAAATAGGTACTACATTGTAGTTTTGAAAGTTAAGTGGTCTTCACAAGTAGTTTTCACAAAAATAAAATAAAATAAAACTGAATATATCGAACAAAGTGCAAGCATGTGTTTGAAATAATCCATTGATCTTTATTGTATTGGTTATTTAGGGTTCCAACACAGAGGAAAGCAGATCTCTAACCGAGGGTTAGCTGCAGACGATCAATTACATCAGAAAACAAATATTGAATCGATAGAAATAAACAAGCAATTATAGAGCTTCCACAAAGAACCATGGGTGCTGAGAAGTTTCACCAAAAACATGTACCATGAAAACCAAGACAAAGTGTCTTCACTGGATCTGTTGTTCTTCTTCAATCTTCTATAATTCTTCTTCGATCAAGCAATCTTCAATCCCAAACCACTCCCTTAAGGCACAAGCATGACGGTACACATGATTTTTGTCTACAAAAAATCCTCGCAAGTTTCTACACAATGACAACTCGAAACCATACGTAAATAGGTCAAAAAATCCTAATCCCGCAGCCCTCGAACATATTCAAGTTGCGAGTTCACTCGGGCGCCCAGCACACCAGCATCCCCCCTACCTTCAGGTTCTCCTGGGTGTCTGATAGGGTTAACCTGGGCACCAAACATCAACAACACATGTATACCCTGCTTTAATACTCAATATAATGGCTGATTCTCGAAGGAATTCGATCATTCCAGGTGTGTTGAAAAGATCTTCGAACCCTCTTCGACATCATTGGAGCCGATGGAAAAACTAATCAAAACAATCTGAGCATACGAGCCACAAACCTAACAATCTCCACTTTGGCGAGTTTGCATACTTGTCAACCAGAAGATACATGCTAGCCGCTCTTCTTTGTCGTCACCACCACCACCCGCTACCACCTAACTCAAGAAATATTCCCTCTTTTATACCCACTCCCTCTGGGGTCTAGCAGAAACACCACTGCTATGTATGCAGACTCGAGCCATGCTTAAGCTTACACCTCCAGTCTTCCACATCTATAATTTGAGGCCTTTATTTCATCCTCCACCTCGTCGTAGAATCCACAAAAACTCCACCAAGATAGGTAGTTCCTATCAACTGACACACAGCTTTGCGCTTCTGACCTTTTAGCAAAACCATATCACTTCGTGTAACCTTTAGATCTATACTTCGAACTGAATACCCACAACCCTCGGAGTTAAGCACACCCAGCAAGATCAAATTCTTACGCATTACAGGCACATACCGTACTCGTTTCAACATCCTCACTGTTCTCACGTGAGTCAGGATCTTTACAGATTCCTCCCTAGTGACCTCAGACACAGAGCCGTCAATGAACTGAACTGTCTCACCCTTCTCATCAAAAGTGTAAAACTACTCGCATCTCAAATAGATATAGAACACAAGATCCCAAATTCAGGATCCAACCATCATCAGAACCATAACTACCATCTACTGCAATCAGGATATTATACTCGATCTCATCAACTACTACAATCGTTGTACCAGAAAATTCCCCACTATTCCGCTCCTACGTTCACTTCGGGCAGTATTTTCTCACATGGCCCACCTCATCGCAGCACCAACACCTTGGCTTATACTTAGACTTTCCAGCACCCACTCCACCTCCATCACAACTCCTTTGTCTCCTATCAAATCTCCAATAAGAGTCTATGACTTCCTCTTTTGCTCGCTAGCCAAGAGTGAAAACTTCACATCCTCCAACTTAAGAGTCTCATTTCCATATGTGATCGTCGTCACTAGGTACTCATAGAATAAAGACAAAACATTTAGAAGTATCAGTATTTTGTTCTCCTCACGCAACCTCTTATTGCTCATGACATTCATCGGATCCACTATGATCTTGTTGAACTTATTCAAGTGCTTCAATATTGATGTCCTCTCAGTCATATGTAACATGTACAGCTTCGACTTTAGATACATCTTGTTGGTCAGATTCTTTATCATTTAAATTGACTCTATCCCCATGGTCGTCTTCTCGTTCATAATCTCGTACATCGCCTCTTCACCGATGAACATCACGATCGTATTCAGTAGGGGTGTTCATGGTTCGAGTTGGTTCTGTTTTTTGATAAATTTGGAACCGAACCGAAGTTGATCGGCTCTCTAGAAAATGGAACCGAACCAAACCATTCCTCGGTAAAAACCAAACCAAACCAAACCAGAAAAGTTCGGTTTGGTTCGGTTCGGTTCTGCGGGTCCTTTAAATCGCTCATCATCATACCGTGAGGCGTGATTGGTTGAGCTGCCGAGTTGGTTCAGATTTCATTCTTAAGCCTTTCACATTGGATGCTGCTATTTGACCCTATAGAATTACTAGTAACACCCTTAATTTTTTACTTTGAGATATTTCATAAGTTGGGATATGGGGGTGCTAGTAATTATGTGGGTAACACCCTTCACTTTTCAGTTTCATCACACCGATGAACACTTGAAAGTTTTGAATGCACCGAATGGTGGTAATTGGGGTCACCACCATGTAATGTACAATATTAGTGAGACTGTACACTGCACAGTAGTAACTACTAAGATTATAAAACCAATGGTTCGGGTTGGGTTGGTTCGGGTTAAAAAACTCATAACCTAGAACCGAACCAATCATAACGGGTTTTTTTTTTGGAACCGAACCAAACCGACGGTCAAAAATACCCGATCCAAACCGAACCAAATAGACCGGTTCGGTTCAGTTTGGCAGGTCAACCCGAACCGGTGAACACCCCTAGTATTCAGTGCCTTCAGATCCATCTCTTTTCACTTTGCATCTTTCATCTTCTTCAACTTGTTCTTTTCTTGCAGAGCCTTGTGCATCCTTAGTTGAACTAGCACCGTTGTCAGCTTTTTCTATCAAAGGACAAAAATTTTATTTCTGTTGAAGCGATCCACAATTACTTGGAAGCCATGTTCATTGATGCCATCTTCCTGCAATAACCCTAATGGCTCTAATGCCAATTTGTTGGTAATTTAGGGTTCCCATACAATTGAATCGGATCTCTAACCAAAGGGTTAGTTGGAGAAGAGCAACCACATCACAAAACAAATATCGAATCGATAGAAATAAACAAACAAGAGACAGACATCATAGATACACGCAGATCTAACGACGTTCACCCAAATCAGAATTAATCCATAAACGGGGGAGTAGAAGACCTCTTCTATTAACACCAAATAGGAACATGCTTATAAGAATTGCAAAGCTTCCACGAAGAACTGAGAGTGACAAGAAGATTCATCAAAAACTTGTACCACGAGAACTGAGACAAAGCGCCTCCATTAGATTTGTCGTTTTCCTTCAATCTTCTCCAATACTTCTTTGATTAAGTAATCTTCAATCACAAACCAGTCTCCCTTCAACTCCCTCAAGGCATGCACAAGCAAGGCGGCAAACAAGATTTTCGTCTACAAAAAATTAACCCTCAAACATTTCTACACAATGACGGCTTGAAACAATACTTAATAGGCCCAAAAATCCTAATCTTGCAGCCCTCAAATGTGTACAGGTTGCGGGTTCACTCGGGCGCTCCAGCACTCCGGCACAAACCCCCCATCGCCTTCAGGTTTGCCCAGGTGCCTAATAGGGTTCACCCAGGCAGTGGCGAAGCCAGGATTTCACTCTAGTGGGGGCAAGAAAATTTAAAACCTTAAAAGTTATATCTTTTCATGATATTGCAAGCGTGGGTAGAACTTAACAGGCTATTGTTTTAAGGGACACTGGATGCAGTCAAGCAGGGGGAGTCGATGCTCAGGAGTCAACCTAGCAAAGTAGCAGACCGTGTGGTGCGCCGATGTGACCCCTGCGAGGCTGCGACTTGTGAGCAGCAAGCACTTCAAGGTTGTCGTCGAGGTTGGTTACTGAAGATGAATTGTTTTTTTTTTCTTCAGATGCACTATTTGTATTTGGCGGCCATTCTTGGATTTATTTAGTGGGGTGGGTGCTTCATAGGGCTGGACTGACAAATGCCTCTAAAGGGTATAAAATTTAGATAAATTACACTTTGTCCCCCTAAAATTTAGGTAAAAAAAACTTAACCCTTCTATAGTTAAAAAAACTACATTTTTCACCCTTCAAATCAGTTTTTGATCAGATAAACATTACCAAATGAGGTTTTTTTATTTTTGGAATGGTACAGCACCAAATGAGTGCTACCAAATGAGGAAATTAAGTAGTTGACAAAAGGGGTAATGTGCTAATATGTCAATCGTTCGGAAGCGATTTGGAAAAAAATTAACTACAAGGGGTTAAATGTTTTTTGACCTAAACTTTAGGGGAGCAAATGAAAATTGACCTTTAACATTTCATATCCTAGTGGGGGCAGGTGCCCGCACTGGGCCTTAGTTGGCTCCGCCTCTGTGCTCAGGTGCTCGACAGGATTCATCCGGGCGCCCAACAACATCAGTACTTATATACCTCGCTTCAATACTCGATATCTTGACCGATTCTCGACAAAATTTGATGATTTCCAGTGGCGGACTCAGGATTTTTTCTCAGGGGAGGCATAATTATTAAAAAGTAACTATAATCATTGCCTCACAGTCGAAGGCTTCGACAAACAGTGTGACAACTTCCCTACCATTCCTTCAATCGCGCAACAAAAGACATATTAGGATTTTACCTCAAGTGGAGGAGAATTTTGATCCTCGGAGTCCTTCAAAAATTTGGAGCTGTAACTAACCAACTCGATCAGGATGCATGGGTTGTAAATAATAGAGTAGATCCTCTTTTTTTTTTCGGGAGGAGGGGGTATTTCATATGTACCCCCAAAAACCTGTAAATAGGTCCCGATTCCCACTCGATTCTCATTCACTAAGAGCTATGTGATGAACTTTGCGGGGATGCCACGTGTGCGGGTAGTGGCAGACGATGGTGGATGTCGGCCGGACAGTAGTGGGCATTGGTGGCCAGCAACGGGTGGTGGCCGGCCGTGGGTCGCACATACGGGTGGTGGGCGGTGGCGACGGATGGCCCATGTGGCGGTGGGGTGGTGGTCAGCGGTATGGTGGTGGACATTGATTGGCGGGGGTTGGTGGCCGGTGGGGCAGAGGCGACTGGTGGGGGCTACCTCCATGTGAAGTTGGCAACCAAAAGTTGACAAATCGGCTAGAATTATTTTTTTTTTTTTTTTAATTACACTTGGCTCCCCTCCCCTGTTGAAGTTTAGCTCAAAAACATTTTAACCCCCCTATAGTCAAAAAATAACATTTTGAACCCCCCCCCCCTTTCAATTTACTTTCGATCAAATAAAAATTACCAAGTGAGAAAATCAACTAGTTGACAAAAGAGGGTATTGTGCTAACATTTCAGGCTTTAGGGAGTGATTTGGAATAAAATTAATTATAGGGGTTACATGTTTTGAAGCTAAATTTCAAGGGGGTAAGAGTAACTTTACTTTTTCCAAAGTGAGGGGGGGCTTGAGCCTGATGATTTCAACTGCGACCCTCTTCAACATCACCAGAGCCGATTGAAAAAACTAACCAAAACAAACTAAGCATACGAGCCACAAACCTAATATATTGTACTCTTCTTTAATCTTTAATTCTAGTGAACAGGGTCATTATCGATAGTGGATCTACAGGATTCGACTAAATCACATAAATTGCTTGTGTCTTAGGCATCTTTAATATACGTATTTAAGCTTCTTGAATTATGTTTCTCTTTCCTTCTTTCTTTTTTTTCGTTGTCAGCACTCCGATTCAACTTCATGAGAATTGAACCAAGTCAATGTGCCATGAGGATGGGTAGCAAATGTTAGGAGGAATACTTTGTAGGCAATCAAGATGGAGGATCAGCAGCAAATGTCACGAGGAAGACTCTGCAGGCAATCAAGATCGAGTTGACCTGGGGGATCCATTCTCTAAGATAGTCCCCTCCTTAGGTGAGAGTTTTTCATAAGGGTGATCATATAATTTGGAGATCTATTGACAAGACCCCGTTCGCTCGGGCCATTGAATCGCGCCACAACCCTCGCGCGCTTAGCGAATCTTGGGTATTGAAGCTAGAGCATTGCTTCGTGTTAGATCTAGAGGTCTTGAACCAGGCCTGCACACTCGACCTATCCGCCTAAGATCCACTGGCACAGGAGATCCTCTCTCCCGGAATCTTCGGGATCAATTGTCAACCTTTGATGTTGAGCAGCAGTGCCTACCTAATAGCATGCTTACAGACAACACCATAATTCTCTATTTAATTTCGTCCAGCTTCTGGGGAGAACACGAAGCCCTTTCTAATTCAGATCCGTGAATTGGAAAAATCGAGCGCTTCGAAATCTTAAAACGTAGAGGTTTATTGTTTTTTCTTGGTCAGAGTTTTAGTATATACGGATTAGTCCGTATTGGTTGGATTCCTTTTTGATGTTTGGTGCCGCTGGGCATACTTTGTATAATCCCTCATCCACAAGAGGGATTTATATATATATATATATATATATATATATATATATATATATATATATATATATATATATATATATATATATATATATATATATATATATATATATATATGAGAAACGGGATGCTATCTTTGAAAGCAGCGTTCTTTGCTACTTTGACAGGTCGCCGGTGGCTATTAAAGCCATAAACGACGACAAAGGTCATCGGAACTCACAATCGGGAGGTATTAGAAGTCACCGGAGGTGGTCGCCGACGGTGGATGTCGTCGGAGATTGCTGGATGAGGTAAGGTGATGAATGGACGGCTCACAATGGACGTAGTCATGATAGTCCTCTATCGGTGAACACCGATAAGTGGTGTCAAAGGAGATCATCAGTGGAGGTAATTATCGGAGGTTGTTGATGTTGATTCTGGCCGAAGATCACATGTGGCACGGCCGCAGCAAAAACACTACTTTGAGAGGCAGCATCCCAGCCCTATATATATATATATATATATATATATATATGGCCCCACTGTATACTTCAGTGGAGCACTGCTAGTTGAACACACTATGAGACATACTATATCATTGGATTGATTTGTTGTACTTCCTTACCGGCCAATGGTTGTCTGCCGCGTCGTCCATTAGAAAGGACATAATGGAGGTAGCAAAGTGTAGTGCATGTCCGATACCAAGTGTAGTCATCCATTCCGGCCCAATCGTGGTCTGCTGGCTGCTGGCTGACGACATGTCGGTCCGTTACTTGCTACCGGACGTAAGCTACACTTCTATTTTCCATTATGCCCTTTTAATGGACGACGTGATAGACAACGATTGGATCGTAAGAAAGTGCAGCAAATCAATCTGGTATAGGTTTGGGGGCATCGGCCGGTGCACAGTGCATCTGGCTTCGCACTAAGCATATCGAGCACTTCCACCGGGTTCGACTCCTCTCCATTGATGATCATCTCCCCTATCAACTGCTGACGATTTGGGGACCGACATATGGAGATCCTAAAATGAATGGTCATGGGATGAACCCAAGGGGGGATGCCACCACCTCCGGTTGCCTCCCACTACTTGTCACCATCGTCCTGCCCCTATCCCTGTCGTCGTCGGATACCGCCCTTGTTGACAGCCAATCACCACCGTCGTCGGTAACCACCTCTATCGGCCAGTAACCACCATCCACCACTGCCTGGTACCCGATTCTCTGCATAGGTGGTCGACGACGGTGGTGCATGGTGGCCAGCGGCAGACCGCAACCGGTCGTGGCCTGCAGCTGGGGATGGTGGCATCTCTCTTGGGTTCATCTCATGACTATAGATCGTGACCGTTTGTTTTCGGATAGCCACATGTCGCTCTTCAAATCGTCAGCTAACAATAGGGGAGACTAGTGGAGACGAGTCGAACCCCACTTCCTCGTACTATCCTCAGTATGTCCGGAAGTATGTCCACAAGTGTGTTCAAATAAAGAAGAGCAGTAGGGGACGGACACGTAGTGACAGAGCAGAGCAAGGTGGGCGATACATAACAGCTGAGCGACAAAAGGGACCGACGTGGACGATACAGAATGCCGCCAAAAGCAGCGTCCCCTCCTCGTGTGAAAATTTTCAGCACATCCTGCGTGCGCTACATCCGCGGGGTCCACTGCGATTCAAAGACATGGGATAGCAGGTCCCCAGCACTTGGAGCGTGCGCTCTAGGCAACGGCTGTAGCGTACGCAGGATGTGCTGAAAACCACCGCGTCATCCCCTAACCTTTAGAAAAGAAGAGCTGGTGCGATTCCAAATCAAACTTCCATTAACTCAACCAGCTTTCCGGAAATACCCATCAACCCCCTTCATATTACTCTTTCGTCCTCCGATGACTCGATGACACGCCCCAGCTTGCGATCACCTCGTGTTGGTGGAGGGGGCTTTTCGTGATTATATGAAACGGGCGGGGTATTTTCGTGATGCGCGGTCCCTTTCCCCGCCCGACGAACTTCGTTGTCCTCTCCCCCCCTCTTCTTTATCGACCTCAGGGGTGGAGGGTCGAAAATCCCAAGCAGCGGCGGCGGCGGAGGCGGCGGCGGCGGATGAGGGGGGATGAAGAGGAGCGGATCAGATTGGGATCTGGACGAGTTCCTGAGGCCAGTGGAGGACGACGATCGGAGCCCGTCCCCGGATGCCGCGCTTGAGGACCTGCTCTTCCCCAGGGCGGCGCAGAAGCCCAGGGTCGGCCGAGGCGGCGGCGCCGTCTCCTTCGCCGACTTCTGCTGCGGCGAATTGGGTTTCGAATTCGGCGATCGGGTGAGCTCCCTCTTGTCTCGAGCGTGCTCTAGACTACGTTTTTCGTTCGTGTGTGAAGAGAAAGCTTCTATGACTCGATAGGGCCGTAAATTAAAATTCCTAATTCTCACACGTACTATATTCTTAATTTTCACACGTACGAGTAGTCTTCTCCTCCATCTATTTTTTACGAGTTCGGATCTCCTCCAGTCGGTCGACCCCGATCAATGGATCCGGCTTACATCACAGCCGTATACAGTCGGCTGAAGTAAGATTCACTTCAGAGTCGCCAGCCATCGCTGTGGTGCGCATAGACTCACCGATCACAACTCGAGCAGCTTGTCAAACTATAGTCAGAACGAGACAAAATAAAAACAAAACTTACTCAGGAATCAGAAGTGCAATAATAAGATTAAAAAAAAAATTAGCGTCGCAAAAAAAAAAAATCATTTCCAAAAAAAAAAAAACTGACTTATTTCTTATTTTTATATAAACATATAAACTTAACTATTGTCCCACTATTAATCAAGTAGAAGGACCAATTTACCCTCTGGTTGAACTACTCAAACCCAACCCACCATTCAAACCTGACCCCCTAATCTTCCTACCCGACCTGTCTCATGAAACTCCATACCCAGATTGTAACCCAAAAGGATGACGGGAACCTCACTTTCTCCCTCGATTGTACGTTTTATCGAACTCTCATCTTCTTAGTACAAAATTAGTCGAGCGGGAGGCGATACTATCTCGAACCGCCACACTAACACTAATGACTGAATGATTTCTCTTCCATCTGCTCTGGTGCACTGGTAGCCGTCCGTTGAAGTCTCTATATCCAAATTAAATAAGGGGTTAATTAGTCTTAAATCTCTCCATAGGTCTTTATTTAAGCTAAAAGATACGGTTTGGTAGGAAATTAGCTAATATCCGTCCCGAAGGACATGTTTGTACAACAAATCCCTAATTAAAAATATTGACTTTTTCCAACCCTTTAAATGGCAAAATTGTCTCTCCTTTAAGAATATCAATTTGTCTCCAGAAAGAGTATCAACTCGGTTTTGGTAAGAGTATCAATTAACTGAATTGATACTCTTGCTATAATGATTTTACTGTAACAGCTACAGTGACTTCACTGTAGTTAGAATATCAATTCAGTTTGGTAAGATTATCAATTAAACGAATTGATACTTTTGCTACAGTGATTTCATTGTAGCACGGTGAAATTACTGTAGCAAGAGTATTAATTCAGTTTGGTATGAGTAAAAATGAACCGAATCGATACTTTTGCTACAGTAATTTCATTGTAGCAGCTACAGTTAAATCGCTGTAGTAACCGCTACATGCAGTGTGTCAATTGACGAATTAATGGTCTTTCTGGAGACAAATTGATACTCTTTGCTTGAGACGAATTGGAGGGGCTGTTTTGTCATTTGGAGAGGAAAATGGTGAGGGACTTGCTGTAGCATATGCTTTTATGGAAGGCCTTGGGGCAATATTAAAACATTGCTTGTCCTTTAGCTAATATAGCATCTGCTAAAAGGACTTAAGGCTAAGTCTCACTTAAATATGTACCAGGGCCTCAATGTAGATCCCTAAACCCTCCTTTCACTAGTTTAGTAGCCGTCGGATCTTGATGATATCAGATTCTCCTTGCCGAAAACAATCATCGAATATTCTCACCATCAAATAATAAACAGTCATCAGAGCCGTCGGATCTTCGCACCGATGCAACAAACCGTCACTAGAAAAAAGCCACTTGAACCGTCAGATGATGTGTAAGAAGACAAGACATGGTTGGGGATGAGACTTATATTGGGGATTTGAAAAAAGCAAGGGTTAAAGGAACTGAAATAGGTATATTAGATAATAAATAAGGGTTATTTTGACTTTGCCCCCCAAATTTGGCCTTGAATTAGATTTTGCCCCCCATATTTTTATTAATTAGACTTTACACCCCCCCCCCAAAAAAAACTAACTGTTCCGTCAGCTCACACCCCAAAACTTTATTTCTTTTCCATCAGCTCACTTTCTCTTAGATCACCGGTGAGCTGACGGAACAGTTAGTTTTGCGGGCTAAAGTCTAACTAATGAAAAGATGGGGCGCAAAGTCTAATTCAAGGCAAAATTTGGGGGGCATAGTCAAAATAACCCGAAATTGAAATCTATTTAGACCTTCGGTGCCACGTGGCAGCCTCCCCATACCCCCCTCTCTCTCTCCCCTTTTATATTTCTTTTATAATTAAGTGTTTTTTACAAATCAACCTCTATAATATTTTCTATGTACATATAAACCCCTACAAAGTAGGGGTGGCAATAGGCCGGGTCGGGTTCGGGTCGGGTTGAGACATAGGTATAAGGGCAAAACATCCAACCCGAACCCGACCCGTTTAATAAAAGGGTCAAAAACTTAAACCCGAACCCAACCCGCCTAAGAATGGGTTGACCCGACCCGACCCGTTTAACCCGTTTACTAAACAGGTCGGGTCGTGTCAGGTCGGGTTGGCTCGGGCTGGGTCAACAGAACCTATGTAAACCTGTCGGGTTGGGTCAAGACGGGTGGGATTGGGCCGGGTTGGATCGGGTTGGGTCAACAGAACCTATGTAAACTTGTCGGGTTGGGTCAACACGGGTGGGATTGGGCCGGGTTGGTTCAAGTTGGGTCAGGTCGGTTCGGGTTGGCTCGGGTCGGGTCGGGTCGGGTTGACACGACCCATTTGGTAAACGGGTCAAGTCGGGTCAATCGGGTTGTAAGGACAAACCCGAACCCGACCCATTAAATAAACAGGTCAATCGGGTCGACCCGTTTATGACCCGAACCCGTTTAGAGCAAACCCAAACCCGCTAACTTCGGGTCGGGTTGGCGGGTCGGGTCAAGAAATTCCACCCCTACTACAAAGCAATATTTATATATAAACCCCTCAATTCTTTCAAACCTTATATATTGACTCCTGTAGTTAGCTGACATCCAAAACGAGAGAATATTTTTGATTTCATCCTTAATATTTTATCTAAACCCTGTAAATACTAAATACCTCTCCAATATGAGAATTCTTCGGATTAGGTCTAAGTTAGATTTGGATTATGTATGTGTTTGTTTTGGGTCAAGTCCATGCTCAATAAAGATATATCAATTTAAGTAATTAAAATCATGGCTAAATCGGTTATTTTCCCTTTAGATTAATGAAATAACAGCCGAATGAAAGATTATTTTAAAAATATTTCTTCATTTTGGATGCTAACTAAATGTAGGGATCGATATATAAATATTAGATAATTTAAGTGGTTATGTAAATATTGATTTGATGGAGTTTATATGTAAATAGAGAATATTACGTGAGTCAATTTGTAAAAAATCCTGTAAGTAAACATATTCCTCTCTCTCTCTCTACACAATGGAGATGTGGTGTCAGATGTGTGATCCAATCGAGCAGCATCGTAATGATTCATGGATTGCATGGGATTAGTACTGACAGATATATAAAACAAACAAAAATTGGGAATATTCTTGAAATGCTCCTCTAGTTTGGACAGTTAACTCCAGGGATGGATACTCATATATCATGATCATTTAATGAGGTGACACACAACTATGGCTTTGACAGAATTCTAGACATAAATATGAAATATATCATGGACTTATATGTAAAAAAAAGTTCTTTCTTTGGCCATTTATACTTCCATTACAGTTTGCAGTAATCTACTCCTTGACATAGGCAGGTCACAAAACAATTTCCAAGTTTGCTTTGTTTTGTGCGCAACCCCCTGTTTCCATCAGCAGTGGATGATGTTGCTAATTGTGGAGTCTGTCTCCATGTAAAGACTCCAATGTACTCTTCAATCATAGGGTGTCTTTTCCTTATTTAAAAGTTGTGTCCCATTGGACTAAAAGGCAACTCTAGGGGTGTTCATCTGTTCGGGTTGACCCGCCAAACCGAGCTAAATCGGTCTATTTGGTTCGGTTTGGATCGAACATTTTTTATCGTTCGGTTCGGTTTCGAAAAAAAAAAACCCGCAAAGATCGGTTCGATTCTAGATTGTGAGTTTTTTTAACCAGAACCATTAGTAGTATACCCTCAGTAGTTAGTATTGTACAGTCTCACTAATATTGTGCATTACATGGTGATGACCCCAATCATCACATTCGGTGCATTCAAAACTTTTAAGTGCTTAACCGTATGATGAAATTGAAAAGTGAAGGGTGTTACTATTTGCACCCACATAATTACTAGCACCCCCATGTCCAAACTTATAAAATATCTCAAAGTGAAAGTTAAGGGTGTTGCTAGAAATTATGTGGTGACAAATAGCAGCACCCAAAGTTAAAGGCCTAAAAAGTGAAATCTGAACCAACGCAGCGGCTCAGCTATTCACACCTCATTGCCAATTCAAGAACATTTGATTGGATGTTCACTCTGCCAATTCAATCTCATTGTTTTTGTCAATCAAGTATTTAGAAAGAGTCGAGGAGGCACCATGAATAGATCCCCTGTATTCTGCAAAAAAAAAAAATAGAAAGAATTGAGAATGTGATATTTGAGGCTATCGAGCAATTTGAAAGACCCGCATAACCGAACGGAACCAAACCAAACCGAATTTTTCCGCTTTGGTTTGGTTCGGTTCCATTTTCTAGAGAACCGATCAACTCCGATTCAGCTCCAAATTTATCAAAAAACCGAATCAATCCGAACCATGAACACCCATACGAGAAACAGTGGTTGGTCGGAATGTTTTTTCATAGCTGCTAAAATTTTTAAATTATTGTATTTTAATTTAGTTTTCTCTCTCCTCTCTGCTTTATCATAGTCAGGTTTATCTGAAGATTTTGCTAATGATTTTCTTCAATGTAAAACACAGGATGGCATCGGCAGCTACTCACCCGGACGTGCGCTGACACGAAGCCAGATATGGTCTACCATTTCTGCCACCATTATTGAGTCCCAATCATCCATTTGTGGTATAAACTCTTCATACCAGTCTCACATGAACTTTCTATACATAAATCTCATCTAACTCAGAAACTGCCTTCCGACGGCCTGCACGTCGACGGCCTCTTCCCCTCGGTGGCAGGGGCCGGGGCGTCACCGATGTCGCGGAGGACGTGGGCTCTCAAAAAAAAAAAAACTCAGAAACTGCGTTCTTGTATACTAAGTTTGGATCTATCTTAAGGGTTTGTTCTGTTTTTTTTGTTTAGAGGTAAGTGGTTTTTTCATTTAGATAATATTGGGTTTGTGATTGATCCTCTTGAATTGTTTGGTTATTAGGTTTTGAATTTTTTTTTTATTGCATAACAACATTCGTTCAATAGTTATATCAACCTCGTCGATACTTCTTATAGATTGCCTTGAATTTTTTGACATATAAATATATAGAGCGAGAGAGAGAGAGAGAGAGAGAGAGAGAGAGACCCTTTTAGGGATGGCAACCTATGAAGCACGGGTACGCGGATCAGAACACGTATCAGCATCGGGTACGTACCAGGTATGGGTACGACGATTCCCATACCCGGTACGCCGGTTTGAATCAGGTACGGAAACTATACGCTGGTACGGATCAGGTACACACCTGGGTACATATGTGGTACGTTTTTTAAAAAAAAATTATAAAGAGGGGTAATTGTCGGGTAAGGGCCCGAAAGAGAGAGAGGGAACCGGGAAGAGAGAGAAGATCGGAAAGAGAGGGCGATCCGGGAAGCGAGAGAGGGATCCGGGAAGCCCTCCTCTTCCTCCTCCCCCTCTGGCAGCCGCTGTCGTCATCGCCTCGCCTCGCCTCGCCACCGTCGTTGCCTCGGAGGTAAGATCCGGGACCTCCCCTTCCTCCCCCCCTCCCCCCTCCCCCCCCTTTTACGCGCTCAAACCCTAACCCAATTGCCTCCTGCGCTCGCCGCTCTTTTTTTTTTTTTCCTAGGGTGTCGGCCCGATCCGACCCGAAAGCCTGAGGGCTGAGTGTAATGTAGATAGTCTATATTACACTCAGCCCCCTGAAGCTTATTTTGTTCCAAATTACTCCCTAATGTTTGAAATGTTTGCACAATACCCCTTTTGGGTTTTTTTTTTCCAGGGTGTCGACCCGACCCGACGGCCTGAGTGTAATATAGATAGTCTATATTACACTCAGCCCCCTGAAGTTTATTTTGTTCCAAATTGCTCCCTAATATTTGAAATGTTTGCACAATACCCCTTTTGGGCATTTTTTTTTTTTTTTCTAGAGTGTCGGCCGCCTGAGTGTAATATAGATAATAGATAGTCTATATTACACCCAGTCCCCTAAAGTTTATTTTGTTCCAAATTGCTCCCTAATGTTTGAAATGTTTGCACAATACCCCTTTTGGGCCTTTTGCCTATATAGTATACTATACATCCATCTTTTTTTTTTGAGATAATTTCATATTTCATTGTGTCGTTTGTGTGTTCGGGTGAGTGTTTGGTTTTTTTTTAAAGTTTATTGATGAATTGACTAATAAATAATGATTGTAGATTGTGGCAATTGTTGTAACTTGCAGGATAAATAACTTCCTCAAGCAGTGCCGATTCTTCTAGTGCTATTGCTAGTGCTGGTGTCTCGTCTTCCAATGCTTTCATTAATGAAGCCAAGATGACAATGCTCCTCTTTGGAAGTATGTTGCGAAACTAGTTGAAAGAGTAGACAGTGAAAAAGGGAATACAAAGTTCAAGTGTAACTATTGCTTTATAGATTTTCAATGATCATACTCGAGGGTTAAAGCGCATCTACTACACATTAAAAGCCAAGGAATCCGATTGTGTAACAAAGTGAAGGTTGATGCTCTTTGTGAAATGAAAAGGGTAAATGAAGAAGTCGAAGAAGCGGAAGGAGATGGCCAAGCCAAAGAACGTTCCTTTACCACCCTCTACTTGTTCTACTACGAGCACTGGAGGGTTTAGATTAGAAGGATTTGAGCCAAGAAAGAGGAAGGCAGTTGCTGGGAGTGGAAGTAGTGCCTTGGAGAAGTCCTTCAATCAAGGTGCTAGGGAACACTTGCATGCTTTGATTGCTCGCATGATATTTTCGACATGGTTACCTTTCTGTTTGGCTAGGAACCCTTATTTTGTGAGTGTGTTTCAGTTTGCTACGGAGAATCAAATCAGTGGGTATGTACCTCCAGGTTATAACCTTTTGAGGACTACATTACTTCAGAAAGAAAGGGCGAACATCGAAAGGTTGTTGGAACCTACTAAGAATTCGTCGAAAGAGAAGGGCTTAAGCATTGTTAGTGATGGATGGACGGATGCTCAAAGGAGGCCGCTTATTAACTTTATGGCGGCTTCCGATGGAGGAGCTATGTTCTTAAAAGCTGTCAATTGTGAAGGTGGGTTCAAAGACAAGTATCACATTGCTAGATTGATCGGTGAAGTTATTGATAAAGTAGGACCCCAAAATGTGATACAAGTGATCACTGATAATACTCCAGTATGTGCAGCAGCTGGATCAATCATTCAAGGCAACTATCCGAAGCTCTTTTGGACACCATGTGTAGTCCATACACTTAATCTTGCTCTCAAGAACATATGTGCTGCAAAAGAAATCAAAAATTCTGCTTATGCCTTTGATGAATGTCATTGGATTACTCTTGTGGTTGATGAAGTGGTATTCATCAAGAATTTCATCATAACTCATTCCATGAGACTAGCAATGTTTAATGAGTTTGTAACTTTGAAGTTGCTTTCGGTTGCCGATACTCGTTTTACATCGGTGATTGTTATGTTGAAAAGATTTAAACTCATATGTCATGGATTGGAGGCAATGGTCATAAGCGAGAAGTGGTCTTCCTATAGAGAAGATGATGTTGGGAAAGCAGCACATATGAAGGAAAAAGTGTTGAATGATATTTGATGGGACAAAATAGAGTACATACTATCATTCACACTTTCAATTTATGAGATGCTTAGATATTGTGACACGAACAAGCCATGCCTACATTTGGTTTATGAATAATGGGATTCAATGATTGAAAAGGTGAAAACGGCTATCTATAGGCATAAGGGGAAGCTTGATAATGAGGAGTCAATTTTCTATTCCGTGGTCCACCAAATACTTGTCGAGAGATGGACCAAAAGTAGCACACCTCTTTATTGCCTTGCACATTCTTTGAACCCAAGGTACAACACATTTTGTCTTATAGTGTCATAGTGACTACTTTTTAGCATTTTATAAGTTTTCTTTTTCTATTAATGATTTGATTCCTATAGTTGCATAATTTACTTTTATTTTTTGTAAATTATAAATGAATGAATATAGGTAGTATAGTGCAAGGCGGCTTGATGAAAATCGCAATCATATTCCTCCTCACAAGGATGATGAAATTTCAACCATGAGGTCCAAGTGTCTTAAGAAGTACTTTCCTGATCCTGATGAGAGGCGATCTATTACCATTGAGTTTGCCAAGTTCTCAGGTTGTTTGGAGAGCTTTGGGGATTTTGACTCGAGTGGATCCAATGCTTTGGTGGTGTGCTCATGGCTCTTCGGCTCCTATGGTTCAAGCTTTAGCATTCAAGTTACTTGGTCAACCATGTTCCTCGTCATGTTGTGAGAGAAACTGGAGCACTTATTCTTTCATTCACTCCATGAGAAGGAACAAGCTCACACCATAACGTTGTGAAGACTTGGTTTTTGTACACAACAATATTCGTCTTCTATCACAGAAGAGTCCACAATACACACAAGGGGATACCAAGTTGTGGGACATTGGTGGAGATTCATTTGATTCTTTGGAGGGTGTTGGTTTACTTGAAATTGCAAATCTATCACTTGATGAGCTCGACCTGGAGGCCGTGCTATTCGGAGATGATGATGGAAATGAAGATCCTTAGCAGTTTGATGACTTTCTTTTTTGATGATGGAATTGAACTTTGCTATACATTTTATTTTGTATTGCTATTTTGTTTGGTTTGGTTCTAATGTAATGGACCTAATAGTACCGTATCGTCGTATGGCTCGTATTGAATAATCTTGTTTTTATGGTTTTGGAACTTTGAAGCTAGAGTTAAGAGATTTAATGATGAAAAAATTATTGTTGCATTAAGAATGATTCATATTTATAACGATGTTATACTTAAAGTACATACATATGATATATATATATATATATATATATACATTACCGTACCCGTACCTTTGTTTTTTAAGGTTTTACCGTATCAGCGTACCCGTATCGTACCCGTACCCGTACCAGTACCCGTGCTTCATAGATGGCAACGGTGCGGTTTAAAACCGAAAACCACGGTAAACCGCATCGCATAGTGCAGTTTCGGTTTGCCAAAATATAAAACCGTCACGGTGCGGTGCGGTTTCGGTTTTGACCAAAATCGTATAAAACCACACCGTTTAGATCATTCTAGTGATAAACTGCGGTGCACCACACCGCATGGTGCGGTTTCGGTTTTACATAATGGTACACCGTCGTGGTGCGGTGCGGTTTCGGTGTGGTGTTTCGGTGCGGTTTCAGTTTTGTCTGAACCCGCACCGTTGCCATCCCTAGACCCTCTTGTGCGATCCTGTTGGAGCGACTCAGTTGGTGAGATTCGAGCAGTATGGGCCATCCGATTTAATTTTTATGGTTGTGATGCATTGTTTGGGTGGTGCATGCTTCACAGCTAACATATGTTGGCTCGTTGTGGGCTGTTGGATTTAATTTGTCTAGTTGTGATGCATTGTTTGGGTGGTGCAAGCATCACAGATAACATATGTTACACTACTTCCATTGCATACGTTGCACTAGGTGGCTGAGTGGTGCATGCACACTAACATTCACATGTTGTTGTACTCTGTTGCATATGTTGCAATACTTCCAGTGTATATGTTACTCGTCAAGGTCACACCAAGTGGATTTTTGGTACATAAATTTTGACATATTGACAATGTGAGTTCACAGGGAGCCCAACTTCACCTCACAAGCCTAAAGGTACAGAGACTCAAGCTCTTGGAGGAACTAGTGGGTCAGAGCAATCAGACGACGAATCATTTGAAATAGAGGCCGGACTATGTGACCAGAGTACCGATGTCCTTGATTTGAAGCGCATGAGAAGGTACAGCTAAACATTACTCTCTCAAATCGTCACTTGACTTGAAATGCATTTATTTGTGCAGATCGACGGCTGGATGATCAGAGCTGACTTCGACCTCCATAACTGTGTTGTAACTTTGCCAAGCCATATGGTCTTAGACTCAATTAAAAAAAAAATTACACTTTGCTCCCTGACGTTTATCTCAAAAACACTTAACCCCCTTGTAGTTTCCTCATTTGGTAATATTTATCTGATCAAAGCTGAATTGAAGGGGACAAAATGCAGTTTTTAAACTCTAGAGCGGTTAAGTGTTTTTGAGCTAAACTTCACAGGGGGCAAAGTGTAATTTATCCTTTAAAAAAAAAAATTCAGTAAATCTAGGAAGAAACATAAAATGCAACTCCTTAATAGGAGAGATCTCAACATTACAACTTGTTGGTGCAGTTTAGGCAATAAATCTTGCTTGATTCTACTAATACGTATCAGAATTCTTTTTGGGAATAGTCCCATGTTCCAGTTACAATCACTTTGCTTGTCAATGTAATGGTTAAGTAATGGAGTAAACAAATATTATCCATGTTTTACGAGGAGTTTTTTGCTAAATTGTTTGTGAATATTTCTTCCCTTCTGGTTGTTGAAGGATGGTGTCTAATCGTGAGTCTGCTAGACGATCAAGGAAGAGAAAGCAGGCCCATCTGGCTGAACTAGAGTTGCAGGTAATTTTTTTTTTTTCTTTAATCTCTAGTTTACTCGTTTCGGATGTTGCTCTAGTTCTTGGTTATAATCCACGAGGGGTTTTGTATATGCACCCCTAACACAATTTTATATTGCAGAATAACCACTATCTTTGCAAAATTCTCTGTGACCCTTCACATATCTTGATTTTTGCAAAAAAAAAAACCATTGGGCAACGGTGCAAAATTTAGAAGGATTTTTTTTGCAAAATTTAAGAGATGTGAAGAGTGCACATAGAATTTTGTAAAACATAGGAGGTTTTATACAATATCAAACTTTGTTAGGGTTATATATGCAAAATTCCCTAATACACAATCCTGAAGTCTTAGGTTATACACTTAAATCTTGGATAGAGAAACCTTTATATGATGAGTTCAGAAAACAATCCTGATAGGTTTCCTTTGCTGATTTGATAGAGAAACCTTTATATGATGAGTTCAGAAAACAATCCTGATCAGTTTCCTTAATATTCAAGAAAATTGATAGTATACATGATACAGAGCTAGAATTTACATAGGATTAATTATAAAAGAAGGAAGAATCATGGATGAGAGAGAGATAGAGAGAGAGAGAACCAACATCCTCCCTGTAGCATTGTAAGAGAAGATAGAATTATGGATGAGAGGGAGAACGTAAGACTCATAATCCTGCACAAAATATCCTTACATGTTCCTTCAACCATTACCAAGCTCATTGGTTATGGTGTCTTCAACTCCTTTTCTCATCATCGTTCGATTTGCCAGGTTGATCAGCTAAGGGGAGAAAATGCCACTCTATACAAGCAACTGACAGATGCCAATCAACAATTCGGCGAAGCTGCGACCGACAATCGGGTTCTCAAGTCAGACGTCGAAGCTCTGAGAGTAAAGGTAAAGTAGTTTGTTTACTAGTGTTAACAGATAGTCCCACATCGATGAGGGAGGCACCCATCACCCGCTTAATATACTTGCTGTGGACCTCCCCTTACAACCCGGGTTTTGACATGTGAGGATATCTAACATGGTATCAGAGCTGGGTTCACCGTCTCGTGCTCCCGCTCCGGGTGCTCCCCACCGATCGTGCCTTACCACGCGTGCTCCGTGTGGGAGGATCCTTGTCACAGTGAGAGGAAGTGTTAACAGATAGTCCCACATCGGTGAGGGAGGCATCCATCACCCGTTTAATATACCCGCTATGGACCTCCCCTTACAACCAAGTTTTGAGGTGTGAGGGTATCTAACAACTAGATGCATCTCTCCTTCTTTCCTTCCCTCTTTCTATTTTCATCAATGGAGTAAAAGGGGGAGGGGATGACTTGTTTCTATTATGTGTTCAGGTAAAGATGGCAGAGGATCTTGTAACTCGGGGGCCCTCAACATGCAGCATGGACCATCTCCTCCACAACCACATTGGATCAACCCAGCTATTGAGTGCTCGGAACCCATGCCGGCCATCGGAAATCCCGCCAACCCTCCAACTACCACCAGACGAAGCTTGTTACATCGGAGCAGCAGCCGAACAAGTTCAGAGCATCGGGTCGGAGAACCGCGAGGCGAAGAGCGGGAACATCAGGATCAGGGTGAACCAGAGCTCCCCCCTGCAGAGCATTGGGAGGTTGGAAGGACTGCAGAACAGGATGACGAGCGACGTGACGAGCTGCGAGGCCGACGCTTGGTCTTGGGATTCCCATGGAAATGCAATGTCCAAGCAGCTCTAGATTTGATCAGCCAAAGAAATGCATTCTATCTTGATGGTGTATTTGCTTTCCTATGGTTCTGAACTTGTATGAAGAGTTTGATATCTGGTTCTTTTAGTGAGGTTGGTTTGATTCCAAATTCACCAGGAAAAGCTCAGTCACCAAATTCGTTTAACCCGTTTTTGTACCAAACTGCTGACCCACATCCATGATCAAGTTAAGATTTCAAATTTAAGATTGGGAAGGGAAAGTAATTCCCGCACGCCCGAAAGAGGTTGGGCGGGTTTTCCTGGGTTCCGATCTACCGATTCCATAGATAGGTGGTGATTGTATCTCTCGAAGAAAGATCGCTTAGCTGGAACGAACAATCGATACAATCCAAACCACACATAAGATTTACATAAGAGAAGAAACAAGATGCAAACAAAAATCATACCAGAGAAAGATACACGGAGATTTACTGAGGTTTGGAAATAATGACTACGTCCTTATTTCACGCCAGATTCCACTATGCTTAAAAACAATGGAGTAAACTACACGATTACAAGAGTATCCCCTTTTTCCTCTTAAGTCCTCAAGTTTCTTCTCAAACCTTAATCTAGAGAACAATACTTCTCACGTTTTACACCTCTCACAGCCCTTTTATATACCTTAGGGTTACCTTAGCTTAAATCTCCAAACCCTTAGAAATTAGGATTCCTCAAACAATCAAACCGATCAGTCGGTCGGGACCTCTGATCGGTCCGTTTAACCTGTTCCTATATCATGGGGGTGTCATTGATGGAGAAGGAGGAGAGATATTTAGGTAATCCTCTGTTCCTTGGGAAATCCAAAACTGCTACTCACCTCTTTCTTGCCGATAGAATGAAAGCAAAGCTGAAGGGTTGGAAAGCTAATTCATTATCTCATGCTGGTCGTACTGTTCTTATTAAGTTGACTCTCTCATCCATGTCCACCTACTTCATGTCCACTTGTCTCTTACCCAAATCTGTGACGGAGAATCTCAATGCCATTCAAAGAAAATTTTGATGGGGCTTTACAGATGAGAAAAAACATATATATCTTTGTGCCTGGAAACAATTCTCCAAACCTAAGGAGGAAAGTGGACTAGGGATCCGGGATATTGAATTGGTCAATAGAGCTCTTGTTCTTAAGTTGTGCTGGAGATTGCTGGTGGACCCAGAGAAGTTGTGGGCCTCCTTACTTCATAAGAAATACATTTGGAAAGATTCTTTTTGGGAATTGAAGAAACAACAATATCACTCACCTATTTGGAAATGCATGTTGGATAGTCGTATCGACTTAAAGAGAGGGATGTGTTGGGTGCTTGGCAATGGGGCTAACATTAAGGCCTTTAGAGATCCGTGGATCCCTGGCCTCCCTAGTTTTCGGCTTCAATCGGGGACCGACACAAACAGTAATCAGCAATTAGTGGTCCAGGACCTAATTGATCCTATCACCAACACTTGGAACATTGGGCTACTCAAACATCTTGGCGTTGATGATGCTAGACTCCATATTGGTAATCTGATGGCGGAGGATAAGTTTTGCTGGATTCCCAACAAATCCGGCGATTTCTCTGTGAAGTCTGCTTATAGATCCCTCTACATTCATAAGCACCAAGCCTCAACATCATACATGAAACTGTTTGGTGGTTGGCAACAGTTTTGGAAGGCGAAGTTCCTATCACCACACATCCAAATTTTTATTTGGAGGGCTATTCATAATGCACTTCCTACTCGGCAAAATATCTCAAGGTGTCTTCCCCAAATGGATTCTATATGTCCAGTTTGCAAATTAGCAGAGGAATCATTGGTTCATCTCCTATTTGAATGTGAATTCGCTGTTGTAATCTGGTTTGGGGGGTCTAATCCAGTCGATGTCCGACGATCTCGTCGATCCGTTTCCGAATGGATCCACTACTTTCTCGAGAACTCCAAACCGCAATTTGAATCTTACTACAAGGCAGCCATCACTATGTGGCATATTTGGAAGGCACGGAACGAGCTTATCTTTAAAGGTATGAAACCAGACCCTGTTAAAGTCATCTTAAAGGTCCATAATTTTTTATCATTTTTCACTAACCCAAGAGTTGAGGAGGAGAGTGAGTTACCGAATGTGGGAAAAACAGTCAACAACAAGCAAGGTTGGTTGGTGCATGCCCCCTGCTGGGCACCTAAAAGTTAATGTTGATGCGGCGGTTAAATTGGACGATGTGGCATCTGGAGTAGTGATTCGTAACTGTGTTGGGGATCATATTCTCAGCTTGGGCAATATTTATCCACCATGCTCCGCATTGGAAGCGGAAGCTTTGGCATTTCATGATGGTCTAAAGGCAATTCAACAGCTACATCAGAACTTGGCTATTATTGAGGGTGATAATGCTTTGATCATCCAACTTCTGTTAAAGGTGGAATCAAACCCACCTTGGCGTCTGCGATCAATAATTGCAGAATGCAGAAGTATCATCGCCGAGTCGCCAGGCCTTTCACCGTGCGTGATCTATCGGGCAGCTAATTCGTGAGCTCATGCTATAGCTGGTCACACAGCAGATTGTAATCTTATGCTTTATTCTTTAGCTTTGCCTGATTGTATCGCTCCTCTCCTTGTTCGAGAGAAAGCACAAACTATTAGTATCAATGAAATGAATTTGGAGTCTTCAGCCGACTAATTTATATGGAGAAGAAGTTCCTGATGAACACAGTAATCAGGTCCAACTCTATATAAACTAGTCGGATGAGAAAGCCTCCATCTTGCTTGTAAAAAAAAAAAAAAAACATGTTCCTATAGAAGCACCATCGCTAGTAATTCCGATTGATCTAGCCAAGATCTTATTGGTCTTCCAGTGGACCTGTTTCCTACACCATGGACTGAGTCAGTTTAGATTTTTCAACCGGTCAACCAAAATGTCTATGCAGCTTTTTCATCTTCTGACAGTAGACTTCAATCCAGGCTTCATGTGGCTCCAATTGCTCAGGCTCTACACATAGCCATCTTTCCACTTGGAGATTAAGGACGATACTCTACCAGACACTCTCGCTTGCTTCACTACTCCCTCTGCATGTGGGAATCTGCGTGAACCTTATGAGCTAGGCGTGAGGGGTACCCTTTTTTCATTAAAATGAAAAATGTCATGTATAAACAAAAGGGTTCTTGCATGCCGCACAAAACAATGACCGGAATCACTAGCAAGACTAGTAATAAGATCGAAGGTGGAAGCGACCTACAATCTGTCTAGGTATCAACAAAAGCCATGAGCCAACAAATCATCAAACATTCAATGATCACTTTCAAAACAACCATCTCTCTCTCTCTCTCTCTCTCTCTCTCTCTCTCTCTCTCTCACGAAACAGGTAATAGGATGCAAGGCTAAAGCATTCAGTTGATGTTCCTCTACTTTCACCGAGAGAAGTCGTGCAGTAAGAGAGAAGTCGTTGATCGGGGGCACACTGGGATTTCGGGACATGGCGCTATGTCGAACGTGGATGGGATGCCGATCAGGGAAAGATGCGTGATCAAACATCCACAAGCTAGACTCGATGCCGATGGAGGAGGAGGACGACCTCAAAATGGCTCTGATTCCATATTATGGAAGAGAGGGAGTGAGAGAGGCTAGGGTTTGAAAGAGAATGAATCCGCTTCTTATTAGAAAGGGTCAACACATATAGTGTCCTCATATGAGGTTTATGTATAGAAAAGATATATGCACTAGGCTATACATATGACTAATAGCCCGATGAGTCATGCATTTCATCAAATACATGAGCCTTACTGGCAATTGACCCAACCTCCGAACATCTCGTGCGACGTGACAGCATTTATTACTGGTCAATTTTTCTTAGTTTTTCTGCACATCAAAGTAACAGATAAGTGTCATTTAAAGTTAGAGGAATGAGCCCAACCCACATCCATGATCAAGTTAAGATTTACAATTCATATAGTTACAATTGACCTGATGAAGGGCAAATTACAATATACTCCCCTGAACTACGCACCTCATTTTGTATGTTCAACTTTTTTTTTTTAATGAACAATTTGAACCATGGACTATGCTCTGTACGCATTTAAGTTAGTCCCGTCAACTTTTTATCCCAAAAATACCCTTATCAATTTTCAAAAAGACTCAAATAATTTTTAAAACATCCAATTTGTACTTACTAGGATAAGGATATTTTCGGAATCTAATAGTATCTAATAGTAATCTATATCTATATATCTATACTAAAATGGAAGCCTCTCTCCCCTGTTATGACACGTGGACTTCTTTTAAAGAGCTAGAATTCTTCTTCCGTGTGTGAACGTGGCTCTCTTTTAAATCCTTTTAAAAACTTACCATAAAAATGATAAATTTTCATTCAATGATATTTTATGGTCATTTGATATTAATCGCTCTCTCTCTCTAATAAGTGCACTCTCTCTCTCTAACAAGTGAATCACACTCACTTCAGATTTCACACTTTTTCGAATAGTTGCGATGTCATCTTTGCCAAATGGCGTGTATCAAGCACATTCGGGCATTGCCTGGGTTTCTTACTAGTATCTATACTAAAATGGAAGCCTCTCTCCCGTGTTGTGACACATGGACGTCTTTTAAAGAGCTAGAATTCTTCTTCCGTATGTGAACGCGACTCTCTTTTAAATCTATTTAATTAAAAACCTACCACAAAGATGATAAATTTTCATTCAATGGCATTTAATAGTCATTTGATGTTAATCTCTCTATCTTTCTCTCTCTCTCTAACAAGTGAATCACACTCACTTCAGATTTCACTTATTCGAACAGTTGCGGTGTCATCTTTGCCAAATGACGTGCATCAAGCACATTCGGGCATTGCCCGGGTTTCTTACTAGTATATACTAAAATGGAAGCCTCTCTCCCATGGTGTGACACATGGACGCCTTTTAAAGAGAATTCGTCTTCCGTGTGTGAACGAGGCTCTTTTTTAAATCTATTTAAAACCTACCATAAAGATGATAAAATTTCATTCAATGACATTTAATTGTCATTTGATAATCTCTCTCTCTCTCTCTCTCTCTCTCTCTCTCTCTCTCTCTCTCTCTCTCTCTCTCTCTCTCTCTCTCTCTAACAAGTTAATCACACAGATTTTACACTTCTTCGAACAATTGCAATGTCATCTTTGCCAAATGGCGTGCATCAAGCACATTTGGGCATTGCCCGGGTTTCTTACTAGTCTATATCTATATCTATATATCTATACTAAAATGAAAGCCTCTCTCCCGTGTTGTGACATGTGGACGTCTTTTAAATAGCTAGAATTCTTCTTCTGTGTGTGAATGCGGCTCTCTTTTAAATCCATTTAAAAACCTACCATAAAGATGATAAATTTTCATTCAATGCATTTAATGGTCATTTGATGTTAATCTCTCTTTCTCTCTCCCTAACAAGTGAATCACACTCACTTCAGATTTCACACTTCTTCGAACAGTTGCGATGTCGTTTTTGCCAGATGGCGTGCATCAAGCACATTCGGGCATTGCTCGGGTTTCTTACTAGTATTCTATATGTGAACGCGGCTCACTTTTAAATCCTATTAAAAACCTGTCATAAAGATGATAAATACTCATTCAATGGGATTTAATGTTAATATCTCTCTCTAATATGTGAATCACACTCATTTTATATTTCATACTTCTTGGAATTGTTGCGATCTTGTCTGTGTCAAATGGCATGCATCAAGCTCATCCAGGCATTGATGACAAAAATGGAGTCCTCTCTTCCCTTCTATGACAAGTGGACCACTTTTGAAGAGCCATAATCCTTCTCTCGTGTGTGAACGCGGCTCTCTCATAAATCCCATTAAGAACCTAATATAAAGATAATAAATATCTCATGCAATTATATTTAATGGTCAATTGATGTTAATTATAAAAATCATTAGTAATATCTTTTTCTCTCTCTAACAAGTGAATCACACATGGATGGGTGAATCATAATCACTCAAGATTGCACACTTCTTTGGACGATTGTAATGTCGTCTTTGCTAAGTGGTGTGCATCAAGTTCATCCGGGCATTGCCCGGGTTTCTTACTAGTATCTATATTAAAATGGAAGTCTCTCTATCGTGTTGTGACAAGTGGACATCTTTTAAAGAGTTAGAATTCTTTATCTGTGTGTGAACGTGACTCTCTTTTAAATCCATTTAAAAACCTATCATGAAGATGATAATTTTTCATTCAATGGCATTTAATGGTCATTTGATGTTAATCTTCCTTTCTCTCTCTCTTTAACAAGTGAATCACAGTCACTTCAGATTTTACACTTCTTCGAACAGTTGCGATGTCGTCTTTGCCAAATTGCATGAATCAAGCATATTCGGGCATTGCCCGGGTTTCTTACTAGTATCTATACTAAAATGGAAGCCTCTCTCCCGTGTTGTGACACGTGGACTTCTTTTAAAGAGCTAGAATTCTTCTTTCGTGTGTGAACACGGCTCTCTTTTAAATCCATTTAAAAACCTACCATAAAGATGATAAATTTTCATTCAATGGTATTTAATGGTCATTTGATGTTAATCTCTCTTTCTAACAAGTGAATCACCTCACTTCAAATGTCACACTTCTTCCAACAATTACGATGTCATCTTTGTCAAATGGCGTGCATCAAGCACATTCAGGCATTGTCCGGGTTTTTTACTAGTCTATACTAAAATGAAAGCCTCTCCCCCGTGTTGTAACACGCGGACATCTTTTAAAGAGCTAGAATTCTTCTTCCGTGTGTGAACGCGGCTCTTTTTTAAATCCATTTAAAAACCTACCGTAAATGTGATATATTTTTATTTAATGGCATTTAATGGTCATTTGATATTAATCTCTCTCTAACAAGTGAATCACTAACTTCGTATTTCACACTTCTTCGAACAGTTGCGATGTCGTTTTTGCCAAATGGCGTGCATCAAGCACATTCGGGCATTGCCCAGATTTCTAAAATGGAGCCTCTCTTCCGCATTGTGACACATGGACATCTTTTAAAGAGCCAGAGTCTTTCTCCCATGTGTGAACACAACTTTCGCTCATAAATCCTATTAAAAACCTACACCAATTCAATGATAGTTAGTGGTCATTTTATGTTAATTAAGAAAATCATTAATATCTCTCTCCTACAAATGAATCACACCCGAACGATTGAATTACATTCACTCTAGATTGCACACTTCTTTAGACGGATGTGATGTCTGTCCAAATGGCGTGCATCAAGGTCCTCCGGGCATTGCCTGGGCTTTCTGACTAGTAATACTAAAATGGTAGCCTCTCTCTCCTATGTAGTGACACGTGGATCTCTTTTGAAATGCCAAAATTCTCCTTCGATGTGTGAACACAGTTTCCTTATAAATCCTATTAAAAAACTACTATCAAAATGATAAATACACATTCAATGGTATTTAATGTTATTTGATGTTAATTAGAAAATTCCTTATTACTCTCTCTCTCTCTCTCTCTCTCTCTCTCTCTCTCTCTCTCTCTCTCTCTCTCTCTCTCTCTCTCTCAAGTGAATCACACCCCAACTGAGTGAATTACACTAACACCAGATTGCACACTTCTTCAAGTGGCTGTGCTGTCATTTGTGTCATGTGGCATGCATCAAGTTCATCCGGGTATTGCCAGGGTTTCTTACTAGTAAAAGTTGAATGAGGGGTCTAAATGCCGACGGAGCAGAGTTTAGGGTTCAAAATGTTCAAAACAAAAGTTGAGGGACAAATACGAAATGATGTAGATAGTTTTGGGGAGGCTTTTGTAATTTTCCCTGTAATCATAAAACTGAATGACTAGCAACCATTATTGACAACTTCACAGCTTTTCATCAGATGAACAAACCTTCTAAAGACTGGCATTTTGATTATATCGATGAAGCGTTCTCCAAGATCAAACTCTCCTGGAGATTTACAATGCAAATAATTGTCACCGGAATCGAAAGCCGAGTAATTTGGACAGAGAGATCACATGGCATCTTGAACTCCAGCTGTAGAGTCTCTCCTTGTTGGAAACCGAGAAGTGAACTTACTGATCAGTTGAGAGCTTTGGGCGAAGAAGTACAAGCAAAACAAGCACAATCCTGTAACATGATGCCCAAGAATTGAGTCGGTGAGAGAGAGAGAGAGAGAGAGAGAGAGAGAGAGAGAGAGAGAGAGAGAGAGATTACCAGAATATGCAACTGTAGCACCTGATGCCAATCGTCCCAAAACCGACAAGATATACAGTATGAAAGCCACCTGATGAATTAAAAGCAGTAAAGATGATTAGATACAGAGAGGTTTTGTCTGTAGCAAAAACTCCCCAACAATTATAATCCATTGGAGACACCATCATGTCTGCCTAGAGATAAGAAGTCAAAACAGAAACCTAAGCTGAATTGGTCCTAATATGGATAAAAAACTAAAAAAACAGTGCCCAGTTGCCAGGGTTTGACAATTTCGATTTCGACCATCATTTTGACCCCTTGAAAAAACAGCTTACTTCACGAAGTACTGCAAAATATCGTGATAATTAAGGAATAATGCCAATTCGGTGTATAAAAAAACAAAAATATTTCATGATTTTTCACAAAATATTTTGATTTTTTGAACCTTGCCAGATGCTCATTTTTTTGCTGTGATTAAACCAAGTACAATATCATCTGAATTGACCAAACATACAAAAATAAGGTCATATGGCATCAATCGGGGTCAGATTTATGGATCATACTTCATCATTGATTCCCACCCAATGCCAATGTCCTCGGAAATGATAAGATAAATATCCGAGATGATGCAATATTCAAATACATGACCATAAATTGCCATTGTAAGTAAATTGATCGACATCCTTGCCATCCGATGAGTGTAGTTGGGAGTCTTGGGACTGCATGCAATTAACCTAGCAAGGTGCCTCCCAGTGTTGTCAAGGCGCAGTGAGGCACGCACCTCAGGCACACCTCAAGGTGAATTGGGCTTATGTGCCTCAGGCGGCTCCTGGTGAGGCGAGCATAGCAAGGCGAGGGTCTGAGCATGTCTGCAGCGCCTTATGCTCAGGCGCAGGGCGGTGACTGGTGCTCGCCTTACTGCGCCTGTGTTTCAATTGGTTTTTTTCCGGTTTTTTTTAGGCCTGAATAAAACTAAGGAGTGTCGAATGCGATTCATTGGTTATGAGTTTTCACTTATCAATTATCACTCTTATGAGTAATTTATACCTTTATTTTATGAATATGATGTTGGCATGTTGCATATAATAAATTGTTCATTTGATGGCCACACTAATTATGAGTTATTGTATGCCTTTATTGTGTTGATTTAATTGAATAATATCATATTTTATTTTTTCATAAAATATAATTTTTTTATGAATTTTATAATTTTTTGACAATTATTATTAATTTTTAAAGTAAATTACATATTTGTGCGCCTTACACACTAAAGCATGTGCCTTATTTGCGCCTCGGGCGCGCCTCATCGCTTTGATAACACTGGTGCCTCCCACCAGATGGTTGTGATGCTTGATTTCTCTATTTCATTCAGAGAGGAGATGGTACCTCCCCCCCCCCCCCCCCGACACACACACACATTGTTGGGATCCATAGATATATTTTTTTTTTACCTATGCTTTTACCCATCATCCAAACCGTTGAATAGAGGTTTCAGATTTTGCGGATTTTTGCGAGGATGGTCACCTTGCCTTAGGTAGCACATCCATAAAAAGTCAACACATTCTAAAACCTTTAGGCACATCAAATCTAAAAAGTTTTATCGACCGTCTATTTTAACCGTTAACTTGAAGAGCAGATTTTAGAATGTGTTATTTTTTTTATGTGTTATATAGGCCAAGTCAAGGTTCAAAATCTCCATTTCGGTGGAAATTTCAAGCTTCTTGATATGGAAATATTTCGACAGTGTGAAAATATTGCAATTTTATAGAAATGGTGGAAATACTTATTTTTTGATAAAATTTTTTAGTGAAACTCTGGATAGTGATACACTCTTTGGAACACTCAAATAATATTTGTACCCTATCTAGGGGTGTAGAGCTTCACATAACATGTATTAAATGTATTGAGTCTGTGAGTCTTATGCAATCTTATTTGGTCCGGTTTTGATTTTTTTTTTTTTTGAATGCTTTTTAATCTTTTTTGTGGGAAAAAATATTTTCAAAATAAAGATAGGTTAATTGTTAAAATAATGTTTCAAATGATTTTGAAAGCGAACTTAAAACAAGAAAGTTATGCAAGTTTGAAATTGTGCAAAAATTATGCTGAAATGTAAAACACTGTTTTTTATTTAGTCTGGAAAAAAAAAACCCATAAATCTCTATTCAAGTCCCATACCCTTCTCTCACACGTCTCTTCCTCTCTGCTTCTCTCATTTTGGGCTTTAAGTCGATATTCAATATTTTTTGAAATTCAAAATGTAACTTTAGTCCTCTCCAATTTTCTCTTCCTCACACCTCTCTCGCACACACAGACACACGGGCCCGAGCTGCCCGACTGTCCTAATGACCGATGATGGTTAAAGGCTTTAGGTCTCTCCCATTGGCTGTCTATTGATGTGCCAAAGAGAGAAAGCGGTGGAAAGCTTGGTGGTGCCCCAATTGGAAATCTTGCGGGCTATCGGCCTTAGGCGGTAAGGAATGTTTCCTTCCCTATTTTGATGCCATTTTGCTCAGCACTTCTCTTGTCCACTCATCATCACCGATTGTAGGGGAGAGCCTTGGCCCGGAGGCAAGAGGAACTACTTTAGCTTCTTTCGTAACTTCGGTTGAGAAGCAAGAATTCTGTGGTTTTCATAGGTCCGAAGGATAAGAAAATGACCCGTTGTTTCCCTCTATTTCTCCATTTTATTTCCATCCATTTTTAAATTTTAATTTTTACCTGTTGTAATGGAAGTCTAAATAAAGATTGGTCGTTGACAGGGAACAAAAAAAAACTCAAGCTGTAAGAAGAAAACAAATGGCCAAATTATGTAAGAAACCTTAAATTTTGGAAATAAAAGGCAGTAGTATAATGATGATGTAGGCATATATTAGGGAATGCAAAATGACATTAACAATAATAGCTAACATTGTTAATTCACAATCCATGAATGTTCATAAACCATAAATGTTTCATGAACGATAATAATTTGTAATATGCTTTATTTATTGAGCACCTCATGAATAATTTTGTAAGGTGCAAGACAGAGGGGATGGGGAATCACTGGTCGATGGAGATTGGGTGACTGATGAACATGTAACATGTCATTCACGTAACCTTCACTTGATTTTGTGGATTCTTTGGGTTGTCGATGGAGTTCAAGCCGGAGCTCAAACAAAGATCACCAACGCAAGGTGTCTGTTCTTACTTCGAATACTCTTTCTTTTTTAATTTTGCAAGTTATAAATTGATTTTGGTTTGCTTATCTCATGAAAATTTGAAATGTATAGCTTACATTTTTTGGATAAACCAAACATTTTCTCTTTTAGTGCATTGTTTGAATTGTTGAGAATGTCCATTTTCTAGATATACAAAAAAACGTTTTATCTTGAGTAAACAACATTCATGTGTTGGGTTTTTTGTTTAAGAAAATGTCATGCTCTTCATCTTAAACCAATTCATAAAATGAACTTGCTATTGTTTCTCCTTGCAAGCACAAATCAAACTGTAGAGATCACATACAATATCTACCAAATGGAATATATGAGTCTGATGGGGACATCGAGCAGCGCCCATGGCGCGTGTACGAGCGCAAGAGGCGCCACCTGAGCCTATAGCTCTGATCAGGCATTCAGAACCATCATGGTTGTTTTCTTTGTTGCATTGTGTTATTTAGTCCCACCTCGATTTCCGGGGACTTTTGTTTACTGTTGCAGGCCTTTATATAGACCTGCCCATTGGTCATGTAAGACTATGCAATAAATAAGAAATTTTTGTTTTCCTCCACATGCATGTTGAGTGAAACCAGGGTGAGGTGTGTGAAACCCAAACCCCAAACCCTAGGCGTGTGAAACCCTAGGTTCAGACTAGTGTGTGAAACCCTAGCCCCTAATTTTTTTTTCTTTTCCCTAGGCCCCACCGCCACCCCATCCTCTCCCTCTCTCTCCTCCCGCGACCCCTTCTCTCCCTCTCGTGATTCCCAACCCCAGCCCGACCGAACCCTCCCCCTACCCCTTTGCCCCGCGCCCCCCCCACCACCCGCCGCCGCCCTCCCTCCCTGCACTGCAGCCCCGGCCCCTCCTCCCCCCCCCCCCCCCCCCTGTGCAACAGGCCGACCCGGCTCGATCCCCCACACCCTTGCCCCTTTTGCCTGTAACATCCGCCCCAAACACACAAGATTTTGTCCGCTCTGCCCGTGCCCGCACGAGAACTTCCCAGGGTGGTCACCCATCCTAGTACTACTCTCGCCCGAGCACGCTTAACTACGGAGTTCTTACGAAATCCGTAGCGGCGCACGGTTTTAAAACGCGTCTTTTATGTTTGGGAGGGGAAATTATATAAGTAGCTCAGGATCTCCTTCTCTCCAGGCGATGTGGGGCTAACTCATGGCCTTGTACACCTCACCTCACCTCATCCATCTTGGCATTCCCGCCTCAGGAGTCTTGGCTCTTGGCTATTGGCCTATTGGATCTTGGTCGTCACAATCCACCCCCCTTAGGGCTACACGTCCTCGTGTAGGGTTAGACCCCCCATAGTGAGGAGAACCGGCTCTGATACCATTTTGTAACATCCGCCCCAAACACACAAGATTTTGTCCGCTCTGCCCGTGCCCGCACGAGAACTTCCCAGGGTGGTCACCCATCCTAGTACTACTCTCGCCCGAGCACGCTTAACTACGGAGTTCTTACGAAATCCGTAGCGGCGCACGGTTTTAAAACGCGTCTTCTATGTTTGGGAGGGGAAATTATATAAGTAGCTCAGGATCTCCTTCTCTCCAGGCGATGTGGGGCTAACTCATGGCCTTGTACACCTCACCTCACCTCATCCATCTTGGCATTCCCGCCTCAGGAGTCTTGGCTCTTGGCTATTGGCCTATTGGATCTTGGTCGTCGTGCGCCGCTACGGATTTCGTAAGAACTCCGTAGTTAAGCGTGCTCGGGCGAGAGTAGTACTAGGATAGGTGACCACCCTGGGAAGTTCTCGTGCGGGCACGGGCAGAGCGGACAAAATCTTGTGTGTTTGGGGCGGATGTTACAAAATGGTATCAGAGCCGGTTCTCCTCGCTATGGGGGGGTCTAACCCTACACGAGGACGTGTAGCCCTAAGGGGGGTGGATTGTGATGACCAAGATCCAATAGGCCAATAGCCAAGAGCCAAGACTCCTGAGGTGGGAATGCCAAGATGGATGAGGTGAGGTGAGGTGAGGTGAGGTATACAAGGCCATGAGTTAGCCCCACATCGCCTGGAGAGAAGGAGATCCTGAGCTACTTATATAATTTCCCCTCCCAAACATAGAAGACGCGTTTTAAAACCGTGCGTCGCTACGGATTTCGTAAGAACTCCGTAGTTAATCGTGCTCGGGCGAGAGTAGTACTAGGATGGGTGACCACCCTGGGAAGTTCTCGTGCGGGCATGGGCAAAGCGGACAATATCTTGTGTGTTTGGGGCGGATGTTACATTGCCCCCGCCACCGGCCGCCGCCCTTCCTCCCGGCACTGCAGCCCCCACCGCCACCCCATCCTCTCCCCCTCTCTCTCCTTCCGCAACCCCCTCTCTCCCTCTCGTGATTCCCTATCCCATCCCGATCCACCGAACCTCCTCCCCGACCCCCTCATAACCCACGCCCGACCACCCCCACATCCCTTCGCCATGTCGACATCGTCGATCCGGGTGTTGACCACGGCTTGATCGACGACGAAGACGGATTCCTCGATATCCGTTCCCTATTCCTCGACTTCCAGTTCAACGCCGACGAGAACGTGAAGGAGTACGTGGAACACATCACCTACCTCGTCGCCAAGGACACAGAAGCTCGGCTGGGGATCTCGGAGAACCATCAACGGTGGCACCCCGGCGCACCAGTGCACCCCAACGTGTTGGCGCTCCGGGCCCTCGCTCAAGCCCCACCACAACCCAAGAGTCCCGCATCGACATCAACTCCGCCTCCGGCTGAGATTCCTGAGGTTCCCCTCAATCCTCAGTAGGTTTGTTCTTTTCCCCTGATGAATTGCTTCCGGTAAACACCGATGAATTGAATCTCTCGTCTTTTATCATTGCCGACTGTTGGCCACCTTCGTGAGGTTGAGTGATCCACCTACCCAGTAAAGTAGCTAATCCCGGCACTGCAGCCCCCACCGCCACCCCATCCTCTCCCCCTCTCTCTCCTTCCGCAACCCCCTCTCTCCCTCTCGTGATTCCCTATCCCATCCCGATCCACCGAACCTCCTCCCCGACCCCCTCATAACCCACGCCCGACCACCCCCACATCCCTTCGCCATGTCGACATCGTCGATCCAGGTGTTGACCACGGCTTGATCGACGACGAAGACGGATTCCTCGATATCCGTTCCCTATTCCTCGACTTCCAGTTCAACGCCGACGAGAACGTGAAGGAGTACGTGGAACACATCACCTACCTCGTCGCCAAGGACACAGAAGCTCGGCTGGGGATCTCGGAGAACCATCAACGGTGGCACCCCGGCGCACCAGTGCACCCCAACGTGTTGGCGCTCCGGGCCCTCGCTCAAGCCCCACCACAACCCAAGAGTCCCGCATCGACATCAACTCCGCCTCCGGCTGAGATTCCTGAGGTTCCCCTCAATCCTCAGTAGGTTTGTTCTTTTCCCCTGATGAATTGCTTCCGGTAAACACCGATGAATTGAATCTCTCGTCTTTTATCATTGCCGACTGTTGGCCACCTTCGTGAGGTTGAGTGATCCACCTACCCAGTAAAGTAGCTAATCTAAATATTGCGAGTGGGACTATTGGCTGGTAATTTAAGCATTGTTCTTTATCCTCCTGGAATTTACAGCGATCGGCCTCGTGCTAGTAGTTCCCAACGCATATGCTCCATGTTATTTACCTGAATTAATTTTCCTGCTTGGTTGTCGTAAATACTAGCGAAGCCCTGCTTGCTCAATCAATTGACATCACCATCACCTGCATTGTTTTGCATCATTTTGGTATCAGAGCATGGTTGTAGGTAGGCATGGTACTTGCAACGTTTGCATTCGAAATTAGCATTCATTAAGCATCATTTTAATTGTGCATGCCAACCCGTAGAGGTAGGCCATACTTGTTAGGAGAGTCTTGCGAGTAGGACAGTTGCAACATGGATCCCGACACCTTTGCTAGAACACTTACCGAGTTAGCTTAAGGGATAGCCACCATGAACCAGAATTTTGTTGCTTACCAGCGTGACACTGACGCCCGTTTTGACCGTCTGGACCAAGCTCCACCACGGACTCCACCACCCTTGGACCCTCAAGACTTTCGGCCACCTTGACAAAATCATCAAGATCCGGATGAACAATATCTCCGGAGCATCAGGCTAGAAGTGCCCTCCTTCAAATGGCAGGCATGATCCCCAGTTTTTCTTGGACTGGCTCCAATCCATGGACCGATATTTTGCCTGGTATCCCTTAACGGAACCAAGGAAAGTCCGATTCGCCGCGATGAAACTGAGTGGACCTGCCAGTCAATACTGGACCAACGTCGAGGCATTGAGAGTTGCCCGAACCCAAGACCCCATCGATAATTGGGTCGCGATGAAGAACGAACTAAAGGGCAAATATGTGCCTCCGTCGTATCAAGCCCGCCTTCTGGATCAGTGGCACTAATTCACCCAAGGCAACAAGTCAGCCAAGGACTATGTCGCCAAATTCGATGAGTTCTTGACTCGCTGCAATGTCTTGGGAACCGAAACCGTTGTCCAGGTCCTATCCCGTTTTCGATCGGGTTTGAGAGAAGACCTGAGGAATGAACTCCTTGCCCGTGATGTCACCAAGCTAGAAAGGGCTTACGCCCTAGTCCAAGATCTTGATAGCTTCCGATCTAGCCACCTTCACAGGAGTGATTCCCGGAGTCATGCTCCTCGTCCCTCCCCGAGCAATTATCCGAGTCGGTCTTATCCCACCCAATCCCAAACAAGGACAGATGATATGAGTCGGAACAATGAAAAGGACAGTCGTGGCAAGGGCCCTGAGAGGGACTTCTCCAAAATCAGTCCCCTCATCAAATGCTACAAGTGCCAGGGCTATGGGCACGTGGCTGCAAACTGCCCAAGCCCCGTCAAAATCAATATCATTGATGGCACACTTGTTGAGGCACTGGAGTCAGACATGGATGGTTTTGTGTTCCAAGCTGATGATGATGAAGGAGATTTCGATGAAGAGGGAGATGACCTCGCTCTAGGTTGCCTTAGGTACACAACACCCACCGAGTTGGCCGTTGTGAGGTGCGCGATGTCCCAACCCAAAGAACAAGATGACTGGAGGCATACCAACATTTTTCATACCTTCACCAGAATCGGAGATAAGAACTGTAAAGTGATCATTGACAGTGAGAGTTGCGTCAACGCAGTATCTTCTTCTGCCGTGATCTCCAAGACTGGGTGAAGGCAGCTCCCCATCCTCGACCATACCAAGTCTCCTGAATCAACTCTACGGCAATGGAGGTCAAGCAAAGATATTTAGTCCCCATAAACTTCAATGCCTACCAGGAGAAAATCTGGTGTGATGTCTTAACTATGGATATGGGTCAAGTCATACTGGGGCGACCTTGGCTGTTTGATAATGACGTCCTCATCTATGGACGATCTAACATGTGTTTGTTTGAGCATGAGGGTAAGAAAATCAAATTGATGCCCTCTCAGCCCAAGAGTAGGCCGCCCGCACAAAAGTCCACCCCCTCCGCCAAGAAGACTAGCAGTGTCAGCTACATCAGTGCCAAGGAGTTGAGCCTCGAGATGGAAAAAGGAGCCCCAATTATGATCCTTACGGCCCGAGAAATTCCGAAAGAGTCTACCCCAGTAATTCCCCCTGAGATTGCTCCTGTGCTAAAAGAGTTCCCTGATGTCTTCCCCGAGGACCTACCCGACCAACTGCCCCAATGCGTGACATACAACACGCAATTGATTTGGTACCAGGGGCGAGCCTTCCCAACCTGCCCCACTATAGGATGAACCCTACGGAGCATGCCGAGCTGAAGCGGCAGGTTGATGGACTATTGAAAAAGGGTTTTATCAAAAAAAGTATGAGCCCTTGTGCGGTCCCCGCCCTGCTTACGCCAAAGAAGGATGGCACCTGACGTATGTGCGTGGATAACCGTGCCATCAACAAGATAACGGTCAAATACCGTTTCCCCATCCCTCGTTTGGATGACTTGTTGGACATGATGTCTGGAGCCACCGTCTTTTCCAAGATCGACCTAAAGAGTGGCTACCATCAGATTCGCATCCGCCCTGGAGATGAGTGGAAGACTACGTTTAAGACCAATGATGGATTGTATGAGTGGATGGTCATGCCGTTTGGGCTGACCAATGCGCCGAGCACTTTCATGAGAGTTATGACACAGGTACTCCGCCCTTTTATGGGAAAATTTCTCGTGGTGTACTTTGATGACATACTCATCTATAGCCAGTCTCGGGCACTGCACCTAGACCATCTTCGGCAAGTCTGCGCCGTACTGAGGAAAGAAGAACTGTATGCCAATCCAAAGAAGTGTACTTTCCTTGCTACCAAAGTCCATTTCTTAGGGTTTGTCGTCTCTGTCCAAGGGGTCTCTGCGGATCCTGAGAAGGTCCGTGCTATCGAGGAATGACCTGAACCGAAGAACATCCGTGATGTCAGTAGTTTCCATGGCCTGGCCACCTTTTACAGAAGATTCATCAAGGGGTTCAGCAGCATTATGGCCCCAATCACAAACTGCCTTAAGAAGGACGAGTTCGAATGGACGATTGCCGCCTCCGAGGCCTTTGAGGAGATCAAGAGGAGAATGGTCGAGGCCCCTGTCACGCGCCTCCCCGATTTCTCTAAAGTTTTTGAAATAACATGTGATGCATCCGAGCTTGGCATAGGTGGCGTCCTCTCCCAGGAAGGACATCCCGTCGCTTACTTCAGCGAGAAGCTGAACGATACTCGCCAACGATACTCTACATACGACAAAGAATTCTATGCGGTAATCCAATCTCTTCGTCACTGGCGGTATTATCTTCTCCCTCAGGAATTTGTCATCTACTCTAATCATGAGGCCTTACGGTACATTTACTCTCAAAAGAAGTTGAATGCACGACACGATCGTTGGGTTGAGTTCCTTCAAAATTATACTTCCACCTTGCGCCGTAAGGCGAGAGTCGATAATAAGGCCGCTGACGCTCTCAGTCGTCGTGTGTTTGTCTTGTCCAAATTAACCACGGTGGTTGAGGGTTTTGAAAAACTGAAGGATGAATACGGGTCCTGCCCCGACTTTGGAAAGATACATTCCTTGTTAACCGATAGGTCCGTTCGAGAAGTTGATAGGTACCTCATGCAAGATGGCTACCTTTTTTTTGGTCATCGGCTGTGTATTCCCCAAACTTCCCTCCGTGAATTTCTTGTTTGGGAACTACATGCTGGTGGCCTTGCCGGTCACTTTGGCAGCAAAAAGACCATTGAGGCTGTTGAATATCGATTTTTCTGGCCGAGTCTGAAGCGAGATGTCGCTAAACATGTGAGTCGGTGTCACACCTGCCAGTTGGCCAAGCAACAAAAGCAAAATACCGGCATGTTCCAAATTGCCCCTAGCAAGACATCAGTATGGATTTCGTGCTTGGTCTCCCAAAGACCCTCAGAAAGCACGATTCAGTTCTAGTGGTGGTAGACCGTTTCTCCAAGATGGCCCATTTTCTACCATGTTCCAAAACCTCTGATGCGTCTCGAGTTGCCAAAATATTCTTTGATGGCATTGTAAGGCTACATGGGTTACCAAAGACTATTGTGTCCGATAGGGATGTCAAGTTCACTAGTTTCTTCTGGAAGACCCTTTGGCACAAATTGAGCACCAAGCTTCAATTCTCTACCGCATTCCACCCACAGACTGATGGTCAAACGGAAGTTGTCAACCGGAGTCTGGGAAATCTCCTGCAAACCTTGGTAGGCGAACATGTCGGGAGTTGGGATCTCAAACTGTCCATTGCCGAGTTTGCATATAATTCATCTGTTAATAGAACTACCGGCATGAGTCCACATGAAATTGTCCATGGTTTTAAGCCTAGGCAACCAATAGATCTCATTCCCATGGCTGAGTATCATAGAGTCTCCGAGTCTGCATTTGCATCACACATGCATGAATTACATAAAAAAATCAGTAACAAGATTGAGCAAAGCAATGCTGACTATAAATTACGAGCCGATGCCCGAAAAAGAATTCAAACTTTTAACGTCGGAGATCATGTAATGGTCCGGATCCGCCCGGAACGGTTTCCCCCGGGAACTGTTAAGAAACTACATGCACGCAGTGCCGGCCCCTTTCGGATCCTAAGGAAGATAGATGACAATGCATATGTTATCGAATTACCCGAGGGTTTTGGCATTAGTCCGACTTTCAATATTGAAGATCTAGTGTCCTACAAGGGCCCAAATTTCAACCCTGGTAATCCTTTGATAAACGAGCCTACCTTGGACCTTGCCCTGAGAGCCCCTCCCTACCTCCACTTCCCCAAAATCTCCCAAATCATACATCAGAAGGCATTGATAAAATTCTGGATGACGAAATTGTCTCTAATAGAGACGGTAGACCCCGGGAGAAATGATGGGGACATCGAGCAGTGCCCATGGCGCATGTACTAACACAGGAGGCGCCACCTGAGCCTATGGCTCTGATCAGGCATTCAGAACCATCATGGTTGTTTTCTTTGTTGCATTGTGTTATTTTGTCCCACCTCGATTTCCGGGGACTTTTGTTTGCTGTTGCAGGCCTTTATATAGGCCATCCCATTGATCATGCAAGACTATGCAATGAATAAGAAATTTCTATTTTCCTCCACATGCATATTGAGTGAAACCAGGGTGAGGTGTGCGAAACCCAAACCCCAAACCCTGGGCATGTGAAACCCTAGGTTCAGACTAGTATGTGAAACCCTAGCCCCTATTTTTTTTTCTTTCCCCTAACCCCCACCGCCACCCCATCCTCTCCCTCTCTCTCTCTCCTCCCGCGACCCCCTCTCTCCCTCTCGTGATTCCCGACCCCAGCCCGACCAAACCCCCCCTGCCCCTTTGCCCAGCGCCCCCCGCCACCGGCCGCCACCCTCCCTCCCGGCACTGCAGCCCCCGCCGCCACCCCATCCTCTCCCCCTCTCTCTCTCCTTCCGCGACCCCCTCTCTCCCTCTCGTGATTCCCTATCCCATCCCGATCCACCGAACCTCCTCCCCGACCCCCTCATAACCCACGCCCGATCACCCCCACATCCCCTCGGCATGTCGGCATGGCCGATCCGGATGTTGACCACGGCTTGATCGACGACGAAGACGGATTCCTCGATATTCATTCCCCATTCCTCGACTTCCAGTTCAGCGCCGGCGAGAACGTGAAAGAGTACGTGGAACGCATCATCTACCTCGTCGCCAAGGACACAGAAGCTCGACTGGGGATCTCGGAGAACCATCAACGGTGGCACACCGGCGCACCCGTGCACCCCAACGTGTTGGCGCTCCGGGCCCTCGCTCAAGCCCCACCACAACCCGAGAGTCCCGCATCGACATCAACTTCGCCCCCGGCTGAGATTTCTGAGGTTCCCCTCAATCCTCAGTAGGTTTGTTCTTTTCCCCTGATGAATTGCTTCCGGTAAACACCGATGAATTGAATCTCTCGTCTTTTATCATTGCCGATTGTTGGCCACCTTCGTGAGGTTGAGTGATCCACCTGCCCAGTAGAGTAGCTAATCTAAATATTGCGAGTGGGACTATTGGCTGGTAAATTAAGCATTGTTCTTTATCCTCCTGGAATTTACAGCGATCGGCCTCGTGCTAGTAGTTCCCAACGCATATGCTCCATGTTATTTACCTGAATTAATTTTCCTGCTTGGTTGTCGTAAATACTAGCGAAGCCCTGCTTGCTCAATCAATTGACATCACCATCACCTGCATTGTTTTGCATCAGAGTCACTATCATATTAGAAAGAATGAACACATATACCAATGAGTAGCCACGTTACCAGAATTCATGTATTAGGTTTTCCATTTTCATGGTTTTGGCCATTTTTGTGATGGGTGGCTACGGTTTGATGTTTGGCATGTTTCTCAATTATAAGGTTCTAAAATAGTTCAATTGACTATGGATTTTCACCAACCGGTGTAACATGCAGCCATATCCTTATTTTTTTACTTGAGTGATGTGTTAAAAGTGTCATGAAGTCGGTGTCGACCAGTTGTTGCCAAGGTTTGAGATTTTGATTTTGTATCTAGTTTCAGTTCTAATCGAACCGAAATTTCGACCAAAATTTCAGAATTTTGACCGAAATATGGAAAAAAAATCAAAATGGTAAAAAAAAAGAGACGAATTTGCTTTTTTTAATTTTAAATTTAAGTCCTTTATAGTTGTACATACATATTTACTTGAATGGTTTGACGAAAACACGCACCAAACACATAGCAAGTTTGCATGGACCATGATAATCAATGTAGAAAACCAATAAACTGAAAGAAAAAAACTTGATAATCATCATATATTTACATAAATTTACATAAACTTGAAATCCTTCCAAAAGATGCCTTGGTTTTCGAGCCCATGTGATTTCGGAGGGAATCTCACCGAAAGCCACCGAAAGAGCCGACAATATCTCATTTCGAGGGGCCCACAGCATCTAGCCAAAATCTCACCTTTCGATCAAAATTTCACCGGTTTCGGTCAAAATTGGCCGAAAACCACCGAAATACCCCGAAGTCACCCGAAATCCAGACTTTCGGGGTTTCGCATGGTGTTTCGTTTCGATAGCGGCCAAAACCGAAATTTCGGTATTTCGACCAAAATCTCAATCCATGGTTGTTGTTGCAGACTATGGCGATGGTTGTCAGCTACTGAACAACGATCACTGATTGCCAATGCAGGTCTATGGCTAGGGTTATTGGTTGTTGAGTAAAGGTTGGTAGTTGTTACAGCTGATATGCACCTGATGATTGGAGGTTGGTTGTTAGAGTCAATGTATGAAAACTGAAAATAGTGGCGAGGTTCTTTCCGCACAATTAATTCCTGGATTAGCAAGGGTGGCAACTATTCTGAGCACAGGGAATGACCGCACTGAGCGATGGTTAAATGCACAGTTAACCACTAGCACATGTTTGGCACAATTGAATTCAATGGTCTAGCGAATTTGATGGACCAGTGGCCCAGATGACCATCCTACAAGTTTCAAAATTTGTTGAAACTTGGTAGGTGTGTTATATAGGGAAAGGTGACTATCTTCACCAAACTTAGCAAATTCTAAAACTTCTACGGTCATCAAATGTGCTAAGCAAAATGAATTGTTACAATGGACGGTCGGTAAAGCTTCTAACATTTGATGACCCTAAAAGTTTTAGAATTTGTGGATTTTTTGTGAGGATTATCACCTTCCCTAGATAATATTGTAAGTGCAAAAAGATTGTTCGTCTTATTATTAAAACCGGACGAGATTACAACCGCGTCCGGGTGCTCGGGGGTGGTGAGGCGAAGCGAAGATGTATCAGGAAATTGGGGGAGAGATCCTCTGTGGTCCTTTGATCCTTGTCTCCTCGGATCTTCATTCAAGGCGTTGGATAGACAAGTCTTTATAAGAGTTTAAGGTTTTTAGAGAGGTGGAGGGATACACCGTGCTTTGGCCCTTTCGTGTTTCGCACTTCACCTGCTATAACATGTGTCGCTTTGCTCCTCGATCTTCGTGTCTCCTTCGGCTCTTCCTCGTCCTCGATATTTCACTTTGATCTTTCTTTGGCTCTTGCGCTTGAACGTGGGAGAAGAAAGGCTCGAGGTGCTTTTGTTCTTCCGAGCTTCGCATCGTATTGCTAGAAAGTGTGTTGTCTTGCTTGTCGTTCTTCGTAGTTCGTTGGCTTTTGCGCTTGCTTTGCTTTGATTTTTTATTTGCTTTTGCCTTTGCTTTTGGATTTTGTTTTGGCTTTGATCTCGGCTTTTAATGGCGACATGTATGCCTCTGGATCTTCTTCAAGGTTTCTTCTCCGTGAACGGAGCGAAGAGCTTGATGGTGACGGGTGTGGTGTCGGCTTTTGCTTCCTTCACCGAGCTTTCTTCTTCAAGGTGCTTCCTTCACCAAGCTTTCTTCTTCGTGGACGGAACGAAGCTTTATCAATCTTCAAGTGTGTTGCTTCAAGATGAGAACTTTGAGAGGACTAAGCAGGAATTCTTCTGAGGGATGTGCTTGCCCGAGCCTCGTGAAACATTTGGCCTTCGAGTGTTGGAGTCTTGCTTTCTGCAAAGCCTCCTCATCTCCAATTATCAACCTTTGGTTTTTTATTAATGAACACTCTTAATGACGACGGGTGTAGCGTCAACTTTGCATTCTTCTCTGGGCCTTCTTCGTAGAAGGAGCAGAACTGTATTGATCTTCTTGATGACGAAGGGTGTAACGTCGGCTTCTCCTAGCTTTTCTTCTTTGTGAAGCGACGATTTCTTTGGCTTTGATGGTGACGGGTGTAGGTTCGGCTTTGGCTTCCTTCTCCAGGCTTTCTTCTTCGCGGTAGGAGAGGAGCTTTAGCGATCTTCAAGTGCTTGCTTCATGGCGAAGGGTTTTTAGACTCAAGCAAAAATTTCCCCTATGCGATATACTTGGCCGACCTCCTGAAGCCTTTGGTTCTCCAAGTATTGGAGTCTCCCCTTCTTCTAGGCAGAGTTTCTTCTCTTGATGTGGGAACCTTTTTGTTTCTTCCATTGCTCCTTTATTATGGGATAGGTATACTCCACATGATGGGGATCTGAATGCACCCAGAGCACAAATGAGGAGTTTTCACCGTTGGATCGTCCAGATTGTGTGTTTCCACCGTTGGATCTTCCTGAAGACGATCATTTATCGTTAGATTTACCAGATTAAGCTTTACATCGATGGAGTGGTCGGATCAAATTTCTGAGGGACCGACAAATTCAGTGAAATGGATCTATCTAGATAAGTGTATTTTTTTTTAGTATTTATTTTCAATTATTTAGGTAGTTATTTAATATTTTTATCTTTTTTATTAAGCAAGTTCTACACATGTTAAAACAAAACTTATAAGGATTGTATGAGTGCTTTTAGGTGTCCTGATCCATTACTTTGTTAGTTTACAAGTTCTAGACGTTTTCTATAGCTTGAGGCTTAAAAAAAAGGCCCCAAAGCTCTCTTTTGATATAATGCTTGATTAATAAAAAAAGTTCAGATCTTGCTTGAATAGTTTGTTCTTCGTATGGTTTGAAGCTTCCTAGGAGTTATTCCTTAGACCAATAGCGGGGCCTCATCTATCATCATCATCGACTATTCTTCTCCGTTCTCATCATGTTCATCCCCGCCAACAATCGATCGCAAACCATTAAGTCCCTGTGGACGCGGAAAAAAGCGCGGGTCGTCTTTATTGCGAATCACACGAGATTACAATTGTGGCCGGGACCCGGGTTGCTCGGGTGTAGCGAGTCCGGGTTGCGGCGAGTTTTGATCAGGGGATTGTGGGAAAGATCTTCTGGGGGATCCCTTTGATCCGCGTCTCCACGTGGTGTTCGTGCGAGAGCTCTGAAGGGGCTGCCCAGGACAGGGGTTTTACAGGGAGAGGGTTTTGGAGAGGCTAAGGAATGTCCACCGTTGCTTTGTCCCTTCCGTGCTTCGCGCTTTCTCGGCTAGGGGGTTTTCGGCTTCGTTCCTCGGTCTTCGTGTCTTCCTCATTCCTTGCTCGACCTCGGTGTCCTTGATCGTCGGTTCGCGGCGTCGATCGAGATTTTGGCGTCGGCTTTGGCTTTGGCTTTTTGGCTTTGGCTTGGCTCCGGCGTGGCTCTGGCTTTTGCTTTGCTTCAGCGCTTGCACTTGGACGTAGCTGGGAGAGACTTGCGATGCTTTCGTTCTTCCGGACTTCGCGTCGTATCGGCTAGAACGTGCGGTGCTTTTGCTCGTGGCCGGCGTAGTCGCTTGGCTTTGGCACTTGCGTTGCTTTGGCGCGGGCTTTACTGGGGCTTTGCTTTGGCTTCTTGCGTTGGCTTTAGCTTCGGCGTCAACTCGATCTTCTTCTTCGAACAACGTGGGTTACTTCTTCAGTGCTTCGACGATTTGCGTGTCGACTGGACTTCTCTTCTTCTCCGGGCTTCTTTGGCGTGATCGGAGTCGAAGAATGCTTTCGAAGATGGTGGGGGTAGCACCGATCTCCGTGCGACGGTTGTGGCGTCGGCTTTTGTTGATGAAGACGACGAGGGTAGCGACGGTCTCCGTGCGACGGTTGTAGCGTCGGCTTTTGTTGATGAAGACGACGGGGTAGCGACGCTTCAGACGATCTGCTCCAGGCTTTCTTCTTCGTGGATGGCGCAGGCGTTAGTCGAAGACGACGGGGTGATGACGCTTCGCTTCTCTCCTCCGGGCTTTGGGGCTTGATCGGGATCGAGGATTTGTTGGAGACGACGGGGTAGTGCCGCTCCTCTTCTTCTCCGGGCTTTTGGGCTTGATCGGAGTCGAAGCTTATTGGAGACGACGGGGTAGTGCCGCTCTTCTTCTCCGGGCTTTTGGGCTTGATCGGAGTCGAAGCTTGTTGGAGACGACGGGGTAGTGCCGCTCCTCTTCTTCTCCGGGCTTTTGGGCTTGATCGGAGTCGAAGCTTGTTGGAGACGACGGGGTAGTGCCGCTCCTCTTCTTCTCCGGGCTTTTGGGCTTGATCGGAGTCGAAGCTTGTTGGAGACGACGGGGTAGTGCCGCTCCTCTTCTTCTCCGGGCTTTTGTGCTTGATCGGAGTCGAAGCTTGTTGGAGACGACGGGGTAGTGCCGCTCCTCTTCTTCTCCGGCCTTTGCTTCTGGCGTCTTCGGAGTCGAAGGGTTCTTCTTCTCCGAGCTTTCTTCTTCGTGCACGGAGTCGAAGGGATGATCTTCGTGTGCAAGGGTCTTCACATTGATGAGGACTTTCAGTAAGCCGATCCCTCGGGACAGGCTTGACTGTGCCTCGTGAAGCCTTGGGTCGGTGAAGAAGCGTCTCCTCTTCTGCAGAGCTCCCGCGCTTTGTCTTCAATCTTCGACCATTTTTTCATTCCCCCACCCCCTCTATTTATAGGCAAAGAGGTGGGGAGAGAGATATGGGAACATTTAATTTTAAATCCCTTTTGTATCTCTCCCATAATTACCCGGATTTTATTCATCCATTGATGAGGGGAATAACATTTAGTTGTTTTCCTTTTCTGGCGGGTGCAATTATGGCTGGATTTCGCACACGAAATCGATGGCGATCGGGCGCTTCGTCTTGTGCGTCGGATCGAGGGATCGGCGCAGATCCGCGTGTGCGCAGACGTCATACGCTACCTCCCCCCGCGCATGGCGGTATTTTTTCCTTTTCTTTCTTTTCTTTCCTTTTCTTCTCTTTCCTTTTTCTTTTCTTTCCTTTTCTTTTCTTTCCTTTTTTTCTTTTCTTTCTTTTTTTTTTCTTTCCTTGCAGGGCCGGCCGGCCCCTCCTCGGGGTTCGGTCCCCACTAGGGCCGGCCCTATAGGGTTCGGACCCTAGTAGGGGCCGGCCCCTCTTGGGCGGGGTCTGAGTCCGTGTTGGCGCGCGCGAGTCGGGTCCGCGTGTCGGGTTTGCATCCACGTTAGCGCGAGCGAGTTGGGTTCGCGTGTCGGGTTTGCATCCGCGTCGGCACACGTAAGTCGGGTTCGGGTCCGACGAAATTCGTGTGTCTACAAATGCCCCCTCAAGGACGAGTGCGTCGGTGAGAGCGTGTAGGGTTTGGACACGTAGGAATCGTAGAGCATTTGTCCTTGATTCCTTTTGTGGGCGGGGTTGGAGGTCTATTTAAGGACCCCTACCCCTCTTCATTCGTCGTTGTGCTTCTTTGCGAAGGTTCTGCCGGCTTCTGGAGACCGCTGTCGAAAGTGTGCTGCCTGGGGTTGCACGAGACTTGCTCCGTCTTCCCGGTGTCGCCTCTTCCGTCGGCGGCGATGGTGCGCGATTTCGCGGTCGTTGCGAAGGCGGGTTCGAAGCGAGGATGCGACGAGGCTCGCGGCGGGGAGGATGGAGGAGTGCGGCTGAGGTGCGGGTCGCCTTCGCCGCCTCTCTCTTCCTCCTTCTTCTTCTTCTTCTTCTTCTTCTTCTTCTTTTTCTTCTTCTTTTTCTTCTTCTTTTCTTTTTCCTTCTTTTTTTTTTTTTTTTTTTCTTCTTTTTCTGTTCTTTTCTTTTTTTTTTTCTTTTCCTTCTTCTTCGGTTCCGGGCTGCACGGGCAGCAGCGGCAGCAGCGCCGGCGCGGGGCGCGGCGGGGCCGGCGGCGCGCGGGGTTGCAGCGTGCGGTGGCGCGCGGGAGGCGGCGACGGCGCGCGGCGCGCGCGGCGGCCGGCGTGCAGGGTGGCGGGCGCGAGCGGATCGGGCGCGGGGGCCGGGTCCGGCGGCTGCGGGACCGAGTGGGTCGGGCTCGGGGGCCGGGTTCGGCGGCCGCGGGGGCCGGACGGGTCGGTCTCGGGGGCCGGGTTCGGCGGGCGCAGGCGAAGAAGGAGAAGGAGGGGGGTGCGCCCCCCCCCCCCCCCCTTCCTTCTTTGCTGTTGGTCTCCAATTGGAAGGGGGCGAGGGGCCCGTGGGCCCCCCACTTGTTGACTTTTTTTTTTTTTTTTTTTTTTTGAACTTCGAAGGTGCCGATGATACCAGTGTCGGCTCGTGGCACACGGGTCACGACACGGGTGTGGGCTGGTTGGAGAGTAATCTTGAATCGGGCAATCCTCTTGACAGGGGTGCAGGTCCCCCTTTTTTTTTTTTTTTTTTTTTTTTTTTTTTGGTGCGCTTGTCTTGACTTGCCTCCTTTCATGGTCCTCTAGGGCCCGCGTCTTCGAGAGTTTGACTTCCTCGGGCTGGATAGACGAGGATTTCTTCGACGGGAGGAGATGCCTTTGCTTTCCTTTCACTCGTGTGCGCCGTCACCGCAGCTCAAGGCGGGAAGACCTTCTGTCGTTGCTCCGTGTCTTTGTGCACGAGCGCATCACGGAAGATGGGGTCGCGGATGCGACTTGCGGGATGCTGAAATTAAGCGAGAAGATCCATACTGACGAAGGGATCTCCATGAAGCTTCTGCGGCCGAGTTTGAGTCTTCCGTTCCATCATTGTGGTGAAGAGTTCGTGCCTACGCCAGTTGTTGCCTCGAAGATATGTGCTAGGCTGACCCGATGGGGCCCCGATTCTTGGCCTCGGGGGGACGTCCAGTACCTTTGCGGCTTTCGCGAGTGGATGGACGAGCTCTACGAGGTCTTTGGCGCGGAACCTGAGATGAACTTATTGGCCAAATTTCTGGCGCCGGCTCGTCGGGAGTACAGTCGTCCTGAGGGGATGTACCGTGCGCTTTGTGAGCTTTGGTGTCCGGAGACTAACACCTTCCTTACTGGGGCGGGGGAGATAGGCATCTCGCTTCGTGACGTCCATATCGTTTCTGGGTGCCCCGAGGTACGGAACTACTACCAAGAGGAGGTGCCTGCCTTGAAGGATCTGCTGGACAGCAGCTACGCTCCGAGTTCTTGCCTCCTTCTGTTCAAGGCACATGCTATCATTGCGGCGAGGGATCAATCTGATCGAGTGCGTCCTTCTTCTTGGGTCGATTTTTGGTTCAGAGGCGAGTATAGAGCTCCAGCGCCCTCAGCTCACCCGATGTGGAAGATTGCTCAGATGCAGAGACCTCCGCTTCGCTCCTTTGTGAGGCCTATCGATTCCTTGGCTCGAGAGAAACACTCAATGGAGGGGAAGCAGTGCCCCTGGGAACTCCTTGGCCTGAAACGGGACAGCGAGGAGTGGCGATCGGTTTACCGGGCCGCCGGGCTGGTCATCTTTCTTTGCCGGTTCGTGCTTCCGTGTTCTGGGGAGGCCATTCGTCCGGGGACCTTCCTTGCTGCTTCCAGGATGGAGAGGGGCGAGCTCTTCAATCTAGCCCCAGCCATACTATGCGCCTTGTATCGGGCTCTCAGCGGGACTTACTGGGACTTGTCTGGCTCAGATAAGGCCAAGGAGGAGCTTGGCCGGTCGGCTGCTTTCGGACCCTTGCATTATTTGTACGGCTGGATAGCTCTGCATTTCCCGAAGGGGATCTTTGCCAGGCGCGGGCATCCAGCCGAGCTACCTTTCCTACCCGGGGTAGGAGGGATCTTGAACGCCTTTATCAGTTGGGAGCGTCCGAAAGAGTGTGCTCGTGCCCTTTTGAGGAGGATGGGGAGCGTTGATTTTGAATTTCTGTCGGAGCATTCGGTGCTGCCTTTGGAGAGGTCGACTGTGTACGACAATGACGGGCTCCCGGACAGCCTTTACTGGAATATGGTCAGCTGCCGTCCTGGCTACTTGGTCTGGCGCAAAGGAGATGTGGTGGAGGTGGAGCAGTACTCCCCCCATCGCTTTGCCCGTCAGCAGGGGTTTCGACAGGAAGTCCCTGGCACGCCTCAGCAGTTGCAGGGGCGTTTTAGTCCACAGGAGGGCTACCGTCTGTGGGCTTCTCTCTACGCTCGTTTTACTGGCAGTAGTTTCTTTCCTGGGGCCAAATCCGGATTTCGGGATGCCGCGACTCCGGAATACCGCCAGTGGGTTGAAGGGCGAGTTTCTCCTTTACTTGCGAGTTTTCCAGTCGACGTCTTGGTGAGTAGCGGGTTCAGGAATTTCTGCTTCAATCACTCTGCAGGAGTGGAGGACCGTCGCCTCCGACTGGGGCTTCAAAGAGCGCAGAGGAGCTGCAGTCGCCTTTCCAGTGCTCGTCGTGTCCCTTCTTCCGTTCCGGTGCTGGATGTCGAGCTTACTAGTGCCCCTGGGGCATTTCGTTTCCCAAAGGCCGAAGTTGAGGGTGCCCCTCCCAAGAGAAGAAAAATATGCATTCCTCGTGGGATGGTCCCGAGAGTTCCTTGTCTAACGGAGGACGCCGAGGAGCCTGGACTTCTGAAAGATGAGGTGATTCCTCCGTCTAGGACCGCTTCGTCTGACCACACAGGTATGGAGCTCTCTTCATTTTATTTGCCCTCTATGTTCAGGAAGTTTTATCATGCTGAGCACCGCTCCTTTCTTTTGACCAGATTCCGTTATAGTGGTAGAGCGCAGAGTGAGCTCTTCGAAGGTGCCTCTTGGGCATTCGTCCACCGGTGCTGCGCAGGAAGTGCCCGAACCCTGTGGGCTGGATATCCCTCCGGATGATTTGGATCTCCTCGGACTTTGCGGGGAGAACTTTCCTAGGGGTGACATTAACCTGGACGACATCGATGTCGATGCCCTGTCTTTTGGCGAGGAGGCTGAAGTCTCGAGCGTCGACAAGCGGCGTTCCCCGATGACTGTGCCCTCGTGTCCTTTGGTGGAGACGGTTGTTGCAGCGGTAGCGGCGGTTTCCCCGGTTCCGCCACCCTCGTTGGCGCAGGCGGCTCCTGTTGCGGCCGCAGTGGGGGTAAAGGTCCTGCCTACCTACTCCGAGGCGCCTCGCCCGGATTTGAGGCCGAGGAGCAGAGTCTCAGAGTTCCTTCTCGCGAGCTGTCGGCAGTATATCAAGTCGACGTTGGAGCCTTTCCAAACTGCCGGCCTTGGCGCCCTCCAGGACTGGTGGTCGACGGACGGTGCGGAGTTTTGCGCGAGCCTGGCAGAGTTCAAAGTTGACAGCTTTCTTTTCGCTGATCAGATGAACCTGCTTGTGACCGATAGCGAGGCTTATCGATCCCGGCGGGCTTTGCTGGAGGGGAGCTCCCTTTCTGAGCTGGAGGCCGCTGAGGCGAGTCTAAGTCAGTCCGAGCATCAACTTGCAGAAGCTACGTGCAGCCTATCGAAGGCTCAGAGGAAGTTGGAGTCTGCGCGCGCCTCACTTAGAAAGGCGGAGTCTCGTTTGGAGCGGGCTGAGGCCACGGAGGGCGCTTTGAAGGCGAGTCACTTGAGGCAGCAGTCGGACCTGGCAACCCGTCGCGAGCTTCTAGCTGCTCGTCCCGTGGAGCTTCAGAGAGTGGAGGCGACTAGGGAGGAGCTGCTGCGCCGTCTTCAAGCTCTGGACACCTTCTTTTAGTTCTTCCTTGTCCCATTGTGGCTTTCTTTTTCAGGACTTATGAAATGTACTACCTTCGCTTCATTAATAATATCGCCTCATTTTGCCACACCCTTTCCATGGAACTTTGTTGTCTTTTTCTTTTGGTCGGACTGAACCTGAAGTAACTTCTCAGGCTGCCTACGTACCCCCCTAAGGGGGATCAAGTCGCACGTAGTTCATTTTTTTTTTTTTTTTTTTTTTTGAACAAGGGGTGTGGCCTTGCTTTAGGCATAGTACCTTTTGAGGTACTTGCCGTTGATGGGGCCGAGTGTCAGCCCTTCTGGCGTGGTGAGGAGGTAAGCGCCGTTGGAGTAGACTTCCTTGACGGAATGCGGGCCATCCCATTTGGCGTCAAATTTCTTCCCTCCTCGATGCGAGAGAATGATGGGGCGTTTGACCGCCAGCACCAGTTCCCCTACCTGGAATGATCGAGGACGAATCTTCTTGTTGAAGGCGCGAGAGAGCCTGGCCTGATAACACTCCAGCCGCTGTTGAGCTTCGAGGCGTCTTTCATCCAGTGCTTCCAATTCTGCCAGGCGGAGCTGGGCGTTGTCATCGCTGGTGAGGCCTTCCTGGACTGCTATTCTGAGTGACGGGATCTGGAGCTCGAGCGGAAGAACGGCTTCCACGCCATAGACGAGGGAATACGGCGTTGCTTGTGTCGGCGTGCGGAAGGATGTTCGGTAAGCCCATAGTGCTTCGCCCATGCGTTCGTGCCAATCTTTCTTTGTCTTCGAGACGGTTTTCCCCAGTAGCTTGCACAGAGTTTTGTTGAAGGCTTCTGCTAGACCGTTGGCCGGAGCGTTGTACATTGTCGAACAACTCTGCTTAATGTTGTACAATGCGCAGAACTGGCTGACGGCAGCGTTCTTGAACTGCTTCCCGTTATCTGTCACGATGTAGCGGGGGACTCCATAGCGGAAGATGATGTCGTTCTGGATAAAGCTGATGACGGAGTACTTTGTAACTTCCCTCAACGGTATCGCTTCAGCCCACTTGGAGAAGTAGTCCGTTGCCGCCAGGATGTAGAGATGTTGCTTGGATGACTTGGGCAGAGGACCGACGATGTCGAGACCCCATCCGTCGAAAGGCCAAGACGCGATTGTTGGGTGTAAAGGCTCCGGAGGTTGACGGATGTAGTCCCCGTGCATTTGGCAATCTTGACATCTTCTCGCGTACTCCAAGCTGTCTTTGATCATGGTAGGCCAGTAGTATCCCATCCTTTTGACGCGGAAGTGAAGCTTCGGACCGGACTGGTGCGATCCACAGATTCCAGCGTGTACTTCTTCGAGCGCGGCTTCTGCTTCTTCTTTTGCGAGGCACCTCAGGAGAGTGCCGTCATAGCTTCGTCGGTACAGTTCGCCGTTGAAGTGGTAGAACCTTAGAGATCGTCGACGGATGTCACTTTTGCGCTTCGGATCTTCGGGGAGCTTACCATGAACGAGATACTCCACAAGCGGTTGCCTCCAGTCTGGTTCTTTAATCTCGAGGACATGCACCGCGTTGGTTTGAACCGGTATTTCGGGCGGACCCTCTTCTTTGGTGATCACGAATCTCCTGCAGACGGGGACGACGAGAGAACGTTCATCTGGGAACGGGAGTGTAGCCGCCAGATTTGCGAGTGCGTCAGCCTGCTGGTTGAGGTTCCGGGAAACGTGTTGGATGGAAGCAGCCTTGAGTTTTTCGAGGAGCCTCACAGCTCGCGCGTGCAACGGTACCAGGTCTTCTTTGTTGACTTCGTATGCCCCCAGGACTTGCTGGATCACGAGTTGAGAGTCGCCAAAGATCTCTAGTCCTTGAAGCTTCATTTCGTCGGCCAGCTCGAGACCGATGAGTAGGGCTTGATATTCTGCCACATTGTTGGAACATGATTCCGAGAGCAGGAATGAGAAGGGGAGTATTTCGTTGTCCGGAGTGACGAAGATGACTCCGGCTCCCGCTATGTCCTGCCTAGCTGCGCCGTCGAAGAACATTTTCCAAGGCGGGGCGATGTCGACGGAGAACACTTCTTCATCTGGGAGATCTTCCGATAACTCCCATTCTGCCGGGAGAGGGTATTCTGCGAGGAAGTCCGCGAGGGCCTGCCCTTTAACCGCTTTCTGTGGCACGAAGGTGATGTCGAATTCAAGTAGCAGCAGGGCCCACTTGGCTAGACGTCAGGAAAGGACTGGTCTCGACATGATGTATTTGAGTGGGTCAGCCTTCGAGACGAGTCTGATGGTGTGAGCGAGCATGTAGTGTCGCAGCTTCTTCGTGGCGAAGATGAGCGCTAAGCAGACCTTCTCGATTGGGGAGTAATTCAGCTCTGCGCCGACGAGAGTGCGACTTAAGTAGTAGCAAGCTGTCTCCACGCCAAGTTCATTGTTCTGGGCTAGGAGTGCCCCCAAGGACTGCTCTTGGGCGGCGATGTAGAGGATGAGCGGCCTCCCTTGAACCGGTGCTGATAGGACTGGCGGCTTCAGTAGATATGCTTTGATGTTTTGGAGTGCTTCTTGGCACGCTTCATCCCATTTGAACGGCGCTCCTTTCTTCATGAGGCGGCTAAAAGGGTGGCACTTTCCAGCCAAGTTGGCGATGAATCTTCGGATATACGCCAAGTGCCCTTGGAGGCCTCTGAGGTCTCGCACTGTATTTGGTGCGGGCATATTGACGATAGCATCAATTTTGGATTGATCTATCTCAATGCCACGATGTCGGACGACGAAGCCGAGGAATTTGCCCGAGGAGACTCCGAACGCGCACTTGAGCGGATTCATGCGGAGTTGGTACCTTCGAAGTCGTTTGAAGATTAGCTCAAGATCTTGTAGATGTGCCGACCTCTTCTTAGATTTCACCACGAGGTCGTCGACATAACACTCCACGTTTTGATGAAGAATGTCGTCGAAGATTTTCTGCATAGCTCGCTGGTAGGTGGCTCCCGCGTTCTTCAAGCCGAACGGCATTACCTTATAGCAGTAGATTCCTTTTGGTGTGCGGAACGCCGTGAGCTCCTCATCCTTGGGTGCCATCCGAATCTGATTGTAGCCCGATGATCCGTCCATGAAAGTGAGCACCTCGTGACCTGTCGTCGCATCGACCATTAGTTCCGTGATTGGCAAGGGGAAGTCATCCTTTGGACATGCGTTGTTCAAATCTCTGAAGTCCACGCACACTCGGATTTGGCCGTTCTTCTTTTTGACGGGGACGACGCTAGAGATCCATGTCGGGTACTTGACCTCTCGAATGAAGCCGGCTTCGATCAATTTGTTGACTTCGCCTTCTATTTGGGGTACCAGTTCTGGCCGGTAGCGCCTTTGTCCTTGCTTGATAGCGCTGGCTCCGTGTTTGACGCTGAGCTGGTGCACTGCGATTTTTGGATCGAGGCCCGGCATCTCCTTGTAGGACCATGCGAAGACGTCTCTGTATTCTTTAAGCAGTTTGATGTATGCAGCTTCTTCCTCCGGGGTTAAGAGCGTGCTGACGAATGTAGGCCGAGGCTCCGTCTCCGTGCCCAAGTTGATTTCCTTCAAGTCATCAACGGTGGACTGCCCCCCTTCTTCGAGGACTGGCGGGGCGTCGGGCAACTCGTCGTCCGACGTAGAAGTGTCACCGTTGTCGGGATCCGTAATGGAGATATGATTGACGGCGGCCATGGGTGGGTGGGTGGGCGTTGAAACGAAGTCCTCGATCGGGATCCCTAAACGATCGAACGCCGACTTCTTCTTTGATTGTTTGACTGGCCCGAGCCTCTCGAATACGGATTTGCGTTTTCGGTTCGACCAGTCTTTACCACCTCTGGTTTGCTGCCGGAGCAAGGCTTGGCATCGAACCCGTTGTCGTCTTCTCCTGCTGTCTGGACGGCTGAGGTAGGTAGAGCGTGCATCGGAGATTGTCGATTCTTCGGCCGCTTCATCTACCATCCTCGCCTCGATGTAGTTTGAGGTGAAGGTCTTCTTTGCTGCGGTTCTGATAACCAACGGAGCTTGACTGGAGCCGATGCCTCGGCGGTTCGGGGGAATTTGCTCGCCGTTTTGAAACAGCCGAGCTTGAGTTCTTGTCATCCCGTGCGGAGTTGCTGCTGGTGGGAGTGTGCCCATGGCACTTTCCTCGTTGTAGCCAGCTCTAAACAGCAACTTGGCAGCATTTTGCCCCCAACTCCCTTCTGGTTTGAATCCGAGTTGCTCGAGGTCTGCTGACTTGACGGGTCTGCTCGGGTTCGGAGCTTGCGTCAGACTAGGTAGTGGCATCGTCATTCCTTGCAGAGTGATGACATTGGCCTGAGATAGCGTCGGGGCCATCTTCCTCGTCGGAGTAGAAGGCGATCGCTCGGATTTACGGAGCCACTGAGGCGCGAGACGCAGGATAGGCACCGTTTGGATTGGCAACGGGGTATGTTGCGTTGCTCTTGGCTCGAAGCTGATGCGCATCCTTTGCCTAGGTTTCGGCGTTCCTTGGATCTTGAGTCTTGCCTCATCAGAGGGTGGCACCGAATTTGCGGGAAGTGGAGTCTTGTCCTGCTTCACTTCTTCAATCTTTTGAGCTCGAGGAGCTTTAGCTGGAAGAACTTCCGCGACCAGGCCCTTTGCTTGGTAGAATTTAGCGTCGGCCAGGTGTGCCTCGGCCTCGTTGAATGGCTTGTCGTCCGCAACTATGCACCTCTCCACGCCTTCTTCGTAGTACTTGAGGCACTGGTGCCAGGTGGATACCACGACGCCGTTCTCGTGCAACCATGGTCTTCCTAACAGGAGACGATATGATGTCTGGCAGTCGATGATGTGGAAGAGGACCGTTGTATCCAGCGGGCCGATTGACAGCTTCAGGCGAATGATTCCAACGGTGGACTGTCCGCCCTGGTTGAAGCCTTGAATGACCAACTGACTCGGCGAGAGCTGGTCGTTGGTGATGCCGAGTTGGCGCATCGTCTGGATGGGCATGATGTTGACGGCGGAGCTGCAGTCCAACAGGATTCGGTTCACTGGCTTCTCCTTGATGTATCCCGAGACGTAAAGAGGCCGGTTGTGCAATCGCGTCCCGAGTTGCAGGTCCTCGTCCGAAAAGGTTATCGTTGCGTCACACGAGGCTGCAGCCTTGCGCTTCTGGTCGCCCTTCCTCTTCCTGCTGTAGCTATCCGGATCGGCCAAGGCCGCAGCCATTGCCAGGCGAGCCTTCTTCGGGAGATGCAAAGCTTCTACAAGCGGCATGTGCAGTATTGCTTCGTCTTGAGAGGCTGTGCCCCCTTTGTCGGAATCGTCTCCCTCATCGGTGGAGTCGCCTTCTTCAGAAGCTTCGCTTTCATTATTTCCTTCCGTCGCCTCATGGACTTCGACCATGCAACAAGATACCTTGATGTGTTGGTCCGCTAGGAGGAAGTGATCCGGGAAGAACTCTTGCAAAGTTGTCGGCTCTGGAAGACTCTGCTGAAGGATGTCGTCTCGGCTTGCTGGCGGCACTTTGAACGCCTTCCTCCCCGGAGCCTTGCTTTTCTTCTTGTAGGTCTTCCGCTTGGTGAATCCCCTCATCATACGGTCTTGTTTGAGCTTCTTTTCTTGCCATGGCTTTCGTCGCCGCGGTAACATGACCCATGCTTCTTCGTCAGTGGATTCCCCTTCGCTGGGATGATGGTCGACAGCAGCAACTGGTTTCTTTGATGATACTTGTTCTTCCGGAGGCTCTACTGGCTCGTCTTCCGATCCCCAGCCGGTGGGCTTGATTTCGTTGATCGAAACGGACGGAGGCCTTGAGTAGAGGACGTAATAGTCGAACTTCCCTGAAGGCTGGCCTAGCAGACCGACTTCCGGATCTCCTTGCTCGTATCTTTCCCGAAGAGCGCGTTGGGACATAGCTTGACTGGAATGGACTTGCTCTTCTCGAGGCTCTACTGGCGTGTCTTCCGATTCCCAGCCGGTGGGCTTGATTTCGTTGATCGAAACGGAAGGAGGCCTTGAGTAGAGGACGTAATAGTCGAACTTCCCCGAAGGCTGGCCCAGCAGACCGACTTCCGGATCTCCTTGCTCGTATCTCCTTTGGAGCGCTCGTTGGGATGTATCATTGCTTGGAAGAGGTGCTGGCGTGAGCGATGATTGCCCCCAGGGCAGCGGTGTTTCCTCCTCGGTGAGCGCAGGAGTACGTTGACGTCGCTTCGAGACTTTCGGCCGGGAAGTTGACTTAGCGATTGGAGCTTGCCGGTTGATGCGCAGTTTGGGCATGCTTCGTCGGGCAGCGACGAGTACTGGCGAGAAGGAGCCGAAGGTGATGGACGTCATGTTGGCCGTAGCAACCTCCCCGGAGTCGATCTCTATCTTCCCTTGCTTAGCGAGCGCCATGATTCTTTCCTTGAAGACGAAGCATCTTTCGATGGGATGACTCACCACCCGGTGGTATTTGCAGAAGAGAGGGTCGTCGACGCGATGCATCTGCTCGGGCCTCTTCGAAGGAGGGAGCTCTATCATCTTCTCTTGCAGCAGCTGGTCGAACATGGAGGAGACTTCCGAGTCTGGGAAAGGGTATTCTTTGGCTTCGAGCTCCTCGAGAGTCATCCTTTGTCTTGGCGGCGGAGGCGGTGGTATGGCGACTCCTTTCTTCTGATCTGGCTTGCCACCGATCTTGAGCGGCTTGGAGGTTGAAGCGACGTCAGCAACATTGACTTGCTTTGGTTTCGTTGCCGGTGGCTTGTCCTTCTTTTCTATCTTCAAAAAGTCCTTGTTCTTCGAGTCCCCGCGGTTTGCTAGGCTGAGTTCCATGTCATGAGCCCGAGTTGCGAGTTCTTCGAAAGACCGAGGCTTGATACCTTTGAGGATGTAAAGCAGACCCCAGTGCATGCCTTGGGTGCACATCTCGATGGCCGAGTCTTCAGACAAGCGGTCTCGTGAATTCAGCGCGAGGTTCCTCCACCTGTCGATGTAGTCGATCACTGGCTCGTCTTTCCTTTGTTTGACGGCAGTGAGTTCGGTCATGCTGACGGTTCGTCTGGTGCTGTAAAAGCGATTGAGGAACTCCCTTTCCATCTGGTCCCAGCTGTCGATGGTCCCTGCAGGAAGATCAACGTACCAGTCGAACGCGTTGCCTTTGAGGGTGCGGACGAATTGCTTCACCATCTCGTCGCCATACGTGCCGGCATTATTGCAAGTCTCGATGAAGTGGGCAACGTGCTGTCTCGGATTTCCCTTTCCATCGAAGTGCTGAAACTTTGGCGGCTGGAATCCGACTGGGAAGCGTAGCTGCTGGATCCTCGTAGTGTAGGGCTTCGAGTATGCCGCCGTGATCGGAGGAAGGCTACTGCCGTGGGAGCGCATCATGTCGGCTATCAACGCTTGGACTTGCTGAGCACTCATCGCAGCCGTTGCCGGAGGTTGAGTGGCCACTGAGGCTGGCGTTGGGGAGACGACTTCCAATGGGACGGGAGCCGAGGAGAGCGCTGGGGTAACTGCTTGAACCGTCGGAGCAACTTTTGCAGGAGCGGGAGTTGAAGACGGAACTGGAGCGGCTACTGGAGAAGCGACGGGTTGGCCGACTGGTGCAGCGTCCTTTGCGCTTAGCTTTTGGAGCAGAGTGTTGATGTGACGATCCTTTTCCTCCATCAGTCGAGTAATTTGCGCCATGTGCTCGTTCATCTGCATGACTTGGAGCTGAAGAGCGGACGGAGGATGGTGACGGAGAACGTCTCGGTGTTGCATGTTCGCATCCTCGCCATCATCATCGGAGACGTAGTTACGCCGACTTGCTTCTGGCTGATGATTGATGTTTGCCCCCTGCAGAGGAGGTGCAACGTCTGCTGGAGAACCCGAACGGGTTCGGGGTTGGGGCTGGTCCTCCCCAAACTTCTGGACATGGGCTCCAGGATCGAGGCTTGTTTCTTCATGCACCAGGGCTTCGTCGGCGCTTTGGCGAGCATCTTCGGTAGTAGCTTCTGGCACGAAGACGTCCGCAAGAGTCCGAGTACGCCGAGTGTAGACGCGCACCATTGGAGGAGCATCACCCTCCGGATTTACTGGATCACCGTGTCGGAGTAGAGGAGACTCGGCGATTGGTGAGAGGCTTGGAGCAAACGCATCGTTGTTTGTTCCGGCCATTGCAAACTTCAAGCAGCTTCTTCAACCGTACGGATGAAAGGAGAAGAGGTCCCACCGGGCGTGCCAGAAATCTGTGGACGCGGAAAAAAGCGCGGGTCGTCTTTATTGCGAATCACACGAGATTACAATTGTGGCCGGGACCCGGGTTGCTCGGGTGTAGCGAGTCCGGGTTGCGGCGAGTTTTGATCAGGGGATTGTGGGAAAGATCTTCTGGGGGATCCCTTTGATCCGCGTCTCCACGTGGTGTTCGTGCGAGAGCTCTGAAGGGGCTGCCCAGGACAGGGGTTTTACAGGGAGAGGGTTTTGGAGAGGCTAAGGAATGTCCACCGTTGCTTTGTCCCTTCCGTGCTTCGCGCTTTCTCGGCTAGGGGGTTTTCGGCTTCGTTCCTCGGTCTTCGTGTCTTCCTCATTCCTTGCTCGACCTCGGTGTCCTTGATCGTCGGTTCGCGGCGTCGATCGAGATTTTGGCGTCGGCTTTGGCTTTGGCTTTTTGGCTTTGGCTTGGCTCCGGCGTGGCTCTGGCTTTTGCTTTGCTTCGGCGCTTGCACTTGGACGTAGCTGGGAGAGACTTGCGATGCTTTCGTTCTTCCGGACTTCGCGTCGTATCGGCTAGAACGTGCGGTGCTTTTGCTCGTGGCCGGCGTAGTCGCTTGGCTTTGGCACTTGCGTTGCTTTGGCGCGGGCTTTACTGGGGCTTTGCTTTGGCTTCTTGCGTTGGCTTTAGCTTCGGCGTCAACTCGATCTTCTTCTTCGAACAACGTGGGTTACTTCTTCAGTGCTTCGACGATTTGCGTGTCGACTGGACTTCTCTTCTTCTCCGGGCTTCTTTGGCGTGATCGGAGTCGAAGAATGCTTTCGAAGATGGTGGGGGTAGCACCGATCTCCGTGCGACGGTTGTGGCGTCGGCTTTTGTTGATGAAGACGACGAGGGTAGCGACGGTCTCCGTGCGACGGTTGTAGCGTCGGCTTTTGTTGATGAAGACGACGGGGGTAGCGACGCTTCAGACGATCTGCTCCAGGCTTTCTTCTTCGTGGATGGCGCAGGCGTTAGTCGAAGACGACGGGGTGATGACGCTTCGCTTCTCTCCTCCGGGCTTTGGGGCTTGATCGGGATCGAGGATTTGTTGGAGACGACGGGGTAGTGCCGCTCCTCTTCTTCTCCGGGCTTTTGGGCTTGATCGGAGTCGAAGCTTATTGGAGACGACGGGGTAGTGCCGCTCCTCTTCTTCTCCGGGCTTTTGGGCTTGATCGGAGTCGAAGCTTGTTGGAGACGACGGGGTAGTGCTGCTCCTCTTCTTCTCCGGGCTTTTGGGCTTGATCGGAGTCGAAGCTTGTTGGAGACGACGGGGTAGTGCCGCTCCTCTTCTTCTCCGGGCTTTTGGGCTTGATCGGAGTCGAAGCTTGTTGGAGACGACGGGGTAGTGCCGCTCCTCTTCTTCTCCGGGCTTTTGTGCTTGATCGGAGTCGAAGCTTGTTGGAGACGACGGGGTAGTGCCGCTCCTCTTCTTCTCCGGCCTTTGCTTCTGGCGTCTTCGGAGTCGAAGGGTTCTTCTTCTCCGAGCTTTCTTCTTCGTGCACGGAGTCGAAGGGATGATCTTCGTGTGCAAGGGTCTTCACATTGATGAGGACTTTCAGTAAGCCGATCCCTCGGGACAGGCTTGACTGTGCCTCGTGAAGCCTTGGGTCGGTGAAGAAGCGTCTCCTCTTCTGCAGAGCTCCCGCGCTTTGTCTTCAATCTTCGACCATTTTTTCATTCCCCCACCCCCTCTATTTATAGGCAAAGAGGTGGGGAGAGAGATATGGGAACATTTAATTTTAAATCCCTTTTGTATCTCTCCCATAATTACCCGGATTTTATTCATCCATTGATGAGGGGAATAACATTTAGTTGTTTTCCTTTTCTGGCGGGTGCAATTATGGCTGGATTTCGCACACGAAATCGATGGCGATCGGGCGCTTCGTCTTGTGCGTCGGATCGAGGGATCGGCGCAGATCCGCGTGTGCGCAGACGTCATACGCTACCTCCCCCCGCGCATGGCGGTATTTTTTCCTTTTCTTTCTTTTCTTTCCTTTTCTTCTCTTTCCTTTTTCTTTTCTTTCCTTTTCTTTTCTTTCCTTTTTTTCTTTTCTTTCTTTTTTTTTTCTTTCCTTGCAGGGCCGGCCGGCCCCTCCTCGGGGTTCGGTCCCCACTAGGGCCGGCCCTATAGGGTTCGGACCCTAGTAGGGGCCGGCCCCTCTTGGGCGGGGTCTGAGTCCGTGTTGGCGCGCGCGAGTCGGATCCGCGTGTCGGGTTTGCATCCACGTTAGCGCGAGCGAGTTGGGTTCGCGTGTCGGGTTTGCATCCGCGTCGGCACACGTAAGTCGGGTTCGGGTCCGACGAAATTCGTGTGTCTACAGTCCCATCTTCATCCGCCATTAGAACACTAGTAGGGGTGTAAAAGGATATTAGAAAATCCGAATCTGCTATGCATTCGAATCCGAATTTTGCGGATATTTATCCGAATAAGTATTTGGAAGAGTGGATTCGGATAGCATTTTTTAATATCCAAGAAAAACGGATACGAATACAGATATTAAGGTATTCGACACGAATAATCCGTATCCGAGACGGACTATCTAAATAAACAGATATCACTATATCTGTATCTGTATCCGTATCCGAAGCAAAGAGAAGCCGTGAATAAGAAATTGTACATTAAAGGTTAGTATTTAATACTTATTATCTTTTTTCAAGTTTGACTATCGTTTTATGTGGTCAATTGTAGTAAAATACTTCATCCTACTTTAAATATTATGTGAAAGATGTTTTTGTTTATATTGAGCGGCTTGAGCCATAGGCGCAATGTTCATATTATATAATGAATACGGATATGGATATTATCTGAATCTGGGTACTCCGGGAGGATACGGATTCGGATAGTTGCACTTACTATCCGGGCAGATACGGATAAGAATTCAGATCGTGCATTTCAAAACAGATACGGATAACAGATAGAGTATGGTATCTGCTCCGTACCCGATCCGTTACACCCCTAAACACTAGGAATACCTTCAACTGAACCTTAAATCCATCCAAAACCTTATCATACCTTTTTTGAAATCCTTTAAACTTGATCCTAAAGAAGCCCCTTCAAACCCGAGAAACTTATACAAAAAGGCCAAATTGTAGGATCGAATCGGACTCTAAGTTCAGTAAATTCCCAAATCTAGAAACACAGTACTTATACATAACCTTCCTAACATCCATACCTACTTGCCCACCAAATTTCATCGCAATCCAAAATTCTGAACTTAGTGAAACGATGAAAATACCCATCCTCTGTCCTAAAAATCTGTAACTTCCTAAACCAAAAAAATATCAAAGCGAGAACCCAAGATTTTTTGTAGGACCCCCTACTCTGTCCTACATCACCACATCCTTCCAGCATTAGTTTGGTAATGTTCTCTTTAAGCTTCTCCTGCATTAATGGATTACATAATGGCAATTGCCCTCTTATGCACTGACTGAGTTCTACTCACCTCTTGTGCATGCATTCCAATTTTCCGACTTGTACTCAATTTCTTTTTTTTTAATCTAAACTTTGCTGGAAGAGAGGAAGGTACAATGGTTGTATCTAAGAAAACAAAGGAAGTGTATTAATAAATCCTCTAAAGCATCACATTATCATGATCAAAGCAATTAACCCTATCCATTCAAGGTATCATGTGCATCACATATGCCCTATACTAGTATCAATAAAAAGATATTCATCACATGGACAATCACTCGTAACAGTTAAATATAATATATTTTATATAACTTTTAGAATTTTCAGACTTTTCCGCAATTCAATATGCTGAAAGTAAAGTAGTGTAAATGTTAGCCAATGACCTTAAAAAACAGTCTCTTGTCATGCCCTGTTGCAGCAACCCTTAACACGGACTCTGCTGCGCCTAATGTGTTAGCCAAGCATGCAGCAATGCCATTAGCCGTGTCCTGGGATATCTGCCATTCAAGAGGATCCACAGGTACCCTACACAGACGTCCACAAGAGATATATTGCATCAGCCACAAAAAAAAAAAGGCTCTCATGGATTTTTTGTTCAATAACCAATCAAGGTTGAAATGCTAAAAGATGTGGGTTGACAACATCAAGGCAGCCACTACATTTCCAACATACAGACCAACTGCAGAAACTGTAAGACAAGAAAAATACCAGCAAAGTACCAGCAGCCAAAATACCATGGTTTTGATGAGTCACAATTCTAGAATATGAAAAAAAAAAAAAAAAAACATGATAAGCTACTACATAATTTATTACGAATATGACTAGAATAAGATATACTTTTAAACACCTCAACAAGGCCAATGTTTAAAAATCAGTGAGTAATAATTAGTGAATTGTACGGTTGACAATAGAATAAGAGGCTTTGACCAATGTATAGAAATTAGGAAAAGTTCTCATCTCTAATCAATTCTACCAATATTCAGCTGCTCTAATATAAAATGATGACATTTTGTTTAAGATAGGGAAAGAGAAATCAAACTAAGTCTCAAGGGAGATATGTTGTGGGGCATCCCCTCTTCAACAGGCATCCAAGGGTTGCCGACGTTGATGAAAATAATGAGCACAAAGATTCTCTTCTTTTTTTTTCAGATCGGAGGGTGTCCCGAAACCTTACGGGCAACGGCCCACTTCCTCGGACTAATCCCTCCGAGAGTGAGGCCCAACCCACTCGGGATCTGTTTTGAATCAATTTCGACCGGAATCGGTCCCGAAACACTCAGGGTTCGGGTTTCAAGACTCAGCACTTACAAAAAATAGGATTGAGTTCATAATATGGTATATTTCAGCAATATAGCTTGACAACCATATTTACATAACAAACAATTATGTTCACCATGTACTTTAAGTTATTTTATATAAATAATCAAATACCCTCCATTTGGATTTAATAAAAATATCAGAAAAATCAAAATTCAAAAAAATCAAAATGTATTTTTTCAGTTCCTATACAAAATCAGACTCTACAATTTTGGCTAAAAAAAGAAAGTTCGGTGGAACAAAAAACTCAAGGTATTTTAGACCGTAAAAAATCAAAGAAAATCTAAAAGTATAAGATCAACTTAAAAACCCAAAGACCGGTATAATATTTTGAATCTATAAAAAATTTCTTTCACAAGAACTCTTTTTTCCTCCAGACATAGCAAATTTCAGAGGAATCACGATTTTCAGCTTTTTGACAAAAAATGGTGTAAAGCAAAAGCCCTATTTTGAAAACAAGAGCAATATGAAGAGGGTACCGACGACCGGGTGTAATTTTTTTTTTTTTTTTTTTACATATTGTAATTATTTTAAAATTAAAAAACGAAACAAAACCATCGAAACTCTTATCCGAAACTCCGAAACCAACCGAAACCGATCCTCAATGGGTGGACCAAAACCGAAACTACAAACTTTGGTACAAATATTATCTTTTCATAAAATGGATAGTAGTTGACTCATATATGTGCATGTCAAACAAGATTACACCTTCTCAGCATATCTATACATTAGCTAAGATAACACAAACACAATCTAGCATCATATAAGAAGGGGAAGAATATATGACGTCATAGTAATAAAGGGTAGAGAAGAAGAGGAAGGAAAGACATGCAAGCAGGGTTCGAGTTTCAATGAGACTCTACCAACAATATGGAGGTGCTTAACAAAAACAACTTCATATAAATGACATCCATAATTCTGTTCATATCTTTAATTGTTTTATACAAAGATTCTTCCTATCATAGGTCATTAAATTTACCCCTTCCTCTATTTTTATTGGCATGTCACACTTTAAATATTGAATCCAGATTACTCAAGATTAGACAAGATTGGGGACTAAAATGGTAGTGGTGTTTGTCGGGTGGAGTCAAAGGTTATGGACATATTAGATAATAATGATCCTTTCTTAATGAATAGTGAATACACTACAGTTTGACATTTAAGAGTGGAATGAACACACACAACAATTCCCTTTTTATCACTTGCATATTTGCAAATGTGTGCATCTTAATGGAGCCTTGTGTTGCTTTCTATATTGATTAAAGGAGAGAACTGAGCTTGAAGTCCACCCATCTTCTTCCGGATTTCAGATATCAAGTTGAAATAAAAAAAATTAGTACAATTAGCTAATGTTATTAATGACGCATATGTGCTTTATTATTACTATCATTATTATTTATTTATTTTCTTACTGATGTGGTTGCATGTGGACATTTGAATAATGTATATAAAACATTTGAATAGTAGTGAAATATGTCATTGCATTCATATAATACCAACTCAAGTATATAAGAAATTGCTTGGGAAATTGAATCAAGTACAGTCTACTAAACATAATCGATTACAATACTTATTGAACTAGCCGCTAATCTTCGTCTTCGGTTTCTTTGGTAGAAACCATGCTGAGGGTTCAGTCTCCTTATCATCGGTATCACCATCCGAATCCTCCCACTTCGGCCTATCTTCTTCCTCCATGTAGGTGGTGGGCTTGGTGGTCCTATGTGGTGGCGACAGAACTTCATCTTGGCAGTTTGTTCCATGGTCCTCGTTATTTGATTTTGGAATTATTACTAAAATCAGGGCATACTTGTTATATTAGCCCCCGGACCATGCACCAAGTTCTGTTTGAATTGTACAATGTCACCGACTCACCGGTGGTGACAAACCCGCACAAATCAAAACCTACGATTTTTTTTCTTCCTTCTATGGGACTCTTATAATGATCCCGATTTCATCCACATCCTTAAGCAACACAGTTTTTAGAGTAGAAGTAGAATTAGAGCTAGAGAAGGCCGTACCCATAGAAGGTATGGAGAGAGCTTGGTGTGAGTTCGGAGAGATGTATATGAGTTGTCGGGTGAAGAAGGAGGGGGGATAGGGGTATTTATTGGGGAGAATGGTGTAGACTAGGAGATGAAGTAAGCATTCAGTTGCACAGGGAGTTATCTAGCGCACAACTATAGTGCAGTCACATATGCAATCACACAATCTCCGATGCGACCGCATATCATACTTCGCACGTATGTGACCACTAAATATGAGCTAAGCCATCTCATATCACATAGACGACTACACAATCACATATGCACCCGAATATGATAACAATGTAATCGGCTGATGTAGGAATAATTCTTAAAATACTCTTGCCTAAAATTGATTACATGCAGTGGACGAGAGGGGGTGGAGTGGGGTGTGGTCCATTGGGGAGGGGGGGGGGGGGGGGGGGGGGGGGGGGGGTTTAAAGTATTGTAAAATTTTCATTTGAAGATTGCAATAATCATGGAGATGCCACAAGAGATAATCATAGAAACAGTACCCCTTGTACAAAAGATATATAGTACACAATACCAAATCACACAACAACCAAAAAAACTTGTATGCCTAGTTGGTGAAAGGATAGGGGATTTAGGGGGTTGCTTCATCTTTATTATACCCACATAAGAAGTATATATATCAGGAATTGACACATAGTAAACACAAAAAATCCAAGGTGCCAAACTTATTCTACCTTACCTCGACTTTTTTGAGCTTGCTATCCTATTGACAGAAGTTCAAAATCTTCCTATAGCTATTATCAGCGAAAGTTAAACAAGAGCCATTAAAATCTCAACTATATAATGTGAACGCTTGTGTCTGTCTTGACCATCACCACTTCTTCAGCCAATATATCCACCTTACTTCAAGAAGATACGCTTTTTTCCATTTATTCCTCCCACAAATAGCATACGTGGACTAAATGCGTAGCCATTACAACAAGATCACAATTGTCCAAGCAACCATGTCTCTCGTCAATGAGTTGTTTCCTTCATTTTTTATAATGTGCATCACACCATGCCCAAGCAAGTAAGCAACCATTTCTCGCATCAATTCTACAAGGATTGTGTTTACTACAATTCGGAGATTACCAAACTGTCAAGCTACTAACCAAAGTTCCAAAGCATGATATATATCAAGAAGAACTAAAAGTCTAAGGAAATACTTGAGAGCGTTCGACATCGGATGGATCCTACTTCATTGGCAGCTTCTGAAAGCCAAGTTCCAACCTTGGCACTTGCCCCAAAAAACTTCAAGAATGTTAGGATCCTAATGAGAATTAGCTCGTGATTGTCCAAATTTTCATATAAACCAGATCAAAATGGAAAGTCATCAAAAGAGAACAGCAGCATCAACAGCACGCGCGCTAGAGAGAGAGCATACGAGATGTTCATCTGGCGGAAGAGCATGCCGAGAATGGCGAGCGAGCAGAGGAGCACGATGAGGACGTCGGCGGCGAGGGAAAGCAGGCTTGACTCCCGGTAGGCACAGTGGTAGTAGACCAGGCTTCCGCAAACAAGCACCACCGCAGGCCGACCAAACTCCGCCCTCCCACCCGCAGCCTCCCCCTCCTCCATCCCACCCGAACCCTTTCCTCTCTTCCACCTCCCTCCTCCCTTCTCCGACCAAAACCCTAACCTCTCTTGTCTCCTCCGTTTCCCATCCACTGGCCGGCGCTCTGCTAACCTCTCAACTCCCAAGTCCTCAACGACGGCGTTTACCCGACCGGTTCAGACCCGCCCCGGTCGGGTTCGGCTCGTCTCTATTCGTGGGTGTCGCTATTCCTTTATATTCCTTGCTCCCATGCCTGTGATCGGGCTTCAACGGTGCAGATTGAAAACTTTATTTTTTCAATCCGTACCATTACATCTATACGGATCCAATTGAAAATTGACCTGCACGGCTGCACCAGATGATGATCCTGCGAATGGGATCAAGGAATAGAACACTTTAGATAAAGGGAGCCCCTCCTCCTTATTGGCCCACTAGTGGATGCCCGTGCCTGTCGGCGCTACAGCGGACCGTCTTCGGCGACAACACACATATCGGCAATGCAGCGGATTTTTGGTCATTTCACCATGATGAATAAATAGAAATTACATACATGCCTTTCAAAATGGGCCAATGAGGATTAGTTATAAAAGATATCTACCGTAGGATTAGTTATAAAAGATCTACCACATCACCGAACAAATATAAAATCGACTGAAAAACAAAACAAGCACATATAGCACAACGGATCTAACGTGGTTCACCCAGATCATGGTTAATCCACAAACGGGGGAGCGGATGATCTCTTATATTAACACCAAATAGGAACATGCTTACAAATATTACAAAACTGCCACGAATAACTAAGGATGACGAGAAGATTCATCAAGAACTCATACCACGAGAACCGAGGTCGAGTATCTCTACCGGATTCGTCGTTCTTCTTCAACATTCTTCAATCCTTTTTCGATCAAGCAATCTTCAATCCCAAATCAATATCTCTCAAGGCACAAGTAAGATGGCACATAGGATTTTCGTCTCTAGAAAACCAACACAAGTTATTTATGAGAATGATGGTTCAAGAGGTTCTTAAATAGCCCAAAGAAATCATAATCTCAAAGTAAAAAATATGTACATGTTTGTCAAGTTTGCCCCGATGCCCAATACCTGGAGCCGACCCCCAACCTCTGCCATAAATTTTGCCCGGGCGCCCTCAACATTAGCACATGTATACATTGTTTCAAAACTCCATATCTTGGTCGATTCTCGATGAAATTCGACTATTCAAGATGCGTCGGAAAGGTCGTTGAACACTTTTCGACATCATCTACGCGGATTGAAAAAAACTAACAATAACTTTCTAAACATATGACCCACATATCTAACAATCTCCACCTTGGTAAGTTGGGACACTTGTTAACCAGAATATGCAGACTACTCTTCCTTACCATCACCATCACAATCTTCGCCACTATTGGCTAACTCAAGAAATCTCCCCTATTTTATAATCCCTTTCCACTGGGGCCTAACAAAAACACCACTGCTACATATGCGGGCTTGAGCCATGCTCGAGCCTACACCTCCGGTATTATACAGCTTAGTTTGAGAACCTATTGGAACTCCATCAAGACAGGTAGTTACTATCAGCCGATACACACCGCGCTTCCGACCTTAATTTCAACAAAACTCTACCGCTCCGTGTAACTTTCAGATCTCTACCTTGAGATGAATACCCATAGCCCTCAGAGTCAAGTACACCCAACGAGATCAAATTCCTATGCATTCTATACATATATCGTACTCGTCTCAAAACCCTCACAGTTCTCACATGAGCCCGAATTTTCACAATTCCCTCGCTTGTGACCTAAAACACAGAGCCGTCACCGAACTAAATTATCCTACATTTTCTTCTTAAAAGTGTCGAATCACTCTCGGTTCAAAATAGATATGGAACACGACCCCTGAACCCAAGACCCATCCATCATCGTAAACCACAACTATCATCTACTGCAGTTGGAACATCATCATACTTGATCTCATTAGAGGCTACCATTGTTGTACCAGAAGATTCCCTATTATTCGCTCCTGAGTTCGCTTCGGGCAATCTCTTCTCACATGACCCACCTCATCGCAATGCCAACACCTTGGCTTATACTTGAACTTTCAAACACTGCATCTACCTCCATCACAACTCTTCTACCTGCCCATCACTATCATTGCCCCTAGCAACCAGGGTAGTCGAACCTCCAACAGAAGTTTGTGGCTTCCTCCTTTACTTGCTAGCCAAGAGTGCATACTTCATATTCTCCAACTTGAAAGTTTTCTTTTCATACGTAATCGTCATCACTAGATGCTCATAGGATGAAGATAAAGAATTAAGAAGTATCAATGTTTTATCCTCCTCGCCCAACCTCACATCATCGCTCAAAAGGTTCGTCAGATCTATCACGATCTTGTTGAATTCGTTTAAGTGCTCCAATATTGATGTCCCCTCGGGCATACGTAACCCGTATAGCTTCTGCTTCATATCCAACTTGTTGGTTAGCTTTTTTCGTCATGGAAACGGACTCCATCTTCGCCCAAAAGACTCATGGACATCATTTTGTTCATGACCTTGTGCATCGCCTCATCACCAATGAACATCACCATTGTGTTCAACGCTTTCAAATCTATCTCTTCCCATTCTTTATCTATCATCTTCTCCGGCTTCTTAGACTTTCCCTGCAAAGCCCTATGCAACCCTAGTTAAACTATCATTGTTGTCACTTTTCTTTGCCAAAGGCCAAAATTTTTCTTTTTCGTTGAAGTGATCCACCAAGTACTTGGAAAACATGCTCATTGATGTCATCTTCCTGCAATAACCCAGATGACTCTAATACCAATTTGTAGATACCCTCACACCCAAAAAACGGGTCGTAAGGGGAGGTCCACATAGGGAATATGAATACATCACCGCCCACCCCCTACCGATGTGTATTACCCGGCTTTCACAACTTGATTTTTTTTTTACTACGGACACCCTTGATTTGTTTTTATTATTATTATCATTACTGGGACTAAATAATTTTAGTCTTAATTGTTGTATTTGTATGGCCTAGGTTTGCGGTGTGTGTAGTGCATTGTTAGACTTAAGTGGGGCTGGACCATGGGTCCCTAGTTCGGGTCGCGAGACGACAATATTGGCAATATGTTATGCATATGTGTGTGAATATTGAACGTGCAAGTGAACATGAGTAACTTATTAATGTTATGAGAGAGATGAAGGAGATAGTTGCACATGGGGATGGCGGCTGTGTTCTCACGAATCCGTGAGGCCTCTTGTTTATTCATAACACATATATAGAGAGTTAGGGATAAGGGATAGACATATCGGGATAGATATATCCCACCAAAGTGGGCAGCCATATATATATCCGTAACACTCCCCCTTGGATGCCCACTTTTCAAAACATTGCCTCGTTAAAACCTTACTAAGGAAAACCAAATGGGACAAAACCTTTAGTGAAGGAAAAAGAGTACAACGCGTTCTTCAGGAACGTAGTTCTTCAGGAACAGATTCGTCTGGAATCTCAGATTCTTCTGGAATCTTAGTGGGTGCGACTTACACTGCCTCATTAAAACCTTTCGATGGGAAAACCCTGTGGGAAAAACCTCATCGCAGGAAAAAGAGTACAATGCGCAAAAGACATTCTTTTGGATGTCTCCATCTGCATCTGCAGGATGCTCCCCCTCATCTTTATCCTACATTCTATTACAAGCATTGCTTACATCAATCTTCAAAAGAAAAATACTCCCTCCCCCTAATACATTTAAGATGCTACTTCCCACCCTGTTAATATATCAATTTAAAATAAAATTCACATGCTCTGTTGGTGAAGTCTCCTCATGCCAATCTGATGCACCAACTTCTAGATTGTAGACTTTGGAAGCGCCTTGGTGAAGAGATCTGTCAGGTTCTCAGTTGACTTCTCCTGCTTTATAATAGTCTCTTTATTCTCTTGGAGTTCATGGGTGCAGAAGAATTTCGGGGAGATATGCTTGGTCTTGTCGCCTTTGATGAAGCCACTTTGAAATTAAGCTAAGCATGCTGCATTACTATTAAGAAACACATAACATATTTGTGATCACCCTTTATGGGGATCAGATAAATAACCAGAGTCTGCATATCCAATTGGGTTAGTCCTTTTACATAAATAGTATAAACCAATGTCAAATGTCCCCTTTAGGTATCTAAATATGTGCTTTATACCATTCCAATATCTATGTGTAGATGCAGAAATATATCTAACAAGTAGATTAACAGAAAATGGAATATCATATCTAGTGCATTGAGATAAATAAATAATTGCACCTATTGCACTTAAATAGGATACTTCGGGACCCAGGGTACTTCAGGACTCAAGACAACTTCATTTTCTTTTCTAAGCCTGTATAGATCTTTGTTAATATCTAAAGACCTTACAACCATGGGTGTACTAAGTGGATAACACTTATCCGTATTAAATCTCTTCAGGAGATTTTCAGTATATTTTGTTTGACGGACTAAGGTCCTATCCTTATTGCGTTCGATCTGTAGGTCGAGGCAAAATTTGTCTCACCCAGGTCTTTCATTTCAAACTCCTTTTAAGATAGCCAACAGTCTTCTCAATCTCTTTGGGAGATCCTATTAGATTTATATCATTTACATATACTACTGCTATTGTAAATCCATTCTGGGATTTCTTAATAAATACGCATGGGTATATAGTATCATTTTTATAGCCTTTCCTAGACAGGTATTTACTGAGCCGATTGTACCACAATCTTCTGGATTGTTTCATACCATACAATGCTCGTTTTAATCTAATTGAATGCTTATTTCTAGATTTGGAGTTTGGTAAATCAAATCCTTTAGGGATTTTCATATATATTTCACTGTCTAGGTTACCGTATAGGTAAATCAAATCCTTCAGGGATTTTACATGGTTCAGTATCATTATCATCACCCTTTATTATCTCATTTGTCGTAGTATATAAAAATATATCATCAACGACTATTTCTTTTCTATTCCATATTTTCCCTGAGTATGTGTAGAACACAGATATCTCATCATTGTTGGGTACCGGTACCTCTTTTCCAGTCTCTTCTAGGATCTGGGGCATAACCTCTTCCGGAGCGATATCCTTTAATTTGGGGAAATTAGATTTTTGATTCATGACATCTTCCGGATCGTCATGAATCCTCTCTTCAGGAGAGTTTATATTAAGAACAGCTTCTTCAGGAGCTGTATGGTGTGATATAGTATTTAATCTCCTCTTCCAGAGAGCTAAATCTTTGGAACCTATAGGTCTGCCACGCTTCTGGTGTGTGTGAGACTCATTTACTGCCATTCTCCTAACATCATGCTCACATTGGGGAGTCCTGGGGTCTAGATGAGACAGAGTGGAAGTATTCCACGATAATTCACGTCGTTCCTTCTTGGACATGACGTTTATTATCTTTCTTATCTCCCCCTAAAGACGTGAAGACTATCTTATCAATGTGACAATCTGTAAATCTTGCGATAAAAATGTCACATGTTAAGGGTTCTAAATATTTGATAATGTGCTAAGGAATGACCACAAAAGTTTTCTACGATCGTTTTCATCATTATTGTCCTAGGATATCCTAGACGATCATGCCAGATATTAAAAATTATAGGATTATGGAGCTTCTGGCTCACTATTTATCTTGGATAAGTACTGAGCTGTTGGCTCATGTTTCCATGTGACTCAACAATCCCAATGTGAGTGAAGTATATCCCTAAGGATAGATTGGAGAATTTCTCTAGAGTAAACTTCTGGTTTCCAACACTAGAGGTTATACATAAGAATTCATTGTTCCCCTCGCTCAGGGTTTCTATGTGATACCCATTTACTCTTATATCTTTGAAACTGAGTAAGTTTCTTTTAGAGTTACTAGAGTATAAGGCAGATTGTGTAAAGATATGAGTTCCATTAAGTAACACTAGGTGTGCTCTATCGGAGCCTTCTATTATCCGAGCGAGGCCAGTTATAGTCTATATACATGTCTCTTTTAGATTCCATTTTCTCACAGAGAAATAAAGTATTATTTGATATAAGGTTCTGACAACTCAGATATATAGAAAATGAGAAATATTTAATAAGAGAGATCTAAAAGATATCAAACAACCGAAAAATCAACTATAATAAAGCAAACAACTGTTCTGATAAAAATAAACGATATAATAGTCTACCAAGCAAATGAAATATTAACTACTAGAAACCAAACAGCTGTTCTAATAAACGATAACAGTTTATCACTAAAAATATCCTGTCCCCCCTAGTTATCATTGAAGAAATCATAAGTTGTGAGCTTGGTTTCTCCTTGCATCTCATTGAGTTCATCTTCAAGGAGGTCATCATTGTCGAGGTCAAACATTGCATTACCCTCAGTTTTCTGTGATGCTTGAAAGTTTGCCACCTCTTCTTTAGATGTACGATAGTTGCGAGACCAATGGCCTTCACGCCCACACTTGAAATAAGTGTCTGTAGGCCATTTATTAGAAGAAGAGTCTTCCGTCACTTGTTCTGCGTGCCAGGACTTGTTATTCTGTTTTTTGAAATTTGTATTTTGCTGCGGATTGAGTCCACCTCTACTGGGGTGGCCACGCATGCCTCTACCTCGGTAGCCTCCTCTGCTGGGGTTGCCACCTCTGTCGCCTCTGCCACTTCTGCCGGAGTGGTTATGGCGACCACCTCTTCCAAACCTTCCTCTGCCTCTACCTCTGTGGTATCCTTCATTGGCATGTACTTCAGGGAATGCCAATGCTCCAGTTGGTCTGGAGTTGTGATTCTTCATAAGAACTTTATTGTTCTCCTCTGCAACTAAGAGTACCGAAATCAAATATGATATTTTCTGGACGTTTCGCTCCCGATATTGTTGTTGCAGTAGGACGTTCGTTGCATGGAAGGTGGATAGAGTCTTATCGACCATCTGTCCTTGGGTAACTGGCTCTCCACATAGCTCAAGTCGGGACACGATGTTAAACATTGCAGAATTATATTCTGCGACCGATTTAAAATCTTGGTAGCGCAGGTTTATCCATTCATTCCTCGCTGCTGGGAGGATGACAGCCCTTTGATAATCATATCTATCCCGTAGAGATTCCCACATAATTAAAGGGTCTTCAACAGTTAAATATTCGCGTTCTTCAGGTCTACATGTAGGTGACGACGCAGAAAAATTGTCGCTTTAGCCTTGTCTTCAGGACTAAGACTTTCCGTGCCTGTAGGCTTTATAATCGCCTTATCCAACTTGATTGATTGTAGATGGAGCTTAGCATCTAGCCTCCATGCTAAGTAATTATTGCCGTTGACATCAAGTGCGGCGAATTCCAACTTTGCAAGGTTAGACATCTGGGGACGGGATAGGAGTCTAGTTAATTGATAGATTAAAGACTATCGGATTCTAGGAACATCGAAATCCTAACCATTATGGAACTACTAGTTAAGATGTATCCATAGCCACATTGTACTGTCGCGGCTGACAAGGGCCGAGCTCACACACAGGCTATGGATGAGGTTAAAAATTATCATTTTAACTAGTCAACATATGTCCATAAACAAATAATATTCGGTATTGGCACTGACAATAGTGAAAATCATTTTATCTAACAATGATAAAATTAATACACACTACGAGATATAAGATATCTATCTTGAATAACAAATTGGAAAAATGGACAACAAATAAAAATCACTTGAACCAAGATATTTACCAACTATATGTTCATAAGCAAGTGATATGATATAATGAAACACAATTAGAGTTTATAAGATCAGATGATTCCAATGCATCCGGAGCAATCCCAAAAGCTAATCTTCATATTTGGATCGTCTAGATCGGGTCTAGATCGAGTTCACAAGCATATAACTAAAATCGATGATCCATATTAAACATGCATTAACTTATTTAAATTGATGAGATTGGACCATACCGATGAGTCCGGAATGGCCCAAATACTCAATAACCATATATAGATTACTGAAAATGGATCTATATTGGACTCGAGATCACGATATCAAATTAAACGGTTCAGATTAAAACATATATTAAATAGTTTGAATTTGAAAAATCAGACCGTACCGATGCGTTCGGAACGGTTCAAATAGTCAGGATCCATATTTGAATCGACTAAATCAGTTCCCAATCAGGCCTCGTGATCACATAATTAAATCGATGGTCCAGATCAAAACAGATTAAATATACATCAATATTGGGGCTCAAAATAGATGGGCCTAGATCTGGGCCTTCCTGAGACTGGGCTCGGGTCTGGAGGGGCTCGGGCCTTTGCCTGATCCGGGCTCGGGCCTAATCTTAGTTCGGGCCTGAGTCTGGATTCAGACTCGGGCTCAGGTCTATAATATAACAGTCGGGTCGGGCCTGATCTGGGCTCGGGTCTGGATCTCGGCTCGGGTCGGGTCGGGTTAAGATAAATGTGATTGGGTTTTAAAAACCCAAAAACTGTAAACCTTATCCTCATCTTCCCCGATTTCATCGGGGAAAATCCTAACCGATCACAAGATCGTATCGCCGCCGCTCGCGCGCCGTCCGCCACCGCTCGAGCAGGAGTAGACCGCCGCCGCTCGCGCGCCGTCCGCCACCGCTCGCAACCGCAACCCGCAGCCGCAGTGCCGCCGGTGGGCGCAGCCCGCTGCTGCTGCCGGTGAGCGCAGGCCGCTGCCGCTGCCGGCGAGCGCAGCCCGCAACCGCAGCTCGCGCAACCGGCCGTTGCCGGTCTCTCACGTGGATCGTCGTCGATGGTGGGCTGTTCGGCCGGTGCTGATCCGGTCGGTCGTGGGTAATGCTGGATCTATGGTCCGACGAGGTTTCGACCAAGGGTTGGCCGTGGGCTATCCGGTCGGAGATAGACTCGGATCGTGAGTGGCCAGAGAAACTATGGGGAAGATGATCTAAGGAGTTGGCAGCCCGCTGCTGGTGTCGGCGCAGGTGAGCGCAGCCCGTCGTTCGCACCTGCCAAGGGAAAAAGGTGAGTTCTCGAGCGTACCTTACATTCGTCGCTGTTGCGATGGGACGGAGGAGAAACTCTTCTCTCTTCTCGTTGCTCTCTTTGTTTTTCTTTCTCTTCTCTCCTCTTGCTTCTCTCTCCTGATGTATCGGACGGGACTTAGAGCCAGTCGTGCTGAAAACGTGTTACGAGAGAGATGAAGGAAATAGTTGCACACGGGGATGACGACTGCGCTCTCACGAATCCGTGAGGTCCCTTGTTTATTCATAACACATATATAGAGAGTTAGGGATAAGGGATAGACATGTCGGGATAGATATATCCCACCAAAGTGGGCAACCATATATATATCCGTAACAATTAATAATTAATTAATTATCAGTACGTTGTCGACCTAGGTGTGCCCCTACAACGACCCGTGGTTGCGCAATGCAAGTGCGATGCCCGCCTAACTCTTCGACCCAGGGTTGATAGTTTCCCTCAAGCACCGATCCAACTCGATCAGGTGTCTCGATTTCCGAGAACGCGAGACCCTAGGCCGTCACCCTCTAGCTCCACCCATGTCTCCCTCCTCTTCTTGGCCATTGGATCGAGATCTAGCGCCCTTGATCATCTCTCATTTCCCTCTCTATTTTTCCTAGGCTGTTCGATCTTAATCCAGGGACCTCCGTCTCTCTTTTTCCTCAGCCATTAGATTTCGATCCTGATGCAATAAAATCCCTCCCCTACTCAAATCCCGAACAATAAACCCCCACTTCTAGTGCACCCAACTCAAACCCCCTCTCAACCAAACCTAACACAGCCAACCCTAACTCATTCCCTCTTTACCGAATCCCATACACCCCCCTCAACCAAACCCCCCCGCCCCCGCCAATTCATACCCTGTTTCAGCCCTACACCCAACTTCTCCCTCTCTTTCACCACTCCGGCACACGCCGCGCACCCCATCAGCCGCCCTCCTCTCATCTCTCCCATCACCGAGATTTTGGCCGCCGTTCCCTCCTTGTCGCCAGTACCCAATCTCGGCGCCTCCTCCCTTACCCTCACGCCACCGACCTCCCCTCTATATAAAGCCGACCCCAGCCCCCTTCTCCCCCATCGTCTCGTCTCATCTCTCTCTCTCGATCTCCATCTCAATCTCTCTCTCCCTCTCTCGATTTCTCTCTTTCTCTGTGTTGCTGCGCGCAGACGCCGGAGCTCGGGGCGAGAAGCCGGCGCCGGAGAGGAGTAAGGAGGAGGAACCCCGGTCGGAGCCGAGGACACCCACTGACTCAGGTCAGCCCCCTCTCTTCTCCTCCATCTCTTTTCTTTTTTTCTTTGTGCTGAGATGGTGGCCGATGCCCTCTGTTGCCCTTTCTCTTTGATGCGGCCATGTGGCCGGCGCTAGTGCAGCCGGCAAGGCCTGACCAAGCCCTGGCAAGGCCCCCTTAGGTTGACTGCCATCAGCCGCAGTCGAGCCCCCCTTTCGCCCTCTTGTTTTGCCGCTGCGCTGGCTGCGGGCCGTGTGTCTGCCGACCGAGCAGCTGGCAAGTCCCAGCCATCAGCCAGGAACTACCAGCCACCCAGCCACTGACCCTCCGACGAATCACTGTGATTCATCGCAATTGCGTCCCCTTTCTTGTTATGTTGCCGTCGCCTAATGCTCGGCAATCTAACAGCTATTCGCTAAGTGCCGCCCAACCATGGCCGACCAGCTGATTATGCTTGATCTCAACAACACCTTCCCCTTTTGTTGTGTTATCGTCACCGACAATGCCGGCGGCTTTGCACGAAGTCTTCCCTTCTTTTTCTCTGTCTGGATCCGGAGAAAGACAAGGGTAAATTGGTAATTGCTGTAATATAGTGCTGTCAGATTTAATTGATTCCCATATTGATTTAATAGCTACGACATTGTGCCCTAGTGCATGGTGTCACCTTGCCGCCAAATTGATTGCATCGATTGGTGTGTCTATGGCTTGGCGAGTTGGCGGTAGTGTCTTCTATACCCCTTGTGTCAACCTAGTCGGCCCTGGAATCTGACTGGACGAGGCATGATCGTTATCGCCAATCCGAGTCTAGGCTCGAGAGGCTCTGTAGATTATAATTGTGCATGTCAACCTGCATCCACACCTACGTCTTAGGGCATCTCGGGCAGATAATGAATCGAACCCCAACCTTGACCTGAAACCCCACTCGATGCCTTTACTTAAATTGATAGACTAGTAATACATGGTTTTGTGATATTGTTAGAGCTTGTTATCATTGATCAATGCAGAGGCGGATCAATGGCAGTTAGCAGGAGTCTATGCATGTCAACCAGGTGACACTGCATCACGGTCTAAATTTTAGTTTTGATAGCTTAGTAGAGCTAAGGGTAGATGTCCATTGCACTGCATACTGGTCCCGTCGAACTCGTCGCACGTGGTCAAGTGGACCCCGCTTTGCATGTGGTGTCGCGAGTTCGACGACGCATGCACTAAATAATAATTATATGAACACTTTGCATGTTTTTCTTTAAATTTAAAACATGAATAAAAAAATAATTAATAGTAAGTTTGACCTCCATCCTCCTAGTAGGGTTGTGGGGATCAGACCAAAATGGACTCCGGTTGAGTTTGTTTATTGTATATATATTGTATATATATCATGCTGTGTGGGTTGTGAGTGCGGTATGAATCTCGGGTTAAAACTACTGAAAACGATTAATCACTCTGTAGAGCTTTTGGTACATGTATAGAATTGATAAACAAATATTCTACCTCGTTAGAGGTAGGGATCCCATGCACACAAGAGCTGTGAACTTCCCTACGTGCACGACTGAAGATCAATAGCTTAGGGGTCACGGGGTGTGGATTGTGGTAAAATCAATAGGAGTAGCCCTCGAGTAGGGATTGGCTTAACAATCCCATCCTGAAATAGTTAAAGTCCTCGTAGTAAAACAAGTTGGGCATTAGAGTTCCACCGTGAGAGATGGAAAACACCTTATGATCATCTGGGTGTATTTGTGAATGGTGGTGGTGGATGCACGGCGAGAGAGTTAACTCTCTAGATTGAAATAAAAGGTCATATAGTAATACCCGATTGAGGGCATGATGGACAAAATATCCGAGGTTCACAATAGGCTAGATGCTTATTTAACTGTTAATTAAGCACTGTTGAACATTAATATTGAACAATGAAAGTGAAAGTATGAAACTGCATGCATGATAACCTACTGAGTAGTGACAATATGTTTTGCATTAGAACATAGTCATTGTATGGGCACCTAGGATGTGCTTGAGAACGTAGTATGACAATCATGGTAATCAATAAATCGTTCTTAAAACATGATCATTGCTAGCATTTAGAAGTGTTAGCTTATCACTAGCCATTTGCATGTCTAATCTCCCAAATTCATTTTTGGGGTCTACTCATCCCCCGAGTAGGCCCACTTTCAGATCAGGAGGCTCAGGGGCAACAATAGGAGTAGGTGGTGAAGTTAGCTTAGTCCTTGCTGCTTCTTCTCTTTTATAGTATGTCGGATTTGTTGTACTTTTGTTTGGTTGATTTGGGATTGGAATAAGATATATTTATGTGATTTAGTTTAGATTGTGGTTGCAATGATCCAGTTGTAAAACTCTTTTGGGTAGGCATCTCCTCAAAGCCCCAAGTCTAGGATAGGTCACCTTAAAATATAATAATTTATTATAAAATGACCTAACTGATTGTAGACACACAAATTGTGTCTAACCCGGACCCGACTCGCATGCACCTATGCGGAGGCAAACCCGACATACACTCGGGCCCGGACCCGACTTACATGCACCAATACGAATGCAAACCCGACACACACTCAGACCCGGACCCGAACTCGACTCGACCGACTCAAGGGGGGAAACCGGACCCGACCCGTGCCAAACAAGAGGCCGGGTGGGCCCATCCCCAAGTGGGGCCCACCCGGCCCCCTTCTTGAAACCCGAGCCCCCTACCCGCGGGTAGGGGGTGACCGGCCATACAAGGAAAAGAGAAGAAAAGAAAAGAAAAGAAAAGAAGGAAAATGAAGAAAGAAAGAAAAGAAAGGAAAGAAAATAAAAGGAAAGAAAAGAAGAAAAAAGAAACAAATACCGCCATGCGCGGGGGGAGGTTGCGTATGATGTCTACATAAGTGTGGATCTGCGCTGATCCCTCGATCCGACGGACAAGAAACGAAGCCGGGTCGCCATCGACTTTATGTGCAAGATTCAAATAAATTCAAAGAAGATTGAGCCATAACTACTTCGCCAGAAAAGGAAAGCAAATAAAGGGTTTATTCCCCTCATCAATGGATGAATAAATCTTGGGTAGTTATGGGAAAGATATTAAAGGGATTCAAATAAACTTCCCATATCTCTCCCCTCCCCCCTTCACCTATAAATAGAGGGGGAGGGGGAAGGCTCAAAAGGTCGAAGATTGAAGACCGAATCGAAGAAGCTCTGCAGAGGAGGAGACGCGCCCTTCATCGACCAAAGGCTTCACGAGGCACAAGCAAGCCTATCCCTTCGGGACCGGCTTAGTCCTTTGAAAGTCCTCATCAAAGTGAAGACCTTTGCACAAGAAGATCAAGCCTTCGACTCCGTGTACGAAGAAGAAAGCTCGGAGAAGAGGAATCCTTCGACTCCGAAGACACCAGAAGCAAAGGCCGGAGAAGAAGATCGGAGCGGTACTACCCCGTTGTCTCCAACAAGCCTTCGACTCCGATCAAGCTCAAAAGCCCGGAGAAGAAGAACGAAGCGGCGCTACACCCATCATCTTCAACAAAGCCTTCAACTCCGATTGCGCCGAATACGCCCGGAGGAGAAGCCGACGCCACAACCGTCGCCAGGTCGAAGGGGTCGAAGAGATCAGAAGTTGAAGACGAAGCAAGGAAGCTCTGCAGAAGAGAATACACGCTCTTCATCGACCCAAGGCTTCACGAGGCACAGGCAAGCCTATCCCTTCGGGACCAGCTTAGTCCATTGAAAGCCCTCATCAACGTGAAGACCCTTGCACAAGAAGATCAAGCCTTCGACTCCGTGCACGAAGAAGAAAGCTTGGAGAAGAAGAACCCTTCGACTCCGAAGACGCCAGAAGCAAAGGCTGGAGAAGAAGATCGGAGCGGCACCACCTCATCGTCTCCAACAAGCCTTCGACTCCGATCAAGCCCAAAAGCCCGGAGAAGAAGATCGAAGCGTCATCACCCCGTCGCCTTCGACAAACGTCCAATCCATCCACGAAGAAGAAAGCTTGGAGAGGAACACCCGAAGCGTCGCTACACCCGTCGTCTTCAAAGCAAAGCCAACGCTACAACCGTCGCACGGAGCTTGGTGCCACCCTCGCCGCCTTCAAAGGTACCCTTTGACTCCGATCACGCCAAAGAAGCCCAGAGAAGAAAAAAAGTCGAGCTGACACCTAAACCGTCAAGGAAGCCAGAAGCACTGAAGAAGTAGCCACCGCTGTTTGAAAAGAAGATCGAGTCAACGCCGAAGCAAAAACCCACGCAAGGAGCCAAAGCAAAGCCTCGGTAAAGCCCGCGGCAAAGCAATGCAAGTGCCAAAGCCAAGCAACTACGCCGATCACGAGCAAAAGCACCGCATGCTCTAGCCGATACGACGCGAAGTCCGGAAGAGTGAAAGCATCGCAAGTCTCCCCCGTCTACGTTCAAGTGCAAGCGCAAAAGCAAAGCAAGAGCCAGAGCCACACCAAAGCCAAGCCAAAGCTGAAAGTCAAAGCCAGAGCCAAGCCGAAGCCGAAAGCCAAAGCTAAAGTCGACGCCAAAGGCACGATCGACGCTGCGAACCGGCGATCAAGGACGCCGAGGTCAAGCAAGGATCGAGGAAGACACGAAGACCGAGGAACGAAGCCAAAAACCTCCTAGCCGAGAAAGTGCGAAGCACGGAAGGGGCAAAAGTAACGGCGGATACTCCTTAGCCTCTAAAAAACCCTCACCCTGTAAAGACCTCTGTCCTGGGCAACCCCTTCAGAGTCTCGCATGAATACCACGTGGAGACGCGGATCAAAGGGACCCTCGAGAGGATCTCTCCCACAATCTCCTGATCAATATTCGCCGCACTCGGCTCACCACCCCCGAGTCCCCGGGTCCCGGCATTCTGTAATCTTGTGTTCGCGCAATAAAGATGACCCGGATCTTTTTCTGCGCATACAGATTTCTGGCACACCCGGTGGGACTTCTCTCCTTTCATCCGTACGGCTGAAGAAAGTGCTTCAAGTTCGCAATGGCCGGGACAAGCAACGATGCGTTTGCTCCAAGCCTTTCGCCCATCGCCGAGTCTCCTCTACTCCGACACGGTGGTCCAGTAAACCCGGAGGGTGATATTCCTCCGATGGTACGCGTCTACACTCGGCGTACTCGAACTGTTGCAGATGTCTTCACGCCAGAAATTGCTGCCGAAGATGCTCGCCAAAGCGCCGACGAGGCCTTGGTGCATGAAGAAACAAGCCTCGATCCTTGAGTCCATGTCCAGAAGTTTGGGGAGGACCAGCCCCAACCCCGAGCCCGTTCGGGTTCTCCAGCGGACGTCGCACCTCCTCTGTAGGGGGCAAACATCCGTCATCAACCAGAAGCTAGTCGGCGCAACTACATCTCCGACGATGATGGCGAGGATGCAAGCATGCAACATCGGGACGTCCTCCGTCATCATCCCCCGTCCGCTCTTCAGCTCCAAGTTATGCAAATGAGCGAACATATGACGCATATTACTCGACTGATGGAGGAGAAGGATCGTCACATCAACACTCTGCTTCAAAAGCTAAGCGCAAAGGATGCTGCAACAAACGATCAACCTATTGCTTCTCCGGTAGCCGCTCCAGCTCCGTCTTCAACTCCTGCTCCTGCAGAGGTTGTTCCGACAATTCAAGCGGTTACTCCAGCATTCCTCGGTTCCCATCCCGGTGGAAGTCGTCTCCCCAGCACCAGTCTCGATGGCTGCCCAATCTCCGGCGACAGCAACAATGAATACTCAGCAAATACAAGCGTTGGTAGCCGACATGATGCGCTCCCACGGCTGTGGTCTTCCTCCGATCACGGCGGCATACTCGAAGCCTTACACCGCGAGGATCCAGCAGCTGCGCTTCCCCATCGGGTTCCAGCCACCAAAGTTCCGGCACTTCGACGGGAAGGAAAATCCAAGACAGCACGTCGCTCACTTCATCGAAACCTGCAACAATGCCGGCACGTATGGCGACGAGATGGTGAAGCAGTTCGTTCGCACCCTCAAGGGTAACGCGTTCGACTGGTATGTGGATCTTCTTCCAGGATCTATCGACAGTTGGGATCAGATGGAGAGGGAGTTCCTTAATCGCTTCTACAGCACCAGACGCACTGTCAGCATGACCGAGCTTACTGCTGTCAAGCAAAGGAAGGACGAGCCGGTGATCGACTACATCGACCGATGGAGGAACCTCGCGCTGAATTCACGAGACCGCATGTCTGAAGACTCGGCCATCGAGATGTGCACCCAAGGCATGCACTGGGGCCTGCTCTACATCTTCAAAGGTATCAAGCCTCGGTCCTTCGAAGAACTCACAATTCGGGCTCACGACATGGAACTCAGCCTAGCAAACTGCTGAGATTCGAAGAACAAGGACTTCCTGAAGGTGGAGAATAAGGCCAACCGCCGGCACCGAAACCGAAACCGAAACAAGTCAGCGTCGCCGACGTCGCTTCAACCTCCAAGCCGCTCAAGATCGGTGGCAAGCCGGATCAGAGGAAGGGAGCTGCCATACCGCCGCCTTCGCCGCAAAGGCAAAGGATGACTCTCGAGGAGCTCGAAGCAAAGGAATACCCCTTCCCGGACTCGGAAGTCTCCTCCATGTTTGATCAGTTGCTGCAGGAAAAGATGATAAAGCTCCCTCCTTCGAAAAGGCCCGAGCAGATGCATCGCGTCGACGACCCTCTCTTCTGCAAATACCACCGAGTGGTAAGTCATCCTATCGAAAGATGCTTCGTCTTCAAGGAAAGAATCATGGCGCTCGCAAAGCAAGGAAAGATAGAGATCGACTCCGGGGAGGTCGCTACGGCCAACATGACGTCCATTACCTTCGGTTCCTTCTTGCCGGTACTTGTTGCTGCACGACAAAGAACGCCCAAATTGCGCATCAACCGTCAAAGGCCCACCGTGAAGTCAACTTCCCAGCTGAAGGTCTCGAAGCGACGACAACGTGCTCCTGCGCTCGCTGAGGAAGAAACGCCATTGCCCCAGGGACAACCATCGCTCACTTCAGCACCTCTCCCAAGCAAAGTCACGTCTCAACGTACTCTCCGACAGAGGTATGAGCAAGGAGATCCAGAAGTTGGCTTGCTGGGCCAACCTTCGGGCAAATTTGACTATTACGTCCTCTACTCAAAGCCTCTGTCCGTTTCAACCGAAGAAATCAAGTCCACCGGCTGGGGATCGGAAGACGAGCCAATAGAGCCTCCGGAAGAACAAGTGTCTCCAACTGATAAGGAACCAGCTGCTGCTGCCGATCATCTTAGCAGGGGAGAATCCACCGACGAAGAGGCATGGGTCATGCTACCCCGGCGACGAAGGCCACGGCAAGCAAGGTAACATAAGCAAGACCGGGTGGTGAGATTTCCCGAGCGAAGGACTCACAAGAAGAAAAGCAAGACTCCAGGAAGGAAGGCGTTAAAAGTGCCACCGGCAAACCTAGACGATCTCCTCCAACAAAACCTTCCAGAACCAGCAACGTTGCAAGAGTTCTTCCCCGATCACTTCCTCCCAGTCGATCAGCACATCAGGGTCTCGTGTTGCATGGTTGAAGTTCGTAAAATGTCGGAAGGAAAAGGTGAGGTCGAGACTTCTGAAGAAGGCGACTCCACTGACGAGGGAGACGGCTTCGACAAAGAGGGCACTGCCTCTCACGACGAGGCAATCCTACACTTGCCGCTCGTAGAAGCTTTGCACCTTCCAAAGAAGGCTCGCCTGGTAATGACTGCAGCACTGGCGGACCCAGACAGCTACAAGAGAAAAAGGAAGGATGACAAGAAGGGTAAGACTGTGGCCTCGTGCGATGCGACGATAACCTTCTCGGACGAAGACTTGCAACTCGGAACACGATTGCACAACCGGCCCGTCTACGTTTCGGGATACATCAAAGAGAAGCCGGTGAATCGAATCCTGCTAGACTGTGGCTCCACCGTCAACATCATGCCCATCCAGATGATGCGGCAACTCGGCATCACCAATGACCAGATCTCGCACAGCCAGCGGGTCATTCAAGGGTTCAACCAAGGCGGACAGTCCACTATCGGAATCATCCGCCTGAAGCTTTCAATCGGCCCGCTCGACACAACCGTCCTCTTCCACATCATTGATTGCTAGACGTCGTATCGCCTCCTGTTGGGAAGACCGTGGCTACATGAGAACGGTGTCGTAGTGTCCACTTGGCATCAGTGCCTCAAGTACTACGAGGAAGGCATGGAGAGGTGCATCGTCGCCGATAATAAGCCGTTCAACGAAGCCGAGGCACACCTCGCTGACGCCAAGTTCTATCAGGCAAAAGACCTTGTGGCAGAAGTCCTCCCAGCTAAAGCCCCTCGAACCCTAAAAACTGAAGAAATCAAGCGGACTGAGACTCCTCCACCTGCAAATCCGATGCAACCTTTCGACAAGGCAACACTCGAAGCCAGGGAAGCACCGAAATCAAGACAAAGGATGCGCATCAGTCCCGAGCCAAGAGCAATGCAACATACCCCGTTGCCCGTCCAAGCGACGCCAGTCCTGCGTCTCGCACCTCAGTGACTTCGTAAATCCGAGCGATCGCCTTCTGCCCCGGCAAGAAAGCTGGTCCTGCCATTATCGCAGGCCAATGTCATCACTCTGCAAGAAATGATGTTGCCATTACCTAGTCTGACGCAAGCTCCAAACCCGTGCAGACCTGTCGAATCTTTCGACCCTAATCAACTCGAATTCAAGCCAAAAGGGAGTTGGGGGCAAAACGCTGCCAAGTTACTGTTCAAAGCCGGCTACAACAAAGAAAGCACCATGGGCACACTTCCCCCAGCAGCAACGCCACATGGGATGACGAGAACTCAAACTCGGCTGTTTCAAAACGGCGAACAAATTCTCCCGAACCGCCGAGGCATCGGCTCCAGTCAAACTCCGATGGTCATCAGGATTGCAGCGAAGAAGACCTTCACCTCCAACTATATTGGGGCGAAGATGGTAGACGAAGCAGCTGAAAGATCGACAATCTCCGATGCACGCTCTACCTACGCCAGCCGTCCCGACAGCAAAAGAAGACGGCGACCGGCTCGATGCCAAGCCTTACTCCAGAAGCAAAACAAAAGCAGTCAAAACCGGTTGAATCTAAAGCGTACATCCATGTTCGAAAGGCTCGGGCCAGTCAAGCAACCAAAGAAGAAGTCGGTGTTCGATCGTTTGGGAATGCCAGTCGAGGACGTCGTTTCAATACCCGCCCACCCACCCATGGCAGCCGTCAATCATATCTCCGTTATCGAAAATGACAACGGTAATACTTCTACTTCGAACGACGAGTTGCAAGATGCCCCACCGGTCCTCGCAGAAAGGGGGCAGTCCAAGAAGACAACGGCATGCTCCTTCAGTGCCTAGGACCAAATCCTCACTGTCTTGAGGGCAATCGCCTTTAATGCAAACACTCCCTCTTCCAAACGAAGAAGTCAAGCCAACCGGCTGGGGATCAGAAGGAGAATCGGTACAGTCTCTAGAAGAGCAAGTCTTTCTGATCAAAGAAGTGCCTTCAGTCGCAGCACCAATTCTTCACCTTAGCGAGGAAGATCTTACTGATAAAAACGCATGGGCTATGGCGCCTCGAAGGAGAAGGCCACGACGATCAAGCTACAGGATAGCACGCCTGGCTAACCACGAGAAAGATCGAGTGATAAGAAAACTCCCCAGAAGAAAGACCTTCAAGGAAAAGAATGAAGCTCCAGAAAGAAGGACGTTCGAAGTACCACCAGCAAGTCCGAAAAATCTTCTCCAGCAAATACGCCCAAAGCTGGCGACACTCCAGGAGTTCTTTCCCAATTGCTTCCTTGAAGCTGATCAAAACGTCAAGGTCTCCTGCTGCATTATGGAAGTTCACCAAGTGCTCCAGAAAGACGATGAAGAAAGCGACATCGATATCAAAAGCATGGGGAGAAGCATCACCGCTAACGGCAAGCTGTTCAACGAGGCTGAAGCACACCTTGCTGACGTCCAGGTCCACCAGGCCAAAGACCCCGTTGCATAAGCTCCTCCAGCAAAAGCTTCACAAGTCCAAGAAGTCAAAGCAGCTACGATGGACAAAAACTCCCAACTTGCAAAACCAGTGACATCCTCCAGCCAGACGGTGCACAAAGACAAAGAGCGCCAGCATCAAGACGAAAAATTCACATCAACTTTAAATCGAGCTCGATGCGATGCGTTCCGTTGCCTGCTCAAGCCACTTCAGTCTTGCGGCTCGCACCTCAGTGGCTTCGCAAGCTAGGAAGATTGCCTTCCACTTCAGCAAAGGAACCAACGTCACCATTCTCCGAGGCCAACTTTAGCACTTTGCAAGAGATGACACTACCGTTACATGGTCTGTTGCACGTCTCGAGCTCAACCGAGTCTTTCGAGTACACCAAATCCGAGCAACTCGTAATCAAGCCAGAAGACACTCGGGGGGAAAACTCCACCGAGTTGATTTTCAAATCCAGCCGCAACAAAGAAAGTACAGTGCACATGGGTTCACTACCCTCAACTGCAATGCTGCATCGCCTGGCAAAAACTCAAGTTCGCCTCTTCAAAAGTGACGAACAAATCCTTCCAAATCGCAGAGGCATCGACTCCAGCCAAACTCCAGCAATCATCAAAACTCCAGTCAAGAAGATCTTCACTTCTAACTACATTGAAGCGAAGAAGGTAGGCGACAACTGCGAACCAGCGGCGACTCTGCCTACCAGCGGCAAGTCCCTCAAAAGGTACTTTGCTTAGCGCAAGATTACCTCCCTTGCCAAAAAAAAAAGAGGAATAAATGAACTACGTGCTACTTGATCCCTCTCAGTAGGGTACGTAGGCAACCTACAAAGGTTCAGTCCAGATAAAAGGAAACACACCAACGTCGTCCCAGAAGGCCAACCCAGAGAAGAACAAGTGTAGATCCACAAGTCCAGTCAACAAACCAAAAGTTGACAAGAAAGCCAAAGTTCTTGAGGCGCTGAAGCAGCTCACCTCTCGCGGCCTACACGCACTGCAACTCTCGGGGTAGAGAGGCCGTCAACTTCCGACGCGTCGCCAGCTATGCACGCTGCTTTGCAAGGTTCGCTCCGGAAGTCTTCTCGATCGCCCCACCAGCTTTTAACACGTCACCAGCTCTTCCCACTGCTTCGCAAGCTCCGCTCCAGAAGACTTCTCGGTCGCTCGAGCTTTCTCCAGAAGGGACTCTAGCTTGTGAAGTAACGCGCCAGTAATCTCCACCTTCTTCTGCACTCGAACCAAGTCGGCAATAGTAAGCGTGAGAAGTCCCTTAGGTGCTGCAGCATCTCGTCTCTCGAGGCATCCATGTACTGCAACTCCGAAGGGCAAGAAGCCAGTATCTCCCAGCACGCCGTCAGCTCCTTTCGCTGCCTTGCAACGTTGCCTTCGCTTTTTCCAGACAGGACTCCAACTTCTGCAGCAACGCACGAGTGGCCTTTGCCTTCGTTTGCTCTCGAACCGACTCAACAGTAGCAAGCATGTGAAGTCCCTCCAGTCGACGTCCCTCTTCCTTGTCCATATCTAAAGCCAAGGAAGCATCCTCCTCTAGCAAAGCCAGTCACAAGGAATAAACATCGCTATCCTCCAAGAAGGTGTCCGTCTGCTCCGCAAACAAGGAGTCATCCACCCTGAAACCTGCCAGGCTCATGCAAAAGCTCGGGCCATCCGAAGGAATGGAACCTCCACTGAACTTAAAAGCAGCAACTTGAAGAAGAGCGTATGCATCAGCGACGACCACATCTTCTGCGACCTCCATGAAGCCAAGAAAACCGTTGGAGTAGTCACCGAGGTCAAGATCGGCAAGCCAAAGACGACCAAAGTAGTCTGCTCTTTGTCGATGCTCGTGGCTTCGTCTTCCTCCTCACCAAACTCCAAATCGCCTATCTCGATATCCTTCAAGCCGACATCATTATCGGAAAAGTTCTCTCCAAAGCTCGATGACAGGTCTTCGGAAGCCGGCATCACTGTAGACCTCCTCGACAATCAAGCCGGTCCTCAGAAGCTGTTCAAACAAGCGCATCCTACAAGGAGATGAAAAGTGCAAGTCCAAATCGAGTGGCAAAGTCAATTCCGGAAGAAAAAGACAACAAATCAAATCCAGAAGTCGAGAGAAAAGAAGTCAAGTCCAGAGAAAAAGCCGGCCAGGACCCGGAGATGAAGAGTCGGCCAAGACCTAGAAAAGGAAGAGGGCCACAACCCTTGGTAAAAAAAAAAAAGAAAGAAAGAAAGAGAAACCAGAGAGAGAGAGACGCAGCCCCTCTCTCCTGTGCAAAACCGCTGCCCCCCTCTCTCTCCCTTTAAAAACATAGCAACCCTGAAGAGGGGCTGGGGTCCCTCGGCCCGCATCCTCTGCGTCCCGCGCCGCAGGCCGCTGCTGTGCCGCGCCAGGCCACCGCTGCTGCTGCTGTGCCCGCATCCTCCGCGTCCCGCGCCGCAGACCGCCGCTGCGCCCGCACCAGGCCACCGCCGCTGCTGCTGTGCCCGCACCCGGCCATCGCGTCCCGCGCCAGCGCCGCCGATGCTGCTGCTGCACCCTCGCCCGGCCACCGCGTCCCGCTCCAGCGCCACCGCCGTTGCTGCTGCACATGCGCTCGGCCCTCCGTGCACCCAACGCCCGTGTCGCACGACCCGCGCCACCTGCCGGCCTCTCGGACTCGCCCGCGCCCCGACGCCGGTCGGCCGCGCACCCGCAGCCTTCCTGCTCTGTACCCGCACCGGCCACCTGTGACCGCGCCTGCCTGCGCGCCACTCCGCACGCCCGTTGCCTGCACCTCGTCCATGCGCCGCCACCGCTGCTGCTATTGTGCCACGCAAAAAAAAAAAAAAAAAAGAGGAAACAATACAGAAAAGAAAAAAAAGGAAAGAAAGTACTGGAAAAGGAAACAAAGTGAAAAAAAAACAGAAAAAAAAAGGAAGGGGGGCCACAGCCCCAAAAGGAAACACAGCCCCCCCTTCCTTTAAGAAAGCCTGCAACCCCCATGGAGGGGGGGGGGGGGGGGGCTTCCCTCTCGATCCCGACCCACCGGCACGCTCGGGGCTGTCCGCAGCCCTACGCACGCCGCCGGCCTCTGCGCCCCACACCGCACCAGCCACCGCCTGCGCCCCGCACGCCGCACCACCGGCGCCGCTCCGCCCGTCTGGCCTGTCGCCCACAGCCGGACCTCGCACCACCAGCGCCGCTTCGCCGCGCCTGACTTCGCGCCGCAAGCCGCCGGCCTCCGCTGCCTGCACCCCGCGCCCGCTTCGCGCCTCGAGCCGCCCCGGCCTCCGCTGCGCCTGACCCCGCGCCGCACGTCGCCGGCCTCCGCTGCGCCTGACCCTGCGCCGCACGCCGTCGGCCTTCGCTGCACCTGACCCGCGCCGCAAGCTGCCGGCCTTCGTGCGCCGCAGCCCGAGCCGCCGCCGCTGCACCCCGCGACGGCCGCCGCCGCTGCTGTTCTCGGCGCACACAGAGGAGAAGAGACGGAAACAGAGAAAAAAAAGGGAAGAAAGAAAGAAAAGAAAGAAAAAAAAGAAGAAAGAAAACCAAAAAAAAAAAAAGAGAAGAAAAGAAAGAGGAAGGGCTGCAGCTATTTTCCCCGGCCTCTTTTGCGTGCACAAGCCCCCACGGGAAGGGAAGAAGAAGAAGGAAGAGCCCCATTTCGCATGACGACTCTGCCTCCTCCTCGTCACGTCAAGCCGTTGCCACCATCTTTGGCTGCGACGGTTTGCCATCAACATCGCGCTCTTGCACCAAGAAGACGACAACACTCCGCCAAGGTGCATCGCCTTTATCTTCGCACCTCCGTCACCCCTGTGCCGCCATGGGACTCCGTCGAGATGTGTTGCCTTCGTCTTCGCACTCCCGTCTCCCCTGAGCAGCCTTTGGACTTCGCGCAACGGCCGCCGTCAACGTTCGCGCCATCTTCAAAGCAAGAGGAAGTCCGCAACGAGGAAGATGGTCCAAGCTGCCGAAGAAGCTTCATCTCCATGAGACCGCCAGAGGGGCCTTCATCTCCGCGAGCCGTCAGAGGGGCCTTCGTCTCCAAGCCGCCGAAGGATCCTTCGTCTCCAAACCGCTGAAGAAGCCTTCGTCTCCAAGCCACCGAAGAGCCTTCATCTTTGCGAGCCGCCAGAGGGGTCTTCGTCTCCAAAGCCGCCGAAGGATCATTCGTCTCCAAGCCGTCGAAGAAGCCTTCGTCTCCAAGTCGCCGAAGAGCCTTCATCTCCGCGAGCCGCCAGAGGGGCCTTCGTCTCCAAGCCGCTGAAGGACCCTTCGTCTCTAAACCGCCGAAGAATCCTTCGTCTCTAAGCCATCGAAGAGCCTTCATCTCCGCGAGCCGCCAGAGGGGCCTTCATCTCCAAGCCACCGAAGAGCCTTCATCTTCGCGAGCCACCAGAGGGGCCTTCGTCTCCAAGCCGCCGAAGGATCCTTCGTCTCCAAACCGCCGAAGAAGCCTTCGCCTCCAAGCCATCGAAGAGCCTTCATCTTCGCGAGCCACTAGAGGAGTCTTCGTCTCTAAGCCGCCGAAGGATCCATCGTTTCCAAGCCGCAGAAGAAGCCTTTGTCTTCAAACGCCGCGCACCATCGCCGCCGCCACCGACGAAAGAGGCGACACTAGGAAGACGGAGCAAGTCGCGTGCAACCCTATGCAGCCTCTTTCGACGGCGGTCTCCAAAAGCCAGCAGAGCCTTCGCAAGAGCAAGGTGTTTGATGAAGGGGGTAGGGGCTCTTAAATAAGCCCCCAACCCCGTCCACAAAAGGAATCAAGGACAAGTGCTCTATGCTCCCTACGTGCACAAACCCTACACGTTTCCGCCAGCGCACTCATCCTTGAGGGGGCATTTGTAGACACACAAATTGTGTCTAACCCGGACCCGACTCGCATGCACCTATGCGGAGGCAAACCCGACATACACTCGGACCCGGACCCGACTTGCATGCACCATTACGAATGCAAACCCGACACGCACTCAGACCCGGACCCGAACTCGACTCGCATGCACCGACTCAAGGGGGGAAACCGGACCCGACCCGCGCCAAACAAGAGGCCGGGTGGGGCCCATCCCCAAGTGGGGCCCACCCGGCCCCCTTCTTGAAACCCGAGCCCCCTACCCGCGGGTAGGGGGTGACCGGCCATACAAGGAAAAGAGAAGAAAAGAAAAGAAAAGAAAAGAAAAGAAAAGAAGGAAAAGAAAGAAAGAAAAAAAAGAAAGGAAAGAAAATAAAAGGAAAGAAAAGAAGAAAAAGGAAACAAGTACCGCCATGCGCGGGGGGAGGTTGCGTATGACGTCTACATAAGTGTGGATCTGTGCCGATCCCTCGATCCGACGGACAAGAAACGAAGCCGGGTCGCCATCGACTTTATAGTCTTTATGTGTAAGATTCAAATAAATTCAAAGAAGATTGAGCCATAACTACTTCAAAGAAGATCGAGCCATAACTACTCCGCCAGAAAAGGAACGCAAATAAAGGGTTTATTTCCCTCATCAATGGATGAATAAATCTTGGGTAGTTATGGGAGAGATATTAAAGGGATTCAAATAAACTTCCCATATCTCTCCCCTCCCCCTTCACCTATAAATAGAGGGGGAGGGGGAAGGCTCAAAAGGTCGAAGATTGAAGACCGAAGCGAAGAAGCTCTGCAGAGGAGGAGACGCGCCCTTCATCGACCCAAGGCTTCACGAGGCAAGGGCAAGCCTATCCATTCGGGACCGGCTTAGTCCATTGAAAGTCCTCATCAAAGTGAAGACCCTTGTACAAGAAGATCAAGCCTTCGACTCCGTACACGAAGAAGAAAGCTCGGAGAAGAGGAACCCTTCGACTCCGTAGACGCCAGAAGCGAAGGCCGGAGAAGAAGATCGGAGCGGCACTACCCCGTTGTCTCCAACAAGCCTTCGACTCCGATCAAGCTCAAAAGCCCGGAGAAGAAGAACGAAGCGGTGCTACACCCGTCATCTTCAACAAAGCCTTCAACTCCGATTACGCCGAATACGCCCGGAGGAGAAGCCGACGCCACAACCGTCGCTAGGTCGAAGGGGTCTGTGAACGCAGAAAAAAGATTCGGGTCGTCTTTATTGCGGATCACACGAGATTACAAATTTTCTTTGATTAGGAGATTGTGGGAGAGATCCTCTGGAGGGTCCCTTTGATCCGCGTCTCCACGTGGTATTCGTGCGAGAGCTCTGAAGGGGTTGCCCAGGACAGAGGTCTTTACAGGGTGAGGGTTTTTGAGAGGCTAAGGAGTTTCTGCCGTTGATTTTGTCCCGTCCGTGCTTCGCGCTTTCTCGGCTAGGGAGGCCTTGGGCTTCGTTCCTCGGTCTTCGTGTCTTCCTCAGTCCTTGCTTGACCTCGACGTCCTTGATCGTCGGTTCGCGGCGTCGATCGTGTTTTTGGCGTCAGCTTTGGCTTTAGCTTTCGGCTTTGGCGTAGCTTTGGCGTGGCTCTGGCGTTTGCTTTGCTTTGGCGCTTGTGCTTGAACGTAGGCGGGTAGAGGCTTGCGATGCTTTAGTTCTTCCGGACTTCGCGTCGTATCGGCTAGACCATGCGGTGCTTTGCTTGTGACCGTCGTAGTTGCTTGGCTTTGGCACGTGCGTTGCTTTAGCGCGGGCTTTACCGGGGCGTTTGCTTTGGCTTCTTGCGTCGGCTTTGACTTTAGCTTTGACTCGATCTTCTTCTCGAACGACTGGCGTTGCTTCTTCAAGGCTTCTTTCTTCTTCCGACTTCCTCGACGGTTGTGGCGTCGGCTTGGCTTTTCGGTGGGGGTAGCACCGATCTTCGTGCGACGGTTGTAGCGTCGACTTTTGTTGATGAAGACGGCGGGGGTAGCACCGGCTTCGGCACGACGGTTGTAGCGTCGGCTTTTGGTTGACGAAGGCGGCAGGGGTATCACCGGCTTCAGGCTTTCTTCTCCCGGCTTTCTTCTACGTGCAAGGAGTTGATGCCTTTGTTGAAGACGACGGGTGTTGTCGGCTTCGATCTTCTTCTCCGGCCTTTGCTTATGGCGTCTTCGGAGCTGATGAAGATCGTTGGAGCAATCGGATGATGACAGCTCCGGGTCTTCTTCTCCAAGCTTTCTTCTTCGTGCGAGGAGTCGAAGCTTTGATCTTCGAGTGCAAGGTCTTCACGTTGATGAGGACTTGAAGGGTCAAGGACTCCCGTAGGATATGCTTGCCATGCCTCGTGAAGCCTTCGGTCTTCAAGCGTTGGAGCTTCTTCGTAGCGCTCTTTCGTCTTCAGCTTTTCGGACCCTTGATGCCTTCCCCCACCCCCTCTATTTATAGGCAAAGGGGGGAGGTTGGGAGAGATATGGCTGAAATCTTTTTGTTTCCTCCAATATCTCCCCCCATAACCATCAAGATATTGTTCCCTTTTTTGGGGAAACAAACTTGATCCCCTCCTTTTTAGGTGGGGTGGTTATGGGCTAGATGTGACTCGATCTTCAAGGATCGAGTTGTTATTTTTGTTGCACTTTTGGATCGGATGGCGACACAACGTCATCTTGTCCGTTGGATCGAGGGATCGTCGCGGATCTACGGTTGTGTAGACGTCCACGCCACCTCCCCCCGCGTCAAGGCGGTTTTGATCTTTTTTTTCTTTTCTTTTTCTTCTTCTTTTTTTTCTTTCTCTTTTTCCCTTTCTTTTAGGGCCGGCCCCACCTCTCCATGAGGAGGGGGGCACGGTTTTCAAGAGGGGGGGCCGATGGGCCCCCTTTTTGGGTTCGGGTAGCGGGTCCAGTGGGACCCGTTTGCTTTGAGTCGGGCCATTGCACACGAATTGAGTTCGCATGCGGGCCGAGTTTCGCATGCGGGCCGTTGTGTGCGGGCCAGGTTTCGCATGCGGGCCGTTGTGTGCGGGCCCAAGTTGCATGAGCGAGTCGGGTTTGACCCGAAGATCATCGAGTGCGAGCCCATTTTTTGTGTACAAATCGGGTTCAACCCGAAGGCCGTTGGGTGCGGGCCTATTTTTTTGTGTAAAAATCGGGTTCGACCCGTGGGCGAATTTCGGGCCGGGTTCGCGGGGCACGGCGGGCGCAGCCAAGGCTGCGGGCCGGAGCGGCAGGGCGCGGGGGCCGGAGCGGCACGCTGCGCGGGGGCCGGCGGCGCGGGCGCAGGGCGCTGGGGCCGGAGCCGGGCGCGAGCGGGGCCGTGGGCCGGAGTGGCACGCTGCGCGGGGGCCGGCGGCGCGGGCGCAGGGCGCGGGGGCCGGAGCCGGGCGCGGGCGGGTGCGCGGAGGCCGGCGGCGTGGGCGCAGGGCGCGGGGGCCGGAGCCGGGCGCGGGCGGGGCCGTGGGCCGGAGCGGCGCGCTGCGCGGGGGCCGGAGGCGCGGGCGGGTGCGCGGAGGCCGGCGGCGTAGGCGGCCGGGGCTGCGGGGGCCGGCGGGGTGCGGCGCGGGCTGGCGACGGTCGGGGACGACGCACCCCCCTCTGCATGGTAAAATAGAAGAGATAGAGAGAGGGGGTCGTGGCTTTTTGCCATGACCCCCCTCTCTCTTTCTTTATTTGCTGAAGGCCCCCCCTGCATGTTTAATAGGAGAGATAGGGGGGGGGGGTCGTGGCTTTTTTGCCATGACCCCCCTCTGTCTTTCTTTATTTGCTGAAGGCCCCCTCCCTGCATGTTTAATAGGAGAGATAGGGGGGGGTCGTGGCTTTTTGCCATGACCCCCCTCTGTCTTTCTTTATTTGCTGAAGGCCCCCCCCTGCATGTTTAATAGGAGAGATAGGGGGGGGGGTCGTGGCTTTTTGCCATGACCCCCCTCTGTCTTTCTTTATTTGCTGAAGGCCCCCCCCCCTTAATTTTTTTGTTTCTGTACCCGGAATCCATCTGACTTGGGCTTTGTGTTTTTTCTTTTTCAGGCCTCGTCGTTACGAGAGCTTTCCGAGTTCCGGCTGGATCGTCGATGCGGTCTCCCACGGGAGTACGCATCTTCGCTTCCCCTTCGCGCAAGTCTCCCATCACCGTGCTTCGAGACAGGAAACCGGACTGTCAGTGCTTCAGCTTTTGACGCACGAGCGAGTTTGCGAGGATGGCGTGACCGACGGCTCTTGTCGAGTGTTGAAACTTGGCGAGCGCATCCTTACTGACGAAGGATCTTCCCGGCAAATTGTCCGGCCGAGCTTGGGGTTACCGTTTCACCACACTGGAGATGAGTCAGTTCCGGTCCCTGTTGTTGCTTTGAAGATATGCTCCCGCCGTACGCGATGGGGTGTGGGGATTCAATCGCGTGGAGATGTCACCTATCTGGGAGGTTTCCGGGACTGGATGAAAGAGCTATCCAGCGCGTTGGAGGCAGAGCCAGGGATGGAGCGTCTGGCGAGGTTTGTGGAGCCGGCTTGTTGGGAGTACAGTCGTCCGGACGGTATGTACCGGGCTCTGTGTGAGCAGTGGTGCCCTGAGACCAACACCTTCTTGACCGGAGCTGGTGAGATTGGGATCACCCTTCGTGACGTGCATGTCATCTCTGGGTGTCCAGAAGTTCGGAGCTATTATCAGGAGGAGGTTCCTTCTCTGGAGGTTTTGACAAACCCAGACGAGTCTCCTAGCTTCTGCCTTTTGCTTTTTAAGGCGTATGCTATTATAGCGGCGCGCGAGCGGTCAGACCGGGTACTTCACTCGGATTGGGTGGACTTCTGGTTTCGAGGAGAGTATCGTCATGCTCCCCCTTCGAGTCACCCGATGTGGAGATATGCTTCGTCAAAGAGGCCGGCGCCTGGCACCTTCCGGCGACCGATTGAATCTCTGAAGAAAGAGTGGTGCTCGATGGCCGGGGCGCAACGTCCCTGGGAAGTTTTGGGACTTGAAGAATGCAGCGACGACTGGCGTGCTGTTTACTGGTCAGCGGGGTTAGTACTTTTTCTCTGCCGCTTTGCTTTACCCTGGGAAGGGGATGTGGTATGTCCTGGGACCTTCCTTGCGGCTGCTCGGATGGTGACTGGAGATTTTCTTAACCTGGCGCCGGCAATCCTCTGCTCGCTGTACGGCGGGCTTAGCGGCACCTATTGGAGTTTATCGAGTACGGGTAATGCAAGAGGGGAAGTAGGCAGAGCTAGTTCCTTTTGCCCCCTGCATTACCTCTATGGTTGGATTGGGCTCCACTTTCCGAAGGGGATCTTTGCGGCGCGTGGTCCTTCGACCTCGGTGCCCTTTCTTCCTTGTGTGGGAGGTGTGATGAACGCTTATTACGCATGGGAGCGTCCGAAGCCTAGTGCCCGAGAGTGTTTGCGGCGCATGGGCCCCTCTGACTTTGAATTTGTATCGGAAAATGCACTTGCGCCCTCTATGAAATCCCTGGTGTGTGATGGGGCGGAGATGTCCGAGCCTTTGTACTGGAGCATGGTGAGTTGCAGGCCTGGCTATCTTGTTTGGCGTCGTGGGGATGTAGTGGAGGTGGCACGGTATTCTCCCCACCAGTTTGCTCGTCAGCAGGGTTTTCGGCAGGAGTTGCCTGGGACTCCTTTGCGCCTGCGGTTACGTTACACTCCGCAGGAGGCGTACCGCCTCTGGGGAGCGCTTTACGATCGATTTACTGGATGTACTTTCTCACCGGGGATTAAGTCGGGCGGCAAGGATGCTGCAACTCCTGAGTATCGCCGCTGGGTCAACGGGTCAGTGCTTCCCCTTTTGGCTAACCTTCCGCTAGACGTCCTTGCTAGCAGCGAGCGGGCTGACTTTCCTTTTGACTCTTTGGCGGGGTCAGAGGATCGCCGTCTCTGATCCGAGGAGCGATGGTCAGAGAAATCTTGTGGCCGTCGAGAGAGTACTTCCCAGGCTTCACTTTCTGTGCAAGAAGTTGAGATGGCTCCGTCCTCCAGGGTTCAGAGTCTTCCTGAGACTCAGGCTTCTTGGAGTGGGTGTGCTTCTCCCAAGAGGAGAAAGTTGGACCTCTTGTGTGAGGCAGCTTTGACTGGTGCTGGCGAGGCAGGGCCAGCTCGAGAGGGAGAGCCAGGGCTTTTTGCCGATGAGGTAATCCCTCCTTCTGGGGTATCTTCATCGGAAGCTGCAGGTATGTCTTGTTTCTAGTTTCTCATGAATTTTCTGTGCTTGTACTCTTACTTCGTTGGCTGAGTTGTCCAGCTCTCATTTTGGCAGGGTCTGCTGGACCGGACTGCGAGTCTGCCCCGAAGGGGGTTGGGCAGGAGTGCTCTCCCATCAGAGCAACGTTGGTTGAAGGTGGCGGGCTGGATGTTCCCTGGGATAACTTGGAGCTTTTGGGAGCGTGTGGAGCAGATTTTGCCGGCAATGCTGTCAACCTGGATGATATTGACGTGGAGCAGTTGGGCTTTGGGGAGGAGGATGAGATCTCCAGTGTAGGGAGAGGACAGACTCCTCCAGCTAGGTCCGGTATTTTGGCAGAGGCTACTCCCGCGGAAGGTTTGCCTGTGTCTCCTCCTTCGGCTCTGGGAGTTCCGTTGACTGTTATCACAGCGATGGTCCAGGAAGTGGTTCCTACTTTTGAGCCTTCAGGACCGGAGCCCACTTTGCCTGTGGACTCAGAGGCTGTCAGGAGAAAGTGCAGTTCGCGAGACCTTCTCTCTGTGCTTCTTTTGGAGAGCTGTCGGAAGTATATCCAGACGACGCTCGCACCTTTCCAGGAAGAGGGCTTTGACGCTTTGAGCAGCTGGTGGGTTCTCGAGGGGCCTGAGTTCTGCAAGAACCTGGCGGCCTTCCAGGTAGATGGCTCTTTGTTTGAGGCGCAGATGCGTGTTCTCTTGGCAGATAGTGAAGCTCATTGCTTGCAGCGGGCTTCGATGGAAGATGACCTTTCTTCGATACTAGCAAAAGCTGAGAATGAGGAGCGTCTACTGGAGGAGCAGTATGCACTTGCTACCGCGAGCCTTGTTCGGGCACGGAAGACGCTGGAGGCTGCTCGCGTATCTTTTGAGAAAGCTGAGATGATCGAGAAGTCTTCTGGAGCGGACCTGGCGAAGCAGCGTATCGAGCTAGCGACGCATCGGGAGCGGGTAGCTTCTCGGTCTTTAGAGTTGGAGCGCATGGAGGTTACTGACGGCGAGCTGCTCCAACGTCTCAAAGAATTTGATTCGCTTTACTAGCAATGTCACATTTTCTTTTCTTTCTTGTCATTTCAGCTAAACAGACTTGTAGTTCTGCTTCTCTTTATCTGGTATCATGCATCTATTTTTTTTTTGACTTGTCTTCTGGAATGGCAGAGTTTGGTTGTGTTTTTTTGTTTGGACTGAACCTTTACAGGCTGCCTACGTACCCTACTGAGAGGGATCAAGTCACACGTAGTTCCTTCTTTTTTTTTTTTTGTGCAAGGAATGTAGCCCTGCTTTTAGGCATAGTACCTTTTGAGGTACTTGCCATTGATGGGGCCGAGTGTGAGCCCTTCTGGCGTGGTGAGAAGATATGCACCGTTGGAGTAGACCTCTTTGACAGCGTGCGGTCCATCCCACTTAGCGTCGAACTTCTTTCCTCCTCGATGCGAAAGGATGATGGGGCGTTTGACTGCGAGCACCAATTATCCTTTTTGGAAAGATCGAGGGTGAATCCTTCTGTTGAAGGCTCGAGTCAACCTGGCTTGGTAGCATTCCAGGCGTTGCTGGGCTTCGAGGCGCTTCTCATCCAGGGCTTCCAATTCTGCTAGGCGAAGTTGAGCGTTGTCGCCGTTGACGAGGCCTTCCTGGACAGCTATTCTGAGTGACGGAATCTGGAGCTCAAGTGGGAGGACAGCTTCTACTCCGTACACTAGTGAGTACGGAGTCGCCTGTGTTGGCGTGCGAAAAGAGGTGCGATATGCCCACAGCGCTTCGCCCATGCGTTCATGCCAGTCTTTCCTCGACTTCGAGACGACTTTCTCCAAAAGTTTGCAGAGTGTTTTGTTGAAAGCTTCAGCTAGGCTGTTGGCAGAGGCGTTGTACATGGTTGAACACCTTTGCTTGATATCGAACTTGGCGCAAAATTGGCTGACGGCGGCGTTCTTGAATTGCTTCCCGTTGTCCGTAACGATATAGCGAGGGATGCCGTACCGGAAGATGATATTGTTCTGGATGAAGTTGATGACAGAGTGCCTGGTAACTTCTCGCAATGGTACTGCCTCAGCCCACTTGGAGAAATAATCTGTTGCCGCCAGGATATAAAGATGCTGCTTGGATGACTTGGGTAGCGGACCGACAATATCGAGTCCCCATCCATCGAAGGGCCATGATGCGATGGTTGGATGCAAAGGTTCCGGAGGCTGACGGATGTAGTCGCCATGCAGCTGGCAAGTGTGGCATCTTTTTGCAAACTCGAGGGAGTCTTTGATCATAGTGGGCCAGTAGTACCCCATCCGCCTGATGCGGAAGTGCAGCTTTGGACCGGACTGATGTGAGCCACAGATCCCGGCATGGACTTCTTCTAGTGCTGTTTCTGCTTCTTCTTTTGCTAGACACCTCAGGAGTGCACCATCGTAGCTTCGACGGTACAACTCGTTGTTGAAGTGGAAGAATTTCAGAGACCGTCGGCGAATGTCGACCTTACGCTTCGGATCTTCAGGGAGCTTCCCGTGGACAAGAAAGTCTATGAATGGTTGTCTCCAGTCTAGCTCGTCGGTCACGAAAACGTGTACTGTATTGACTTGGTCCGGGATTCCCATAGGGAGGTCCTCCTCGGTGATCACCATTCTCTCACAGATAGGGATGATGAGTTGGCTTTTTTCTGGGAACGGAAGTGTAGCCGCCAAATTTGCAAGCGCATCAGCCTGCTGATTGAGGTTTCTGGGAACATGCTGGATTGAAGCATCTTTGAGTGTACCAAGGAGTTTCAGGGCTCGTAGGTGCAATGGCACGAGATCTTCTTTGTTGACCTCGTATGCCCCCAATATTTGCTGAATGACGAGTTGAGAGTCGCCGAAAATTGTGAGCCCTCGAAGTTTCATATCATTGGCGAGTTCGAGGCCAATGATCAGAGCTTGATATTCCGCCCTGTTGTTGGAGCATGGTTCTGATAGTAGAAATGAGAAGGGAAGTACTTCGTCGTTTGGTGTGACGAAGATAACTCCCGCTCCTGCTACATCTTGCCTGGCCGCACCGTCGAAGAACATTTTCCAAGAAGGGGCGATGTCGATGCAGAATACTTCTTCGTCTGGGAGATCTTCCGATAGTTCCCATTCTGCTGGAAGGGGGTATTCTGCTAGGAAGTCTGCGAGAGCTTGACCCTTGACCGCTTTACGAGGGACAAAGGTGATGTCAAACTCAAGGAGGAGCAAAGCCCACTTGGCCAGACGTCCGGAGAGCACTGGTCTCGACATGATGTATTTGAGCGGATCGGCTTTTGAGATGAGCCTGATGGCGTGAGCTAACATATAGTGTCGCAACTTTTTTGTAGCGAAGATGAGCGCCAGACAGACCTTCTCAATCGGGGAGTAGTTTAGCTCCGCGCCGATGAGAGTGCGGCTCAAATAGTAGCATGCTGTTTCCTTGCCTAGCTCGTTGTCTTGAGCCAGGAGTGCCCCCAAGGACTGCTCCTGGGCGCTGATGTAAAGGACCAATGGCTTTCCTTGAACTGGTGCTGTCAGAACCGGGGGCTTGAGTAAGTAATCCCTGATGTTTTGGAGGGCTTCCTGACAAGCTTCATCCCACTTGAATGCCGCTCCTTTCTTCATGAGGCGACTGGAGGGCCTGCATTTTCCAGCTAAGTTGGCGATGAACCTTCTGATATATGCTAGATGGCCCTGGAGACCTCGGAGGTCTCGCACGGTTTTCGGGATTGGCATATTGAGGATAGCATCTATTTTGGATTGATCTATCTCGATGCCTCGATGGCGTACGACAAAGCCGAGAAACTTTCCCGAGGAGACCCCAAATGCGCATTTAAGTGGGTTCATGCGGAGCTGGTACCTTCGAAGTCGCTTGAAGATTAGCTCGAGGTCTTGAAGATGTGTTGACTTTTGTCTTGATTTTACCACGAGGTCGTCGACGTAGCATTCTACATTCTGATGAAGGATATCGTCGAAATTTTTTTGCATGGCTCGTTGGTAAGTGGCTCCTGCATTTTTCAAGCCGAAAGGCATGACTTTGTAGCAGTAGATCCCTTTTGGCGTGCAGAATGCCGTAAGCTCTTCGTCTTTGGGCGCCATCCGGATCTGGTTGTAACCCGAGGATCCATCCATGAAGGTTAGTGCTTCATGGCCTGTTGTCGCATCCACCATTAGTTCTGTGATTGGCAGTGGGAAGTCATCTTTGGGGCATGCATTGTTTAAGTCCCTGAAGTCCACGCATACTCTGATCTGGCCGTTCTTCTTCTTGACTGGGACCACGCTGGAGATCCATGTTGGGTATTTAACTTCTCGGATAAAGCCGGCTTCAATGAGCTTGTTGACTTCGCCCTCTATTTGCGGTACCAGTTCCGGTCGGTAGCGTCTTTGTCCTTGCTTGACGGCGCTAGCTCCATGTTTGACAGCAAGCTGATGTACTGCAATTTTGGGGTCAAGTCCGGGCATTTCCTTGTAGGACCATGCGAAGACATCTCTGTATTCTTGGAGTAGCCTGATGTATGCAGCTTCCTCTTCGGGAGTCAGGAGTGCACTTACGAATGTAGGCCGAGGATCCTCTTGCGTACCCAAGTTGATTTCCTTGAAATCGTCGACGGTAGATTGCCCCCCTTCTTCGAGGACCGGCGGGGCGTCGAGCAACTCGTCGTCCGAAGTAGAAGATGCGTCGATTGGAGAGTCGGAAATGGTGATATGATTAACAGAGACCATGATAATGTCGGTGATGTCGCCAGTTTCGTAGAATGAGAAGGGTGGGTGGGTGGGAATGATTTTTCTCACCTCAGTGGGTGGCTTTCCCAAACGGTCGAATACTGACCTTTGCTTTGCTTGTCTGATTGGCCCAAGTCTTTTGAATACTGATATGGGATTTTGACTTGCCTGGTTTTTGACGCTCTTCTTTTGCTTTTGAGGTACGGTCCGACGCCGAGCTCGATATCGCCTTCTTTTGGCGCCCTTTGTACCGGGATGAATATTGGTGGAGCGTGCATCGGAAGCTGACGATCCCTCTTCCGCTTCATTCACCAACTTCACCTCAATGTAGTTAGAGGTGAAGGTCTTCTCTCCTGTTATCTTGATGACCATCGGGGTTTGACGAGAGCCGATGCCTCGCCGATTTGGTGGGATCTGCTCGCCACCCTGGAGTAACTGGGCTTGAGTCTTAGTCATCCCGTGTGGTATTGGAGCTGGCAGGAGCGTACTCATATGTGCAGCACTGTCTTTGTCGTAGCCAGCTTTGAACAGCAGCTTGGCGGCATTTTGCCCCCAGCTTTTTTTTGGCTTGAATGTGAGTTGGCTGGATTCGAAGGGATTGATGGGTTTTGACGAACTTGAAGCTTGCCCCAAGCTGGGTAGTGGCAGTGTCATCTCTTGCAGAGTGATGACATTAGCTTCTGATAGCGGCTGGACCATCCCTTTTGGCGGGGCAAAAGGTGGTGGTTCATCTTTGCGAAGCCACTGAGGCGTGAGGCGTAAGACTGTCGTAGCTTGGGCAGGTAATGGAGTGTGCTTCATGGATCTTGGCTTGGAGCTGATGCGCATTCTTCGTCTCGGCGCTAGCACTTCTTTGGCTTCGTGTATCGCCTTAGATGGTGGTACTGGATTTGGAGTTGGCAGAGCTTCATCCTGCTCCATCCTTTTAGCTTTCTGAGTTCGAGGGGCTTTAGCTGGAAGGACTTCTGCAACAAGGTCCTTTGCTTGGTAAAACTTGGCATCGGCGAGGTGCGCTTCAGCCTCATTGAATGGTTTGTCGTCTGCAACGATGCACTTCTCCAGACCTTCCTCGTAGTACTTGAGGCATTGGTGCCAGATAGACACTACGACACCGTTTTCGTGCAGCCACGGTCTTCCCAGCAAAAGGTGATATGATGTTTGACAGTCAATGACGTGGAAAAGAACCGTCGTGTCAAGTTGACTGATGGAAAGTTTTAGACGAGTGATCCCTATGGTGGACTGTCCTCCTTGGTTGAACCCTTGAATGACCAGCTGGCTTTGTGAGAGCTGGTCGGTGGTGATGCCGAGCTGGCGCATTGTCTGGATAGGCATGATGTTGACGGCGGAGCCACAGTCCAACAGGATTCGATTTACTGGCTTCTCGTTGATGTATCCCGAGACGTAGACAGGTCGATTGTGCAGTCGTGCTCCGAGTTGCAGATCTTCGTCCGAGAAAGTTATTGCTGCGTTACATGAGACAATAGTTTTGTCCTTCTCGACGTTTTTCTTCTTTCTTTTATAGCTGTCTGGGTCTGTCAGAGCCTCGGCCATTGCTAGGCGAGCTTTCTCTGGGAGGTGTAGTGCTTCTATGAGTGGCAAGTGCAGGATTGCCTCATCGTAAGCAGCAATACTGTCTTTGTCGGAATCATCCTCCTCGTTGTCGGTGTTGCTTTCTTTGGAAGGCTTGATCCTATCTTCTTCTTCCGGCGCTACGTGAATCTCAACCATGCAACAGGAGGCTTCGTGCTGCTGATTAGCTGGGAGGAAGTAATCGGGGAAGATCTCTTGTAACGTTGTCGGTTCTGGAGGGTTTTGCAGGAGGAGATCATCAGGATCTGCTGGCGGTACTTTGAATACCTTCCTTCCTGGAGCTTTGCTTTTCTTTTTGTAAGTTCTTCGTTCCGGAAGTTTTCTTGTTACCCGATCGAACTTGCGACTTCTTGGCATCAATGGCCTTCGTCTGCGAGGCAACATGACCCATGCATCTTCATCAGTGGATTCTTCGTTACCAAGGTGAAGCTCTGGAGTGGCAGCTGTAGGTTCTTTATGGGTCAGGGAGACCTGCTCCTCTGGGACCTTGGTGGTTCGCCTTCTGACTCCCAGCCGGTGGGCTTGATTTCTTCTATTGAGACAGGCGAAGGTTTGGAATAGAGGACGTAGTAGTCGAATTTCCCTGAGGGCTGGCCTAACAGACCGACCTCCGGGTCTCCTTGCTCGTACCTTGTCTGGAGATTTGTGAGTTCCCCATGAGTCGGGGAGCCTTGCTCCTCTGGGGACCTTGGTGGTTCGCCTTCTGACTCCCAGCCGGTGGGCTTGATTTCTTCTATTGAGATAGGCGAAGGTCTGGAATAGAGGACGTAGTAGTCGAATTTACCTGAGGGCTGGCCTAACAGACCGACCTCCGGGTCTCTTTGCTCGTACCTTGTCTGGAGATTCCGTTGGGACATGGCTTTGTTTGAGAGAGACGTCGATGTAGGCGACGGTTGCCCCCAGGGCAGTGACGTTTCTTTCTCAGCAAACTTAGGAGCGTACTGCTGTCGTCTTGAGACTTTCCGTCGTGGAGCTAACTTTGCAATTGGCCTTTGGCGGTTGATGCGCAACTTGGGCCTTCTCTGGTGGGTGGCAACGAGTACCGGTTGAAACAAACCGAAGGTGATGGACGTCATGTTTGCTGTTGCAACGTCGCTGGAGTCGATCTCGATTTTTCCTTGCTTTGCGAGTGCCATGATCTTTTCTTTGAAGACGAAACACTTCTCAATAGGATGGCTGACCAGCCGATGGTATTTGCAGAAGAGCGGATCGTTGACCCGATGCATCTGTTCGGGCCTTTTTGAAGGAGGAAGCTCGATCATCTTTTCTTGTAGCAATTGATCGAACATGGAGGAGACTTCCGAGTCTGGAAAGGGATACTCTTTGGCCTCAAGTTCTTCCAGAGTCATCTTCGACTGTCTTTGAGATGGAGGCGGTGGTATGGCAGCTCCCTTTTCTTGATCCGGCTTACCGCTGATTTTGAGTGGCTTGGAGGCCGAGGCGATGTCGGCGACGTTAACTTGCTTTGATTTGGGTGCCGGCGGTTTATCTTTCTTTTCCACCTTCAGGAAGTCTTTGGTCTTTGAGTCCCCGCGATTTGCTAAGCTGAGCTCCATGTCGTGGGCTCGAGTTGCAAGTTCTTCGAAGGACCGAGGCTTGATCCCCTTGAGGATGTAGAGTAAGCCCCAGTGCATGCCTTGGGTGCACATCTCGATAGCCGAGTCTTCCGACAAACGGTCTCGTGAATTCAGGGCGAGATTCCTCCATCGATCGATGTAGTCGATTACTGATTCGTCCTTCCTTTGCTTGACGGCAGTAAGCTCGGTCATGCTAACGATGCGCCGAGTGCTGTAGAAGCGGTTGAGGAATTCCCTCTCCATCTGATCCCAGCTGTCAATGGATCCTGGAGGAAGATCAACATACCAGTCAAAAGCATTACCTTTGAGTGTGCGAACGAACTGCTTCACCATCTCGTCGCCGTATGTGCCGGCGTTATTGCAGGTTTCGACGAAGTGGGCAATGTGTTGCCTTGGGTTCCCCTTTCCGTCGAAGTGTTGAAACTTTGGTGGCTGGAACCCGGTAGGGAAGCGCAGCTGTTGGATCCTTATGGTGTAAGGCTTTGAATATGCCGCCGTAATTGGCGGTAGGCTGCCGCCGTGAGAACGCATCATGTCAGCTATTAGTGCTTGTATTTGCTGGGCATTCATTGTTGCTGCCACTGAAGGTTGCGCGGCCACCGAGACCGACACGGGAGCCGAGGAAAGTGCAGGTGTAGTTGCTAGTGTTGCCGGACCAACTTCTGCAAGAGCAGGAGTTAGAGACGGAGCTGGAGCAGCTACTGGAGAAGCAGGAGGTTGACCGAATGCCGGAGCATCCCTCGCACTTAGCCTTTGAAGCAAGGTGTTGATGTGACGATCCTTCTCTTCCATTAGTCGGGTGAGCTGAGCCATGTGTTCACCCATTTGCATGACTTGGAGCTGGAGAGCGGACGGAGGATGATGTCGCAGGACGTCTCGATGTTGCATGCCCGCACTCTCGCCATCGTCGTCGGAGACATTGTTACACTGACTTGCTTCTGCTTGATGACGGATGTTTGCCCCCGGCAAAGGAGGTGCAAAGTCCGCTGGAGAACCCGAACGGGTTCGGGGTTGGGGCTGGTCCTCCCCAAATTTCTGGACAGATGTTCCAGGATTGAGACTTGTTTCTTCATGCACCAAGGCCTCATTGGCGCCTTGGCGGGCATCTTCGACAGCAGTTTCTGGCGTGAAGAAGTCCGCGAGAGTTTGAGTACGCCGAGTGTAGACGCGTACCACCGGGGGAATGACATCCTCCGGGTTTTCTGGATCACCGTGTTGGAGTAGTGGAGACTCGGCGATAGGTGAGAGGCTTGTTGGAGCAAACGTATCATCATTCGTTCCAGCCATGGCGAACTTGAAGCAACTCCTTCAAACGTACGGACGAAAGGAGAGGATGTCCCCCTGGGCGTGCCAGAAATCTGTGGTCGCGGAAAAAAGATTCGGGTCGTCTTTATTGCGGATCACACGAGATTACAAATTTTCTTTGATCAGTAGATTGTGGGAGAGATCCTCTGGAGGGTCCCTTTGATCCGCGTCTCCACGTGGTATTCGTGCGAGAGCTCTGAAGGGGTTGCCCAGGACAGAGGTCTTTACAGGGTGAGGGTTTTTGAGAGGCTAAGGAGTTTCTGCCGTTGATTTTGTCCCGTCCGTGCTTCGCGCTTTCTCGGCTAGGGAGGCCTTGGGCTTCGTTCCTCGGTCTTCGTGTCTTCCTCAGTCCTTGCTTGACCTCGACGTCCTTGATCGTCGGTTCGCGGCGTCGATCGTGTTTTTGGCGTCAGCTTTGGCTTTAGCTTTCGGCTTTGGCGTAGCTTTGGCGTGGCTCTGGCGTTTGCTTTGCTTTGGCGCTTGCGCTTGAACGTAGGCCGGTAGAGGCTTGCGATGCTTTAGTTCTTCCGAACTTCGCGTCGTATCGGCTAGAACGTGCGGTGCTTTGCTCGTGACCGTCGTAGTTGCTTGGCTTTGGCACGTGCGTTGCTTTAGCGCGGGCTTTACCGGGGCGTTTGCTTTGGCTTCTTGCGTCGGCTTTGACTTTAGCTTTGACTCGATCTTCTTCTCGAACGACTGGCGTTGCTTCTTCAAGGCTTCTTTCTTCTTCCGACTTCCTCGACGGTTGTGGCGTCGGCTTGGCTTTTCGGTGGGGGTAGCACCGATCTTCGTGCGACGGTTGTAGCGTCGACTTTTGTTGATGAAGACGGCGGGGGTAGCACCGGCTTCGGCACGACGGTTGTAGCGTCGGCTTTTGGTTGACGAAGGCGGCAGGGGTATCACCGGCTTCAGGCTTTCTTCTCCCGGCTTTCTTCTACGTGCAAGGAGTTGATGCATTTGTTGAAGACGACGGGTGTTGTCGGCTTCGATCTTCTTCTCCGGCCTTTGCTTATGGCGTCTTCGGAGCTGATGAAGATCGTTGGAGCAATCGGATGATGACAGCTCCGGGTCTTCTTCTCCAAGCTTTCTTCTTCGTGCGAGGAGTCGAAGCTTTGATCTTCGAGTGCAAGGTCTTCACGTTGATGAGGACTTGAAGAGTCAAGGACTCCCGTAGGATATGCTTGCCATGCCTCGTGAAGCCTTCGGTCTTCAAGCGTTGGAGTTTCTTCGTAGCGCTCTTTCGTCTTCAGCTTTTCGGACCCTTGATGCCTTCCCCCACCCCCTCTATTTATAGGCAAAGGGGGGAGGTTGGGAGAGATATGGCTGAAATCTTTTTGTTTCCTCCAATATCTCCCCCCATAACCATCAAGATATTGTTCCCTTTTTTTGGGGAAACAAACTTGATCCCCTCCTTTTTAGGTGGGGTGGTTATGGGCTAGATGTGACTCGATCTTCAAGGATCGAGTTGTTATTTTTGTTGCACTTTTGGATCGGATGGCGACACAACGTCATCTTGTCCGTTGGATCGAGGGATCGTCGCGGATCTACGGTTGTGTAGACGTCCACGCCACCTCCCCCCGCGTCAAGGCGGTTTTGATCTTTTTTTTCTTTTCTTTTTCTTCTTCTTTTTTTTCTTTCTCTTTTTCCCTTTCTTTTAGGGCCGGCCCCACCTCTCCATGAGGAGGGGGGCACGGTTTTCAAGAGGGGGGGGCCGATGGGCCCCCTTTTTGGGTTCGGGTAGCGGGTCCAGTGGGACCCGTTTGCTTTGAGTCGGGCCATTGCACACGAATTGAGTTCGCATGCGGGCCGAGTTTCGCATGCGGGCCGTTGTGTGCGGGCCAGGTTTCGCATGCGGGCCGTTGTGTGCGGGCCCAAGTTGCATGAGCGAGTCGGGTTTGACCCGAAGATCATCGAGTGCGAGCCCATTTTTTGTGTACAAATCGGGTTCGACCCGAAGGCCGTTGGGTGCGGGCCTATTTTTTTGTGTAAAAATCGGGTTCGACCCGTGGGCGAATTTCGATGCCCACAGGGTCGAAGAGATCAGAAGCTGAAGAAGAAGCGATGAAGCTCTGCAGAAGAGAAGACACGCTCTTCATCGACCCAAAGCTTCACGAGGCACGGGCAAGCCTATCCCTTCGGGACCGGCTTAGTCCATTGAAAGCCCTCATCAACGTGAAGACCCTTGCACAAGAAGATCAAGCCTTCAACTCCGTGCACGAAGAAGAAAGCTCAGAGAAGAAGAACCCTTCGACTCCGAAGACGCCAGAAGCAAAGGCCGGAGAAGAAGATCGGAGCGACACCACCTCGTCGTCTCCAACAAGCCTTCGACTCCGATCAAGCCCAAAAGCCCGGAGAAGAAGATCGAAGCGTCATCACCCCGTCGCCTTCGACAAACGTCCAATCCATCCACGAAGAAGAAAGCTTGGAGAGGAACACCCGAAGCGTCGCTACACCCATCGTCTTCAAAGCAAAGCCAACGCTACAACCGTCGCACGGAGCTCGGTGCCACCCTCGCTGTTTTCAAAGGTACCCTTCGACTCCGATCACGCCAAAGAAGCCCGGAGAAGAAAAAAAGTCGAGCGACACCTAAACCGTCAAGGAAGCCAGAAGCACTGAAGAAGTAGCCACCGCCGTTCGAAAAGAAGATCGAGTCACGTCGAAGCAAAAGCTCATGCAAGAAGCCAAAGCAAAGCCCCGGTAAAGCCCGCGCCAAAGCAACGCAAGTGCCAAAGCCAAGCAACTACGCCGGTCACGAGCAAAAGCACCGCAGGCTTTAGCCGATACGACGTGAAGTCCGGAAGAGTGAAAGCATCGCAAGTCTCCCCCGTCTACGTTCAAGTGCAAGCGCCAAAGCAAAGCAAGAGCCAGAGCCACACCAAAGCCAAGCCAAAGCTGAAAGTCAAAGTCAGAGCCATGCCAAAGCCAAGCCGAAGCCGAAAGCCAAAGCTAAAGCCGACGCCAAAAGCACGATCGACGTCGCGAATCGACGATCAAGGACGCCGAGGTCAAGCAAGGATCGAGGAAGACACGAAGACCGAAGAACGAAGCCAAAAACCCCATAGCCGAGAAAGCGCGAAGCACGGAAGGGACAAAAGCAACGGCGGATACTCCTTAGCCTCTCAAAAACCCTCACCCTGTAAAGACCTCTGTCCTGGGCAACCCCTTCAGAGCTCTCGCACGAATACCACGTGGTGACGCCGATCAAAGGGACCCTCCAGAGGATCTCTCCCACAATCTCCTGATCAATATTCGCCGCACCCGGCTCACCACCCCCGAATCCCCGGGTCCCGGCACTCTGTAACCTTGTGTTCGCGCAATAAAGACGACCCGGATCTTTTTCTGCGCATACACTGATCAACCTTGTAGGTAGGATTACCAGACTAGCGTCGTCGAGTGCCAAGGAGTGGGTGAGGTTACTTGGCTCGCTGTTAGAAGATTGGGCATCGTGCTCCCTCAGAGGGAATCATGGCAGTATGTAGTGGCACCGACGTGGCACATATACTTGGAGGATAGCCCTCTTGAAGGTTGAGATTTGTTTCTTCCTCCTTTTTATTTTCCACATATATGTGAGAGTGTGCATAATAAGCCTTGTGAGATCCCTAACTTGGTGCATTGACATGACCAAACCCAAACCCTTCACCCCTTTCTTTCCTCACACCCCAAAGATCGGTATTCATATTTCTACGTCGTGACACGTTGTGGGACTAAACCCAACAATCCTCGTCTCACATGAGGTTTGGGCTGAACATCTGCCACTCCGCCCTTCTCGTGCAAGGGCGCAGGGGAAGAGGCACACCTAGGGCATAACATGACCACACCTTAGCCCGCCTAGAGCTTGACTGGGCGGAACCCCCACTCTGATACCATTTGTAGATACCCTAACTCCCCAAAACCGGGGTCGTAAGAGGAGGTCCATAAGGATATGAAGACACCATCGCCCTGCCCCTAGTCAATGAGAGACAACCCAATAATCTAGAATCAACAAAAAATAATCAAGCAAAGAGTAGAACAATCACATATAACTCACGGATCTAACATGGTTCACCCTAATCAGGGTTAATCCACAAACGGGGGAGTGGATGATCTCTTCTATTTACACCAAATAGGAACAAACTTACAGGGATTACAAACTTCCATGAAGAACTGAGGATGACGAGAAGATTCCCCAAAAACCCGTACCACAAGAACCGAGGCCGAGCGCCTCCACCAGATCCGTCGTTTTCTTCTTTAATCATCTACAATCCTTCTTCGATTAAGCAATTTTCAATCCCAAACTAATCTTCCTCAAGGAAGAGACAAGGCAACACACGATTTTCGTCTCAAGAAAATCCTCACAAGTTGTTATAAGAATGGTGGCTCAAGGGGGTCCTTAAATAGCCCAAAGAAACCCTAATCCCACAGTAAAAAACATGTACATAAGGTTCTTCGAGGCATCCAAGACCTAGAGCCGACCCCAACATCTGCCATAAATTTCTCCCAGACGCCCTTCAGAATCAGCGCATGTATACCTTGCTTCAAAACTTGATTTCTTGGCCAATTCTCGACGAAATTCGACGATTCCAGGTGCGTTGGAAAGCTCGTCGAATCATCTTCGACATCACCTGAGCTGAATGGAAAAACTAACCATAAAAATCTAAGCATACGAGCCACAAATCTAACAAGACGTATGTTGACTTCAAGGCCTTGCTAGTGGATCCCCCTTTGTCGGTGTCTTCTCCGGCTGTCTCTCATTCTCCTTTGTCTCGTTGGACGGATTTGTTAGGCTCGGTCCGAGATCTGGAAGAGGGCATAGTGGACGCGACAGAGCTCCGGGATCTGTGCACAGTTGTTGATGATCGTCTCCAATTCTCAACGGAGTTTCTTTAGAAAGCACGGTTGGACTGGGACCTCGCCCTTATCAGGTAAGTTTTGGGTTGTGCTGTGACGCTGTATTACTTAGGGTGAGTTATTGCTCGGAAGTGGCTGGTGGCCCATCACTGCGGAGGTGGATCTTCTTCCTCTCTGCCAAGGTATCTTCATTTTCAAATTCGCCTCCTCCACGGACTTGCAAACGGTGCTGATCGGCGGTCCTTGGCTGGTGGGTGGTCACATATGGCCTTGGAATGGTGGTGGTCAGGATTCAAGGCATCCGTGGATGACATTTCCAAGGCGGTGATTTGGGTTCGTCTACTTGACCTATCTACTAAATTTTTGCGGAGGCATCTCATGCTGTCTATTGCATCTGTGGCAGGTTGGCTAATTGGTCTTGATTCTTTTACACGACAGCAGGTAAAGGGGTGGTTCACTCGCGTTTGAGTGGAGGTGGCGCTCGATCGGCCATTCCCCTCTGGAGTTTGGATCGACTGTCACGACATCTATGTCGAGCTGCCTTTTGTTTTCGAAGGTCTTCCTCTGTGTTCTGGTTTCCATCGGCTGGGCCTTTTCGAGGGAGCTTGTCCTCAGGTTTCTTCAGCTGCTTCACTAAGCGCTGGCCAAGATCCGGCCTTAACGACGACTATTGCTCCCTTGGCTGTCGGGCTCTCCTCCTCCCGTGTTGTGGCACCTGAGTGATGGTTGTCCATCGAGGCAAATGGAAGATGGTCGGAGCCGGGGTTGTGTCGGACTCCTCCACCGTGATATTACTGACGGAGCTTGGTTGCTTGTCCTATGGCCCAAGGGGCGTCGCCCCCTGCTATTTCTACTCATCGGAATCGTCGTCACGGGTTAGACTCGACTCTCGAGATGCGCTCCTTGCAGTGCCCTCTCGGGCTCTGAAGTAGCATACCTCGCTGTGTTTACGCCACGTGTCTCTTACTCTTCTCCATGACCTCAAGGGATCGATCTGGCGGGGTCAGGTGGGTTGCTGACCTCATCGGGGGGCAACCATCATGACTCACAATTTGTCACGAGACTCACGACTTGCGGTGTTAGTTGACCTTTCACGAGTAGCTGAGGATAATGTTGTCTTGGAGGTCCCATTCATATAGACTTTGCTTCCTGCGAAAGGAAGCTTTCCTCCTGTTGCTCACAGCACTCTTCGTGATGATCATGGTCGTCCAGCTTGCTCTTTTGCAGGCATACCAAAAGGGTTCCTTTATGGCATAGGGCAGTCCAAGCCTCTTGGTGCTTTGTGTGACTTAGCTCACCTTGGTGGCGTCCACCCGGATGTGGTCTTTGCCACACCTGCCCGTGCTCTCCTGGTGGGTCTTCCAAGTCTGCAAACCTCCTGCACGTCTAGCGGGCAGCAGGCCCGAAAGGCTTTCTCGGTTCCTCCTATTCTCAGGGAATTTTGTCCTTAGTGGCAGACACACTGGCGCCGTGGTTGACAAATGAGGAGCTTGTTGCGAATTGAATATGGTGCTCACGGAAGTCTCCTGTTCCGGTCCTAAAAGATTGACCTTCGACACTCCAGGCCCATCCTCAAGTTTGGTGGAGTTCGCTGAGGGCTTGGTACTAGATGTCGGGACAACGTTTGCTAACCTTGCTAATAACGATGCAACAACCAAACGACGAAAGAGGGCGAACCTCCTAGTGATGTCCCGGATGGGGACCCTTTTCCCTCTGCGTCTAACTAATGCCTTTTAGACTGGCTTTTGCTTGGAGGCTTAGTTGGCGGGGGTGCAAGGGCTACACATCCTTTGCCTATGTGTGTTGCTCTGTCTTGCATCGTTCCGACCTATGTTGGGCTTGTATGATTCTTCTATGACAATGTAGTGTAAACACTTTTTCACACACAAAAAAAAATCGTTCTCAAGGAATAGAGGGGAATATAGGCCAGATGGAGCCCATGAATTCCAACTGTTGGTGGATGGTGATACATTGCACATCTCACCCCCGTCACCGACTCGTGAATAGCACGATAGCATTTTTGCTATTCGATTGATTTGTTGCACTTGCTTACAGCCCAATCATGGTGTGCCATGACGTCCATTAAAAATGGCATATGGGGCATCAAATTGTAGCGCATGTCCGGTAACAAGTGTAGTCCCGGTTGTTCCCTTTTAATGGACGACGTGACACCACAATTGGGCCGTAAGCAAGTGCAACAAATCAATCGATAGCAAAAATGCTCTCTTAATAGCACTCAGTCCTCTGTGTTACGTAGCAGTCGTCAGCAACAATGGTTTTAATCCCGGCTGGGACCGGCCGGTTGAACCGGAACCGACTTTCTTTAGCGGTCTGCATGATATATGTAAACCGTAATAGCAATTGATCCATCTAAAACTCGATGGATCGTTCAACCCGGACTCAAAATCAGCGAGCCGTGCGAATCGTGAGTAGTTTACTATAATTGGTTTGCGATAAAAATTGAAATCCGATTGCTAAAGCCCGCCCCAAACTCTTCTTCTGCGCCTCTGCAACTGGGACCCGCTCACGAAGCCTCGAAGATCTGACCCTCTAATCCGATACCCAATCTCTCTAGATCTCCCTTGCTCGAGACGACAGATCGGATCCACCCCCACCTGAGCACCTTCTGATCATTGAACAACGAATTAGTTTGGAATTGTGAGACTTTTTTCGAGCCATCTTCAAGGCTCAAGCAAACCCTACTCCGGAGTATGATATATAATATTTGCCTCTCCTCTTTGCTCTCTATATCTTGATTTTTATGTCGCTGCCATGATAACATTGCAAGTTTCCTAAATCAAGGTTAGGCTTTGGGAGGATTTGCCATCTGGATTCTTAATTCAAGGTCAGGCTTGCAGTTTTACTAACATCAAACCAAAGGAATTGCTGATGTTACTGTCATGCTTTGTTGTTGGTTAGTGCCTAAGTGGTTACTTACTTTTTTGGGGACTTAGTGATACGATAGGTCCCTAACAAGAGTACCGACTTGCAATAAGTCCCCCTACAAGTCCTGTATTGCAGCATTAGGTTCCTTCCGAAATCCTGCCATCCAAAAAGAAAAAAAGGACACCAATACTCAGTCGAAGTTCATAAAACTTATATTTCTTGCCATCAACCGAACCATAATGCTTTCTTGCACAAAAAACAATTTGAAATCGCTTCATACCGTTAATTTAGAATAACAAAATAATCCGATTTTTTTTTCTGTATGTTTTCATAAAAAAATCTGTCATCCGAACAAATAGTAACTCTTTTTTACCAGATTGTTACTCTTTATAGGTGAGATAGAATCGGCTTAGTTTCACATATTTAAATGCATTTTTTGTCGCAAAAAATCCTATTATGATCCTATGTGCAAAAATACTATTTAACAAATAGTTACTCCTTTTTTACCGAATTGTTACTCTTCTGTTATGTGCGATTAAGAATAAACTTTGTTTGACACTGTTAAATGCATTTTTTTGTCATAAAAGACCATATTGTGATCAGATGTATATATAAATTTTAGTTATAATAAGGTACAATCAATCTGCATTTAATGCACGTTACAATATCAAATTGTTTCTCTTTGCTTCCAAATTGTTCCTCTTTACCAATTAGTACTCTTTGCTACTAAATTGACTCTTATATGTAGCAGGTAATTCCTGGACGACACTTGTTGAGAGAGAACATAAACCTAAGCCCTACCTCCCCGCCCCCCCTCTCTCAGCACGAATCTTGCTCCCCACTAATCCTGCCGGTTCGAGACCATGGAGAAAGTCCAAAGGCGATCTAGAGGTACCGGTAAAAACTAGGTTTTGTTTCCTTTTTTTATTTTAAATTGGTTTTGCTGTATTCATAAATGCATATTTGTTTTCTTCGTGAGTTGAGCTTATGCACAAGTTTGGGCCAATGTTCGACAAATAAACTTTAAGTATATTATATTGGATGAGACCGTTTTATATGTATTAATGGAGGTATTCGTTTATGTTTAGTCAAAGATAATCACGATGTAAATGTTGTATTATATGAATTAGTTGTGGATAGTTAGATTTTGTGAATTATTTGCGTTGATATTGAGTTAAGCATATGCCTATTTGGGTTGGTGGCATCAAATGTTAGGTTTGGTGAGTCAATGCTGACCCACCTGATGAGTCGGGAAGGTCAACCTTATTAATAATGTTACTTCGGTGGTCACTTGATTATAGTAACTTTACTAGGCTGTGATTTTGTAATGACAATAGTTCATTTTTACACCAAGATAAAGATAAACATACATGATAGTTGCCTTTACTTTGCTTTCTTATATATTTGGAAATACATGCATAGTATCCTAATGTTATTTGATGTACTTGTTCATGAACTTGTTTGCCTAAAATTTAAAAACTAATGAGGAAATAAAGAGAAAATTAGGAATTGATGTAATTACTAATTAGATGATGAAAGAAGAATCTTTCAATGTTTCTTGGCAAATTGATTTTATTTAGGTAGTCAATGGAAAAGAAGGAAAAAAAAAACTCTTGATCAGAGGCATCATAAAATTATCCTTTGAGGTTTTGTTCATTTTCCGATGATTAGATTTTCAAGGGAATGGGTTCATTCCCATGCCCTTTCCATAAAACCACAAGGTATACAGGGATTTACAAATCTTCCCACATCTGATTTTGTATTCAAGTACATGCTTTCACAGAGGTACAACAGGATTTACCCCTCCTAGGTGTTTGGTTGAGAAATGAAATCCCACAAACCGTGGGCATTCATTTCCCAGGGAACAAGCACAAGGCCTGTTATGGAAAGGGCATAGGAAATTGGCCCATTCATAGGAATTCCAATTTCCAGGAAAAGAACACATCTTGAAGATTGTACGGCTTGAGAATTGGCTATCATATGATATGATCACCTAAGTTGTATCTCTTTTTTGCTTTAATTGTACACCACGAGAGGGACATGTGAGGATATTTTTGGGTTTCCCTCACTTCGCCCATGTGTTCTTAGCCTTGACAACTAAGACTGATAAAGATCCCCCCTGAACCCCATCCTGCAAAAAAATACTATCAACCTTGTGTGAGGGTGGTCGTTGGGCATACCAAGGACTCTTGGGCATGAGAATCTGTAATGATTTAGGAGGAAAAATAACACAAGAAAGAGTTAGGGTTCAATAGCTTTTACTTCGTGGCCTTGCGAGTGCTTTTATAGGTAAAAGAGAAATTCTTTACGTTTGTAACCGGCCAACATGTCATGTCGTGACTGGTCCATTACAATTGGCCGTTCCCATCCTTAGTCCTAGCACATTTGAATTTTCCTTCTCTAGATGAGCATGGTGGGATTTTCAAGATCCTTCATATTGACATTGGTATCCATTCTCGTCGTTGGAACTTGGAGGTAGTTTTATGAGTTGGCAGGCATAATTGCCCAAGCCGTCCGTCTCTCCTTTCTCTTTTGTTTGATCCGGGTTGACCTGTTATTAGGAGAGATGTTATACTTTAACGCTCGGGACACTTGTTGGGAAGTGTAACCAAGTAGAAACGACTTTAGAATCTTGATGCTTTACCTGGCTTGAGGATGCCCAACCGGATATCGGTAAAAGGTCGGCTACTCATCTAATTGTCTACAATGTAAGTTAGATCTATGCCTCTTTGAAAGGGATCCTACGACGGTGCCATAACACTTGCTCCAGGTCAACCAAGCTACACATTATACTAGGTTGTAGGTTTCCTGGCGTGAAGTTGGCCTTGTGGTGGTTGCTATGCTTAGTACGGGTATATGAACTCCACAAGATCAATTTTTGAGTATGACTTGAGTACCTAGTACCCATATAGGTACATGATTGTCTTAGTCACTTGTTACATGTTCTGTTAACGTGGTTGGACTCTCAACTAACTATAACCTACCCTAATTCTATCCGAACTCATACGAAACTGATAAAACACTCTCACAGCCTAAACCCCTCTCTATTCTCTTGCTTCGGCACCCAATCTTAATTTTTATTCTCCCAAACTCGTACCCCAGTTAATCCAAAACCTGAGTGGGTATGGGTCGGGTATGAACCCTCTCATACACAAATGAGTATGGATATGGTATGATGCATCGTGAGACTCCACCCTCGATCATCTTTTGGGACACCATGCATCTTGTTAACTTGATCAGCTGTGCTAAAGGTTTAAAAAACCGACTGAGATTATATTATTCGAGATTAACATAAGATACACAAAAACACACGTAGAAACATAAAAACATACCACACCCCCTAGGGGTGCAACTTGGGTCGGGTAAAACCGAGAGGCGACCCAACCTGACCTAAATGGGTTGGGTTGTTTTAGATATTTTTACCTAATAGGTTGGTTCAGTTATAAGTTTTGTGTACCCGACTAAATATGGATTAGTTCCGGGTTGGGGCTTGGGTAGAATCGACCCAACATAAGAACCAAACTCATATATTAGTCTATGCTATCATAGTCGGGACTAGCCGGCGACTAGTCCCCAGGCGGCATTTTGTCGACCGATTAATTTCGATTTTGTCATTGCTGGGCGGAATCCCGACTAGTCCCCGACTAACGACTGCCGACTAGTCCCCAAGCAGCATTCTGTAAGCAAATTTTTTTTTTGAAAGGAGTCTTTGCAAGCAATTTTGTTTGGATTTTTTTACATTAGCTCAAAGTCTCGCAAGACTCACAACTATGGCTCTTCCCTGTAATAATCTGTTGAGCACCTGAGAATCTCAGATAAAAACATAGACAAATAATTAGTTTATTTGTTGATATCCATATAACCCTATAATCAAAATTGGGGTTGTTCACAGATTAAACACCATCTAACAAATATTGTGATAAATTCTTAGTTCTGAGTCTTCTGACATGGGCATGAAGCCAATACAACTGTGTTATGTTAGACTGTTACATATGCATTTATACCCATGCTGTGAAGTGTGAAGGTATGTATTGTTATTAACCGACTAATATCATATACTTATTGACATTTATACTAGTTCATATATCATATATGTTTAGGGAGGGGAGAGGGGTTAGAATAAGTTTTAGCCGACTAGTCCCGAATTAGTCCCGACTAGTCCTAGTCGGCCCTTGTCCAACTAGGGCCGACTACCGACTTTGACTGCATAGATATTAGTTCACATATACATGTCACGGGTTTGGACTTGGGGGCTACATCACACTTGCACATGGTTAACCGTTTGCTATTTGCTAATGTTGAACACCCTACCAAGAGAACTCCATATGTGGCTAAAGCCTAAAGGCCAATGTGGACCTCTAGCTTGCTAGTAAATAGCCATTAGCCATTATTTTTTAGACCAACCACCGATCCGAGAATCGACCCGACCTTAGTAGGGTCGGGTTGATTCGGGTCTATGACCTATTTGGTTGGTTCGAAATGGTAGAACCAAACTAGTTCGTTTCGGTTCTGGCGTGGTTCAAACCCGAACCAACCCGACACGAGTTGCACCCCTAAGGGCCCTAACACCTCCACCTTAAATTGAGGCATCTGCATCCCTACTGTCGTTGTAGAATTATCCTGAATCCCCACTTTAACCTATTAAAGTTGTGCTACTTTACATGTCAACGAGTTCGTTTCGGTATCTGGGTTGGCTCAAACCCGAACCAACCCGACTCGAGTTGCACCCCTAACACCTCCACCTTAAATTGAGGCATCTGCATCGCTACCGATGTTGTAGAATTATCTTGAATCCCCACCTTAACCTGTTAAATTTGTGCTACTTGATATGTCAACGAGTTTCCAAAATGTGTCCTACATATGGAAACTTGTTGCTATATTTGAGAGTTTGTTGCAATAGTTGCTTAGAAGCAAGGTTCAAAATTTCTATTTTGACCAATATTTCGATACTCTGGATATGGAAATAGTTCGATAGTGTGGAAATATTGCAGTTTATAGATATGGTGGAAATATTAATTTTTAATGGATTTTTTTGATGAAACTATGGGTAGTCATAAATGTAGCATAGACACACATTTTGGAACAATGAAATTACTTTTCTACACTCTCTTGCGGTGTGGAACTCTACAGTCTACACAGTTTGTATCTCTATGTATGTTGTGCAGATGTATAATAGTCTAAACATTGAAAAGATGAAAATATTTTATCAAAAATAAAATATGATCGTATAAAGTTGTTGATCTGCCATAGTTCCAAATTTCCACTTCATATTGGTTAGTTTGCTAAAGAGTAGGGCTTTTGCTTTACCCCGACTTATTGTCAAAAAGCTGAAAAATCATGATTATGAATTTTGGCTAAGTTTGAAGGAAAAGAGTTATTGTGAAATAATTTTTTTATAGATTCAAATATTTTATCGGTCTTTGGGTTTTTAAGTTGATCTTATACTTCTAGATTTTCTGAGATTTTTTCCCAGTTTAAAATATTTGTGGTTTTTGTTCCACCAAACATTTTTTTAAAGCAAAAATTGAAGATTTCTGATTTTGTTTAGGAACTAAAAAATTACATTTTGATTTCTTTGGATTTTGATTTTTTTGATATTTTTATTAAATCCAAATGGGGGGGGCGGGGTATTTGCTTATTTACATAAAATAACTTAAAGTAAATGGACCATTTACTTAAATAATTTTTTATGTAAATATGGCCTTTAAGCTGTCAATCTGAACACCTTATCCTAAGCCCAATCCTGTTTTTTCTAAGTGCCGAGTTCTCAAACCCTGAAATTGGAGGGTTTTGGGACCGATTTCGAGAATATTAAAGAAGTTTCGTGTTATTTCGTGATATATCGCAAAATATCCTGCAATTTTTCAACCGATGGAGATTGTATATGATATTTCGTATCAGGGTCTCAGAAAAATGAATTATTTAACAAACTATTTCAAATTTTGATCCTTACTCATAAGTAGATTGGATGTTGGGGTTCTGAGGGAAATGGGTAAAGTATCTACAAAACTCGAAACATTAGACTTGTTACGAACAAATGGAGGCGTCATTCAGTAATAAGGTAAGTGCGTGTAGATGCAGATATATTAAGATAAGTGAACGATTCAAGTACCATAGTCCGTATCTTGTGATTATCCATTTGGAATTCATTTAAATGGTGACATTTTATGATCTCTTAATGAAACTCAAGGAGAAAGTAATTGCTATAATGCTATATTTGATGTCAATTAAGGTATTTAGCATCAAGGATTTAGCTGCTGTGTTATACCATACCATATTGTATGTATGTCCCATGTTAGGATGTTATTGCTTGATACAGGTGGTCATATTCTTGCCTGTATTATTGTTGTGCGTTCACGTTTACCGAGTCGTAAGGTGGTGAAGTAAGACACTACAATATGGGTTGGAATTGGGCAGTTCATTGTCTTGACTTTGACTTCAAAGTTAAACACATTAACAATTTTTCATTAATTATTTAATATCATATCTAGATTTTAAATAGATAGGAAGAATTACAAACTTTTCACTAGATGTTCATGATCCTTGTCATTAATTTGGTTGATCTTAGTTTGTGACAATTTGTGGGTGGTTTGCTTTAAACAGTATAAATCATATGTTTATGCTGTATTCACAATGAAGAACTTGCATGTTTAATATGACAGAAGAAATTACATGGAAGAGTTAAAATCTTGTTTGATTATTCAACACCTGTGATTCCCACTTAAACTGGATTATTCTAGATACCGAAAAAATTGGTTTTCAATTCAATATCATTCATCAGTTTCTTTTATCTTTCTATGTATGATAGGCTTAATGAGCCAGCTTTTTATGGGAATGGGCATGGGATGGCTTAACTTGATTCCTTGCCTGAAGTCATTTGCTGAAGGACTTTTCAGGTAGTCTATCAAACAGACTTTGAACTCTAATAAGGGAAAACCACATTTTGGCTTGAAAATTTTAGTGAAATTTGACTGCATGTCAGATATGATTTTACGTATTATAATATTGAGAAAAAGGGTGACATGAAGAGAAAGGAAGCAGAAGATAGGGTAATAAAATAAGAAAGAATGGATGGAAAAACGCGAAGAATAAATCCAGATAGAAGGATATTATCAAATAATGAGATGAAAGAAATTGTTTGATTCACCTCCACAAAATGGATCATTTTTCCAACTCTTTATTATATCCTTTCCAATTTTATATTTTTCTAACAAGTACTTAAAATTCTCACCCTCTGTTGCCTCCTAGTTCCTGTCATCGCTTCCTTACTCCTTCAACCAACTCTTTACATCTATCTATGCCCTTAAAACGAATTACTTAGGTCCGTAGTCGTCCCCTAATGAATCTACAAATAATATGGATGTGGTTTGGCACACACCTAGGTGAACCTTTCTGCAAGGAATTGATAGTCCTACTCTCAGCCAACACATCTCAGGAACATATCAATCATAGTGATTAAATGGTCATCGGGGAAATTTGTCTATTTAAATTATTAGAAGGGTTCACTAGATCAATTTTCTAACAAAATCTGTAAAGTTTATTGCATTTATATTATGGATTACTTCTTATTATTTATCCAAATGATTGATGGTCTTTAATCCTTCTTTCAATAATGAAAAAGAGCATGTGTTTTGTTTCTTCTAATTCTTGTTTTTATATTGGTTTAAACTGTACTGTAATATTTCTTGTAATTGGTTATTCTTGAATTGCATTTGGAGCTAAATTGTTTGATTGATAGAAAATTTACCTTCTCCTAGGAGAGAAGAGGCCAAAAACACTAGACCAGATTGAATATGTGAAGAGTTCACGAAACAAACGTTTTGATGATAAACTGACTCACGATCCATTGCCAAGTTCTGTAGGTATGGTTTTATCAGTGATTTTTTTATTTATAAATCTAATAAGCTCTAGCAATAGTTTTGGCAATCAAGTATACAGAATACTTATCATTGTCTAATAGATCTGCTTATACATCAATATGCCAAAATTCATTTGAAGTTAAAATCAGCTTATAATCCTTACCAGTGGAGTTGAGTTACTAAAGCTCAAGTATTACAGATGCTTCAAACATTGATTAACATGCATTAGAAGGTACGACATTTCATTTTAACTATATACCAGCTCTTAATTCTTGGTTAATGATATTGAATTGCCAAAGGTAAATCCAATTCCCTGAGACATTGTATATGAATGATGAATAATTTTGACTGCCCTGATTTGAAATTGTCTCATCCATCAAATTCCTTGGGCACAACATCAGTTGAGCTGACCTTACTACAAAATACCCTACTATTCCTCCATGATACTCCAACATACTGTGGTAGCCACAATATATGAAGCTTTTCTCCAGGATTTATTACCCTTTATTCTCCACTTAGTCCATAAAGATTGCGAACTCCCAAGCCTCCCTTTCATCTGTGAGGGTTTTCAAAGTCCAATCAGAGTAAGGGCAATGAAGAAAAAGGTGGCTAGCATTCTCTTTGTGATTACCAATATACCATAGAGAACACAAGAATAATCTATGAGTTTCGGGTGCTTCCTTTTGTTGGGATTGCATCCTGTCATAATTTTGTTTTGGCAGCAAATCTGTCCAAATCAGTTAATTATATGCTTTGCAGGAGATAATTTATTCATTATACTGATCTGGACATTAAGATTTAACAATAATTGATCCCCTGATTGTTGCTCCATCACACAAGAATTTCAGACTTTATATTTAGATGGATGTTGTAAGCTCTGTTACCAAAAACTCCGATCTTTTTGAATAAGTCTCGATTAAAACACGACTTATTCAGTAAACGTTCATTACACGACTCTTTCCCGATTTTTTGAAAAAGTCACGATTTTCACATTTTAATCCCGATTTATGAGTTTTAATCCCGATTTATTGTGTTTTTATCTCGTCATGTATGACTCAAAAAACCTATTGTAAAATCTATATATAAATATGTTATAAAATTCTACCGTCACTATACTTGTAAATAGTGACATAAAATTAAGAATGCAGAGTATGATGATGAAATGGTAGTTGGTGTTGTCGCCCTTCTCCAGCGGATAAAATTGAGCACAGTCCGGAAGAATTTGCTTTTATTACACCACAATGATTTACATGTACTTGCTTTTATTACAATCTCAAACTGAACTTATGCTCCTTTCTTCATTTCACTGTAAGGATCAGACAGTGACTCTAGTTTGGGATATGCCGAGGGGCGTGATCTTAGTGAACGTGGTGCTACTGAAATGATGGAGCAGACTAAGGACGATGCAATTGAAGATGAATCCTTTGCTGGAGATGATATGCATGACTCTGAAGACAATGGCCTGACTATTGCTAATGGAACAGGGAAGCCAAGGTTATTTATTCATTTCTTCCAACCTTAACTGCTATTGCTATATATTACTGAAGCAGACCACCTCTGGAAATTCCACACCGAAATTTGAGATGAATCCACACTGACATGTACTGTATTTCTGGTGGATTATACACATGACTGTGATACATTCTAAATGGAACTTGCACTAATCCTTCACGCATAATGTCTGTGTGAGTCTGTGAGACAATCACGGATGAATATGCTCTTATTTCTCCATGCATGTACACTCACATCATCTTATTCTTAGCATAAAGGTTAATTAAGATAAATATGCCTCTTCATGTTTATTTGGCAATTGTTGACTATTAAGTAATTGATGTTGTTACTTTGACTATCTATTTTTACAAGCTTAGAAAAGAAGTGTTATGTTTTCAATTATAGAGAGCCAGAAACCACATTTATTTCCTTGCATCACCATCAATGCTAAATCGTGTTTTCCTGGCTTCCATGACTGCACAGATCCACACTATTAATTCTTATATGCATCAGTATTTCAGGAAGTATGTTTATGACTTCTAGCTAATAAATTTTTCCAAAGCACCTCTTGTTGCAATAGCTTATAGGAGTTATGTGTTCATATTCAACCAGAATTACTTTAGACATCTGGCAAAGTTTGCTTGCTCACTTAGAATAATCAATAGTTAAAGATTTCAAAATATAATAATTTACAGAACTTCATAAAACAGTATGAAGCTTCTTCAGTTGATATCAGGAATTTAATTCGACATGATCAAATCCTAGTAATCTTATACGCATCTATGTGACCTCTAATTGTTTGTTGTTGATATGGCCCATTTGTCAATAGATCTTTACTTTCCCTGCAACAATGTTTGAACAGATTCCTTGGAATTAGAGGTCTTTCCATATACAGCGTGCATCTATACATTGTACATGAATATATAGTTTACATATATATTGTGTCCATGTATATATATATATATATATATATATATATTATATATATATATATATATATATATATATATATATATATATATATATATATATATATATATAATGTACCTATAAATATAGCGTGTATGTTTATCTATAGAGTACATGTGTGTGTGTGTGACATTTAAAAATCAGGATGTGAATTTCTTTTTTGTGTTGTGGAGTCATGAATATAATAGAAAACTACCTTGATCTTATTTATCTGATGTCCATTTCGGGAATAATTTTTTTTATGCTTTTTATGATTTTTATAATGTGCACTTGAGATGTCAATTTGCTCCATACAGCTCTTTCTATCTTCACTTGGGGTACATCCTATCAAATGAAGAGGTTGCTATGTTGAATAAAAAGAAATGGAAATTTAAATGGGAGATGCCTGCAATTGACATGTCAATGTCAAAGTGGACGGGAACTGGAGAACATGTTTTGAAGGTATTTCCTAACCCATGTAGTTTGGGATTCGTGTTCTTGCTCGAATAATTTACAAATGTCGAATTTGATTAATGAATCATTATGTTGTATGACTACATCTCACACTTTTATCACATTTCTCATGAGATCTGGATTTTCTTAATCTTTATCTTAGTTCTTGCTTGCTTTGGCAATCGTCTATTGCAATGATTATGACTGCATCTGCTAACCGACTCTCATCGACTCATTCTCACTTTCTTTGCTCATTCACAGTTGCTTCTGTTTTTTCTAGGTTGCACTATGTAGTGTAGTTTTACTCCAAATTGGGTTACGAAACACGAAAGCCTAGTTAGTAACGAAAATATTTATGAGATATTTAGACTTGTACAAGTAAAATTCAGCAAAATCAAACTATCTTAAATCATATTTTAATAAAGAGATAACAATCTAAGCTATGAATCATGCTCATAAGTAGACAAATAAGAAATTAACTCAATAGCAATAGATTAAAGCGCAAACATATTTTGCAAAATATAGGAAAAACATTGACAAGATATCCAACGGGGATCAAGCAAAGCCAACTAATAAGCCAAAGATGAGTAGTGGTTGGGGGAAGATGATATGGCTATGAAAAGATGCAGAGGCATACCGATGATTGCCAATGAACGACCAAAGTGAGAAGAACGATAATACCGACGATTGCTTACTCTGAGGTGGGTAGGAAGCTTCACCGAAAAAGATTAAAGGGTGCGGTGTAGAAGATGACATGGAAGACGAGGGTTCAAAGTCGGAGGAAATCCATGAGGGTCGATGTATAACGAAGAACCAACCTTTTTCACAATCTTACAGAAGAGAAGCTCTCGCTCCAATATCTTCTTTCTCCTTAGGGTTTCCATATTTTTTTTATAGAAGATAGGCAACAATTAAAGGGGAAGGAGGCGTGTAAAAAAGGGAAAAGGATTCCCAAAGGAAACATGACAGCAAAAGGAGAGAGAGAGAGAGAGAGAGAGAGGGGGGGGGGGGGGGGGGGGTTTGCACGGACAGGGTGTGACTATTAACAAATAATGTGGTGAGCCCCCCCCCCCCCTTTTTTTTAAGGGTTTCATATGGGTTTGATCCGCCGTTGGATCTCATCTATGCTTCTGTATGGCAAATCTTATTAAATAACTCAAGTTATTGACAGGCTTGATAGTCCGACAAGCTAGTCGGGTGCAACAACCCCACACCGTAGGCTAGCAAGCTTAATAAAAACCTAACTAATGATTCAACTATCTGATGTTTGCCCGGAGACAGATTATGGGATCACAATAATTAATGCAACATAGCTAAAACATTAAATAAAGATAAATTGTTTGTTTGTAGTACAATTCGGCTACATCAGTCCCCTCTGACTTGGAGAACTCGACTCCTGATGAGTAAGTCTTGCATGCGCGTCCTCTCGAAGGCGTCGTAACTTCTGCTCACTGATCTAAGAAGCGTATGAAGACAGTCGCCCATGCCAACGAACCAAGTACTGTCGGTACGCTCCATGCCTCGTCCTAGTTACCCGAACATCAGCAACATCCTCGATCTCATTGGAACGCTCCGGCTTTGGCACTGCGGTGTCTGACTGGGGTGCTTCTGGTGTCGTTGTCTCTGACTCTAAGGTGTTCCCATGTTAGGCAAATAGATAGGCAACATTGAAGATCTACAATGTCATGATGTTGGCAGGAAGCTTCAGAAGATATGCATTCTCGCCATACTTCTTCAGTATGCGGAAAGACCGAACTTCCTCTGATTGTGCTTGTTCGATGTCCTCGATGCTTATCGGCTACAACTTTGTACTTCATATTCGAGACCTGCAACCCGTCAAGCACTACTTTCTGTACACATTTGATATGTTCATATAATCCATTAGCATTATGACTTTCAGGACCAAAATAAGAAATAGAGGAAAGATCAAGAAAATGAGGTATAAGATAGCCATATACGATTTCAAAAGGAGATTTGCATGTAGACGTATTTACTGACCTATTATAAGCTAATTCTGTCTGATGTAAAACCACATCCCATTGGAATAGTTTCTCATCTGCCAAACATCTAAGCATGCCACCAAGACTTGGGTTGACTACCTCCGTCCGTCATCTGTTTGAGGATGGTATGTGCTGTTGAATTCCAATATAGACCGTAAAGTTTTATAGAAATAATTAAAGAACCGTGTATCTCTGTCTAAAGTGAATGATTTTGGAATGCCATACATGCAATCTACCCTTTTTAAAAATAATTCAATGATATGGTATGCATCAAAAGTCTTTTTGTATGCAATAAAATATGTCATTTTAGAAAATCAATCGACAACCACAAATAGGGCTACCAATGGGCCTGAGTCCGGCCTAGGCCCGATTAAGCCCAACCCATTTGGAATGGGCTTGGGCATACATCCCAATCATTATATATGGGATTGGGCATATATTTTTGGCACAAAAGCAAAACGGACCAGGTCGGGCTTGTATAAGTCCGACTCGAATCTGTCCCACTTTCATAGTAGTGGCCGGGTCGGCCCGACATATTTTGGAATGAACTTTTTGTATTCAATCATTTAACAACGATATATTGGAGAAAATCTTGTTGCTTCTTATGGTCATTACTGGATTACAATGCAATCTTCCAAATAATGGAATCTATATTTATAGAATAAAGAAAACTATAATAACAAGCTCGATTAGTGCCAAATAACTCCATCGAAGAAAGTTGGTCATTGAAGGCTTTCAGGCTAGGGCCCGGCCTAGGCCCAAATCATTGATACGAGCTTGGACAGGTGCCTTTTCTTAAAAGCCCGATATAAAATGAGCCCAGGCTTGGGCCGAAGAAAAAGATATGGGTCTGGACTCGGGCTTGGTTGAGTCCGGCCCAGGCCCGACCCATTGCCAGCCCTGACCCATTGCCAGCCCTAAGGTCCACAAATATAGAATCAACCCTCTTAAGTATCCTAAGTAAACTAACAATGAAATCTACTATGACATCTTCCCAGGGTTTAACCAGAGTGGGAAAAGGAATGTAAATGCTAGTATTTTGTGCTTGTCCTTTGAATTTTTGACAGACTTGGCAATGTTAGTCATACCACTCGACATCTCGGCAAAACTTGGGCCAAAAACCCCTCAACCATTGCAACAATTTTAGATTTATCTAAATGCCCGCAAGATCACCACTATACAGTTCTTCAATGATAAACTCTCTCAAGGAACCCTCATAGATGCACAACTTTGTACTTCGAAATAAGAATCCATCTTGTAAAACATAGGATGCGGTAGATTGGTGCCATATATTTTTTCCAAATTGGGTCATCCTTATATAATTCTCGTTCGGAATCAAAGGAAACTACCTGATTTTGCATAGACACAAGGATAGGAGATGTGACTGACGACTTATAGCATCTGTGACCCGATTATGACTCCTGCCTTGTGCTTAAAATGGAAAGTGTACTATTGCAAAAAGGCTAACCACTTAGCATGACGTTTGTTCAGATTCTATTGAGATTAAAGATATTTCAATGTTTCGTGGTCAGAATTAGGCACAAATTCTCTTGGATGAGATAGTGATGCCAAAATCTAAGGACTTGAACGAATGCATAAAATTCTACATCATACGTAGAGTACCGTGATCATGCATCATTTAGTTTCTCACTAAAATAAGCAACTAGTCGTCTCTCTTAACTAAGGACTGCACCTATGCAAACATGAGATGCATCACAATCAATCTCATAGATTTTTGTCAAAATTCAGGGAGTGCTAAAACCGGGACACTTATCATCATAGTTTTGATCAATCTAAAGCTCTTTTCTACAGCTGGAGTCCACTGAAAATTTTGATGTTTTCCTCCCTTAAGATAATCAGTGATGGGGGCAATTGGACTACTGATGTTCTTGACAAACCATTGGTAGAATTATATCAGCCCATGGAAACTCCTAACATCAGTGTCATTGGGGATTACTAACTTTGGATAGCCTCAACCTTGATGGGTCAACTCTGATTCCTTGAGCCAAAACGATATAGGTTTTTTTAACTTCTAGGGATCTCTTTCTCTCTCTCTCTCTCTCTCTCTCTCTCTCTCTCTCTCTTCTGTTGTAGGGATTTCTAGCTTCTATTTTTTTTTAAAAAATTCCTCTTGATTTCAGGGCCATGCTGTCGTCAACGGCACCGAAGTCGTCGCCGATGTGCAGAGCAGGGTCTTTCTCTCTCCCTTTTTTTTCTTTTCCGGTTCATGTCTAAAAGAAGAAGATGAAGAAGAGAGGAGGGGGAAGGACAGGTTGGGGGAGGAAGGAATTCAGTTGGAGGGAGGAGCGGTAGTAGAGGAGGGAATGAGGAGGCTCTAGGGGAGGTAGCTGAGGGGGAGGAGAATGTGGATGGGTGGAGGAGCTCACAAAGGATGAAGAGCAGAGGAGAGGGTGTTGGTGGTGGGGAAGGAGATGGGGAAGAGGGAGGAGTAACCCGCAAAGGATCATTGCCCCCCAGTCAGCCTCCATCAGGACCATCACCGTGCGAGGAATCGTAGTCTGATCCCTTACATCCTGCCACCCCTCTTCTATCTGATCCCAATCGCAGCTTCACAAAAGTAAGGCTCTCTCTCTCTCTCTCTCTCTCCCCCCCCCCCGCGCCATGCATGCACTCTAGTAGCTTTTTTTTTTCCTCCAAAAATCATGGGGTTGGGATCATAATAAGGGAGGGCGGATCTAGCTTCACAAAGGTTTCCAATAAGCCCCCCTCTCTTTGAAAGCTTTTTCTTTGTTTTTTTTTTCTTCAAAAATCATGGGCTTGGGCTCGGTTCCTAGGTCTGCAAGATCGGAATCATAATTCGACGATAAGATAGAGAGAAGTAGGTTTTCAATCAGGTTCTCAGGTCTGCAAGATCGGAATCATAATCTGCAAGATATAAAATCATTGGTTCGACGACTTCGGCTACGAAGGCCTTAGCGTTTGAGATAGATTTTCAATCAGGTTCTCTCTCTCTCTCTCTCTCTCTCTCTCTCTTTCTTTATTCTTTGTTTCTCTCTCTCCGCTATAGTTACCAAGTCGGAAGTCGGGAAAAAATCTGCTAGGGGAGAAGTCGAAAAAATTGGGGAAAAGTCGAAAAGATCAGGAAAGAGTCGGGAAACAAACGATAGAATTATAGAACATATTTATATATAGATGTTACAATAGGTTTTTTGAGCAATACATGATGGACTAAATCAACTCAATAGCAATAGATTAAAGCTCAAACATATTTTACAAACAAGAAATTCAGCAAATAGCACATGCAAATTATAGGAAAAACATTGATCCCCCTCCTTTCCCTTTTTAAAGTCTTCATATGGGCTTTGACTTTGCTTGATTTGATCCACTGTTGGATCTACTCTATGCTCTTGCATGTCAAAATTTTATTAAATAACTCAAGTCATAGTCGTGCTAGCCCGATAGGCTAGTGGGCTAGCAAGCATTATAAAAGACTAACTAACGATCTGATTGTCTGATATTCACCCGGAGACAGACGATGGAATCGAAAAAATAAATGCAACATAACTAAAGTATCAAATAAAGATAGATTGTTTGTTTGTTGTACGATCGGCTACATCAAGTTTGTTTGAAGTTTTTCAGTGGAACAAATCAAAATATTCAGTTCACATGGTGTACATATTTCTTTTTTGGTGAATGTACTTAAGAGTCAAGGCCGAACTGTACATATGCAAAATAGAAGATGTCTATTGTAGATTGACAATCCATCCAGTTTATCATGATCTATAATGTTTAAAATACCTAGAAATGAAAAATGATACGGTTTAGCATCTCCCAAATTATGGATTAAACTATGACTAGATGAGTAGTGAGTTTATCACCACAATGTAAAAATGCATGGTGTCCAATTAAATAAATGATCCATGCGATTCATATAGGGTTTGAAGATTTCTAGATGACAATGAATGATATGGATCTTTATTTGGATGCCCTACCATGTTTTTTTAAACAATAGTGATATTGCCACAATTCATTTCGGAACCATTTAATATATATGTTTGGTGCCCCAAATCATGTTTTATTTCTAGGCATTTTGAACATTACGGATCATGATGGACAATATTGATCATCAATCTACAATGGATGTCTTCTATTTTGCATTGGTAGGATTTGGCCTCAAATTCTTCAAAAGGACCCTACCCCTTGAATCTCTCTTTCTCTTCATATATATATGCATGTATATATCATAGCTTTAAAAATCCTGCCCTAGGGCTCGCCCTGGATGAGGCGCATCCGGAACACCCTAGGGTAAACAATGTGGCAATGTGCATCCATTTTTAATTACTGAGACTGATAATAATGTTGTCCGACCTTTCTTAGTCTAGAAACGACAAGTATGGAACGGTTTATCACTGTTTTGGGTGCATAGAGCTTGGAGATTTGATATTTAATCATATTTATGTCAAGAGTTGGTCTTTCTTGAGACGGCTGTTCATTCTCTGACCGCTACAACTGGTTGTTCACCTTTCACTACGGCCGAAAGCTTCTTGCTGACCTTTTCAGATTAAGGTGTCTATACAATCATTGTTTCAGTTTTAGGAAACGTTTTGATATGCTATTTCAGCCATATGAACTTTTGAGGTTTTTGGTGTGCTCACTTGTTAGGATCTGAATCAAGATTTGTAGTTTCGGTTTCGGTTTCGGCCCGCCCATCGAGGATTGGTTTCGGTCGGTTTCATAGTTTTAGTGGTTTTGGTTTTGTTTTTTAAATTTAAAATAATTACAAGATATAAAAATAATATAAATAATTACATTGGTTTCCTTTTCATTGTGGTCTTGTTTTCATAAGAGTGTGGCTTTTGCTTTACCTCGGTTTTTTGTCAAAAAGTTGAAAAATCGTGATTATGAATTTTGGCTAAGTCTGGAGGAAAAAATAGTTTTTGTGAAAGAGTTTTTTTACAGATTCAAAATATTTTACCGGACTTTGGGTTTTTAAGTTGATATTATACTTCTAGATTTCTGAGATTTTTTCCGGTCCAAAATACTTTGTGATTTTTTTTTCACCGAATTTTCTTTTTTAGCCAAAAGCTGTAAAGTCTGATTTTGTATAGGAACTGAAAAATTACATTTTGATTCCTTTGGATTTTGATTGTTCTGATATTTTTATTAAATCCAAATGGAGGGTATTTACTTATTTACATAAAATAACTTAAAGTAAATGGAGATCATTTACTTTTTTTTTTTTTCTGTAAATACGTCTATCAAGCTGTCATGCTGAAATACACCTTATCCTGCTTGTCCTGCTTTTACTGAGTGTTGAGTTCCAAAACCCGAAACTGGAGGGTTTCGGGACCAATTCCGACCGAAACCGATCCGAAACGGACAAAACGGATCGGTTTCGGCCGAAACTCCAAACCTTGGTCTAAATGATAACTTTTGGGGTATGGTACAATACTTCTTGCCAATTGAAATACTCAGTCCTATTTTGATTTTGGTGCTCAAATTGGAATAAGGGTCTGATTGCCCAATATGACTGTGGTGACTTTTGTGGCAAATTTATATGAGTAAAGTGGATCAAACCTACGGTACTTGTATCCCTATTATTGTGAATACATGTTCTCAATCCTAATAGTGAGGTCTGTAGTTTAGCTTGAACGCTTCCTCATTTAGAATGACCATATTTGATCCCTTGTAGTCGATCGGCATATCTAGGTAACGTTGCTTCAAACTACGATGACCCTGAGTCTTCAGAATCTTCTGCCAGTAATGTTGCACCATCACCCAAAATCTGGATCCTACTTCCATTCTCGTATCCTATCAAATATCTTTTATTATTGTCGTTTTTTGAAACCTAAGTTAGTTTGATCACTTGTAAAAGTAATTTTATAATATTGAATTCAAAGTGCAGTTGTTTATACTGCTGCAACTACAAATAAATAGATTTGTGGTATTCTATTATCTGACATGTTTTCCATAGAAGTTTCCAAGGTGCTTCCTGATCCTAAAACTAGTATTGAGGTATCCGCTTTCTTGTTCCTTTGTGTGAATCCGCTACTACGCCCGCTTACCGACCCAAGCAACTTACGTACAATCTGCTAACCTGTTGGTTAGAAAGCATGGGGAAAGCTGAACAACGGTGCTGGTTCAATTGGCACATTTCAGACTAACGTTGAGAAAGTATAACTAAAGTTATATATATATATATATATATATATATATATATATATATATATATATATATATATATATATATATATATATATATATATATATATATATATAGAGTGGTGATACATTGCGGCCGGGGATAACGTGCGGCTTTCGTGCGGCGGAGCCGAGGGGTGTACGGACCGTCCGATTGACGGATCCAACGATCGGGATTCAACCGACCACCGAAAATCGTTGTTACTGTGGCGGCCACAGTAACAGCGATTTTCGGTGGTCCGGGTGAACCCCGGCCGTCCGATCGGCGTGAATCGAACGGCCCAAATCCTTTCAGCCCTGGTTTTGGTAGTCCGGATGAACCCCGGCCGTCCGATCGGCGTGAATCGAACGGCCCAAATCCTTTCTGCCCGGTTAAAAGGTGTAGCCGTTCGATCATTCGATCGAACGGATGAGATCCCATGGGAAACAATTAATAGGACAAAAAGTAATGATTACTATCATTACTTTTTGTCCTATTCGATTGTTTCCCACGGGATCTCATCCGTTCGATCGAATGATCGAACGACTACACCTTTTAACCGGGCAGAAAGGATTTGGGCCGTTCGATTCACCCCGATCGGACGGTCGGGGTTCACCCGGACCACCGAAAATCGCTGTTACTGTTTTTTTTGAGAAATCCCTCTCAGTGAATGAGGGGGGGTTCGGCCTAGACCCCTACCAGTGCATTAAAATAAAACGAGTAACAGGTTACAAGAAACCCCAAAGGCGAGGTAAGAAAGAATAAAACAAAATCAAAAGAGATTATAAATAATGTTATCTAGTTGATCCAATCTCTTCCCCTGCAAAACTACTTTCCACTGGTTAAGCCGCATCTTCACCGAGTTCTTGACCACATCAGAGTCGGAACTCTTTTGTCTAAAGATCCTACTATTCCGCTCCATCCAAATGCTCTAGCAAACAACCATGACCACCATGTCTCAGCTGTGGCATAACCTACGCTTAACTCTTTTCTCTCTCCAGACTGTCCACAAAGAGAAGACTGACCCTGGCGTATCTCTGATATTCAGCCCTTTCCTCAGTTGATCCCATATCCCTCTAGAGAAAGGACAATGGAGAAAAAGGTGGTTGACATCTTCACGGCCATGCCTGCAGAGGACACAAGATGTGTCTGTAATGCTCTGATTGCCACGATGAAGGAGGTTGGTTTTGTCAACAACTTCTTCTTGATCATCAACCACATGAAAATACGAATCTTAAGCGGGACCTTAGTCTTCCACAGGGCACCAGCCACTGGGCAGATCACACCTCCCTTGTTAATAAAATTGTAGAAAGACTTGGTGGAGAATTTATCCGAAGACGCCAGTCGCCATGTGGCCTCATCCTCAGCTTCATTAATCGAAATGAGTTGAAGAAGATCCATCAGCTCCCTCACTTGGAATTGTAGGAAAATCGGAATAGCTCGACGAAATTTAATATCCCAGGTGGTGATATTATTCATAACTAAGCATTGAGATCGAACCGACGCTTTCTTGTTCCACGCCAGCTCATAGAGATCTGGGTACCAGTCTTTAAGTTGACCCTCCACTAGCCATCTATCCTCCCAGAAACTGATCGATTTACCATTCCTCACCCTCAGATTCATCCCACATTTATAAATATGGCTAATTTTTTGAATCCCTTTCCAAAAAGGGGAGACTTTCCCAGATGATCTGCTTCTACCCTGCAGCGGCTTGAATCTCTTGAAGTATTGGCCTCGGATCACCGAGCTCCAGTTATCGCCTTGATCATTTTGTAGCCTCCACCACCATTTACTCAGAAGGGCTTTGTTATGATCCACAAGGTTAATAACACCCAGCCCTCCTTCCTCCTTAGACTTGCAGACATTTCCCCATTTAGCCAGGTGATAGGTTTTCAGGTTGTTATCTGCACCCTTCCACAGGAAATTACTCCTGATCGAGTCGATCTTCGTAATGACCCACTTCGGCATGAGGTAGAAAGAGATATGGTAAGATGGGATCATTGTTAGGACTGCATTAATCAGGGTAAGCCTGCCTCCTAGGGATAGATTTTTGCCTTTCCACCCTGCCAATCTGATATCCATCTTCTCTATCACCTTGTACCAGTCGTTCTTCTTAAGTCTATTATTGTTCAGAGGTAAGCCCAGGTATTTCGTAGGGAGGGAATCTTTACGGCAGTTTAGCACTGTAGCAAGAGTTGTCGCTAGAGACTCATTATCCCATATATAGAAAAGAGAGGTCTTCGAGAAGTTAACCTTCAGACCTGAAACAATCTCTAGTGAGTAGAGTAGAATCTTCAGCATACTGACTTGCTCCTTCTTCGCTGCACAAAAAATAATCGTGTCATCCGCAAAGTGCAGATTCACTGTTTTCCAGTTAGATTCACCAATGCCTGTTAAAAATCCTCTGTTTTCCACCCTTCTGATCATGGCATCGAAGACATCCATAGCCAGAATGAAGAGAAAGGGGGAGAGTGGACAGCCCTGTTTAACTCCTCTGCCCGTCTTAAACTGTTTACCTGTTTGACCGTTCACTAAGCAGGAAAGGGTGGAAGTGGAAAGGCAATTCCAAATCCATCTAATCCAGTTATCCGAGAAACCTTTCGCTCTGAGGGTGTTTAAAATGAAGCTCCAGTTCAGTCTATCGAACGCTTTCTCAAAGTCGATCTTTAGAATGATACCTTCCTCTTTTTGCTCCTTGATGTGGTAGATCAACTCTTGAGCTGTTGCCACGCTGTCTAAGATCAGCCTACCCTTGATGAAGGCCGTTTGGTTTTTGTTGATAATGTCGTCAATCTTGGTCACCATGCGATTAGCCAGGATCTTTGTGATTATCTTATAGATGCAGTTAGCTAGACTGATAGGTCTGTAGTCGCTGATGGTTTCCGCACCTTCTTTCTTCGGGATCAAAGTAACCCAAGCATAATTCAGGCTATGAAGAGAAATCTTGTGCTGAAAGAAGTCAAATAGGAGCCGACACAAATCATCTTTAATCATATCCCATAAACGCTGGTAGAAAAGCATGGGAAGACCATCCGGACCTGGCGCTCCGTCCGCTTTCATGTCAAAGACAACTTGCTTACATTCCGCTTCCGAGAAGGGTTTGTTAAGATCGTTCGCGTTCTCAAGCTTGAGCATATCCAGCCCGTCCCAGTCTATAGTGGTTCTTTCAATCCCATTCCTCGCGAAATATCTCTGGAAATGCTCGGAAACCCTGTGCGTGATGTCTCTCTGCGTCGTCCATAGCTTGTCTCCATCTCTAATGGACAGAATGGCGTTTCGACGTCTCCCATTATTCGCGACCATATGAAAGTAAGAGGTATTGTTGTCTCCCAGTTTAATCCATTTGTCTTTAGACCGTTGTTTCCACATCACCTCCTTTTTGACCAGCGTTGCGCTGCGCTCCTCTTTCCAAGCCGATAACTGGCGTTTCTCAGAGTCAGTAAGAGAATCTCTCTCCTCCTTACCTTCCAGATTCCCCATCTTAATTAAGAGCTCCTTCTTCTTAACCATCACATTCCCAAACGTATTGTGCTCCCACGATTTGATTTTCTTCTTCAAATGACGCGTCTTCGCATTCCAGTTTTTAGCGGAGCTAGAATTATCCCCAGTTTCAGCCCACCAAGTCTTGACAAGATCTGGAAAATCCTTCTCCTCCAGCCACATCGCCTCGAATCGAAATAGTTTACTCGTTTGAGCTCTATCCGAATGAGAATCTAGTAAGATAGGGACATGGTCTGAAATAAAGGCTGTTAGACCATTCTGAGTCACTTTCGGGTACCGAGAATCAAAATCATCTGAGATCAAGAATCGATCGAGTTTGGCAAAGATGGGAGAATCCCTCTTGTTATTCCACGTGAATTTCCTGTTATTTAGGGGTAAATCCAGAAGAGAAAGATCTCGAACCACCTCCGCAAAATCTTGCATGTCCAGGTGATTGCCTATAGCTCCGCTCCTCTCGAAAGAAAAACGAGTAACATTGAAATCTCCCCCAATAACCCAAGGGCCTGTAAACCTCTGTCGGATGTCGCGAAGCTCCTTCCATAGGTCTGGCCGAAGCATGTAGTCAGTAGGACCATAAACATTAGTGACCACACAAATATCATCGGAATGGGTGGATTTCTGAACCACCGTTAAACAGAAAACTCCTTTAAACAGATCAAGCATACTGAGGTCTTGTTCTCTCCACCCTGTGATCAACCCCCCTGCAGTGCCTACAGCATAGATCCATTCCCATTTCGAGATTCTGTTACCACCTAAGGAACGAAGAAAGTTCTGATTGGGGTTCATGCATTTGGTCTCCTGCAGACAGATGATATCTAGTTTCTGAGAATTAACGTGAAGGTTCACTGATTTCCTTTTCTCTAGGGCTCCCAGACCCCTAATGTTCCAAGACAGTAATCTCATCGAAGAAACTGGAAACACACAGAGACAAGAACAGACAATAACTAATTTCAAGCAGAGGATGGAACCCTCTCCAGTTCCATCTCTCTCAATGTCTTTACAAAAAGAGCAGGATCAAAACTCTCCTTATCTACCGCGATACCACATTCACCAGCCAGCGCGACCACCATATCTTGGTCTAGGAAGGAGAGAAGAAAGTGCAGTTCATCATCAGAACTCTTCTCCACCATCTTCTTCAGGTGGGTCCCCAAAAAGTTATGTTTACCCCTCTGGTAGGTCTTGTCAAAAGCTTTCATGATCTGTCTCTGGCTCTTGCGAACAGAGGATTTCTGGTTTGTCTCCAAAACTGCTGTTTGTTGGGAGGTTCTTCGAGTTCGGGTTTGGTCCTCAGGCATATCCCTTTTGACCTGCCAATCCACATTCTGAGAATCGTTAGTGGCTAAGACAGGATCAGTAAGCGTTTCAAACCTGCCCTTTTGCGAATCGTTAACCTGATTTATATCCTGGTCCATGATGTTCATATTAGCAATATTGGCTTCCAAAATCTGTTCTACATTATCAGACAGAGAGTCGATTAAATCATCAGCAATGTTTTTGGTGCGATAATCGTCCTCTTCATGATTAGATTCTTTAGCAAAGTTTAGGTTCAAGTTCAAACACCCGACATGACCCTCATTAATTGAAGAGAGGAAGCCATTCCACCCATTATTCTCCGCAATTAGAGAGTCAGCAGGGTTGATTGGGTTACCTTCTACCTCCTACATTTCACGATTCGGAATGATATGACTCGGGGATATCTCGCCAGATTGCCTGGCTCGAGGCTCTTCCATCTCCCGAAAGAATCTATCTCCTGAGGTCTTTGCTTCTGGCAACGTACGAATCTGGAGCTCGTAATAGCGATTTCCCAGCCTGCAAGTGAGAGAGGCCGGGATGTCTCCGGGTCTGTGGGTGCTGATGGTCACTTCCGCCTCCCTAAGGTCTTCTGCCGATTCCCAATCTCTAGCCAAGCTAAGGACTTCCCCAAAGTTTTTCAAGACACCTCTAATCGACTCCAGACTCCAGGCATGACAAGGGAGTCCGCCAATGAAGAGTTTGATATTGCGAAAGACCCTAGAACCTATCGCACGGTTGTCAGCTGACCAGGGGAAAAATTTGACAGAAAGCTCACCAAAGTTGAAAAAACTCTGCTTCAAAGCATCCGACAGACCCGCCTTGGATGGGAATTCCACCAAAAATTCATCGACCTCTAGCATCCTCGTTCTCCACGGCCAATTCGACTCCCAGGCCCTGGAGAAACAACTAGACAGGGAGGCAGGCGAACCCGAACCCTGTATCACCTTACAGATGGCACACCATCTAAGGTTGAATAAAGAGTCAAGAACCTCCTGGTTGAAGTCTATGATTTCGCAGGACGAGGGATTCAAGGGAGGCGGGGATGGAGGGGGGTAAGACGAAGAGCCTCTAACAAGACCTCTCCTACGGGATGGACAGTTAGCCATGCGGTGGCCTATCCCTCTACAGCCAAAGCAAATGACCCCGTTTCTACAGCTCGCTTGAAGATGCCCCTTCTCCCTACAGCGGAAACAGAATGCCTCTCTGTTTCCTCTCTTAGGGGAACCTCCACCATTAAGGGGTCCAGCAGGTTTTAATGGCGACGCTTTAGGTTGATTGTAAGATCTGATCCTCTGGGCCCACGGATCTACTGCAGAGGAGACAGGGCGGTAGAAATCTGAAGGCAGTGGATGATTACGGGTAGATCTGGTGACCTCAGCGTACGTGGGACGACGTATCTCACCAAAGCCCCTGCCTGTTCCCACCGGTTGCTTCGAAAAGTGAAGAGATCCTCCCCCATAATGGAGATCTCCGCCCTGGTACCGAGGAAAAAGATCATTCCAAGAAGATATGTGAGAGGAATCAAACCTTCTCTGCCCTAGATCTCCCGGTTCGTCTTTACGAAGCTGTCTCGGACGACGAGAATCACTCCCCTTAGGGTCTCCCAGTCGCCATCCATTATCTTTCCATCCCACATCCCTAGAGCGCAGATCCGCTCGCCTCCCGAACGCCGCTCGACTCCGCTCGCCTCCCAAACATCGCTCCTCCCTTCTCGCCCTCAAGGAAAATCGCTGTTACTGTGGCCGCCACAGTAACATCGATTTTCGGTGGTCGGTTGAATCCCGATCGTTGGATCCGTAGATCGGACGGCCTGTACACCCCCCGGCTCCGCCGCACAGAAGCCGCACATTAACCCCGGCCGCAATCTATCACTACTATATATATATATATATATATATATATATATATATATATATATATATATATATATATATATATAGGTTTGCTCGGTTGCTTAGACTCTATTATCCATCCATTAAAAGTCATCTTGTAACATGTCCATTAGTTGCAACATGTCGTGTGTTGGATTCTTTAAAATCCATGAGGTAAAAGGCATATATTTTTATTGTTATTAATGTATAATTAGAACAAAGTGGACCTGCAAATTATATTAAGATTCGTATAAATGATGCTCATGAAGAAAATAGTCAGCAGTTTATTTATTTTCTGTATATTTGGAAACTTTAATCTTTGACAAATACTATAATACAAATTATTCTAAATATAAATGGGAAGAATATGGGCCTATATCAAAACTCATAGCAATGATGAACATGAAAAAAATGATTACAAGATAATTTCTTTTCTGTATTTTTGAAAACATTATGCCTAGTCACTCTCTCTTAGAGGCAACACAATTTGACTTCCATGTTCATGTCCATGCAACATTGGGTACAATGACATACTTTCTCTTTAACATTAATTTTTTTGGCAGGTTAAGGTTTATCTTTTCTTTGTATTTCGCCATATCGATTTTTTCTCCATCATGCTGGATCAGATAATAACTTGTTTTGACTGCTTGGTGATATCTGACTTACTCATGGTTATTTTATGTTTGTAGGAGGTTCATAATGATCAGGTTTTTGGGCTTAAGCAAAAATTGTATAACCATTGGCTAAATATCTACAAGACTTCTGGATCTAATGACTTACATTTATCAAGGCAGAAATATTTCTTCTCGCTTTGTGAGTACCCTGTCTATGGTCTATGATTTTATATCCTCACATTGACTTTCTCTTTTTTACCTTGCATAAGTATATGCAGTTACATGATTACTATATTATTAGGTAACTGAAAAGATTGTTGCTGCAAGGAAGAATTTTTTGTGTGCTGGTCTGATTTTTGTAAAAGCTTATTACTATTACGATTATTATTTTATATGATTTTATTATTATGTTTCAAAATATTTTATACATTTATATCAACCAACACAAGAAACATGTAGGTTTTCCATGAAGATTGTGGAGGTTTTATATATTTGAGTTGAGTTGGCATAGTGCCAGATCATCTTCATTCATTAAGGAGTTCCAGTCATTAAATATGTACTCTAATTACTTTGGGTTGATTTCTTAATCTGGGCCTTACTTTGCTACTGTAGCCCATGGTGTGACAATTGATTATTGGAACTTTAGTAATTATTGACTGATTTGGTACCACCCCTCTGGTTAGAAATAAAAACTTTATCCCTCTTATTTCTGGAGACTTGTTATACTAATGCTTATGGTAAAAGGAAGAAGATAGGAACTTGTTTCACTTTGCATTTTGTAGAGTGATAATTTGAGAGGGAACATGAATATATTTAACTATATGGTATCTTGTTAAGGAATGTAAACTCTTGGGATTATGCTGTCTGTTTTGATATATGTGCGTTTTGAATCTTTTGATATAAGCATTCACATGCCGGGTTGAGGGGAGTTGCTTCATTTAATGTTGTGAGGGGATTGAATTGATCTGTTTGCCTTGTATCTTTGTTGGCCTGTTTTTCTGGATACCTTCTAGTATTCCACTTGTTACGAAGAGAGGGGGAGAGAGAATAGGATTGGGGAGAAAATCTCCTTGTATTATCTCATTAATCTCAATTCATTACATAAGACTACCTCTCTTTATATAGAGAGAGTACGCACACCATTATGTTACCACAACCGAGGTGGGACTAATATAATACTAACACACTACATCTAATACCCCCCGTCAAACTGATGTAAGGTATAAACCGACATCAGTTTGCTTAATAAAAGGAAGGAGAAAGAAAGAAAAAGAAAAAAAATTTACATCAAATAACCCTTTTTTTTTTAATGCTGTAAAGTAAAGATAGTGCCAGGACGATCTGCAAGCAAGTCGTCTTGGAAACCCGATTGACCTGCAAGCAGGACAACCGGGGGAACCCGGCCAACCTGTAAGCAGGTCAACCGGGAGAGTTGGCAATGATCACTAAGGATCGGAGCGGAGGAAGCCGACGGTGATGGAAGCCGGCAATAAACGGAGGCCGAAGGGAGAGAGAGCGGCTAAGAAAAGATATGAATGCGTGAGACCTCATAAGAGGCAAGCACCCGGCCGAAGCAAGTACTTGACACCTCTTAGAAGATCTCAATCATCACAGACAAAGAAGAAGGAGAAGATGAAGAGTTGTAGCTCTGATAGGGTCACAAGACCAAAGAAAGCCGGCGCAAAAATGACCGGAACGAGAGTGGATCCAAAAGCCGGCACAAGACAAGTGTGACCGGAACAAGAAAGGATTCAAAAAGCTGGCACAAAACAAGTGTGACCGGAACTAGAGAGGATCAAAAAGCCGGCACAAGACAAATGTGACCGGAACAAGAAAGGATCCAAAAGCCGGCACAAAACAAGTGTGACCGGAACTAGAGAGGATTTAAAAGCCGGCACAAGACAAATGTGACCGGAACGAGAAAGGATCCAAAAGCCGGCACAAAACAAGTGTGACCGGAACTAGAGAGGATCTAAAAGCCGGCACAAGACAAGTGTGACCGGAACGAAAAAAAGCCGGCACAAGACAAGTGTGACCGGAACTAGAGAAGATCCAAAAGCCGGCACAAAACAAGTGTGACCGGAACTAGAGAGGATCTAAAAGCCGCAAGGCGGATCGGTAGGGCGTAGAGCGCAAAAATACCAAGGCGCAAGGGCACAGAGCGAGGCGATGGGACAGGTAAATCGATAAAGCGCAAGGGCATAGGGTGCAAGGCGGGCTGACAAAGCTCAAGGTGCAGCGGACGGCAGGCGCGGGATGCCAAGGCGGCCGAAGCAAACGGCTTAGGGCTCCGGCAGCCAGCAAGACTGATGGGCGCGGGCTGGAGCCAAAGGAGGAGCGGTAGCTTGAGCACAGGGCCGCAGAGAGAACGCCCGGGTCGGATCGGGTGTAAGACCGATGGGCGCGAGCTGGAGCAGGAGGAGGAGCTGTAGCTCGAGCGTCGGGCTGCAACGTTGGCGAGCAAGCACACACAACGCACAAATGATCCGGATCGGATTGGGCCAGAATCTTTCCACGAGGGCCGGATCGGGTGCAAGGGTTGCAACGGCCGTGCCGGGTCGGATGCAGCAAGTCGCAAAGCACAGCCTCAAACTCAAAGGGATCTGAGAGAAAATAGACACCAACGGCTGTGATCGGGAGTAGGGCACAGTGTGTAAAGCATAGGTAAAGCGTAAAGCACAGCCATCCGATGCAAATCGGATGACTGTGATCACTTATAAAGAGAGAAGGAAATAAAAGAGGGGGACTCATGTGTAGGGACACACAGCGGTAGGTGGGACTCATGTGTAGGGACACACAAGGTGTCTCATGTGTAGGGACACACAAGGTGTCTCATGTGTAGGGACACACACGACTAGTTCTGATCGGGTGAACGGCACGGGCTCAAAAAAAGAAAAGAAAAGGGATCACTGGGTTGGATCTGGTGCAAGGGTCGTGCTGGGTTGGATGTACAGCACAAGGGCAGCATAGCGTAAAGCATTGCCATCCGATGCAAATCGGATGGCTGAGATCAGTTATAGAGAAAGAAGGGAATAAAAGAAACACACACCATTGATGCAGGGGACACACCGGTTCAAAGGGGACACACCGGCATGGACGGCTGTGATTCGGTTTCAAAGGGGATCGGATGACTCGGTTTCAAAGGGGATCGGATAAGAGAGATTATCGGATGAGAGAGAGAGAGAGCAGATAAGGGAAGAGAGAGAGAATGGAGGGGGGGAACGGAGAGAAATCCGGGAGAGAGCGAGAGAGAGTCGGAGACGGGAGAGGGATCCGGGCGGCACGCGGGCGCAGGGTGGGCCGGCGGGAGCTCGAGGCCGGCGCGGTAGATCCGGCGGGCGTAGGGCCGGTGGGCGCTGGGACGGCATGAGCTCGAGGCCGGAGCAGAGGGAAGGAGGTGGCCGGCGCCGCGACGACGGCAAGTGGTAGATCCGGCAAGCTTGACGGGAAGCAGATCCGGCGGGCGAGCGGCAGGCCGACGGGCGCAGTGGGCTGGCGTGAGCAGGTGGCCGGCGACGAGGGGGGATCCTACTCCCCCCCCCCCCCGCGGGCTTCTTCACGCGCACAACGAAGGGAGATCCGGGCGGCGCAAAGGCAGATCCGGGCGGCGCAAAGGCAACGGCAGGCGCGGCACGGGAGAAAGAGTCGGAGTCGGAGTCGGCGATGCAGATCCGGGCGGCGCAAAGGCAACGACAGGCGTGGCACGGGCTCTTCAGGCGGACGGCGACAAGGGGTGAGGATCCGACTCTCTCCCCCCCCTCCCCCCTGCGGGCTTCGGGCTCCGGTGACGGGCGCAGGGCCGCAGGCGCGGTGGAGGTCGAAGACAAAGTTGTCGGGGTGGAGGATCTAGCCGTAGGGGCTCGACCGGAGGCTGTAGAGCTGCAGGTCGGTGTCTCCATGGTAGCGCCCGGTGCCGTCGATGCCGTGCTCGGCGCACACCACCTCCCAGAACTTGGCCCCGATCTGGTTGCCGGATCTGGCCCCCCGTGCCACGGTTGCTGCAGCGCCAGAGAGAAGGCGGCGGGCGCAGGGCCGGGACCGGACGGCTGCAACGATGGTGGATCGGACGGCTCGGCAGCAACGCAAGGGGAGCTCGACGGCGGGCTACTACTGCAGGGAGTAGGCCGGCGTGGTGATGGAGAGCGGCAGCGGCAGGAGCTCGAGGCCGGTGCGGAGAAGAGGTGGCCGCAGGAAGTGGCTCCGACGGGCGCGGCGGGCGCAGGTCTGCGCAGAGGGCAGGTGGTCAACGACACGAGAGGCCGTTGTTCGTACCAGATGGACAACATCGATCCGATAGTCAGGAGAGAGAGACGGGAAAAAGCAATTTTTATTTTTCCCGGCCTCCTCGATGTCGTCGACGACGACCGAGGAGGCCGAGGCCGGAGAGGAGAGCGTTGAACCCTAGGCCAAGAGGGTTGGCTCTGATACCATGTTACGAAGAGAGGGGGAGAGAGAATAGGATTGGGGAGAAAATCTCCTTGTATTATCTCATTAATCTCAATTCATTACATAAGACTACCTCTCTTTATATAGAGAGAGTACGCACACCATTATGTTACCACAACCGAGGTGGGACTAATATAATACTAACACACTACATCTAATACCACTATTCCATTGTTTCTTGTTTGCTGCCAATATATGATTGTTAATTACAGAAGTCATTTTTCTTCATAACATGAGTGCTTTAAGGCTAGTTGTGGGTTTCGAATCATGGCTCTCTAAGTGCTGAAGATATTGTGAGAAATTGGTAATGAGAAATAAAACTTAAAGAGTGGAATTATATGCTCTCATGTTCCTTCTATTTTTTTTTTTAATTAAAAAAAATACTATGGGATTTCAGATGTACTTTCTATCTACATGATTATTACTTATCTCCTATGATCCTTTTCAATAAGTTTTTTTGGTTCTTCATTTCATATCTGTGGAGTCGCATAAATTGCGACCTTTTCTTTAATTTGCAGCCTACGGTAATGGCTTTGGCAATAATTCTGTAAAGTCAGTGTCCATTCCATGCTATACATCCTTGTGTTTTGTACGAATTGTTAGACATTGCCTCTTCTAGAAAGAGCCAGAAAAGAGGAGCGAGGCCGAGAAATACATGGACAGAAGTAGTGCGAAGGGATTGAAATCACTTCGTTTTAGAGAATTTGGCCAGTTGGCCATGGATAGGAACCTATAGCGAAGTATCATAAAGCTAGCCGTAATAGAGAGGGATAAGACTTTCTTTGTGTATTCCCCTGAAAAATCTTGACGTGTATCTATCATGTTTCAAAAATTTTGATTGTAAACCAACCATACCTTTGGTTTTTAAGTCCTTTATTTCCATCAAACCATGTTTTTTTGTAGCATGACATGATTGGTAACATTATGAGTTTGCCCACCACAAAGCCATATGATGATTTTGCTTGCTTATGTCTACTTGTGCAGGTAATAGTTATCGAGATATACTGCATTGTAACAAGAAGCCGTTCTATCAGAGGGGCAAGGAAGAAGATTCGAGTATCATGGATGGATATATTATGCATGCTGTATGTGCAAATCCATTGCAATTGTCTTGATTCTGTAAAATGCCATGCCCGTTGTTGTAATTAAATATCCATTATTACTAAATTGTTATAATTTCTTAATCTTTGAAAATCTACCATGTTATTTATTGCAGTTAAATCATGTTTATCATACAAGAGATCTTGTGACTAAGAATGACGCAAAACTGGCCAAGCATCAAGAGAGTAAAAAAGAAGAGATTCTTCGTGGTGGTAGTTTCCTTGATCAGGGTTTTACTCGTCCAAAGGTGATGATGGAAGCTCTTTAATGGTGTAGTGGTGTTATCTGACTAATGATTGCTGATCTTCTATTTTTTGTCAAAGTATCAATAAATATTTCTTATGGAATCATGATTCTGTTTATTTAACTAGGATATCATTTTTTTAATTTAATTTCCGTTCTAAGGCTTGTGAGTATATTGAATTTTTATTGATAATATATTTTTTTAGTGGAATTTTCTGCCTTAGATAAATACTTGGAATAACGTGGACTCAAGAATTTGTCTTCTTAGTCTCATTCTTATAAATAACCATTTCCCTCTTGCACTTTACAAATTCAATTTTTTTGTTTTATCATGATTATCCTTGTTTTCCATGTTAAGGTTGTAATATTTTATGTATTGCTCATCATTTCTCTTGGATTAGCAAACTTAACTCGTGGGTTTATAATCTGCTCAAGATCTCAGCGTAAAGGAGACACCTTCAAATTGTTGACACTGCTGGATGCCACATGTTTTTCCTCCGTGATTCTTTGTTATTGTGACTTCAACCTTTATTGCCATGTTTCATAAAATCCATTGTCTATCTTCCATTATATTAAACATTGTACATCAAGCAACTCCAATATTTTTTTAAAGCTTCTTAGACTGTTATTGTGTTCCCTAATGCCAAATGAGCTATTAAGTGCTCATCTTGTTCACTTGTTGGAGTATTTATAGTTTATTCAGTTGAGGCTGTAGTTATTGACATTATGACCCCATTCCTAGCATATTATGATTTCCATGTTGATAATTGAGTTGACCAAAGCAGGGATACTATGAAGAGGGTTTTTGTTATAGGAACTACAAGACAACACATAGGCAGACTCATAAAAGAATAAGGAAGACAAATAAGAATAATTCATTAAGAGCGGTGGCCCAATTGCGAAGTCCATACTATCAGCTGAACCGATGCTTGGGGATGCACAACCACAACGAAGAGGCTGCAAACACACAGTTGTGCCATTTAGCAGAGAATCAGAGATGATGAGTAAGGTTTGAGATTTTGTGTTTGGATTTTAACCAGAGCTCTGAATGAAACATTTTGGCTAGTTCAACTGATACTATTAAGATTACCAAAGACAAATCAAAATAAAAAATCAGAAGAGTATTACAGTTTAATATTATGCAGTTTTATTCTACAGTAGGAAGTTATTGCACAATATTCGTCTGCAGAAAATGATATCAAAAATTATATCGATTGTGAAGCAGAACATTCTGTCATTCTTAGATTAAGAAGTCGATGTGAGTTTTTGGCCAAGCCAAAACCTGAGCCAATTTTGGACGAAAAGTTCTGATGAATTCTCAAAGCATGTCAAGGAGATGCATGATTGTGCTTTTAATGTGAGAAATTTGTGGAAAAGCTGAGAGACGTCGACATGTAGTCCGTATAACGAAGTGAGGTAACCATGGAAGTTGCACATGGATTATGGTATGCTATAGCCAATAAAGAAACAACTCAAGTGTCCGATTAATTCTGAGTAAGCCATCTGGGAACCTTGGCAATTGAGTATGCAAAATGTTCTTGGAATAACTATAGATCTATAGAGATGCATTGGTGATAAGAGATTCACTAAACTATGATGGGAATCCTAGTATACATGATGCAAATTTTGGCTTTGGAGATGCATATCGATGGCCTTTAGGGAAGAAATTGAAGAGTTATCGTCTGAGGTGTTCCATGACTTGAATGTGGGGCGGGGCTTTGGGGACTTCCTCGATGCAGATTTTAAGTGGCAACTGCTGATTTGAATTTCTGTTCGTGTTCAGTTTTTGTGGCTTAATTTACCTTGTTTGGACAGTAGTCATATGTTTGGCTTAGTCTATTTTTATGGGTTGGTTTTCTGTAAGTTGGGTGTTGGATGAATGCCATGTGGCATAAGTCTTGTTTTATGATGGCCAATTGGGCCATTTAAGTATCTCACTAAGGGTGTTTTCGGTACACAAAAAAGAGAGTCTCATAGCCGGAAGATGAGGGGAATCCTCTCCCCACCTATGGACATACCTCTCGTACGTGAGGTTTGTCGATTCCTCTCAGGATAGGAATACGTCCCCCCCTTTCCCACTTGCTTGTGCCTTGTATGTTGTGAGGCATGATTTATTTAATGCCCTCTCCTCCAACCTCTTATGATCTTATCTGCTCTGTTGCTGAATTAATAAAAATCTGCTGCAATTCAACTTTTTCTTCATGTGATTCGAAGGTTCTCAATGCGACTCCGAGCCACGGTGTGATTCCGGTTGAAGGTGTGAAGCCTCTCATCAATGTACCCTAGCATCCTAGCCTTCTTTCTATGATTTTCACCAACCTTATCCCTGCAAAGCCCGAAACCAATGCCATTAGCCGTTGAACCTTGCAAACAATCAACATTTGTCCCCATTTTTATTGAAAACTGCAGAGATCCCTACAGCCGAGCCTAAAAATTCCATCTAAACCCTATCAAACCCATCCGAATCGCCTCAAATTTCATCCTAAAAAAGCAGCCCCTACAATGCCTAGACATTTCTACACAAAAGCCCAAAATTTCACATTTCAATTAATATCCAATTGAACCCAATTACAAATTTGGATTGTCCAGTCCAGATCTAAGATTAGCCCTTAAAACCCTGCATCTGATCACCACTTTTTACACAAGGTACCCCACCTAAAGGCCTATGTCACTACCAAATTATACCATCATCCGAAACCTACAAGTACCCAAATCAAGTTATGATGTAGTTGCTACGACAAATCTACACGTTGTTGGGAGGCACTATTATCGAAGACCGAGAAGTTTCACTTCTAATTAGATGGGGACTTTCCCAAGCTAAGCACGAAGTACGACAAGGATCTTGGTGTGTCCACGTTGTTGAGTAGCCATCAATCAAGCACCCTAAGAATTCCATAGGGGGGTTTTCTAGACTTGACTGTGTTCGTTATTGAATTATTGTGCTTTTGCGTTGAACTTGGTTTAGGTATTTCTTTGCTGATTTTTTTTTAGTTTCAGCGGATCATCATATTGCAATCAAAATATCATATCAGGCTTTAGGGTTAGTTCGTAGGTTTGCATAATTGCATATAGGATATTGTTATTGCTTGCATGTGTTATTTCTTCTGCATTGCATCACATCTCCATTAGATTGTTTTCATCACAAAGTAAGTTAAGCAAACAATTGAGGTAGTTGTGTCCCAAAGCAAGGAAATGACATAGGTTTGGATATGCAAGGCACATGAAGGGTGGCATATAAATAGTGGTCGGTCTTAAAGTAACGATAGTCCAATGCAACATAGATGAAGGGTACAAAAGTTGGCTAGTCTGATATGAATTGCAATTAGTCCAGTCAAGGCGTCACCTAGGTGATTTCGAGCCCAAGGCCCCCAACCAGCTAGGTGTCACCTTGCTTTCATGTTGCTTTGAGCGGTGGCCTAATGTAACAGCTGCAGGTGGCGGGCAAGATTGGCGGCCATCTGAGCATCTTGGACAATGGTAGAGGGTGGTCAGGAGTCTGCTGTCGAAGCTTAGGAGTGCTATTCATCGGTCGAGGGTGCTTGCCGAATGGGGAGAATTGTGATTCACCGATCGCGGGTGCCTGTCAGATGAGGCCGATTGCTATCAATTTGGGGTGTTTGTTGGAGATGACTGCAATTTGCCAGTTAGAGGTGCTCACCTCTCTCCGTCGTTGCCCTCAGTGCTTTGGTGGCCACCAGTCATGGCCATCGATTGTTGCTTGTCTGTTGCTCGTCTGCCGCCCAACTGTCGTTGCTGTCATAATGGTGTTATTGCCCAAAGCAGCATGGGTGATGCTTTGAGAAGCAACTTCCCCTTGCTCTCTCTCTCTCTCTCTCTCTCTCTCTCTCTATATATATATATATATATATATATATATATATATATATATATATATATATATATATATATATATATATATAGAGAGAGAGAGAGAGAGAGAGAGAGAAGAATGATAAAATGCGGCGTGCGATGCGTGCGGCGTCGCACCGCAGCCGCCTGATGCACCGCTACGGTGCGTGCGATGCACGCAGCGGTGCATCAGGCGGCTGCGGTGTGACGCCGCACGCCGCATCCTAACACGCCCATATATATATATATATATATATATATATATATATATATATATATATATATATATATATATATATATATATATATATATATATATATATATGAGTCATGCTATGGTGCTGCGGATTATCATGCGGTTAACGTGCGACCACCTCCATGGTGGCCACGTGTACATTTTTTTTTTTTTGAGGGTGATCACCTACCCCTTGATGAGCCACATGTCAAAAATCAACTCATTCGAAGACCTATAGGTGCTTCAAATGTTCTCGGCTTTTTTGACCGTTCATATTTGAACGGTCAAAAAAGCCGAGCACATTTGAAGCACGTATAGGTCTTAGAATGAGTTGATTTTTGACATGTGGCTCATCAAGGGGTAGGTGATCACCCTCAAAAAAAAAAAAATTAAAAAAAATCTACACGTGCAACCATTCACTTGGCCTAACGTTAATCCGCTGCACAATAGCATTACTCTCTCTCTCTCTCTCTTTATATATATATATATATATATATATATATATATATATATATATATATATATATATATATATATATATATATATATATATATATATATATATATATATATATATATATATATATATAGACACCCCCCCCCCCCCCCCAAACATATGTATGCATTCCTTAACTAATTATGCATATGTATTATATGTTTATATTACCGTATATAGTTATATCTAATTTTGAGATCTCGCCATGTCAAACACAAATAAGAGTTATAAATATGTCATTTGAGAGTCCCAGTCGTACTAACAGATACCTAGGAAAGTTAAGCTTTGTAAGTTGGTCATGTAAATCACGTGAATGACCGACCTTATTTGTTGGGTCTTCTTGAATCTCGACATTTTGTTGGATCAAATGTATCTCGCCTGGATTGGCCCATTGATAAGCCTAAAGGACATTTCATTTATGTTGCCCATTTGATGAGAAAGATGATATAATATTTGATGGGAAGGTATGACTAAAACATTCTGTATGGCTTTGTGTCTTGGATTTTAGAGGACATGTTTGCATGGATATTTGCAGGGGTGCGTTGGCATTTGTTTATGTCGACTCTATTCATGGATGGTCGTTGTTTTGTCATCCTTGGTTTAAATTATTGTAACATGGTTAGCTAAAAAAAATTAAGGCTATTTGCTTACAAAAAGTTTAGTATTTTGCACATACTTTCTTCTGCTGACCCCCAAAAGAAGGGACAAGGCTCGATGGTTATGAGTATGTTATGCATACTTTCTTCTATATTCAATATCGATTTTGTTTATTTTTCCATACATTTATGGTCACATGGACTTGCCCAATGCAATGTTTTTGTTTATATGTGTCTGCTTTTCTTGCATAGATATGTTGATCTATTTTTAATCTGTGATTCACATAGGTGTTGTTCTTGCTGCCACTCGGAAGCATGGCATTGCGTGTCGTGAAGAGGCTAATTCAACTAACTCCATTAACAAACAAAGTATGGTTCCCCTTCCATAATATGTGATTGCTTTTCACTTTTTCAATTAGTTATTCAGTTAACAAGTTCAGTGGGTATCTATATTCTTGCTCCATTTTGTATGTTATTTTTATTGTTGATTATATAACGGATCTTTTCTTATGATACTTTTGTATGAAAAATATCCATTGGTCAACATCAAGTGGTTGGTATAAGGCTGGTTTTTTGAGTATATGATCTATATATCATTGCTTTCTCTTATCTAGTTGTACTTTATGCAGTGATATATGAACATAATGTTCAGTGAACATGTTTGTTGCATGCATTAGTCCATTCTCCGGTAATTCTGTATTGCGAACACTGCTAGCACAAGGCATGGCAAGGTAAGTGGGTTAATGTACTTAGTGGTTCATTCCTTGATAAATTTCTCTGATTGACTCAGGAGCATCTTCTGGGCACTTAAAAGTCCCAACACAAGTCTAATTATTTGACTGCTAGATGTTGCTAATGAGTCATTTTAAGTGAATTTGATAATTTAGTAAGTTTTACTGGTCTTTTGTTTTTTGAGATTTTTCTAGAATTTTCTAGCACTATAGGACTTGGTTGTATTGTAGGATACAGAAGAATCTATGGGACACTCATAATGGAAAATTTTGTAATAATTTAGCCAATCGGAGTCCTGGTTAGGTGTTTTTAGCTGTCATTATGCATCGGAAGGTATCAATTTTGAGTCTCGTTGAGTTGTTGTTATAGTTTTATAGGCTGTAGATTGGTTCTTCTAATTTCAGGTCTTTTTTGGTATTTTACCTGCACTTCAGAACTTTGGTGTATTTTTGGGTCAGTATATGGGGTATGATTATCTTTTGGCTAGTCTAGACAAGGAAGGAAGCTACAACTAGATATGATTAAGATTCCTTTTAAAACTAGCATTAATAACTCTTTTAAAAAAGAAAAGGAACGGAAAAAAGAGGGGTGGGGTTGCTATTTTCTCCCTCTTCGCATGGGAATCACTTACACAAGAAGAGAGCAATGACTCTTGTGAAATGGCTTGTGCGCATGGAAACACCTTTTAAGCCCCAATTTTTATGATGTTAAATAGAAAATAAATCCTTCAATCCCGTGACTCCTTATGTCTCTTCATTTTTCTCTTTTCTGCAGAAAACTAATGAATAGCAGAAAAAACAAGTTTCCTTTTATTGATAGCCCTACTTCTAACTAAATCATGGTCATATTTGTAGGATTAAATTCTTAGTTGATTTAGGTTTGGCTCTAGGTGAGTTCTATTTAATATATTATTTAGTCTTTCTCAATAATATATTGTTTATTTTAAGCCTTTGCATAATTTAAGAAGAGCTTGTGAGCCTTGTCATGTCTCTCTAATTCCATCTTTCTTCTCAACGTGTATGGTGTTTGTTTCTTTGTTAATTAGTATTAGAGCAAGTGGCAGGAAGGTCCTGATGCCATGGTGAGAAGAGCCCAGCTCAATGAGGTGAAAGACTGCAAAGCATATCGTATTTTTCATGTAAGAGGCTTTATTTATTGAGCTCAATGATGAATTGGACTAGCTCGTACGAAAGATGCTAAAGATCAAGCGTGACAGGGAGAAGGGATCAATTCAATTTCCCGTAGGCGATCCCGACCCTTTGAAATTTCCCGAATGGAATTTTAAGGAGAAGAAAAAACATTTCTGTAGGACCCCCACCTCCCAATGCGGAATCTCGAGTAGCCTGTTGGAGTTCGCTTCCCTTCTGCGACGAAGATTCTGAAGAGAGTTGTCCATAGAAGATCCTACGGAGGAAGGCGGAGCATCCTACGCAGTAAATGGTGACATGAGGGAATTTTTCGTCGATTAGAATTTACCTCTCCTCTTTGACAAGTCTCTTGAATAGATGCCCATGAAGGAGCCCGAGCCCGAGCCCGTAGAGGAAGCCGAGGAATTGGTTGTGGTAGAGTATAAGGAGCCCGTGATAACCATCACTGATGATCATCCATAGTCAGAGGACAACCCGTTCCTTACTAAGGTCCTGAAGCAAGCACAATCAATGTGGGAGGAATCAATATAATCAATTGTAGACCATCATATTAATTATTCAGTTCAGCAAATTCAAATGGTGGTGGAGACTAGTGAGCAAAGTGCTCTTTCAATGAAGACATCCTCTTAAAGATTAAGTTTGTAAGCCTTCACTGGTTTTGGGATACGATGGAACCTCCATCTCAGAAGCCCCATCAAACCATCGTAGAGCATATGTTTGGAAGATCTGGTACAGACACTTAACGGAAGTTGCTTACTATTCTGTGACAATAAAAGTAATTCCCAAGTGGTCATTTCAAGTGGGTGTTTATTGCCCGTTGCTATAGAACTCATCTACATCAAGATCTTGAATAGAGTAGAGTTTTCTCACTTGAGAAATCTAGTGCAGAGCATCTAGGGGGGGGGGGGGGGGGGGGGTTGTTCAAAGTCCAAAATTTTGTATGATTTTGGTAATCAGAGGTCTGGTTAGGTGGGATTGTCTTACGTGTCAATTTGGAGTCTAGTCAGTTTTATATATTCTAAATCGTTAGGTGTCAATTTTGACAACAGTTTAGGTCTCGGGTGTATTTTTGGGTCGATTTAAGGGGTATGCTAGTCTTTTAGTTGTTAAGTCTAGATAAGGAAGCTAAAATTGGATAGAATTAGGATTCCTTTTAAAACAAGCATTAGTGATTGCTAAAAAAAAGAAATAAATAAGGAACCATGCATAGCTCCACTGAAGATAATATGGTTTCTCTCTCCTTGTGGGACCACCCACCCGGGGAGAACCGTGACTCCTCTCCCATGAAAAGGCTTGTTGGTTCCCCTCTTCTTTGGTATGTAAACTTTTTAAGTCCCAACTTTGACTTTTTTTAACAGGAAATAAACCCCCCATTCTGTGAGTCGTAATTCTCTTCTTTTACTTCTTTTCTTTCTTTCGTTCTTGTAGAATACAAGATAGTAGCTCTGAAATACACAGAATAATAAAGAAAACTAGCAAAACAAGTTCCCTTTTATTGGTAGTCCTATTTCTAATCAAAATGTGGTCATATATGTATCATCATAGTACTAGTTGGTTTAATTTGTTTTTTTATTAGTAAAGTGGTTAATTTCAGCCATTGCTGAGATTTAGAAGACCTCGTGAGCCTGCTCATGTCTCTCTACTTCCCCCTCTCGTCGTGGATTGTGTTTTTTTCTTCGTTGGGCGTGGAAGGGAAGGGGATGTTAATGTTTGGTGCAGAAAATAATTTCCTAAAGATGGCTGATTTGAGAGATATTGATCAATTACCTTTAGAGGAACAACACCTACATTAAAGACAATTTAAAAGTGGTTAATCAAGTAAGTTAGAGAGAGAGAGAGAGAGAGAGAGAGAGAGAGAGAGAGAGAGAGAGAGAGAGAGTCCTTGTGTGAAGCAATGGTGAGTGGAGTTTGTAATTCCTTTCCCACATAAATGGGAACCCTTTACTCTCCATGAGTTCTTTCCATACAAGGTTCCTATTCTTAATCCCAATTTGTGGGTTATTTTCAGAACAAACAAGTCCCATGGCCCATCTTTTTACTCTCTTATAATTTATTATTTTTTCTCACAGACTAGTATGGCTACTCTCCCTCCTGTACGTAAGGGTCCATCTATGCCTTTTGCTTCCAAGGCTAAATAGGAATTTGATTAATTACGGTAAGTCTTCTTTTTTCTTTTTTTTTCCCACTCTATGCTCAAAACTAACAAGCCTAATATTCAGAAGTTTCTATACCCTATATATAAAAGAGGTACATATTTACCAAAAAAAGTGAGGCAACATCCGTTTTATCAGTTCTGAGCATTTTGTTCTACACGTCTTTCTGTTGTTCTCTGTGAAAGCATTGATTTTATTTTCTCTTTGGGGTCGCCAAAGAGAATAAATATACTAATCATAGGAATTTTTCTTTCTTTTGCCATCCTGATGTGGCATGATCACTGTCGTTTGTTACACTTAGCCCTGACTGGTGAATCACACTCGACCCCGACCGACTTGCAAAGGGGCGACTGTGATCAGATGCCACGTCAGGTTGGAAAAAAAACTAGGAAGATAGGTTAGATGAAGAGCGATGCTCGTATTTAGCCTGCAGATGCGGTGTATCGTAGTCATAGAAAGATAATTGATGTAATTTTATTTGTAAAAGTTAGATGAATAGCTTTGCTCTTATTCAGTCGGCTGATGCGGTGTACCACAATCATATAAAGATAATAGGTTTTTTTTCTTTCTATTATTGTACCTAGTCATCCGATGCAATGAATCGCACGTAAGTTATCTTAAGTTATAGTCCGTGACGCGCTAACTGAATATTCTTTCAAAGAAATCGTGCTAATTTTCTCAAGTAATAAAAAACTAGGATAGCTTCTTGTTTGTATTAAAGCCTACATACATTCGGGAAATTGCCTTTCTTTGCTCCTCCGATGTAAATAGTTTATCAAAGTAGTGTTTCAATGTCAAACTTGATATGAGTAATAAACATATGGTGCTGACACTAGGTCATCCAAACGCATTCCCCATATGTGTTGATAGTTGACCTCCCTTTCACACAGGTTCTGATTGCCTATCAACTTCGCATACCCTGATGCAATATGATTAATTTTGTGGTTGTTTTTCAATCTGAATCACTGGGTTCAGTATTTGTCGTGGTCCTCGTGGAAGTATTCTGCTACTTCTTTACTAGCTTAGGTCTATGTGTGCCGAGTTCAATCACTGATCTGAGTAAATATGACTGTAATAGGTTTAGTTTTTGAAGATTGATTCTTGAGCAAGAGCAATTTATTGATATCACTCACTTTCTTGACTGACTTGTCTGGTAATTTGCAGGCCAACGTGGAGCACATTGATCGTTTTACTGAGGAGTTTGAAACTGGAGATCATGAAGGTGAAGATGACATAAATGGTGTGAGTTCAAAAACAGGGAAACCTGGAAAACCTGCAGACTTTCAAGTTCTATTTGGTGGAAATAACAACGATCACTTCATGATGGGAATAAAGTTTACAAAGTGAGTATTCTCATAGTTTTTGTTGTACTAGTTGTTCCACTTTTTTCTCTTGATAGTACTCTGGTGGAAGTATAAGGATTTAGCTTATTATTTTTGTCATGATGCCTATTTTAAGAAGTGCCTGCAGATACTGTTGGTATATTTTGAATATGAAAGGTTGATTTTTTGGGGGTATTTACCCAAGAGTGAGTTGTTGGGAGCGCCTTATTAGTCCTACATTTCTTAGGCAAAAGAAGGTAGACAAAAGGTCTATTGTCTATATGACTCATGGGAATCAACTACCATGGTTCGATCCATCAAAGTGGAGTGAGGCACCACTACGCGCAACCATGTGCACGATGGGTATTTGGCATTTAGGCGTGGACATCATCGCCAAGAGCTGTGGACTTTTTCTTTTTCCCATATCGAGACATGATTACAACAGTTCGACCTTGGGACTGAACCGACTCGATTCAGGCGATACAATAAGACATACCAAATCGATTCAGGCTAAATTGATCAAATCTTCAGTTGTTGAAACTCTATTTGGATCGTTGATCTCGAGGCTCCGATTGAAGCAGATCACACCCATCGAAAGGTCTATAAAGAGACTCAGGCCTATTTTTGAAAAATCTTGTGTTCTCTCCTTTCCTTGTGCTTGAGTGATTGGTGTCATTGGTTCTCTGTTTCCGAGTATTCCTGGGTTGAGGTCAGAGTGTGCGTACTCTGAACCGAATATTTTTATGGAGTTCCACTGTATTCTTACGGCGACCTTTCTCACAAGCCATTGTGCTCTTGCAGCTTTTACTATAAGGGAAGAAATGATGTCCTAAAGGCATCGATCTGGATTGAGCCTTGAACCTTTCACATCATTATATTGCCTTCATTTCTTCTCTTCCTCAATGATTATCAAATTGTTTCTGAAAATTTTTGGACAATATTTTTCTAACTGATATTCGATGGAGGCTTCAACCATTCACTCTAATCAAGTAACAATAAACTAGGATCTTGTTTGCCTTGATCATTTCGCCAGCCAGAATTTCACCCCTGGCAACAGAAGGTTCTCTTCTTCCTGACAACTTGAAGCTTGCCTACATTCCAGAAGAAGATCTCGAGACCATTTTGGAAGCGACAACAGAAAACACTGAAGAACCAAAGGAAAATCGTTGCACTTGATAGGCAAATGATTTTCGATACAAAGGCCACATCCTGAACGTGTTGTCCATCTCCATCTATGACATCTGTCGTATTGTTGGATATGTAATGGAATTTTAGACCGCAGTAGAATAAAAGTACAAAATCAACAAGGCATGTAATTAAAAAAAAATTATTAGCAACTATATAGATATTGCATTATCAATGACAAGCCTCTTCTAGCTCAAGTACATGAACTTCAATCGGATGGTGTTCAAAAAATCAGCAGCATAGACCTGCACGAAGGTTTTCAAGTTGGAGTTATTATCACGAAATTATCTTCGTTCTGGAATAATTTCAAGAAGATACTAATTCATTAGGAGAGGAAGTATTCATTAAAATATCTCCAATGTCTTCTTTGCATCAACTCGGATTCGAGATATGAAGAGTGATCAACTAGAATCGTTAAAGCATAGTTATGGATGACAAACCCAAGCATTCCAAAATAAAGCATAAGCCAGATACCTTATTCTGGAAGAAATCAAATAGAAACAAGAAGGGGAAGGGTTACTACTGTGACAAGCCCGATCATTCTGCATGTGATTGCTGAAATAAAAAAAAAACTCTTTAAGAATCGAAATCGTGCAAACATGGCTGCAATATGATCGAAGATAAGCTTGTTGCAGCAGTGTCCGAGGCTAATGTTGTGTGCATTGATGATGGATGGGGGCTTGATAAAGGGTGAACGTTCATATTTGCAAGGATTGTAAGCTCTTCAAGATTTGCGAACATTCTAGTGACGAAAATGGAGCCGAGGTTAAGAACATCATCACCAACATGGCAATATCATAGGAAAAGGCACGATCAAAAGCTTGAAACTCAGACTCGACTCGAAAGTCAACCGAGTCAAGTAAACTTGGTCCGACTCGGCCAAATAACTCGTTAATAAGAGGCTTCAAGTTGGTGTATGAGTCTGATAAGTTTTTATTATCCAAAACTACGATATTTGTTGAAAATGGGTACTCTTGCTATGGGATGATCAAGTTGAATCTAATAAATACATATTCTATTTACTCATTCCATTTGTGGCGTGGACCGTGGTAGATTAGGGCATGTTAACTATGGTTCTATTTGTAATATGACTAATATAGGACTAATTTCAAAATGCAACATTGACAATTTGAGCAATTGTTGCATACATGTTCAATCTGAGGTTATTAGGAAATCTTTTAATTGTATCGAACTCATACATAGTGGTGTAGATGATTTGCATAATGACGCAGTTAGAGATGAGAACAAGTACTTCCTTAGCTTTATTGATGAGTACTTTAGATACACCTATATATGTCTGTTAATCTCAAAATGGGGTTTATCAAAATTCTTAATTTTTAAAGAAGTTGAAAAAATTTCATAAATAAAATCTTAGATACACTGATATATGCTTATATATGCCTAAACATATGGAGTCGTTTTCGTAGTGTACCGATTCACTAAGGTTGGGTTCTTTGGGGCAGAAATGGGGGGTGGAAATGGATCCACCTGCTGACTTCATTTTCATTTTCATTGTTCGTTCCATTTTAAGTCAGTGGAAACAAATCCACCTGTGGACTTCATTTCCTTCCAGCGAGCCTACTTCATTTCCTCTCTAATTTGGACGGAAACCTTATTTCCTTAAGTCGGGTGGAAATGGCTGATAAAACAGATTTCCTTCCTCTCCATTACTCACTTAATTTCCTTCCTCTCAAAAGAACATGGAGTGGAAATGAATAGATGAAACATCTTTCCTCACTTAATTTCTTTTCTTTCGGAAGAGCAAGGGAAAGAAAATGAAGTCTATGGACATATAAGTAAGTGGAAATCATTTCCGTTTCCTTGAAGTGGGAGGAAATGAAAAGAACGCACCATAGCATACCATTGAGTCATTTTTTTATTAGCTTAACAACACCGAGACCCTATTGCAGCTGATGCTACTGAATCTACTACTTTATTTTTGGTACCAACGATTAAATTTTTTTCCCCCTACTTGCTGCATCAAAAACGAAATTGCATGCTTAAAAGTTAGAGACCAACGTCTTGGGGCTAACATGGGATCCGCCCAAGGACCTACCTGTTTAGGTAAATATCCAATGTGTTCCCTGACCGTCGAGGTTATTTTTGGAGGAGACATCGTCCAATCAAATAACCTCGCATATTCTTATTGTACGGCCTTTTCACCTAGTCATCTGCTGTAAATATTTTTGAATATAGCTGACATCAACAAAAGGTGTTGATTTTTGCTGTTGGTCTGACCTTTCTTTGATATATTCCGCTAGAAAGAGGAGTTACAAAACCGGTGCTACATTAATTAATACTCAACCATACAACAAACTACTCTTAGACACAAGTATCAGTCTATACTCATGAATCATGATTGCAGTTGGGTGATGGATTGTGCCGTCATAAGTTGTTTACATTTATATAGAAACACATGTATTTAGTCAAAACACATGAAATTCAGGTAATTAGTTACATTTTTGGTTTGTCAGGATGTGAAGCTAAAAATAGTTTGTTTTTTCCCCACTACACAAGGTAGATGGATAAAGTTAATAAACAATTACGGCAAAATAAACCAACATCAAGCTGTGCTAAACAAAAAATCTAGACTAGTTGCTAGTGTTGAGCCTCGTCACAATATAAAATGAAGCACTTTTCTAAAATGGGTAGATGTAAGAACAACTGACGAGCACACCCCCCTAATTTTTCATCACATACAAGGGAACTTTGGCCTCTATATGAAATATTATTATTTAAATCGCTTGATAAAAATTTATTTGTTATTAAGCCTTAGTACATGTTCTACTTTGAAGTAGTTGAAAATGATTATTTTCTTGTTTCTGGTTTTGTAGGAGGAGCATAAAGCTATACAGTGATTTTTATTCTTCAGACGTCATAGTAGCATCTCCTCTTGGATTGATTACTGTAAGTCTTTCTTTATGTAAATTCTGCTTCTGGGATTTATTAGTAGCCTCACATATTCAATTTGTCTTTGGACTATTCCAATATATTTTCCTCTTTACTCTTTCGGAAGAACCTAGTTGCAACTGGAATGCAGCAAATTGCTGCAAAACATCTTATAATTAGTACTTTTTTGACTAGCTAAGTTACTGATATAAGCACCAAAAGGTCCTTGTGTTATAATCTTCATTTATAGAGCCACCGATGTCCTGTGTTGTTTAGTACAAAATGGTACACGCCCATGGAGGGGTACAAAATGGTACACATATTCTTGTAATATATGTGTTGTGTTCATCGGTGGTTGCAGGCTCCTAGTCGTGCGACCTGGTTGTAAGTTTTACAGCATGTCAGCCCCTGGATTAAAACTGATCCAAGATTCCAAGGGCATGCTGCGTACCTTGCAAAATTCTATTGAGAACATGTTTGAGGGCATCAGGAAAAAAAGGATCCTGCGCCCCTCCCTCGCATGAACTTCTTACTCTTGTGCCTATCAATCCGTCTCACGATCGAATCAAAACTCCGTGGTAGTGATCTCCACCTCCCCTATCAGCGAGTCGCCCGCATCTAATCAATTCTCCTACCCCATTGGTGACCTCTTCCCAGCTGAGTTTCCTCCTCCAACCAAATCGATTTCCATCAGAGCTCAACCGGATCAACTACCGATGATCCGATATCGCCTCCAACCACCGGAGATCCCTGATCTCGTCCACCCAGCAGAAATCTGAGATCGTCTTCTACCCAAAGGCATGCCAACTCCTCGGCGATCCGATATCCACTTAAACTAGTGTTTTGTTAATTTTGATTTTTTGATATTTTGAGTGAATAGGAGTGAAGTGTTGCTGTTACAACTGAAGTTATTTTATTGTTGAATTTTTCTTTGTTTTCTTTTGGTTCATGAGAATATTAGTAGTTCAACTTGAAGTGCCCAGATAAGGTTGCTCAAGTCTTTGTTTCCGATGAGAATCCGGCCGAAATGGCTCCAATCGGGCCTCCAAGGAAGAGAAATGGAGTACAAGAGGGTTTTTCTCCAAAAAAAACACTAGACCCTAAGCTCAAAAGAATGAAAATGAGTACAAAGACCCATATAAAAGACCTTCGAATAAGTTTTGGCTGGCTCGGGTGGGTTCGGGATAGGTTTCAATCCGAAACTGCTCAAAACCTACCCAATCTTAAGCCAATCCTTGGCTAAAGCAGGGGGGATAGGTTACGGTCAAAACGGATCGGTTTCAGCCGAAACTCCAAACATTGGTTTCTTCAACTAACTAACTAAGCAACAACGGGAACATCATCTTATTACCGACATAAGTAGAACAATGACGGTATACTAAGAGCTCTGAGTAAAGAGGGTAATCATGGTTTCAAAGCAAAATGTTGTTTATTTATTTTTTATTCCTTTATTGTCATATTTTTGCAATTTAAATTTCCCAGGACTGTCTTGTGGCTGTAAAGTGCCTCTTCCACATATGTTTTAATGCCGCACAATAATGAATTGTTGATAAATGATTGACTGATTTGAATGTGTATGGACGGAAGACTGATTTGTTGGTTTTGCCAGAAAATTGGGGAGGCTGAGGTTGAAAAGGAAAAGGATGTTGACTATCTATCCTCTATAGAGGTCAGTCATAATTCTGATATATTACATTCATTCTACTCTCAAACTTCATTCTTTTTGTTGATACAATAAAAATAAACATATGTTCTATTGAATGGACAGATATTGATCATTGATCATGCGGATGTGATAGCTTTGCAAGTAAGGCTGACAAGTCTCATTCACTTGGCTTGATTTTCTTTACTTCATGTTATACAAAAAATATTAACTCATGTCATACTATGGAAAACTTGCAGAATTGGTCCCATGTGAATACTGTTGTTGAACAATTGAATCGTACACCATCTAAACAGCATGGAACTGATGTCATGCGCATAAGGCAGTTGTATGTTCTAATTTATTATTGACGGATTTATGTTAATATTTTGACCATTTAACTTATATTCATTTCAGCTTGATTTGGCACACACGCACTTAATGGACATATATTCACACTTGCATTTTGTTTCGGTGGCGGCTTTAGCCACACGATGAGTTCTCTTGGTAATTGGTTCAACATTAGCAAACAACTTTATGCGGATTTCAGTGCACAAGTAAAAAAAAAAGGACTATTTCCTGTTTATTATTTTAAATGATACGACTCTTGTTCTAGTAGGATTATGTCGAAAAAATTCTAAGTTGTAAATTAAGTTTGGGATGTTTTAAGTTAATTAAAATTGGTTGTAGGTTTATCTAGGAGTCCTATTATGCACATGTAATAGGGTTACAAATTTCATCTTTGGAATCCTTGATGAATTGGAAACCCGAATGAGTCAAATTGATGGGTGCAGATGCTAAAGAAAACCCAAGTGCTGAATTTAAAACATTTAAATATAGATTTCAGCACGCTTGATTCAAATTTCAGCAAAGACTATCGCCACAGATCATCATTCAATCATGCCCAAACATATTTAATTTAACAAAGTAATAAAACTGACATGATAACTATTAATTCCAGATTTTAATAAACAATTCCAGCAATAAAGGAAGAACAATATCTCAAACATAAGCCAAAGTCTCAAAGATAAACATTGATCTAAACGATAATAAACCTAATAGATGAGATTCTTCAGAAGCCAATAGTTTGAAACCCTAACTGAAAATCAGCAATAAGGCCGGATTGGAAAGGAAGATTTATCACATGAAAGTATCGAGGGACGATTTCAAACCGTGCTTTAGTCAATACCGGCCGCTATCAGAAGCTTCGTTGTTGCAGATGAAGGGGCGGAAGAGGAGGTGTGGTCCGGAAGAAAAGGATGAAGAAGCCGAGACGATTTGATCGTTGGAGGATGGATGATCTCCGCGTCGATCTCCCGCGAAGTCGTGGACGAAGGTGTGGTGACGAGGTAGAAGCTTGCGGAGGGAAGAAGAAGACTGGATGCAGAATGATTCTTCGGAAGATACGTCGAACAAGCGATCTCGCTTCTCCGTCTAGGGCTTCAATTCAATATTCATCGTCCCTTCATCAATTAGGGTTTGTAAGATTTATAGAGAGGGAACGATCAAAGAAACAAAAAAGGAAAGGAGAGAGAGGCGTCCGCACGGGTAGGGAGAGAGGAGGACGCGGGCACGCTTCCCAAGGCGTGCCCGCGCGGGTATGTCCGCAGGAAGAGAGGACCGGCAGGGTGAGGGGTTCGGTTAGGGATTTTGGCTCCTTTTGAATCTCATCCATTGAGATTTTAGTCGACTTAAGATCCTACGGCTAAAAACTAAACATAGAAACGAGTCAGTTCGGCATCTGTGGCTCGAACCGGATGCGAACATGGCTCGCACCTACCCAAACCAGAAATAAAAACATAAATAACTTACGATCCGTCAGTCGGATTGATAGAAGATAAAAACCAAAGTCATAGATAATCAAACGAGCTTTCCACTGATGCAGACGGATTGGCGATCGGCTTCCTGGATCTCCGTAGAGAATGAAAATACGCCATCAGCTGTCAAAATCTGCACGTAGGGCTCGTTTGCATCAAGTCCCCCGGACTCAAAAGAACTCGACTCCTGTCGAGCAAGGTCCTGGATCCGGTGGGGGCTCTCCTGGAAGTAGCCGCAACCTCTGCGTATACTCCAACTGCTCTCCCGGGTCCGGTGGCCAAGTAATCAGCCTCAAGTATGTAGTGACTTCATCTGGCATTCCCTGCCCATCAATGCCAAGCGAAGACTTGAAAGCCAAAACCAACATCCTCCTCGGCACGGTAAGATCGTCAAGATACTCAGATAATTTCATGTGATAATAGGGAGATAGGTTGACATGAAACTCAAAAGACATATGAAAGGAAAGGCCGCGGGAGCATAATATGTTGCGGGTCATCGGCTTGCACAATAAGCTATGGTTTCTTTGAAAGGCCATGGGGTACGGGTGCAATATGTGTTGCTCAAAGTGGCCTGCGCACGTGGCAAAACAAGTGGATTCTAGACTAAGAAGATATGTCATGCAATCATTGTCTGGATGCAGTGAATAAAATAAGAAATTAAATAACTTAACAAGCCACTTGTTATTACTTCGAAAAAGTAAAAATGATGGGCTTTTTGAAATCTGAAAGCATGGCTCATAAGTACCCTGCATCGAAAGGTGATCAAACGTGGCAAAATCTTTTTTAATGTTTAACTTAACACTTGGACGATAATATGGATGCATATATGAATGGTCTGTGAATGTAAAGATGTCAGGCAAATGATAAATGCGAGTGCAATTGATGACTACCGACTCTAAATGCGATGTGCATGCGATGGAATGTAATATGTTGTCTAATCCTTTCTCAATTGTTAGTGAATCAGATGAACACCTTACTAAATTATCTACGAATGGTGGAATGGGAGGGCTCTGACTCAGAAGAGCTTGAGGTGCGTGGGAACGGTGTCTCCTAAAGCACGTGGGCCATAAGGTGACGTTGATGCCGTCCTTGAGGAAAGTATAGGTATTGGCTTTCCCATGATGTAGTGCATCGCGGTCGAACTGCCATGGACGCCCAAGGATAATATCAGCAACTTCTAAAGGAAGGACATCGCACCAAACCTCGTCTCGATATTGTAGCCCAATCGACAACTTTGCCAAACAACAATGAGTCACTAATTTGCTCGTGGTGTTGTCTAGCCAAGATGTTTTGTAAGGGTGAGCCAATGGTTTGACTTTCCATTTCTTGCTCCTAACTACCCTTTCATTGATTAAATTGGTGGTGCAACCTCCATCTATCAAGACACAAAGGTCCATGCCATTGACAGTGCAGATTGTTCGGAATAGCTCGAACCTCTGGTTCTTGCAATGTGGCTTTGGGGGTCCTCCACAGAGCTCGTGTAACGCTTTAGGTGCTTGGGGTGATGGAGACTGGTGAATAACTAATATTAGTGCAGTCACGTCATCCCCCTCCAAGACTAACTCATTGAAGTTTTCGCTCTCAGACTCATGACTATCCTCTTCATTATCCGCAAGATTTGTTTGTGGATTGAATTGACGTCGAGGACAATCGGCTGACTTGTGACCCGGCTGGTTGCACTTGAAACACTTTATCATGCTCGGGTTGGTTCCTAAGACTCCTTTACCCTTCTCAATGGGTGTGGGAACTGTACCAGCTACAGGGGAAGGTCCAGGGAGTGCTCTACTAACAGATCCGGATGGTGCCCTAGTGTTGTCATATCGTCGGGACGCAGATCGGGAGTGGTGAGACTCAACTTTCTTAGCCCGATGGTGTGCATCACTGACCTGATACAAGTCATGAAGGGACACCACCTCTTGAATTGAGGGCTTAAGACCATTGACATACCTAGCGACGCTCTGCTCTTCATCTTCATGCAGATCATTGCGGGCTTGGAGCTTGTAGAATTCATTGGTGTAATCATCCACCGATTTGCTCATGTGTGTCCAAGTGGAAATCATATCTTTTCCCTTTCTACCCCTAGTGGTCTGCAACTGTTTCCACCAGATCAGTGCATGACCTTTCAGTTTGAGACTAACAAACTTGACTTGTTTGTCGCGGGGAATTTCCTTCCACTCAAAATATTGGTCGATTCTCTCGGCCCACTCTAGGAACTCTTCAGGAGCCATCCTACCTTCGAACTCAGGAATTTCGATTTTGATACCCTGATCCCAGCCCCAATGGGATTTCGTTTTCCTATGAGTTTTTCTACTTCGCCTATCAGACCCGTCAGAGGAACTGACGCTGTCACCTCCTGGCTCAAGATCTAACTACGCTCTGGAGACGCTCTAGTCTTGTGCTCTCGATGGGGTCGAGGTGGATTTTGGGAATTGGTGAAGGCCAAGGTCAAGGCTTTGATTTGGGTCTGTAGCCTATCCATGTGTTCTTGTTGCCTTATGAAGGCATTTTGCCAAGTGCGGGGTGGGGAAGGTCCAGCTATTATAGATTCTCTAGAAGATGCTATCGATTCACCTCAGAGAGAGGGTTGATCCTAATATGGATGCGCTCACGCGGGATGCTTGTTACTAATTAATGCAAGACACAAACTAAAATGACAAGAAGGAAAATAAAAAAAAATTTCAGCAAGCACACAAGGATGCAAATGATGCAAGAGGACCGGCCGTTGCGTAAGAACGCGACGACTAGTGCTGAATTTAAATCCTACTATCTTCTTAGTAATGCTCTGATACCAACTTGATGGGTGCAGATGCTAAAGAAAACCCAAGTGCTGAATTTAAAACATTTAAATATAAATTTCAGCACGCTTGATTCAAATTTCAGCAAAGACTATCGCCACAGATCATCATTCAATCATGCCCAAACATATTTAATTTAACAAAGTAATAAAACTGACATGATAACTATTAATTCCAGATTTTAATAAACAATTCCAGCAATAAAGGAAGAACAATATCTCAAACATAAGCCAAAGTCTCAAAGATAAACATTGATCTAAACGATAATAAACCTAATGGATGAGATTCTTCAGAAGCCAATAGTTTGAAACCCTAACTGAAAATCAGCAATAAGGCCGGATTGGAAAGAAAGATTTATCACATGAAAGTATCGAGGGACGATTTCAAACCGTGCTTTAGTCAATGCCGGCCGCTATCAGAAGCTCCGTTGTTGCAGATGAAGGGGCGGAAGAGGAGACGTGGTCCGGAAGAAAAGGATGAAGAAGCCGAGACGATTTGATCTTTGGAGGATGGATGATCTCCGCGTCGATCTCCCGCGAAGTCGTGGACGAAGGTGTGGTGACGAGGTAGAAACTTGCGGAGGGAAGAAGAAAACTGGATGCAGGATGATTCTTCGGAAGATACGTCGAACAAGCGATCTCGCTTCTCCGTCTAGGGCTTCAATTCAATATTCATCGTCCCTTCATCAATTAGGGTTTGTAGGATTTATAGAGAGGGAACAATCAAAGAAACAAAAAAGGAAAGGAGAGAGAGGCGTCTGCGCGGGTAGGGAGAGAGGACACGGGCACGCTTCCCAAGGCGTGCCCGCGGGAAGAGAGGACCGACCGGGTGAGGGGTTCGGCTAGGGATTTTGGCTCCTTTTGAATCTCATCCATTGAGATTTTAGTCGACCTAAGATCCTACGGCTAAAAACTAAACATAGAACGAGTCAGTTCGGCATCTGTGGCTCGAACCGGATGCGAACATGGCTCACACCTACCCAAACCAGAAATAAAAACATAAATAACTTAAGATCCGTCAGTCGGATTGACAGAAGATAAAAACCAAAGTCATAGATAATCAAACGAGCTTTTCACTGATGCAGACGGATTGGCGATCGGCTTCCTGGATCTCCGTAGGGAATGAAAATACGCCATCAGCTGTCAAAATCGCACGTAGGGCTCGTCTGCATCACAAATACTCTTGCATATATATAAGGACCCCATGGTCCACTTTCCATGTAACTTTTATGCCTTATACATTGGTCAATAAAATAATTACTGGTTTTCATCATCTTCTTTGTGTTCATCACTTTCTTCATGTGATTCGAAGACCTTGGAGTGTTTCCATTGTCCCGGAGCAGGTCCAGGAGGGTTTGAAGCTTTATTTATTATCATCTTCTTGTTCTTCGCTCTCTTTTTCAAATTTCTGCGCAATACCCTAAATATGCAGCTACATGACATCTACATCCAATCGCCATCAAATCCTCATGAAACTCATCACAATACAAGCCCTTTTTCGACTTTGTACAAATACACAAATGTTGAACCTAATCCGTCATTAATCCTTATCAAAACTTAATCCAAAGCCTTTGAAACTTTACCCTCTTCTAAGCTGTATTAGTCCTTAGATTTTTTCCCCATCAAAACCCTAACGTTTCATCACCAAAACCCCCAATCCCGAGCCAGTTTTATAGGTCCATGTTGCTTTATCGATAGCCAACACCATGCATCATTAATGGGAAAAAAAATATTGTGTCCATGTTCTCAAGGTTTGAAGAGGAAAAAGTCGAAAGACATATAAGGATTATTCATATAAGAGTGATGATGATGTAGATGGTTAGGTGATTCAGATGAGTAATTTTAATTTTTTTTTCTTGGGATATGTGGTTGTGAAATGTTCCAAAAATAATAGATTATCTAATATGGTTATATTTATGCTTATGTTATTTGTTTGAATTTATGGCTATGATTGGGTTATGTTGCTCTTGCTGATATGTGATTAATATTTGCAACATATAATTGTTGTGGTTGATGTGTGATTCCTATTTGTTGCTATAATAATGGTTTTGTAGTTTACCATACGCTCTGGATCATACCAATTATCAAATAGTATTATTTCGACCATATCTATCTCTAGAAATTAAATTTTATTATGCATAAAATCACAAATTACTTATGTATATATATGACTTATATTTATTTAATATATTTAATTTTGATCGCCTAGGCGCTGCCTTGCCTAGGCAGACCAAATCGCCTAGGCATCGCCTTGACGCCTTAACTACACTGTTGAACACTGGTCCTAAATTGTTTGCATCTTCGCTCTTTAAGTAGATCCAAGGGATATTATTAAAACCAGTTCGGGACGATTAAACCAAATAGGTTCGAGTCAAGTGCGAACAACCTTCGCACCTATGCTAATCAGAAATAAAGTTGTTTATAACTTAAGATCCACAAGTCGGATCAAGACGAAATAGAAAGATAAAACATAGATAATGAAAACACGAATCCATGGAAACCGACAAATCTCCGATCGGGCTCCTGGATTTTCATGGGGAGGCAAAATATGCGATCAGCTATCGAAATTCTGGGGGCTGACCTCACCTACATCAAAACATAACCAAAATGACATCATAGCAAGCCTACCAATAGTTCAACACCTCGACGTAACCTAGAATTTCATCCAATAGTTGCATTGGCATCAAAGGAACAATTTAACTGTTGAATTCGGTTGTCGTATCCTAAGCTGAACTAAATCTCCATCCTCTCAAGCCGAATAACCATAGAAAGAGTGAAAAACTTTTCAAATTTTGTGTGATTGCCCACCCGTCCTGCATGACAGACACGTAACCACACACCAACATAAGGTACTTGTTCTCATACTCAGTTTACCTATGCAGTATTTTAAGTATCGTTATCAATGTCGTTATTGGGGGGTATCGTGGATTTATCGCTCACGTATGCCATTATCACTACAAATTGGGGAAAAGGGTATGAAAATGGGTTAAATGAAGGATTTTGGGGGGGGGAATTTTTTATATATCCTTTTAGGATGTATTGATATACCATTATGACAAAAAACATACAAAAAACAACCATTTATTCTAGGGGACATTCAATTGAGGCTCTATAGATGATTCTATGAGCTATCTGGCACTTTTGATGAACTGTCAGACACTTTACAATACAGTTGTGAATTAAACAATCACAATAAGATAACAAACACTACGAAAGATGATAAATATCTAGCAAATGGCATAATCCATTACTCAATCTCATAACTTATAAACATAAGGCATATCACAATCAATAAAATATAAAACATAATAATCATCTCACATACTCACAATATATGAAAGTGACACAGTTACTTGATAAACATGTTGAATCACATCAAACTTAATGCATAGTATATTTATCATCTAATTTTATCAAAGATTTTAAGAAACAAAAAAAAGAGACTTGAAAATATATCTAAACTTTGAAATTTTATAAAATCCCCAAATCCATGAAGAGAAGCCCCATATCCATCAAGAACAAGTTATTGATGCGTTAGATTTGGCTTAGAGAACCAAATCTAACAAAAAAGGGAAGAAAATGGTGTGGAAATGGTGAAAAAGCTCTCTACGGGCGAACTTGGGCGACTTCAGCAAAAACTGGGCGACTTTTACCTCTTTTCATATAAGCATATGGGTAATCTTGGTGATAAATTGGTGGATATATCAGTGATTTGTGCGATAAATCGACAATATGGTCGATATATCATCAGTAAATACTAAATAGGCGAGTTTTCTCCAGAATCGCGGAAACATGGGAATTTGGGGTTTCGTATCGCCACCTGGTGATAAAGTTATTTATCGGCGATTTATTGCCGATCGTCGAGCCGTCGGCGATATTTAAAACCATGTGCCTATGTGAGGGGCCCTTGCCTCTTTAAAGTAGTATTTCTCCATTCTTTCTCAAAATTTATTTCTTTACAGGCTCTTATTCACATGGAATATGAAATTTCATGCTTAATTGTGTATGGATCACTTTATATTTATGACCAACATTCTTGCATCACAAATATAATTAAATATTCAGTTATTTTGAAATGAGAGTGGGTTATCATGTTTTCTTTAATGTCAAGATGAACTTCCCTTTAATGCTGTCAATGATGTAAAAAAAAATTCATTGATTTTGCTTCATGATTAGGTATCTGGATGGGCATGCATGCTTTTACAGACAAACAATACTATTGGGTTCTTTTCTCAATCCAGGTATGGATGCTCAATATTGGGTTTTTAAATATTTTCGGCCATTGTTTTAATTGAAAAGAAAGCAAACTGTTATAATTGTTAAATTTGAAATTGTTTAGTGTTTGTTTGTATTATTATGTACATCCATATATATCTTGCAGGAGAGATGGTTTGGTTTCTACTTGTGTGTGTGTGTGGAAAGTTCTCTAATCTGCCATAGTACCTGTCGAACATGTAGAAAACTTAAGGAAGATTAAAAGGGATGAAACCAATGTTCGCAGAATAAAGATAGCTCTTAGGCATATAGTAAATGTTTCGAAGGTTATTTGTTCAATGGGGAACTAGTAACAGTCCATTCTTAATGATCCAGAGTGGAGATGTTTTGTTAGTCTGATCAGAAGTTCAAAAGAAGAAAAAACCCTAGAAAAGATAATAGATTGCTTAGGCTTGTAATGGTTACATCTAAGTTAGACATCCATGAGTAATGATATTTTTATAGGAATGTGAAAGCAGAGATAAGAGGATGAGCACACTCATTGGTGAATTTTGGTAAATTTAATAAATGGATCCTAAATTTGAATTGTGAAAATGAGCCTGATATTAGGAGTGCACTCAAGAAGACCGAGATTGAGAGTTGTTATTCCTTGTATGTTTATGATGGGGACATCGAGCAACGCCCATGGCGCGTGTACCAGCGCAGGAGGCGCCACCTGAGCCTATGGCTCTGATCAGGCATTCAGAACCATCATGGTTGTTTTCGTTGTTGCATTGTGTTATTTAGTCCCACCTCGATTTCCGGGGATTTTTGTTTGCTGTTGCAGGCCTTTATATAGGCCTGCCCATTGGTCATGTAAGACTATGCAATGAATAAGAAATTTTTGTTTTCCTCCACATGTGTGTTGAGAGAAACCAGAGTGAGGTGTGTGAAACCCAAACCCAAATCCAAACCCTAGGCGTGTGAAACCCAAACCCTAGGCGTGTGAAACCCTAGGTTCAGACTAGTGTGTGAAAACCTAGCCACGTAATTTTTTTCTCTTTCCCTAGCCCACCGCCACCCATCCTCTCTCTCTCTCTCTCTCTCTCTCTCTCTCTCTCTCTCTCTCTCCTCGCGACCCCCTCTCTCCCTCTCGTGACTCCCGACCCTAGCCAGACCGAAACCCCCCCTACCCCTTGCCCACGCCCCTGCCACCGACTGCCGCCCTCCCTCCCTGCACGGCAGCCCCGGCCCCTCCTCCCCTCTCCTTTTGCCGCCCCGAGCCGGCCCCCGGCCCGTCTCCCTGTGCCGCAGCCCGCCCCGACCCGATTCCCACCCGCCCCCTTGCCTCGACCCGCCCAGCCGCCGGCCGCCTCCTCCCTCTCTCCCCCGACTCAGCCCGACCCGGCCTCCCTTCCCCGTGATCCACCCCAGGCCCCCGCCTCCCATCCCTGCCACCCCTATCCCGACCCACCTAAACCCCTACCCGACCCTCTCACAACCCGAACCCGATTACCCCGCCGCCTTTTTCCTCGCAACCCCGCACCTAAAAACCCCACTCCCCTCCCTCGGCATGTCGGCATGGCATATCCAGACGTCGACCACGGCTTAATCGACGACGAAGACGGGTTTCTCGATATCCGTTCCCCATTCCTTGATTTCCAGTTTAGCGCCGACGAGAACGTGAAGGGGTACGTGGAGCGCATCACTTACCTCGTCACCAAGGACGCAGAAGCTCGGCTGGGAATCTCGAAGAACCATCAACGGTGGCACCCCGGTGCACCCGTGCACCCCAACATGTTGGTGCTACGGCCCCTCGCTCAAGCCCCGCCCGAAACCGAGGATCCCGCATCGACATTGACCCCGCCACCGGTTGAGATCCCTGAGGCTTCTCACGACCCTTAGTAGGTATGTTTCCTTCCCGATGAGGTGCTTCCGGTAGACGCCTATAAATTGAGTCTAGTGTTTTATTATTGCCGACTGCTGTCAACTTTCGTGAGATTGAGTGCTTCACCTGCCCCGCAGAGTTGCTAATCTGAATATTGTGAGTAGGACCATTAGCCGGTAATTTAAGTATTGTTTCTTTATCGCCTGGAATCGAGAGCGATCGGCGCCGTGCTAGTAGCTCCCAAAACAAATACCCCATGTTATCTGTTTGAATTACTTTTCCTGCTTGGGTATCAAAATTAATAGTGAAGTCCTGCTTGCTCAATCAATTATTGACATTACCATCACCTGTATTGTTTTGCATATTTTTTGGTATCAGAGCATGGTTGTAGGTAGGCATGGTACTTTCAACGTTTGCATTCGAAATTAGCATTTATTAAGCATCATTTTAATTGCGCATGCCAACCCGTAGAGGTAGGCCATACTTGTTAGGAGAGTCTAGCGAGTCGGACAGTTGCAACATGGATCCCGACACCTTGGCTAGGACACTTACCGAGTTAGCTCAAGGGATAGCCACCATGAACCTGAATTTTGCTGCTTACCAGCGTGACACTGACGTCCGTTTTGACCGTCTGGACCAAGCTCTACCACGAACTCCACCACCCCTGGACCCTCAAGACTTTCGGCCACCTTGGCAAAATCATCAAGATCCGGATGAACAATATATCCGGAGCATCAGGCTAGAAGTGCCCTCCTTTGATGGCAGGCATGATCCCCAGTTTTTCTTGGACTGGCTCCAATCCATGGACCGATATTTTGCCTGGTATCCCTTAACGAAACCAAGGAAAGTCCGATTCGCCGCGATAAAACTGAGTGGACCTGCCAGTCAATACTGGACCAACGTCGAGGCATTGAGAGTTGCCTGAACCCAAGACCCCATCGATAATTGGGTCGCGATGAAGAACGAATTAAAGGGCAAATATGTGCCTCGGTCGTATCAAGCTCGCCTTTTGGACCAGTGGCACCAATTCACCCAGGGCAACAAATCAGCCAAGGACTATGTCGCCAATTTCGATGAGTTATTGACTCGCTGCAATGTCCTGGGAACCGAAACCCCTGTCCAGGTCCTATCCCGTTTTCGATCGGGTTTGAGAGAAGACCTGAGGAATGAACTCCTTACCCGTGATGTCACCGAGCTAGAAAGGGCTTACGCCCTAGTCTAAGATCTTGATAGCTTCCGATCTAGCCACCCTCACAGGGGTGATTCCCGGAGTCATGCTCCTCGTCCCTGCCCGAGCAATTATCCGAGTCGACCTTATCCCACCCAATCCCAACCAAGGACAGATGCCATGAGTCGGAGCAATGAAAAGGACAGTCGTGGCAAGGGCCCTGAGAGGGACTTCTCCAAAATCAGTCCCCTCATCAAATACTACAAGTGCCAGGGTTATGGGCACGTGGCTGCAAACTGCCCAAGCCCCATCAAAATCAATATCATTGATAGCACACCTGTTGAGGCACTGGAGTCAGACATGGATGGGTTTGTGTACCAAGCTGATGACGATGAAGGAGATTTCGATGAAGAGGGAGGTGACTTCACTCTAGGTTGCCTTAGGTACACAACACCCACCGAGTTGGCCGTTGTAAGGTGCGCGCTGTCCCAGCCCAAAGAACAAGATGACTGGAGGCGTACCAACATTTTTCATACCTTTATCAGAATCGGAGATAAGAAATGTAAAGTGATCATTGACAGTGGAAGTTGCGTCAACGCAGTATCTTCTACCGTGATCTCCAAGATTGGGTTGAAGACAGTTCCCCATCCTCGACCATACCAAGTCTCCTGGATCAACTCTACGGCAATGGAGGTCAAGCAAAGATGTTTGGTCCCCATAAACTGCAATGCCTACTAGGAGAAGATCTGGTGTGATGTCTTAACTATGGATGTGGGTCAAGTCATACTGGGGCGACCTTGGTTGTTTGATAATGACGCTCTCATCTATGGATGATCTAACATGTGTTTGTTTGAGCATGAGGGTAAAAAAATCAAATTGATGCCCTCTCAGCCCAAGAGTGGTCCGCCCGCACAAAAGTCCACCCCCTCCGCCAAGAAGACTAGCAGCGTCAGTTACATAAGTGCCAAGGAGTTGAGCCACGAAATGGAAAAAAGGAGCACCAATTATGATCCTTACGGCCCGAGAAATTCCTAAAGAGTCTACCCCAGCAATCCCCCCTGAGATTGCTCCTGTGCTAAGAGAGTTTCATGATGTCTTCCCCGAGGATCTACCCGACCAACTGCCACCAATGCGTGACATACAACACGCAATTAACTTGGTCCCAGGGGCGAGCCTTCCCAACCTGCCCCAATATAGGATGAACCCTACGGAGCATGCCGAGTTGAAGCAGCAGATTGATGAACTGTTGAAAAAGGGTTTTATTAAAGAAAGTTTGAGTCCTTGTGAGGTCCCCGCCCTGCTTACGCCAAAGAAGGATGGCACCTGGCGTATGTGCGTGGATAGCCGTGCCATCAACAAGATAACGATCAAATACCATTTCCCCATCCCTCGTTTGGATAACCTGTTGGACATGATGTCTGGATCCACCGTCTTTTCCAAGATCAACCTAAAGAGTGGCTACCATCAGATTCGCATCCGCCCTGGAGATGAGTGGAAAACTGCGTTTAAGACCAAGGATGGATTGTATGAGTGGATGGTCATGCCGTTTGGGCTGACCAATGCGCCGAGCACTTTCATGAGAGTTATGACACAGGTACTCCGCCCTTTTATGGGAAAATTTCTCGTGGTGTACTTTGATGACACTCATCTATAGCCAGTCTCGGGCACAACACCTAGACCATCTTCGGCAAGTCTGCGCCGTACTGAGGAAAGAAGAACTGTATGCCAATCCAAAGAAGTGTACTTTCCTTGCTACCGAAGTCCATTTCTTAGGGTTTGTCGTCTCTGTCCATGGGGTCTCTGCGGATCCTGAGAAGGTCCGCGCTATCGAGGAATGGCCTGAACCGAAGAACATCCGTGATGTTCGGAATTTCCATGGCCTGGCCACCTTTTACAGAAGATTCATCAAGGGGTTCAGCACCATTATGGCCTCAATCACAGACTGCCTTAAGAAGAGCGAGTTCGAATGGACGATTGCCGCCTCCAAGGCCTTTGAGGAGATCAAGAGGAGAATAGTCGAGGCCCCTGTCATGCGCCTCCCCGACTTCTCTAAAGTTTTTGAAATAGCCTGTGATGCATCCGAGCTTGGCATAGGTGGTGTCCTCTCCCAGGAAGGATATCCCGTCGCTTACTTCAGCGAGAAGCTGAACGATACTTGCCAACGATACTCTACATATGACAAAGAATTCTATGCGGTAATCCAATCTCTTCGTCACTGGCGACATTACCTTCTCCCTCAGGAATTTGTCATTTACTCTGATCATGAGGCCTTACGGTACATTTACTCTCAAATGAAGTTGAAAGCGCGACACGGTCGTTGGGTTGAGTTCCTTCAAGATTATACTTTCACCCTGCGCCATAAGGCAGGAGTCGAAAATAAGGCCGCTGACGCTCTCAGTCGTCATGTGTTTGTCTTGTCCAAATTAACCACGGTGGTTTAGGGTTTTGAAAAACTGAAGGATGAATACGGGTCCTGCCCCGACTTTGGAAAGATACATTCCTTGTTAACTGATGGGTCCGTTCGAGAAGTTGATGGGTACCTCATGCAAGATGACTACCTTTTTTTCGATCGTCGGCTATGTATTCCCCGAACTTCCCTCCGTGAATTTCTTGTTTGGGAACTACATGCTGGTGGTCTTGCCGGTCACTTCGGCAGCAAAAAGACCATTGAGACTGTTGAATATCGATTTTTTTGGCCGAGTCTGAAGCGAGATGTCGCTAAACATGTGAGTCGGTGTCACACCTGCTAGTTGGCCAAGCAACAAAAGCAAAATACCGGTATGTATACACCACTGCCGGTTCCAAACTGCCCCTGGCAAGACATCAGTATGGATTTCGTGCTTGGTCTCCCAAAGACCCTCAGAAAGCACGATTCAGTTCTAGTGGTGGTAGACTGTTTCTCCAAGATGGCCCATTTTCTACCATGTTCCAAAACCTCTGATGCGTCTCGAGTTGCCAAAATATTCTTTGATGGCATTGTAAGGCTACATGGGTTACCAAAGACTATTGTGTCTGATAGGGATGTCAAGTTCACTAGTTTCATCTGGAAGACCCTTTGGCACAAATTAGGCACCAAGCTTCAATTTTCTACCGCATTCCACCCACAGACTGATGGTCAAACGGAAGTTGTCAACCGGAGTCTGGGAAATCTCCTGCGAACCTTGATAGGCGAACATGTCGGGAGTTGGGATCTCAAACTGTCCATTGCCGAGTTTGCATATAATTCATCTGTTAATAGAACTACCGGCATGAGTCCACATGAAATTGTCCATGATTTTAAGCCTAGGCAACCAATAGATCTCATTCCCATGGCTGATTATCATAGAGTCTCCGAGTCTGCATCTGCAGTTGCATCACACATGCATGAATTACATAAAGAAATCAGTAACAAGATTGAGCAAAGCAATGCTGATTATGTGATGGTCCGGATCCGCCCGGAACGGTTTCCCCCGGGAACTGTTAAGAAACTACATGCACGCAGTGCCGGCCCCTTTCGGATCCTAAGGAAGATAAATGGCATTGCATATGTTATCGAATTACCTGAGGGTTTTGGCATTAGTCCGACTTTCAATATTGAAGATCTAGTGGCCTACAAGGGCCCAAATTTTAACCCTAGTAATTCTTTGATGGACGAGCCTACCTTGGATCCTGCTTCTAAGCAAGGTTCGAAATCTCCATTTCGGTGGAAATTTCGACCTTCTGGATATGGAAATATTTCGTGGAAATATTTCGACAGTGTGGAAATATTGCAATTTTGTAGAAATGGTGGAAATATTGATTTTTTGATGGAATTTTTTAATGAAACTCCGGATAGTCATAAACCAAGTATAGATACACTTTGGAACACTCACATAATATGTGTACCCTATCAAGGGGTGTAGAGCTTCACATAACATGTATTCAATGTATTAAGTCTGTGAGTGTTGTGCAATCTTATTTAGTTCGGTTTTGATATATATTTTTCAAATATTTTTTAATCCTTTTTTTGGATAACAATATTTTTGAAATAAAGATTAGTTGATTGTTAAAATAATGTTTCAAACGATTTTGAAAGCGGACTTAAAACAAGAAAGTTATGCAAATTTGAAATTGTGCAAAAATTATGCTGAAATGTGAAACACTGTTTTTTTACTAAGTCTGAAAAAATGAGTTTTTATATAGAAAAGTTTTTATACATTCAAAATTTCCTATAAGACAGACCATGGTTTTCTAGATGTACTCGTACTTCTACATCTTGTGGAATTTTTTGAGCTAAAAAGGAGTTGATTTAATCACTTTTCTCACCATGTAGATTTTATAAAAATCCATAAAAACTGTTTTCTCCTACTAAAATTGAAAGTTTACTTTTTGATTCCTTTGTTTTTTGATTTTTTTGATATTTTTATTGAAACCAAATGCGGGGGTATTTGCTTATTTACATATAATAACTTAAAGTAAATGGAGAAAATAAAAATTAAGTAAACGGTATTTGCTTATTTACATATAATAACCAAATGTTATTATATGTAAATAAGCTGCTGAGAACCAGGCCCCCCAGTCCCCTTTTATAACCAGTTAGTCACAGAATTTCGGATAAATTTCGCGAAATTTTTCGAAATTTTCGCGAAATTTCGATAAAATATCGTGATATTTCGTGGAGATGGAAATATTTCGTGGAAATATCGCGATATTTCGTGGAGATGGAAATATTTCGTGGAAATATCGCGATATTTCGCGAAATTGCTCGATATTTTGACATTTTCAATTATGCTCGAGATTGCAGGTGATATTTCGTATCGGGGTTTCATTTTTCCGATATATTTTGCGATATTTCGCGAAATATATCGATTTTTTGTTCCATGCTTCTAAGAGCCCCTCCCTACCTCCACTTCCCCAAAATCTTCCAAATCATACAGCAGAAGGCATTGATAAAATTCTGGATGACGAAATTGTCTCTAGTAGAGACGGTGGAACCCGGAGGTACTTGATTCGCTGGAAAGGGAAACCCCCTTCTGAGGATACATGGGTGGAGCGAGAGGAACTGCAACGGCTTGACCCGGACCTGCTGGAGCTGTACGAGAGCCGCACCGAGCCTTACTCGACGGAGTCGAGCTCTCTCCCACCTCGGGAGAATGATGGGGACATCGAGCAGCGCCTATGGCGTGTGTACCAGCGCAGGAGGCGCCACCTGAGCCTATGGCTCTGATCAGGCATTCAGAACCATCATGGTTGTTTTCGTTGTTGCATTGTGTTATTTAGTCCCACCTCGATTTCCGGGGATTTTTGTTTGCTGTTGCAGGCCTTTATATAGGCCTGCCCATTGGTCATGTAAGACTATGCAATGAATAAGAAATTTCTGTTTTCCTCCATATGTGTGTTGAGAGAAACCAGGGTGAGGTGTGTGAAACCCAAACCCAAACCCAAACCCTAGGCGTGTGAAACCCTAGGTTCAGACTAGTGTGTGAAACCCTAACCCCCTTTTTTTTTTCTCTTTCCCTAGCCCACCGCCACCCATCCTCTCTCTCTCTCTCTCTCTCTCTCTCTCTCTCTCTCTCTCTCTCTCTCTCTCTCTCTCTCTCTCTCCCCGCGACCCCCTCTCTCCCTCTTATGACTCCCGACCCCAGCCCGACCGAAACCCCCCCTGCCCCTTGCCCGTGCCCCCGCCACTGACCGCCGCCCTCCCTTCCTGCACGGCAGCCCCGGCCCCTCCTCCCCTCTCCTTGTGCCGCCCCGAGCCGGCCCCTGGCCCGTCTCCCTGTGCCGCAGCCCGCCCAGACCCGATTCCCACCCGCCCCCTTGCCTCGCCCCCGCCCAGCCGTCGGCCGCCTCCTCCCTCTCTCCCCCGACTCAGCCCGACCCGGCCTCCCTTCCCCGTGATCCACCCCAGGCCCTCGCCTCCCATCCCTACCACCCCCATCCCGACCCACCTAAACCCCTACCCGACCCTCTCACAACCCGAACCTGATCACCCCGCCGCCTTCTTCCTCGCAACCCCGCACCCAAAAACCCCACTCCCCTCCGACGGCATGTGATATGTCGGCATGGCAGATCCAGATGTCGACCACGGCTTGATCGACGACGAAGACAGGTTTCTCAATATCCGTTCCCCATTCCTCGACTTCCAGTTCAGCGCCGGTGAGAACGTGAAGGGGTACGTGGAGCGCATCACCTACCTCGTCGCCAAGGACGCAGAAGCTCGGCTGGGAATCTCGGAAAACCATCAACGGTGGCACCCCGGCGCACCCGTGTACCCCAACATGTTGACGCTACGGGCCCTCGCTCAAGCCCCGCCCAAAACCGAGGATCCCGCATCGACATCGACCCCGCCACCGGTTGAGATCCCTGAGGCTTCCCACGACCCTCAGTAGGTATGTTTCCTTCCCGATGAGGTGCTTCCGGTAAACGCCCATAAATTGAGTCTCTAGTCTTTTATTATTGCCGATTGCTGTCCACTTTCTTGAGATTGAGTGCTCCACCTGCCCCGCAGAGTTGCTAATCTGAATATTACGAGTAGGACCATTAGCCGGTAATTTAAGTATTGTTTCTTTATCGCCTGGAATCGAGAGCGATCGGCGCCGTGCTAGTAGCTCCCAAAACAAATACCCCATGTTATTTGTTTGAATTACTTTTCTTTCTTGGGTATCAAAATTAATAGTGAAGCCCTGCTTGCTCAATCAATTATTGACATTACCATCACCTGTATTGTTTTGCATCAGTTTATGCTCTCTGAGTCGAAGAAAGTTATTTGACCGTTTAGTTTTATACTTCTATGTTTTCAGTTTCTCAATATCTCATAGCTTGTCTTGGAACTAAAAGGGATCATACACATTTGTCTCTGACGAAATAGGCCTCAATTATTTTTAGATGAAAAGGTCCAAAACTGACTTGTTTCATCCAAAATACCTATTTCGTAGGTGATCACACTATTTATGAGTCCTGTACCTTTTTTATGAAAAGGATGAACTATGAAGCACAGGTATCCCTTTTTGGGTCCTTGTCTAACTCTATAGGATTTGTATTTGAAATCGTTTCGGACAAAGTCTCATAACTTTTTTAGTATTGGACCTGCAAGAGAGTCCCGATAACTAAGTAGTGACATGCAGTGGATGTGAGTTTCTCTTGGAACCGATAGCAATTTTGTTGGTCTATGATGGGAAAAAGTAAAAACATATTGTTTTTGAGACTTGAGCTTACAAGCACTTGAAATAAGTGAGCATTGTGTGGCAGTGGTTGTAAATATGTGAGCTTTGCATGAAGGGATATATATAAACTTCGTAGGAACTAGTTAATTATGAGTACCAATCATTACAGTTAAAACTCATGGGTACTTATCTGATTTCCAAGATGATTTGTGCTTAAGCAATTTGCATACACTTATTAGATAAATAACCACTGCGAATTACATGTTTTTTCTAAGGAAATTTTTCAGTGATCCCTCGCATTATCCTCGATTTAAGGGTCACGATCACAGAGGAAAAGAAAGAAGAGATCACTCAAAATTTTACGTGGAAAACTCTCTCAAATTAGGACAAAAACTATGGAATAGATCTGAGCTATGATTCATGAGATACTTCCCACTTAGCTCCGGTGTCGTGTCACCGACATCCGTGTCCGCACGCGTGGACACTTGGAATAAGGGTTTTGGTGCATTGTTGGGAACAACAGTGCAGTCACTTAAAAGTGTTAAACTTCTTGTGTTAATGGTACCCATCACCCTAGGGTATCCCATAGTTACCAAGTCGGAAAACGAGAAAAAAACGGCAAGGGAAAAAATCGGAAAGATACGATGAAAACGGAAAAAACGGAAAAAAAAAAAAAAACGTGAAAACATCGGAAAAAACAAAAAATATCTTAAAAATTATACCAAGTATGTATATATGTCATTTTCCAACATTAAGTAATCAAAAGTTCAAAACAAATAGCATATGCGTTTATTAAGCACGAACAAAATAAAACCTGAACCCAATTTAAACCCAGACCAAACCCGACGTGTTTTATACGCGTTTTTTCCGTTTTAAATGCGTACATACGTTTTTTTTCAAAAAAACGAGTTTTTTTCTTGTTTGCTATGACTTGGGATCGATATGCGTTTTTTTCAAAAAAACGTCCGATTTGGTAACTATGGGGTACCCTGTATTTGTGGGGGCCTGTCGCATGTCGCTTCGTTATAAATCCATTATTTGTGTTGCATTATTGATTATAATATGTTTCTTCTCTATATAATTCCATAAGAAACATTAATATGTTGTGTTATTAACGAAAATTTCTTTCTTTTTTGTATAAGACCACCAACAACATTACATGCGCCGCGTGATTGACCTATATATATATATATATATATATATATATATATATATATATATATATATATGGGGGCGGGGAGCCTGCACCCGAGGTGCAGCAACAACACTGCACCTTGGCCTTGTTTTACCTACCTAGAAGTTTTGGAATTGGATGAAATTTGGTGAGGGTGTTGTCTAGGGTAAGATGATCATCCTCACAAATTTTCATCAAATTCCAAAACTTCTAGGGGGGTCAAATGGTCGAAGCAAAATCAGCCGTCCGCAGTCACCGTTAAAATCTGTAGATTTTGCTTCGACCATTTGACCCCCCTAGAAGTTTTGGAATTTGATGAAAATTTGTGAGGATGATCATCTTACCCTAGACAACACCCTCACCAAATTTCATCCAATTCCAAAACTTCTAGGTAGGTAAAACAAGGCCGAGGTGCAGCGTTGTTGCTGCACCTCGGGTGCAGGCTCCCCGCCCCCTATATATATATATATATATATATATATATATATATATATATATATATATATATATATATATATATATATATATATATATATATATATATATATATATATATATATATATATATATATAATATTTGTGTCATTGTATCCAAGTTGTAAGATTTTGCCGTGTCCGACACTCGAGTCCGTGCCGACACTCGAGACCCGTGTTCGTGTCCACAAAACCTAGGATTTGAGCAAATTTGATATATTCTTCTCAATTAGAATAGCTCGATCTTGTACTCATTATTCATCTCCTATAGAAATTTACAAAGAACTCTTCTACTTTCCTCTCTTGGATTCCGATCAGAGATTAGACACCCAAAAAATCCAACCTATCGTACAATAATCTTTAGACCCTTTGTGTGTCCTCATATCTAAGTTGTATGATTTTGCCGGGTCCGACACTCGGCACCATTCCGATCAGAGATTAGACACCCAAAAATTCCAACCTATTGTACAGTTTTCAGACCCTTTTATAGTCATTTTCCCCCGAAGGAAGATTTCCATTCTCTAACCACCAGTCTTGATTTCCCGCCTTCTTCCAAGCTCGGTTTCCCGCTCCTCTCAATTAGCTCTTCAAGTTTGTTGGGATTGATTGATCCGGTTACAACGATATAGCATATTATCTATTTATCTTCCATCGGCACCCCTAGGACTTTACCAGAAAGAGATTAGTTAGTGAGGTGGCCACGCGTTCACGTTTCGATTGGCCCACGTTTCATTGGACTATGCACGGCTCCACTTCATTACCGAGCCTTCCTTGATTGTTGCCAGCCCCATTAACAGTCTAGAATGTAGGCTTAGTGGTCCTCCCCTCAGGAATGTTAAGATCTACTCTTCTTCCTAAGATAAAGCTTCTCTTGGATTAGAAAGAGGTATTCTTGATCTGCATCCTCAGTAGTTATTCCTTCACTTGCTGGATGATTTCTTCGATCAGGACATAGCTCCTTTGGCGTATCTCCTGGAGTAACAATTCTTCTAAACTATTCTACTTGCCTTATTAGATGTTCTTTCCCTGATTGAGCAGTTCCTTCAGTTGGGGCTCAGCTCTTCCTGCACTCTTGGAGCAGCAATTCTTCGAAGATCTACTCCTTTCATAGGAGAATAGCTTCACTCTATGCCTCATGAGGTATTTCTTACCTGGGAGAGCTCCAATTTACCAGTTATTCTAAGGATCCAGCTTTCATCTCCCTTTTGTAGGAAGGCTTAGTTGAAACCCTCATTCTCCATATTTGTTCCAAGGATTTTACTTTCTACTTTTCTCTATAGAGAAGTCTAGGTATTCTTTCATCTGGTTACCTCTTCGTCGTGCTGCATTGTTGCTTTCGTGAAATCTGTCCACACTTCTTCATTTGATGGTGCCACATGCCCTTTACAATTTTATGCACCAACATTTTTCATTGTCATGTTTCAGCAGTTGGTTGATTGATGGTCCCCTTACAGTTGCATTATTCATGTTAGAGTTCGCCATCACACCATTTCGTTATCAATCTTGTAGTTGATGAAGTTTGAACCTGAAATTTTATTACAACCACTTCAAGTTAGGTTTCCTCATGGGAATCCAATTCGAGCTGGGATTTGGAAGATAAAAAAAGTTGATATTTATCCTTGAGCTGTTAGCGATAAGATACTGATAGAATTTTTTAAGTGGTCTGTGCAACGAATCAAAAAATATGAAGTTGGCTATGTACCCAGGCTGTCATTGCAGAGAATAACAATCTTGTAGTTGATGAAGTTTGAACCTGAAATTTTATTACAACCACTTCAAGTTAGGTTTCCTCATGGGAATCCAATTCGAGCTGGGATTTGGAAGATAAAAAAAGTTGATATTTATCCTTGAGCTGTTAGCGATAAGATACTGATAGAATTTTTTAAGTGGTCTGTGCAGCGAATCAAAAAATATGAAGTTGGCTATGTACCCAGGCTGTCATTGCAGAGAATAATCAGGGAAAGAGACTCAAGAGCATCATATCTATGCTAATATACATCACCTACTCGATTTGATGCTTGTGCATGTGGTATGACCGCAAAGCATCTTTTCCCTTTCTCTTTAGATATCAGACTGATTTAAGAACCTATCCCTATATCCATCAGTCTTTCGGGAACGATCTACATCGCCCTCTCACTATCTTGTTCATCATGTTTACTTAGGCATACAATCACCCACCCCCTCTGCCCTTTTCACCTCCTGCTAATTTTCATTATATTACCATTAGTTGTATCTGCTTTGTTGTCCTTCCATTTGGCTCCTTCTAAGCCCTTTCAATGTTATGGTCAACTTATTTTCATACATCTGAAACGGAAACATCCTATTTAGGGAGGTTTGAGTTCATGTAGAGTTGTCCCTAGGCTTCCGTTTGTAATTTAATCTTTTGTTTGACATTTATTGTTTCTATAACATCTAAACAAAAAAAAAAACTATACTATATCAAGATAACATACCTTTTAAGATTTACTATGCAGCATTATGGTTCTTGGGAAGGGTGAGCCCCTATTTAGTATTTATGACAGCATTCGTCTCTCTCTCTCTCTCTCTCTCTCTCTCTCTCTCTCTCTCTCTCTCTCTCTCTCTCTCTCTCTCTCTCATCAATTGTTTTGTGGCCAACATTTAAACAATAACTCACTCATCAGCTGAATCAACTGATGATGTTGCAATTTTCACTTCATTTGTTGTTGCCATTAATATGTTCCAGCTGCTGAGGTTTTTGTGCCAAGTCATTATTTCTAAATGTTATTGTTCAAAGTACGTAGATAATTTAGTTTTAATATACTCACTTAGGTGCCTGCTTTATTTTGTCACAGACATGAATGCACTATTCAACCGACTTTGTTTAAATTATGAGGGGAAGGTATGTCACTTAACTAAAGTTTCATATTTTGTACTATTCTTTGGACTTCATGTGATTTTTTTTCAGGTTAAGTTGATAAGTGAATATAAAGGCACACTTCCCAAAGTACTACTGCCTGTACGACAGGTATATTTGTTAATTATATGTCTGATGACTTGTATTTTTCCTGTTTGTGTGTGCTCATATGCATGGCCATTGGCTGGAGTGTGTATATGCATTTGCACAGAGTTAGTGTCAATGAGCGTCCCCTTTGACATCTGTGCAGTACTAGTTGTGAGATGCAGTATAGTTAATATGTTAAATTTCTTACATTATTTAATTGTTGAACAGGTGTATGAACGTTTTGTTGCCAGTTCAATTGTCGATGCTGATGATGCCCGTCTTGATTATTTCTGTAAGAAGGTTAGTTTAAATAAGTGCCTATTACTTATGGTATGTTGCTAAACACAGAGATAATATGTCAAAAACGTAAAAGATTCTGTGTTGAGGATGTATGTAGCCTGCATGCACAAAGTTTCTGCAATATACACATGTATTACTCATGTACACATCGATGCCCGAACATATGCACTTGCACCACAAACCACGTGCACATGTATATGTAAACACCCTTACACAAACATGCATGGGTATGACCTTGCAAGAAACTCTGCATGCACACTCGCACAAGAATCCACAAGCATGCACGTTGTACATGCACAACCCTACTTATGATGAATGTACCCACACTCACGCCCACCCCCACTCCACACAAAACACACACACAAAAAAACCCCACCCAAACCTTCCGTATATGACGACGAGAGGTTGAAATTTTAAATTCTAAGCACGTTAGCTAAGGATCATGAAAGCATCTAAGTTAAATTACTTATGAAACCGCAGTAGAAGGAAGCTTAATCATGGTTTATATATAAGTGACACTTGTGGATGTTGGGAGCACAATACCTTCTCAAATCTCAACCACACAGCGACAATCAAGGAAGATGACAGTAGAACAAAGAAGCAAATCACAACCCATAAATCTACTGAGTTGGCTCCAATTTAAGGCGTGTCCATGACTCACACTTGATTCCATTATGCTATTCAGTGGTAATGAGAAGTCAGCACAACTAAGACTTTTGTATATGCCTCATAATCATTAGGTTTTACATAAAATCAAGTGGGAAATACCAAAAACACTACCCGGGGCCTCCCGACCCTCGAACCTCCGACAACCATTTGGCGAACCAGTACCATCAGGCTCCACATTACATAACAACCTCCACCTAGATATAGATCTTGATGCATCTCTGGTAAGACCCTTGCATAAGGAACTAAGTACGAATTCATTGATCTTCTAGGCTTAAAGACCAATTGAAGTTGGGCATGATGTCTATCGAATTGATCCAACCCTAAACCGAAAGGGCTTTAGACCAACTGCGCTTGCATAGATGCGGTAGCTACGGAGCAAGCCTAGCCTTGAAGAGCTTAGGAGCTCCACGTCAACAACAATCGAGACTGGAACTTCGACTTCTCCTTTTTCTACTACTTCAACTAGAGCAATAGAAGCATGAGCTACTTCAACTTGTAAACAAATCCATTTTGCAACTCGAACTGGAGTAAATAATAGAAGCACCTCCGGGCTAAGAGCAGGCAACAACAACTACGGTATCAGTATCAGTTCTTTCCAGTTGGCTCAGTTCTGGGAGTTCAATCAGTCGTCAAGGTAGGTAAAAAAGTCTTTCATCATAGACAAGGCTATGTGTAGCTAGGCCTTGTGCATATGGGCTATGCACATGGGTTGTCCAAATTGCACAACATATCAACAATCAGTATTAGCCTTCTTCCCTCTTATTTTGGCCGATCGGTATTAGCCAATACCACATCATATCAGCGATTTGTATTGGTTTTTGGTCAGCCTATTTGGGCCCCGATATCTAGTTTTTTAACTATGTGGTATTGGATTGGAGCTGGTCATTGGAACTTGCATCTCTAATGACACGCTTGTTTGGAACTTGACATGGCATGAGTGCAAATTGAGAACTTACCAAAGTCAAAAAGAATAGAGGCTAGCACAAAGTGGGTGTGGTATGATTTTGTTTGCATGTCAAAATCGCCTGATGTGATACTCAGTGTTTTAAAAAACTCGCCCCCCAGGGTACGCCCGGGGCTCGCCCCGGGGCGGGGCGGTCCTAAAACGCCCGGGGCGGCTCCAGCTGGGGCTTTTTTCCCATGGGGCTTACGCCCGAACCACTGTGGCGTACGCCCTGAACGTCCGGGCACGCCTTTTACGCCCCAATGGTCCGGGCTTACGCTCCATTGGAGTTTGTTTGCATTGTTGAAAAAAAAATGATTTGATTACTACCGTGTGATCTTTTAAATGTGTCTTAATCTCTTGGATGACGATTATGAAATTTTGGGAACTAAAATTGTTTTAAATTGGTTCCATATCATGTATGGAATGGTAGAATCTATGGAATATAAACATTGATAGTTTGAATTTTGGTTAGAAACTTATAATTAGATCTTAAATGATATTGAAAGACAATGACAAGTTCATTTTTATTATCATTTTTTATATATTTGTGATTTATCAACCATGTTTGTAGGCTTAAATGCTTTGTTTAATAACTTTGCTCATAGTTTTTTTTTTAATTTTGTTTGTTTTTAATCTATTTTCACTTTTTATCTAATATTATTTATTTCTATATATATTTTTAAATTAAAAAAATAAAAATTCATGGGGCTTACGCCCCACGCCCTGAGGCTTACGCCCCGCCCCACAGCAGGCAAAACGCCCTGTCATACGCCCCCGCCTCTAAAAACACTGGTGATACTCAATACCATAACTTCAGAGGTTTTGAAGCGTGTACATTTGCAGTGTGAATTTTGTTATCACTTATTAAATCGTTTTTCCCGTAAATTCTCTCAGAAATCAGGGAAAATTGTTAGTGATACTTGCAAGCATATAACTCTACTTTGTATTATCTACACATTTGTCCCTCTTACAACCTATCTCTTAAGCATACATGATTCCAGAGGGTGTCACCTTAAATAGGAACTGTTGACATAGTAGGGTCCACAATCCAATCCCAAATAAGTCTTATTAAGGCTTAATGTTTGCAACTATGTTTAATCTTAGACGCTACCCTACTTAGGATAATAGTTTGAAGTTTTCATTTTTGGTATCTCTTTAATTTACTATTTTCGCTGTGACTCTGATCTCTCAATTGATGTTAGTTGAATATCATGTGCAGGTGTTCCCTAAGATAAAGGATTCTATCGAGGTATGTTTAGCCAATGCCATCATGAATTAATCTCTGAAAATAGCTGTTTTATGGATGCCTTGTTAAATAACTTTACATTTTCTTATTATTTACGTACAAAAGTGTCAATTCCTCTTAATGTACACGTATAATTTTGTTGAATAGCATCTGATTAGTTTTCCATACAGGGTCACACTATGCTGTTTATAAATTCCTACTTTGAATTCGTGCGGATACGAAATTTCTTAAAATCTCAGAATGCTTCTTTCTGTTTGCTTGGGGAGTAAGACAACTTCTCCCACCCTTCTCTATCAGTACTTCAAAATCAAGTTTTGACCTTTGAAATCGTGTTAACTATGTTTGTAAGCACTTTGAAATTTTTAGTTATTTTCCAGTGGACATTGTTAGCACTTTATGACATTTGGTGACTTGAATGAGTATTTCAACTATGTTTTAATGTAGGTACACCAAACCAAGTGATATATCTCGTGCAAGGACTTGGTTTTGTCAAGGCAAGCGAAAGATCATGCTGTACACAGAAAGAGCCCATTTTTACCATAGATATAAGGTTTCTTGCTGCTTCCTAAACATATTACTATCTTAATCCCAGTTATTTTCCTCCCGAAGTTTCTAATGCCTTTCGAATTTATGCTTTCTGCAGGTAGGAGAGTAACATAACTTTGTAGCCAATGACTTTTTCATGTGGCATATGTTGGATCATGTTAAGTTTATGGTCTACTTCTTTTTCAGGGAAGCATTTAGTTAATTTCTCTTCCAGATGTAAATCTATTAGAGGTTTTCAAATCTTTTTCTTGACAATTATGTTGTAATAATTCCTTTTTCAGTAAACTAATCGGGGTCAATGCCCCCCCCCCACCCCTTCTTTTTTTTCCTCACATTTAGGGATTTAAGAAAAATGACTTTCCCTTGTTATTAGATTTATACATCATTTAAGTACTATAGAATAAGATTTATGGCCCAAAAACTTAGTTAAAAACAACCATTTGTTATCATTGAATGAGTAAAATGCAAGGTGCAGACTCCAACGTCTAGATAATCTGATAAGCTAAGGTACATTAAAGACCAAACTTTGGAACAAAACCATTTTTGATGATTCTTGAACACGTAAGAAATACCTCGCCGTATGTATAGCTAGGCAGTCTCTTAGGCTCATGGTGCCTGCCATCACACCCTCTTCTGTCTCGTCCCAAGGAAGTTATTCTGTAGTTCAACTCTGTGTTGCATTCTACAACTGTGTTGAATTTAATTGCTTTTATGCTTGTTTTATGTACTAGCATGTATTCTGTAGTTTCTGATTCTTTTTCACCTAGACAATTGGGTTTGGGAGTGTAGTTGTTCGGGTATGCAAGCTAGAAGTGCACCTTAGCACAGTTACGTTCTTTTGAAAGTTTTAACAGATACTAAATAGACATCCCTCACTCTCTCATGTTTCACAAAAATTGCAGATTCGTGGAATACAGAATTTAGTTTTTTATTCTCTGCCAGAGAGGAAGGAATTTTATCCCGAGGTTATCTCTCGCTCAACACTTATCCAGTTCGTTGATTGTGGTTTCCTTCTCTTGTTATCATTACTCTGTGATCCGTCGATGGTAATTACTCTTGTTTGCTTTCAGATCATTAACATGCTTGAAGGATCAAAGAACATGATGTGCAATGTTCTATTCTCATGCTTTGATCAGCTTAGGGTATGCTACTCTGAACCATTAATCTCTCTTTTTATGACATGCAGATTGTGCATTGTTATAGCTATATTAAATTGAAACCAGCAGAAGCCAGAAACTTTTTATTAGAACTTCCAGCCATACCATGGAGGATGATCACTCCTTAGATACTAAGAAGCACGGACACGGACACGGGACACGGACACGATACGACACGGACACGCCGACACGATATTTTTCAAAAAACCAGGACACGGACACGTTAGGGGACACGCTGAATTTTATATATATATATATATATATAAAACAAGTCTTATATTATGATTTATAATCAAACATAATGCTAATAGTTAACTAAAAAAGTCTCCAACAAACATTATAAATGATTCATGTGTATAGTTTCAAACTTTCAAAACACAAAAAACATATAGAACACGCATAAAATCATCATCCATCAAGGGCAACGTCAAGTGTTACCATATGTCGGACAATCTTTCTTCATAGAAGACACGTTTTTTGGTGTGTCCGACACGCGTCGGAGAGTGTCGGACGAGTGTCGGTGTCCGACACGTGTCGGACACGGACACGTTGAGGTCCCGAGAGTGTCGGTGCTTCATAGCTTAGATAGAAAAAATCACAAGACACAAAGCTAATAACTAGTACTGATATTGCACTCCAAAGAAATATTAATACTACACTTCGTCCCCATTTTTATTTCTTCTCATTAATACATGTGCTATTTCAGCACACAAAGAAAATGAAAGAAAAGTAAATGACTGGGACTCATGTTGTGGTCTTTGGAGGGAACAAAGAGCGACACAGGAAAGGAGATTGGGTCACGGAGGAGGGACAGAAGAAAGATTTCTGTGGCCTCTCACCCTTCGGTGGGGTCCACATGGGGAGAGCCTTGATGTCGGCTCCCTTTATTTCCAAGCCCGCCCTCTTCTACTTGGCTTTAATTGTTGATTTATCTCCCCTTTTCTAATTCGACTCCTCCAAAACTATTATACACCTACTTTCTGACCTAAAGTTATTATACTAGATTGGTGGAAAAAAATCTAAATATTTGCAGAAAATCTTGTTAAAAAAACTAAGAGCCACTCCAAACATACTAAAATAACAAAACAATTCAATACAACTATTTGTAACTCCAAATTTGGCACTTCAAGTGACCTATTTTTAAATAATTTTATTTTTTATAACCTATTGATGCTCCAGCGTCGATTCCCTGTGTGAAATTTGTTTTGGCTTTGTTCAAGAAGGCCTGGATGAAGTTGGCAATGCTGAATCTGTATATGGTGTTTGTATCCTAATACTGCAGAGCCACTTGAACCCCAATAAAACAAGAAAAGAATTTGCTCTGATAATTATCGCCACGGAAAGAACGCCCACAAGGGGTACCTCAGGGAAGCCATCCACTACAAAATAGTGAGATAAAAGGAGAGAAAAAAAAAGGCTCGCTAAGCTCTTCTAAATTTTCTTTTAAAAAAGCAAAAGCTGAAATAAAAAAATTTATTAAAACTCCCGTCAGTACAATGGAGGATGACCCCTCCTTGTATAGGAAAAGTCTAATAAATAGGACTAATGCTACACTCCAAGACATACTAATCCAAAACTTTTTCTTGCCCTTTTCTATTTATCTTCCATTAATTCGTGTGGTATTTCAGTAAATATAGTAAATAAAAAGAGGAAAAGTACAGGAGAGAGACTCCTATCATAGTCTTTGGGATACTCAAATAAAAAAGTCCATGAGAGGCAAGGAAGAGAGATGTAGGAAGGAGATTGATTCATGAATGAGGGGGAACAGGGGTGAGGTTTATGTGGCCTCACCCACGGGAGTGGTCCATGCGAGGAGATGGCCATGGGATCTCTGTCATGTGACCTATCTTGGTCGGTTCCACTTTACCCTTCTAATCAGTTTTAATTATTGATTTATCTCAATTCAAATCCTTCTCTATCCCTTCGTAATAAAACTCCAAATGCACCCACTTTTTCGACCCAAAATTACATCATTAACTAGATTGTTGACATAAATCTGAAAACTTTCAGCAAATTTCAGAAAAATATAGACAGACCTAACTGACTATACTAACAAATCAACTCAATCTGACTATTTAGACTGTTGTTTAAATGACCTTGCAATTGAAACTGTCACTAATCACATGCCTCCTCAAAACTGGTTGTGAGGGGGAGGGGGCAACGGGTATATGAAGACACAGAACTCACACCCCTTAGCCGATGTGGAACTATCCGCTCAACAACCGCCTGTCCGGATGCAAAGCGTATTTCAACAGACTTACCCGCGGATAAAGAGATGACAGTAGGTGGCACGGGGCCACATGGAGATGAGACGTGGTGGGGCCTACCTCTGATATCATGTCACTAATCCCGTGCCCCCGCAAAACCGGTTGTGATGGGAGGGGGAAACGGGTATATCCATATATGAAGATGCGGGACTCCCACCCCATAGTCAATGTGGGACTATCTGCTTGACAGAAACAACAATATGATCTCTCTTGGAGAGGATAACCCATTTTTAAAGGATCATTGGCTTCGATCGTATTCTCCGCTTAGAAGCTAACGAGATTTTACTATTTTACAGCTTGAGAGAATTGTTGGGACTGATGCCACGAAGAGGATGCTGTCTTCAGACAAGGGTATCTTTGTTTTTTGTTAGAGACCCAAAAAAAGCTCTGCTAGAGACTTTTGTAGAGAAGATGGGTGCAAGTAGGTGAAGGCTCGAGCATTTTGTGATGGCTGTATGCATCAGATGGTTGTATCTCTATACAGTCTTGTATTGTTTAAGAAGGATTTTTTTTTTTTTTTTGAGAATCCCTCATTTAGGGGGTTTTAGGCAGCCCCCGGCCAGTTCATTATTTAAAAAAACGAAAAGGATGTTGCGGTTAACAGAGAAGAACGCTGTAATTTCCAGTTGGCTAGCGCGTAGATCTCATAGCATGAAAGGGTTCAGAGAGGATGTTGCGGGGTGCAGCTAACAGAGAAGAATTCTGTAATTCTCCAGCACCACATTTACTTTTAGAATAGCTATTTCTTTTAAGGGATTATTGGTGATAGGTCCTTCTAACAGATAGTATTTAGACTTAAAGTCAGCAACATCGATTATTGGTGGTATGTCCTCTCCCGATTGGTAAATGCACAACTTACTCCTATGTGCAGCTGTACATGTAAGCGTCGGTCTGATTGGTAAATGTCCAACTTACCCCTATATGTAGCTGTATATGTGGGCCTGGTTTGAGATTGATGAGCCCTATAGCAAAAGGAGTAATAATTTTTGAAAATTGTTACCCTTTTTTTTTTTGTAAAATTATATTGATTTTTTTTTTGCTACAATGGAATCATTGTAGCAAAAGAGTAATGATCTGGATAAATTGAGTAACAATTTTGTTGAGCAACAATTTGTGCATATTGAGTAACAATATGTGTAGATTATTACTCTTTTGCGGCAGTAGTAAAATATTGTGACTTGGTTTTGATAAATCTAGTTGGGGAAAAAATTACTAAAGTGAAATTACTGTAGTAAGAGTAACAATCTTTACAGATTGAGTAATAATATTTGTAGAGTGTTACTCTTTTTCTACAGTGAATTCACTATAGCAATTTGTTTTTCTATTAAATTATATCGCAAAAAAAAAATTGCTATAATGAAATCGCTATAGTAAATTCGCGGATTGAGCATTGTAGCGACCAGGATAGAGGGGCATGCTCGATGGGCACTTTGGTCATTAAAAAGGGGTAAAAGTCGTGTGGGACTTGCTCTAGCTCCATCCCTTTCGGAAGGAACTTAGTGTATCACCATCTTGTTGGCTGTCCTTCCCCTTAAACCGATCTCTTGTCAGAGGTCACTCACTAAGTCTCCCTTCTTTTAAATCATGTGACCTTATCCTCCACCCTTTGAATCAAATGTTTTATTTTATATTGAAAAATAAGGCTGTAGATGAGGGCAATGTTGTCATTTGAAAAACTGAACAATATTGCAGTGCTACGATGCCTCGGTGATTGGTTGCGCTTTTGGATCAAGTGGTATGTGCGGCGTTGTAATTCACTGCAGGCTTGGCCTGGTGGTGGCCCGGTTCGATCCTTGGTCTGTTGCTCCACCCCCATTGAGGATCATTAGCATCTTTTGTTCTCTTGTCATCAAAAGGTTGATATGTACACATCGATGGGTATTGCAATATTTTTTAAGCGGATAGTCCCACATCGATTTAGGCATCATATCGGTTAAGGGGTGGGAGTTCTGTGTCTTCATATAAATGTTGCCCCCTCTAGCGACACTTTTCCTCTCTATTTCACAAATAAATGGGAAGGAAGTTAGAGATAAAATTAGGATACCGGAGGGGGAGGATCACCATATATAACACAAAATTTCTCCCCCAATTCTTTCCAGTCGAGCTTCTCGATCTGTCATTATACCTCGAGAAGTAGAAAGAATTAAGGGTTGTGTAACCGAAGTCGTCCAGAAGCCTGGATTGGGTGGTTAGATATGTCTCGACTGCAGCGGACCTCTATATTTGTGAAACGGAACTATTGTTAATCTTTATATCGTGTCCTATTATTTTGGTATTAGAGCTTCCGATTAGCCACCATGTTCCACCAAAGCAGCATATACCGTTTACGGAATTGACCCGATAGTCTGTGAGATGAAATACTCACGAAAAGTTTCTTGAAGTTAACCTACCTTGATCGGCCGATGACTAGGGGTGGCAATCCTTGACCCGCGAACCCGATCCAAAGTTAACGGGCTTGGGTTTGACCTAAACGGGTTCGGGTCATAAACGGATTGACTTGACTGACCGGTTTATTAAACGGGTCGGGTTTGGATTTACACTTATAACCCGATTGACCTGACTTGACCCATTTACCAAATGGATCGTGTCAACCCGACCCGACCTAACCCGATCAAACCCGACCCAACATATTAAGCAGGAGCGTTTTATATGGGTTCTAGTGAGCATTTATAAAATGGGTCGGGTTTGGGTTTGGGTTTGGGTTTGGGTTTAAATTTTTGATTTGTTTATTAAACGGGTCAGATTTGGTTCGTTTAAGTTTTGCCCTTATACTTATGTCTCAACCCGACCGGAATCCGATCCGACTCGACCCATTGCCACCCCTACGGAAGACTTTAGAATTCTCCAACGGCCATTTCGGATGATAGGGTATGTTTGGAAATGGTGCTGGAACTATTGAAATGCGCCAAGTACTTTGGAGAATATGATCATTAATTACAATTACAATACTTTTGTCACTACCAGCTTCAAGAAAAGAAAGACAACGAAGGAAGAACAAGAGATTCATGAGTGGTACGACTTCTCAACCTCTTCTTGGATATAGGAGAGAGACTGTCTCGACAAGCAAACCCGAGACGAAGCAAGTCTATTGTACCCTCCATGATAAAGGAAGTATTAACCCGACAAACTTGCTTGAGTTGGATTGAGAATTTCCAACCCAATGTTGGAGGTATACTAACTATAGGTTGGGCTTGGGTTGACCACCACCTGTTCCGGAGTTTCACCCCTAATCTCAAGTGACACAAAAGTTGGAGATGGGAGTGTGATTTGGATAGGAGTCGCGGTTGGAGATGCTCTTAGATCCCGAGTGACCGTTTAGAGCAATCACTTAGGGTGCGTTTGGCATTGGTTTTGAAATTTTAGGTTTTGATTTTGGAATACCAAGAACTAGTTTTGTGCAAAACCAGTTTTAGCTTATCGAAAACCAGTTCTAGAATTATCAGCATTTGGGCATTTGGCAATAAAACCAGTTTTGAGCCTAAAACTAGTTTTGCAGTTATTTTTCTAAAATGTTCTCTCCAATATTTTCTCTCTACGATATTTTCTCTTTCTACAATATTTTCTCTCCAACATTACCTCTATGATATTTTCTCTCTATAATATTTTCTCTTCTCACTACGTCGTTTTCTATCTAAAATACTCTCCTTCTACAGTATTTTCTCTCTACAATATACTCATTCTATAATATTTTCTCTCTCTAAAATATTCTCTTGCTACAAGATTTTCTCTCTCTAAAAATATTCTCTCTATAACACTTTCTCTAATATTTTCTCTCTATAATATTATTTCTTCTCTCTCTACCCCATTTTTTCTCTATGATATTTTCTCTCTATAATATTTTCTCTCATTCAGTTTCTCTTTAAATATTTGCTCTTTAAAATATTTTATCTTTACAATATTTTCTCTCTCTAAAATATTTTTTTTGTACAATATTTTTTCTCTCTCTATAATATTCTCTTTCTACAACATTTTCTCTTTACAATATTTTCTGTTTATAAAATATTATCTTTCTATAACATTTTTTCTATCTGCAATATCTTCGATCTCTTTTAACAATATTTTTTTTCTATCCCATTTTTTCTCTATGATATTTTCTCTGTATAATATATTTTCCTCTTTATGTTATTTTCTCTTACTATAATATTTTCTCTTTCTAAAATATTCTCTCTCTATAATATTTTCTCTCTCTAAAATATTCTCTTTCTATAAAATTTTCTCTTTAAAATATCATATTCTATAATATTTTCTCTCTATCATATTTCTCTCTCTAAAATATTCTCTTTGTATACTATTTTCTCTCTCTAAAATATTCTTTCTATAATATTTTCTCTCTTGAATATTTTCTCTCTATGATATCTTCTCTCTCCATAATTAATATTTTTCTCCCCTCTACATTATTTTCTCTCTCTATAATATTTCTTTTCTAAATTTTACTCTCTATAAAATATTTTCTCTCTAAAATATTCTCTTTTTATAATATTTTATCTCTATAAAATATTCTCTTTCTATAATATTTTCTCTCTCTATAATATTTTTATTTTCTAAAACATTCTCTCTCTAAAATATTCTCTTTCTACAATATTTTCTCTCTCTAAAATATCCTATTTCTAAAAAGTTTTCGCTTTATAACATTTCTCTCTAAAATATTCTCTTTTTATAATATTTTCTCTCTCTAAAATATTCTATTTCTATTATATTTTCTCTCTCTATGATATCTTCTCTCTCTATTATTAATATTTTTCTTCTCTCTATATTTTTTTCTCTCTCTACAATATTTTCTATCTAAACTACTCTCTGTAACATATTCTTTCTCTAAAATATTATATTTCTATAATATTTTCTCTCTCTAAAATATTCTCTTTCTATAAAGTTTTCTCTCTAAATATCATATTCTATAATATTTTCTCTCTACAATATTTCTCTCTCTAAAATATTCTCTTTGTATACTATTTTCTCTCTCTAAAATATTATTTCTATAATATTTTCTCTCTTGAATATTTTCTCTCTCAATGATATCTTCTCTCTCTATAATTAATATTTTTCTCCCCTCTACGTTATTTTCTCTCTCTATAATATTTCTTTTCTAAATTTCTCTCTATGATATATTCTCTCTCTAAAATATTCTCTTTCTATATTATTTTATCTCTATAAAATATTCTCTTTCTATAATATTTTCTCTCTCTACAACATTTTTTCTTTCTAAAATATTCTCTTTTTATAATATTTTCTCTCTCTAAAATATTCTATTTCTATAAAGTTTCCGCTCTATAACATTTCTCTCTCTAAAATATTCTCTTTTTATAATATTTTTTCTCTCTAAAATATTATATTTCTATTACATTTTCTCTCTCTATGATATTTTCTCTCTCTATTATTAATATTTTCTCCTCTCTATGTTTTTTTCTCTCTCTACAATATTTTCTATCTAAACTACTCTCTATAACATATTCTTTCTCTAAAATATTATCTTTCTATAATATTCTCTCTAAAATAATCTCTTTCTATAACATTTTCTCTTTCTATAATATTTTCTTTTTCTACAATATTTTCTCTCTAGAATATTTTCTCTCTATAATATGTCTTCTCTATAATATTTTTTATTTTCAATATTTTCTCTCACTACATATTTATTTATCTAATACTCTCTATCTATATTCTTCTCTTTAGAATTTTCTCTCTCTATAATATTTTTATATCTATCATATATTTTCTCTAAAGTATTCTCTCTATAATAATTTTCTCTCTCTACAATATGATATGTATATATTCTTCCGGTTTTAATTTTTTCTCTTTACAATAATTTCTCTCTACAACATATATGTTATTCACAATAATTTCTGTTTGCCTTCTTGCCGCAAGAACCCAAAAGAAGAACCCAAAAGCAGAAAATTTCTGCTTTTGGGTTTTGATGATTTTCTGGTTTTGGTTTTGGAAAACCAAATTTCTAATCGAATCCCAAACGCATTAAAATCTTATACCAAAACCAGTTTGGCAAGCGGAACTAGTTTTGACGCAAAACTAGGCCTCCAAAACCAATGCCAAACACACCCTTAGCATTAGAGCATCTCCAACGGTCTCCGAATAGAGCTTTGAAGGAGGACGTGGCTCTCTGAGCAAATTGATGGCGCTCCAACCGTCTTCGTTTAGTGCTCTGTAGACCGACGTGGCGCTCCACATGGATCCTATTTGCTCGGGATCTCCGAACGGCTCCACATACAACAGAGGTCCTTTGGAGCTTTGGAGCCTCCGAATGAATTAATTTATAAAATATCTCTCATCTTTTTATAAATAATTTTTTATATATCCAACGATACATGGACTGACCAACGATTATTTTTTACCCGTTCGATATAAATTTGGAGGGTTTGGATAAGTTACAAATATGAAAAGTATGGTATAAACTGGCTATGAAATCATAGTTCCGAGGCTTTTGGAGGGGACCTTCTCTCAACTAGAATATCTTTGATGAGATGGCTGCCAAAATAAATCCCACAATGCTTAGGAGGTCCTCCTAGTTCGGATGCCTTTGGAGATGCTCTAGACCGAGTACGATTTTGTTTCCAACCTTCTTAAAGAGGTTGGAACATCCCGTTCTCTCTCATTGGTCCATTCCAAAGGTGTAAGTTTGTCATTTCATACTGTTTATTATGGTAAAATAACCAAAAGCCCTCAAGATGGACCAATGAGAGAGAGCGGGATGCTCCAACCTCTTTTAAAGGAGGTTGGAACAAAATCGTTCTGTCATAGACCAGTCACCAGTGCTATGAGTTGGCTGTTATCAACTGAGGTAATGCCACGTTAGCAAGGTATGAACCCATGTGAACCTGCAGAGTTTTTAAAACTCCGCATGAGATGCATTGCCTATTATATTTTTTTTTTTTTTTAGAACTACCTCTCAGAGAGAGAGAGAGAGAGAGAGAGAGAGAGAGAGAGAGAGAGAGGGTGGTGTTGGGGGTGTTTCGGCAACCAATAATAAAATTAAAAAAATTATAAATAAAACAGTCATCGGAGGTAAAAAAAAAACAAAGGATCCGTTTCACAACAAAGACAAATTCTCTCTCAAAAACGATAATGACTCCTAACCTGAATCCATGCATTGCCTATTATCCAATGAGGTAACGTTAACAGAGCAAACAAGAGCTCTCCGGGTTTTTTTTTTTTTTTTGCAAGACTGACCAAGCGATCATAGGACAGGGCACTAGAGCAAGGGCTCAAAGAGGTCCAGAGATCGAAACAGGGGAAATCCCATAATCCCGTGAGCATGACATCAATGGCTAGAATTGGCACATGCAAACAAGGCACAACGGCCTTGAGGGAAAGTTTGCTCCACGCTACCCATACCGGGAGTCGAACAAGAAACCTCTACAACAAGGGAGAGAGGAAGTACCACCAGGCCAAGATATCAATTTACCCAAAAAGGGGGGGGGGGGTTGATATCAGTTATAGCTGAAGTCCCCTATGTTGATGTGGACGAAAATACCCTCCACATTAATTCAAATTTTCAAAACGATGACATCGATTCTCACATCCGATCCCGGAACTTCTCGCCTTCGTTGGAGCCCAACCCTCTTTTTCCACCTCCTCCCTCCTCACTGGCGGTGATCGACCGCCGTCAAGCTGGGGTGCGGTGCACTGGTCAACGGTGGCTGTCGTCAGGCTCGGAGGCAATGCACCGGCCTGAGCCCCACCTGCTTCCTCCTCATCAGCGGTGGCTGCCATCGGGCTGGGGTGCGATGTATCGGCTGGAGCCCCACCCGCTCCCTCCTCACCGGCGATGGCTGTCGTCGGGCTGGGGTGCGATGTACCGATCGGTGGCGGCTGTCGTCAGGCTGGGGTGCGATGCGCTGACTTGAGCCCCACCTGCTCCCTCCTCATCGATGGTGACTGCCGTCGGGCTGGGGTGCGATGCATCGGTCGGCGATGGCTGCAGTCAGGTTTGGGTGCGATGCATCGGCCTGAGATCCACCTACTCCCTCCTCTTCGGTGGTGGCTGCCATCAGGCTGGGGTGCGATGCACTGGTCGGTGGTGGCTGACATTAGTCTGGGGTGCAATGTACCGACTGGAGCCCCACCTGCTCCCTTCTCACCGGTAGTGCCTGTCGTCGGGCTTGAGTCCGATGCAACGGTCGATGGTGGTTGCTGTCAAGCTAGGGTGCGATGCATCGGCCGGAGCCTGTTGTCTCCTCGATCTCCGATCACCTGAGCACCTGTTGTGCCCCACCGACTCGATCTCTGGCCTCTGCTGCCTCCAGTCACCACCGCGTGCCCGAAAGAGAAGGGAGAAGGAGAAGGAGAAGGAGAAGGAGAAGCATGTGAACAGTTTTAGATTTCTAAAGAAAATCATGGATTTTTCGTTAACGAAATGTCTAGGTTTCCTACGTCTTAGATTAACCTTAAACAAAAGAGAACCACGTGTTGCCGCTGGTTTTTTTTTTTTTAAGCAATACTTGGCACCAAGCCAGTGTTGGAGCTGATCGACAATCTGTAGAACTCCGAACGGCTGACTATCACTAGTGACATTCATCCAACGGTTCATGGAGGGAGTTGGCGCCGCGCGCTCTTACACCGGTTGGTGCCAGAGTATTGTACATTTTTTTTTTCACCCCCCCGGAAAATAAACATTTAACTATATAATCCCTCTCGACTCCACATGAGTGCAACACAAACACACACACACCCCCACTCCATGGAGGTCCAAGTGCAGAGCTCCACCACCATCAACCCCAATGGCGACCCACACGCCGAGCCGACCGAGGTCCCCCTCACCATCTTCGACCGCTTCGCCACCTACATCCACATCGCCGTCCTCTACGCCTTCACCCCGCCGACCCCGACCAACTCGGCCATCATCGACGGCCTCTCCAAGGCCCTCCTCCACTTCCCCACCCTCACCAGCCGGCTCGGTACGACCACCCACGGCAGCCGCCTCCCCTGCTTTCTGGTGGGAGGCCCCGACGGTGGCGTCCTGGTGGTGGAGGCCACTGTGGCGGCGAAGCTTTCCGATCTCTCACCGCTGCAGCCGTCGCCGGACTTGGGGCTACTGCACCCTCCATGCGAGGGCGTCCCGTACATCTTCCAAGCCCAGCTCAACCGCTTCGAGTGCGGCGGGCTCGTGGTCGGGATCACCGCCAACCACCGGGTGGCCGACGGTCAGGCCATGAGCGCCTTCTTCGTCGCGTGGGGGCAAGCGGTTCGAGGCGTCCCGATCGACCCGCTTCCGGTCCACGACCAATCATGGCTCAAACCCCGGTCCCCCCCAAGATCCGAGTTCCGTCACTGGGGTCGGGAATTCATCCCCATCCCGCCGCATCTGGACGGCTTCGCCCACTACCAGATCAACGTCGGCCCGGAGAAGATAACCAACATACTGCTGCACTACTCTAGAGAGTTCATCACGGAGAAGCTGAAGGCGGCGAGCAAGCCGGAGAAGCGGTACACCACCTTCGAGTCCTTATTGGGCCACCTCTGGAGGAAGATAACGGTGGCCCGCGGGCTCGATGGCGGGGATTTTACGATGATCAACGTGTCCGTCAACGGTCGGCCGAGGCTCCGGCCGCCCGTGTCGAAGGAGTTCTTCGGTAACTTGGTCCTCTACGCGCGCCCGAAGGCGAAGGTGAGGGATCTTGTCGACGGCGGGGTGGCGGGAGCTGCTCGGATCATCCACGACGCGGTGTCGAGGACCGGGGAGGCGTATTTCCGGTCGTTCATCGATTTCGGGGCGATGCATGCGGAGGAGGAGCTGGTGCCGGTCTACGACGAGGATGGCAACGTCCTGTCGCCGAATCTGGAGGTGGATAGCTGGCTAGGGTTTCCGTTCCAGGAGATGGATTTCGGCGGCGGAGGAGCTCTGCGTGCCTTCGCGCCGACGTGGGTGCCGGTGGACGGGTTGCTGATCTTCCTTCCGTCGATGCGGCCGGGCGGAGGGGTCGACGTGGTGGTGGACCTGCTGGGGGTGCACGCAGAGAAGCTGCGGCAGATATCTCACTCGTTGGATTAGAGATGGATGTGCGGGCGGCTGTGATGCGTGCCGGGCCCACGGGACCGGGTGGATATCTCAGCTCGGTTGTGGGTGCGATTAATATGTGTAATAACAGCCATGCAGGCATCCCCACCATTTGCATGGATTTGCATGCACATTAATTATTCCCATTTGGGTCCTAATATGACTATGTTTTTTAATACAAATGTTTTATCTTGAGTCGCAACCCTTGTCGACATTCATATACTACAATAATTTTTTGGTAATAGGTCTCAGACAACAAATCGGTTTGATAAACAGGACATTTATTTTTTTTTTTTTTTGATAGGAACTAGGGGTTCTATTTATGACGTTTCAATCCATAAAAATTTATTATTACAAACATTCCACAGAAGCATCTTAGAAATCACCAAAACCGAGATACAAATTGATAAAACTAGAAATTGATAACATCATATTCTGTCAAAATACCAAGAATCTTTTAACAGTTCATACAATCAATAGAGTCAAGGCGGACCAAGAAGAGGATGAGGCCATTGATGTTCGATGGCACAGATCGACCTCAATGGGGATGGCTAAAGCTTAATGTTGATGCGGCGGTTGGAGGTGTTTCCACGACAGTAGTGCTTGTAATCCGTGATGATAAGGGAGAATTATTATGTTGTGGGCGCTGGATGTCAGTTCTCACTATATATGTTCGATCTGTTGGAGGCAGAGGCCAAAGCCATGAAGGAAGGAATCATTCTTTTGATCAATTTTAAAGCAAACAATGTGATAATTGAGAGAGATGACTTTAGTATTATCACACTCTTGCTGGAGGGGAATGCAAGAGTCTCATTCAGCTTTTTTCCTCATGCAAGCCGGTTCATGCTAAACAGGAGGCTCATCAGGCGGCACACCTCCTTGCTTCTTTTGTCATTCTATATAACAAATCCTTTACGTAATGCTTTTGCTTGTCCTGATTGTATCTCCTTTATTTTGGAAGAGGATAAATGTAACTCTATTTCAGATGATATGAATGTTATTTCTTTCGTCGGTTTTTTTTAGAATGGTTCTTTCTCCATATCCTACTAGTTCCACTGGTTCTGAACAATCCGTTGGGATTAGTACCCAAGGAATAGTGGGATATGAGATAGAATTATAATGGAGTACTGGATATCAGATTGGAAGAACAAAATTTACTAGGCTTTTTTGGGTGTGACGACGGCCTGATTTGGACTTTGGGGTTAAAGTTTGGTTGACTAAAGGAGGGTGGAGAGTTGGGTTTGGGAGTGTTGGCTTGGGTGGATTGAAAAACCCCCAAAACACCAATGATTGGTTTGGGGGTGCCAATAGTTTTGCCTATTTTCAGAGCTCTGTATAGGGACAAATAGGGTTGTTAGTGCGACTAATTAATTTGTATAATAACATGCAGCATCACAGCCACCATTTGCATGGATTTGCATGCACATTAATTATTCCCATTCGGGTCCTAATAAGGCTATGATTCTTAATACGTACAAATGTCGGTCAGCTTTTACCTTGAATCACAACCCTCATCTAGATTCATATACTACAATTATTTTTGAGGAAATGGGTGTTAAGAGCATCTCCAACCGAAGCCTTCCTGCTCCCATCTGCCACATGTGATACTGGGATGGGAGTAGGTGGAGAAAAACCTTCACTACAACCGACTCCTTCCTGTTACTGGATCCCGGATCCAAAGTGCCACGTGCTTTGTTTTCCATTGTTAAAATATTTTTAATCTTTAGTTTCCAAACTTGAGTGCTATTTGTCATGTTTCACACGTGAGTGGATCCCACATAGGATTTACTTTTTGGCTCTCAGTAGAAGGGATAGAGTTGTTCCCAGCTCCTACTGCCACAAAGCAGGGGCAGACCTACATTGGGCATAGGAGCCCCCCTTGATTTGGAAAAAAATTTAGAGGTTTATACATAATTTACGAAATTATATGTTGGTGTTGATTTTATTTTTATTACTCGACTCTGGACGATATCGTAGAGGATTAAATGAGCATCGCAACGCCTTCGAAATCACTGAAATCCGATGAAAAATGAAGAAAATACGAAGCACTGAATTAGCCTTTTCTCACTTCTTCTTTTCTCATTGTTGATGCATGGAATTTTTTTTTTGAGCATTTAGTGTTAGGTCCCTAGCAACAGATCAATTTTGTGAAAATGATGATCAATAAGATGGTTTTGTACTAGATCTCTCTCAAAAAGAAGTATTTACAACAAGTCCCTCCATTAACTTTTTATCCCCTTTAAATGACAAAATTGTCCCTATTGCTAAAATCACAAATGTTACTCTTCACTACAACAAAAAGTAACAATCTACATTGTAGCAAATATTACTCTTTATTATCAAAATTTTACTTTTTGCTACAGTAAAATCGCTATATATATATTTTTTTTTAGAGAAATTGTGTTTATAAAAAATCTATATTTTTGTTACAATGATGTCATTGTAGCAAATGTTACTTTTTATATCGGAATGTTACTCTTTTCAAAGAGCAACATTTAATAAATAGTAGCATTAGCTATAAAGAAATCACTGTAGTATTTTTTTTTTTGAATTATTATTGTAAAAAAAATTACAATAGCAAATGCTACTCTTCATGTGATTTTCTTGTACAGCTACATATAGGGGTAAAATGGATATTTTTCCAAATGGAAGGACCTACCACTAAAGCGTCTTTTTACCGCTTAATGTTATAAGGACCTACCACCAATTTGCCCAATTTTTATTTTATTACGAACTGTTTTTTGCTTTGGATGTTAAGTGAGCCATCTCGACCGTTTATAGAAGAATATAGAGTTGTCCGGTTATATTAGGGAACGACCCGTGCATCGTACTCATACTCTTTTTACATACAATCAGACTCCTACCTTTTCTCCTGCATATTAGGGAACGGTCAAGATGTCCCATGTTGGATCCATAGGAAAAACCGTCCTTTTCTGTCCGCCACTTAATTAAGTGAATGTTTGTGGGTAGTTGGATAGAGGTTTTGATTTAACGGCCATCGGCTCTCCAAGGATTCATACCAAGTCTTTTAATGTGGGTTTCGGTTTAGGAGAAAAAAAGATTAGAAAGAGATAGAAGGGGTTGCAGAGTAAAGACAAGCACAACTACGGTTTTGGACGAGTCGGCTAGTTATAGCCCCAAATTTTTTAAGGACCCTGAGGACTTGAAAGAAGGGTAGTGACGTTGTCACGGCGCCGGCTGAAGTTTTTGACTCGAGACATCGACATTAATTACTTTTTAACATGTATGCCCCCCTGAGAAAAAATCCTGGGTCCGCCACTGCCACAAAGGATGGGTAGGAGTCGGTTGGAGTGAAAATTTTTACTAGAGGACAAAATTAGATGGTGTCATGTAGGATGGGAGCTATGTTAGGAGTAGGTTGGAGATGCTCGATCTTATGCCCTGTTTGGATAGGATTCTGATTCTGGGATTCTTGGATCCCAGAATCCTAGAATCCCAAAAATGGGCTCCGGCGTTTGGAGCCTCAATTTTGGGCTATGAAAAAATGGCTCTTAGAAGCACGTTTTGAACTATCCAAAAAAATACTTTTTGGGATCCGGTTGTATCCAAACATGCTCTCCATGAATTTTAAGGATTCTAGACTCCAAGAATATCCCAGGATCCTAGATCCGGAACGCGTGACAACACGTCTCCCGTGTTGACACGTGGACCACATTTGAAGAGCCAAAATTCTTCTCCTGTGTGAACGCCACTCTTTTGGTAAAGCTTATTAAAAATCTACTATAAAGATGATAAATACCCATTCAATGTTATCTAATGGTCATTTGATGTGAATTCGAAAAATCATTAGTCCTCTCTCTCTCTCTAACAAGTGAGTCACATCCGGATGAGTGAATCGTAAACCCTCTAGTTTGCACACGTCTTCAGACAACTATGATGTCGTTTGTACCTGAGCGGCGCACATCAAGTTCATCCGGGAATTGCCCAGGTTTCATACTTAGTGTTAACCTACAACGTTTGCCCTTATCGATGAATCAAATGCTTTTCGTATTTCGGCATGATAGTAGCAATTAAATTTGAGCCGTTGCCTATAGGATTCCAAAGTATTTGTAGCGTAACATTTGGTTGAAAATTATGTTTTTGCAACTTGAATTATATCCACATCCATGAGTCCTTGTTTCTTCACAACTCAATGCATTATTTTATTTAATCGGCATATATGAAAATTTTGGTGGCAATCCTTTACACGACCTGTCAACACGACTCAAACCCGACACAAAGTTAGAGGGTTTGGGTATGACCTAATTGGGTTTAGGTACTAAATGGGTTGACCCGGCTGACACGATTACATAAATATGTTGGGTCTGGATTCATGCCTATAACACGATTAGCCCAACTTGACACGATTGCTTAACAAATAGTGTTAACTATGCAGCACAATAGACCCATTTAACATGAATCACATGTAAACCAAACCATACGACATGAGCCACCATTTCCTTGTGGAAACAATTCTTTGAGTCAAACCAAAAACCCCTCTCACATGCGGATTACATTCAGTGGCTAAAAAGTGCAATGGTTTTTCTTGGATCTTAAACCCCATGACATGAAAACTAAACAAGAGACTAAAGAAACTCTAAGGGCCTATTTGTTTCGAGGACCCGCAAAGTATGTAAAGGCTAGTAAATCGGATGTGGGCTAGTAAATCTTTCTGATTGGCTAGTAAATCTGATTTCTTTCTTGCTGTTTGTATTGACCAGTAAAGTAAACCAAAAAATAGATTTATTTATGGACCATTGTTTGGATTGATCAGAAAAGTAAATCAAAAAGTAAACAAGCTCGGATCGTGATTAACAATCCAGATAATGATTAATCTCATCAGATCTGGAGAAAGTAGAAAGATTTAAACCTCAACACGATCATATTTCCTCAAAAGAAAAACAAAAAACAAAACACAAAAGGGGATGCCAAACCATCCCTGGAAATCAATGGAGGGTCTCATCGGAGGATCTCGTGGTGGAGATCCGAACTGCATCACGGTGGAGATCCGATCGTCGTGGTAATGGAGATCCGATCTATTTCGGAGGAGGGACTTGTAACCCTTTCTCGTTTTTTATATTCGTGGTGGAAGAAACATAGCCCCTTAGCACGCGATGGATGAGGAATAGCACGAGATGCTTTCTCGATCGTGTCGTTGTTGATGTAGCCTGGGTCAACGAAGCCTTCTACTAGTAAATCAAAAGTTTTACTTGGCTTTTCCATAGTAAAATTGTTTAGATACTAGTAATTTTTCTATCATTTACTTTATTATAACTTCTTAGATCCAAACAACAGCGAAGTAAACTTTTACCCCATTTACTTTACTAGTTAGCCTATTGACCGAATACAAACAGGTCCTAACATAGCAGCATGTGAAGTAACATTTGTCATTCTGCTTTCTCCTCTTATTAGTCCATGTCTGAATGAATTCTCATGTCAAAGAAAGTCATTTTGTTTTTATGTCTGAAACCTACTTTTCTATAAATTTACATGGATCATAGGGAGGATTACATGGATTATTTAGATGTCTCGACCCGACCTGACCTGTTTATTAAATGGGTTAAATGGATCAGGTCAGGTTACATGTTTCTTAAGCGGGTTGGGTTTAGATTTAATGACCTGTTTGTTGAATGGTTCAGATCTGGGTTGGGTGTTTTCCCCTTATTCATATGTCTTAACATAGGGGTGGCAATGGGTCGTGTCGGGTCTAGTTTCGGGTCGTGTCCAAAACCCCTAGACCCGGACCCGACTTGTTTAACTAATCGTGTCTAGATCCTAAATCCGTACCCGACCCGCTTATAAACGAATAGACCCGTTAAACCCGTTTACCACCCGATCCAACTCGACCCCATCGAACTGACCCAATAGACCCGCTGATACTATATATTACAATATTGGATTACGGGTAGACCCGACCCGTTGAATTTTAAACGGGTCTTCCCGAGTCTACCATGTCCAGATCCTAATCCCAGACCAGACCCGTTTATTAAACGGGTCTATCGTGTATTCGTTTACGACCCGAATCCGTTTAACCTTGACCCAGACCCGCTAACTTCGTGTCGGGTCGTGTGGGACTTAGCGGTCAGTCCCTGGTCAGAAGTTCAAAGGACAACCAAATTGTTGGACAAACATACATTTTCACTCACTTCAACTTTTTTTTTTTTTTTTATGCCACTCCATTCTTTAGGGTCAGGTCGGGTCAAGTCGGATTGGGTCGGATCGGATCAACTGAATAGACCCGGGTGATAAACGGGTCTTACCGGGTCATATCGTGTCTACCTGTTTATTAGCGTGTCGAGTACAGGTTTAGCACGATTAGTTAAACGGGTCGGGTCCGGGTCTAGAGGTTTTGGACACGACACGAACCTAGACACGACACGAATCCGACACGACTCATTGCCACCCCTAACTGCAACTTGGGCGAGCCAACCCGAACCCAACCCGACTTTGGGCAGGTTAACCCGAACCCACCCCGCACAACCCGACGGGTTGGGCTTGGGCTAAGTTTAAACAAACATTGGGTTGGGTTGGGGGTACAAAAGACGCTGAGCAGGGGGCTTTGGGGTTTGGGGTACACAAAAAAAAGGGCATTGTAGGTATTAAAGGATTGTTGAGTAAGTTATTGAGAAACGCTAGGGATACGGGGGCTAATTACAGATTTTTGGGGTATGAATAAAATTTGGGAAATTTTATTCATACCCCAAAAATCTGTAATTAGCCCCCGTATCCCTTGCGTTTCTCAATAACTTACTCAACAATCCTTTAATACCAACAATGCCCTTTTTTTTATACCCCAAACCCCAAAGCCTCTGTTCAGCGTCTTTTGTACCCCAACCCAACCCAATGTTCGTTTAAACTTAGCCCCGCCCAACCCGTCGGGTTGTGCGGGGTGGGTTCGGGTTAACCCGCCCAAAGTCGGGTTGGGTTCGGGTTGGCCCGCCCAAGTTGCAGCTAGGGGTGGCAATGAGTCGTGTCGTGTCGGGTTCGCGTTGTGTCTAGTTTCGTGTCGTGTCCAAAACTCCTAGACCCGGACCCGACCCGTTTAACTAATCGTGTCTAGATCCTAAACCCGTACCCGACTCGCTAATAAACAGGTAGACACGATAAGACCCGATAAGACCCGTTTACCACCCGGATCTATTCAGTTGACCCGATCCGACCCAATCCGACTTGACCCGACCTGACCCGAAAGACCCACTGGTTTTATATATTATAGTATCGGATTGTTGGTAGACCCGACCCGACATGACCTATTGAATACTAAACGGGTCTTCCTGGGTCTACCGTGTCCAGACCCTAAACCCGGACCCGACCCGTTTAATAAACGGGTCTATCGTGTCGACCCGTTTACGACCCGAACCCGTTTAGCCTTGACCCGGACCCGCTAACTTCGTGTCGGGTCGAGGAGAAATGATTCGGGTTGGGCTCGGATTAGCCCGCCCAAATTCGGGTTGGGTTCGGGTTGGACTCGGGTTGGGTTCAGGTTGGCCCGCCCAAGTTGCAGCTCTACTTGTGCCTTCAAGTATCAGCCAACTGCATGGGGTTTATTTAAGAGTGGGGTGTATTCAAGAGTGCATATAATTGAGGTATATTTAAGGGGGTATGTGTTTGATTGGGGTATAATCAAGTTGGGGTGGGCCATTTAACTGGGGTGTATTGAAGGTGGGGTGTAAGGGGGAAGGGTATTTTTGGGATAAGAATGGGGTATGAAAAAAAAAAATGGGGTGTATTCAAGTTTCTTGGAAATGGGGGCTAATTACAGATTTATGGGGTATGAATAATATTTCCCTAAAATTTCCCAAAATAAATCCAGTAAGACAGCTGGCAGCGAACAGGAAATACCGTCATACGATGGTGGTATTTGCACCCAAATATAGACCCTTCTTTTTCTGGACCATTGGATTTTTTTCCTGCGGAAATTGCTGCTATGGGTAGGGATGGCATCAGGTCGGGTTTGGTGCGGGTCGGTCCTATCCTGTACCCGTCCCATTATATATTTTCCCGCTCCATATCTGTCCCAAACCGGCGTCGGGTTTTAAAGACAATTTCCAAGCCCGTCTCAATTAGCATTGAAAAAACCCGTGCCCGTCCCGCATTGCCCTGTTAATGCATTGCGGGTCGGGTTTATAAAAACTACATATTTAACTTCTTGGATCAACCTAATCACAGCTTTAGATAGCAAGTGTTCCTCATATATTAGGATCACGCAGTTATAAGCACAAGGCAACTTATTATATGATCTTGATAAGTTATATACCCGGGTCGGGTCGGACGGTTAGAGTAAAATCCGAACCCGACCAGGTTTTAAATTCATATCCCAAACCCGTTTTTGAGCTTCCCAAACCCGTCCCAATAGGGTCGGATCGGGTAACCCGGTAAACATGAATAATTGCGATCCTTAGCTATGAGGCTGTTTCCACTAGGGATGTGCATCGGTTCGAAACTGGCCTATTTAGGTAAAATCTAAACCGATCTAACCTTGGTTGGTTTTTAGGATTTTCAATCCGATCCAAACCGAACTAAGATTGGAATTCAATCCAATCCAATTAAAATCAGTTTGGATTGGATCGGTTTAGGTTTTGAACCATGTTTTTATTGGGCTTTTTTTCCCTTCTATTGGGACCTAATTAAATCTTAAAAAATAATAATTGTCATCAAATCATTAGGCCTAAATAAAACTTTTAACTGATTTTGAGTCATCCTACAATACTGCAAAGGTTGTTGGTAGCAAGGATATATGGTATATTTAATAAAATATTATATGTATATACATAAATCAGTTCAGTTCGGTTTAGGTCGGTTTTAAATTTATAAATCCGTCAACCGATCCATGTTGGTTTTTTCAAAACTCAATCCGATCCGATCCATTGAGTGTGTCGAAACCGATAAAAATTGGTCAGTTTGGATTGGATCCTGCACACCCCTATTTCCCACTCTGTGGGTTTTAAGGTCACCCTTCTAGCGAAGAGGATAGCGGGGCCTAGGAGGTTAACGCACCCGTAACGGTGACAGTTCCTGAACCCGTTAATACTACTGAAAAGAGGTTCCAGAAGAAGAAAAGGCCAACTCAAAATGAGTTTAAAATTTTATTAAGGTCTACTGATTTGACAACAATTATTATTTATAAAATTAAAATTAGGTCCTAATTAAAAAAAAATACCAATAAATATATGGGTCAAATACCAAACCAACCATCCAATCCAATCCAACTTTAACCGGATTGGATTCCAATCTTAGTTGAGTATGGATCGGATTGAAAATCCTCAAAACCGAATAAGGTTGGATAGGTTTGGGTTTTACCTAAATAGGTTGGTCTCAAACCGATGCATACCCGTACCTAGGCTAACTGTAGAGGCTAGTAGGGCCGGGCTCGGCTTGGATCTTCAGGTGGATCAATATTTGGGCCGAGCTTGGGTTTCAGCTATTAGGCCAGTCGACATGGACCTAACCTCGTTGGCTCCGAAAGAATCAATGATAGCTCAACCTTCATCCAAATCGAGATCACCGCATCAATTTCACGGGATTATCTCAATTGCTTGAACCCAGTTTCGGCATTAATCACACAAATTTAGAGCGCACACGATAAATTATCGGGATCAAAATGTAAGCATCTAATTAGAAGCAACACCCGAAACAATACGCCCAAGTAGTATAGCAGCTAATTACTCATATATTAAAAAACAAAACAAAACAAAACATATGTTATTAAAACAAGCACGGATTCTCCGAGGTTATAACCTTATGTTAAAGAGAGAGGTGGAAGTCACAGCCGTTGGGGGGTGAGTGTGATTCACGGTTGTGGTCTGGGTGTAATGGACGGTTGTGATTCAGCTTTGGCTTTCACATATCGGATCCTCCGAGGTCGGGCGCCTATAAAAGCCGGTGCTACCCCCCGAACAAAAGAAACTCATATTGCTCGTAGCACAGTTTTCAAAAGTGTGCCTTCCGTTTGCGCGCTGTGTATTTAGTGTCGGGGCGTACATCATGCCCTTTTCTCCTCATCTGTTCCTTCTTCTTCAGCACCCATCCTCTTCCCTTCCCTTTCTTGGTTACTTTCAATTTTTTCCTCGGCCGGTTTCTCTCATAAATGCCAACCTGCATATAATTTGCGGGAAAAAAAAAAATCACAGCTTTAGCGGTTCTTGTAGTTTGATATTCATTCCACCCTCTCCATAGATCAGTTTATTTGTTGCTATTAAGAGTAGAAAAAACCAAATACACATATGCATCCATAACTTCACAAAGACTGCACCAAAAAAAAACTTAAAAGAGATCACTCTCATTGCAGAAAGAAGCAAATAGGATCATCATCATCCAAGTCTTTATCCCATCAAGATGGGGTCAACTATAGGGAAGATCGACAAAAGAATTTCAACCGAATGCCAGGTAACTTGGCATGAGAGGGCCATGCCACAAAACCGAAAAGGCCAGTTAGCGGGTAGGCAAACCTACCTTGGTGGCTAAAAGTAAGCCCTCTCGTAGCCAAAAACATAGATACACTTACTAAGTAACCAAATCTCCTCATGGGACAAATAAGAGAGAAAAAAGACCCCGGTTCTGTGAATTCAACTTTAAGGTTCTTCAGCATTAATGCATTCAGAAACCTATTCTTTTACTGCATAGCATCAAAGCAGCAATACTTTAGGCAAATGCTGTTTGAACATACATAGGTGATAGGACACAACCACAGACAAAATACCAATGTGGCAGTCATCGGCCAGCACTCTGTGCGATGGCCGATGCGCTGAGCGCTGGCCGCTATCCCCCCTGTTGGCATTATGTCCACCATTATGTCCCGCTGTATGTTCAAATAGCAGCGCTAATACTATCGTATGAAATTTTGGGTCTACTCATGTATAACCTATTTGTATATCGATTCCCCACCAAACATATCGGGGAAAACAATTGCATCAGAAACAGTTTTCAATCTTCTAATTTACTGTGTGTCATGAGGACCTTATACTAATGTCTCGCAAAAAAGATATGGCGTGTTTGAAGAGGAATTTTGATGGCAGCTTACTGTTTGACTTTCATCATCATCACCGCTCTCATCGCTATCATCACTGCACAATTCCCCATCTTCACCTTTGCCTTTTGGAAGGGATGTTTGTATGGAAGGTGGACCGCATGTGAGAACAAGATAAGCCTTCCTTGCTTTTGTACTGATGCAAACAAAAATTTTCTGTTAGAGAACCATTTGTATTGCAAAACGGGCGAAAAGATGTCTAACATGCATTAATCTCTATGATGACAAACATTCAGAAAGAACGATAATCACAGGATAAAGAGTATCTAATAAGTAAAAGTGAGTTAAAGTTGGTAACATTACAAAAGAATTGAAACCAAAACATACCATAAGCACACATATAGTCTTTCACAGTATCAAGTCACCACGACCAACTCTTTCAAACTATTTCTCATCTCTCCTATAGCTAATTTCATCGCTATTTCAACTCCGAGTGTCTTTTTTTTGTCCGGTCAGTCTATAGGGAAACTCAGGCTCCCATTATTACCTAATTGCTTGATGTAATAAAAACAGCCGTTAAAAGAACCAGTGGTTCAATATCTGACAAGCATTAGGATGAACTTATTCGTGCCCATTATAGATAACAGTGATGGTCATTCTAAAGTGAATCGAGTTAAAGAAACAGCAAGGTAGGAAGCTCTCCATATCCCATGTGGACTTCTCATAACCGTTGTGCAGAATTCCTCTCAATCTTCAGAAATTTAAAGGATGATTTTAAGTTTAGTAATTAGTACCAACATTCTCTTGTAAGTACTAAAGATGAGAACTGAAAGGAGGCTTTGATATCCTAGATGGTTGGTAGGTTGACAAAACAATCAGAACCATTGTCGTTGACTATAGCCTTAAGGCCTTTAACCACACCTTTAGGCACCAAGCCTTAGGCCGTTTGCATAGGGTTGGCTCAAGGTACATTGCTTGAGATCGCTTTACAAATGACTATGAAAGAGAAGTCCGTCACTAAATTAGTGCCGAATTCATAGCCAACTAAGCTAAGGCATCTTGGATGAGAGAGGGGAACTACCATGAAACAAGCGCAACTGACAGATAGTGAAACTGTCTTACTGCTGTTATGGTTTAAGCTCATGCAAACAGGAGCAAGCCTCCAAAGTCCCCCTAGACTTGCAAGGAACTGGGACAATAAGTAACTGCTATTTTTGAAAATATTTAAAAATTTGGTTGTATTAATCCTTGATTTTGAATTTTTCCTTCCATATGTGAGAATATGCAGAAAGTATAACATCCTTCTAAGTTAGTAGAAAAACCATGCAACAAGCAGAAAAGTATAAATGTTGTTCTACTGACAAAACAAGCAAGGCTAGATGTTAACAAGGACAATATAACAAGTAATCAAGCATCTAGCTTCACGATAACATCAAAGATTCCAAGACAGCCATTATATGTGGGTGAAGTGGGCAGTAGGAGGGTAGAAAAATGTCATTCTGAAACAAAGATCAGAGAAAGAATGCCCAAAGTGTGTCACAGGCTATAATGTGTAGGGGCTGACCAAGTAGGAATCAAGTGACCTTGACTGAAAACCTAAGAATACAAAGCTACAATGAGGAATAAAAATAATGGGAATATTTTGCTAACTCCCAATATGGGAGACAAGGAAGAATAAATGATGGTTCCACCCTATCTCTCCAGTATGACAGTCTGTTAGAGCTATTGAAGAAAAAAAATGAGAAGAGCTGAAAGTCTGAAACTAAGGGAGCACCTAGTTGGAGAGTGAATAGTTGTTACATGCTCGAAAAATGTATAGAAAAATATTTGTTGCTGCTTTCTATAAACTTTTGATACTCCGCTCTATAATGGAGCAAATGAGAAATAGCTCTTTGCATACAATCATCCCATTCTTGGAGTCACTATTGTCAAGCCGTCGCCTAGGCGATCGTCCATGCTTTCTCAGACCTAGTCGCCTAGGTCACAACCTAGGCAGGCAACCAGTATAAGAAAGCTTTTTTACGAAATTTTTTCGCTTTTTTTTTGTTACCTTTCCCTATACTTATGATCCATATTAAATGGCACTTTCTCTTTCTTATTATCTATCTATCTATATGTCCTAATTTAGAGTACGTATCATGTTTTTTTTTACTAGGGATAAAGTTATTGTTTGAATAAAGATTCCTTTTTGTTCTCTTTAAATTCTCTTTCTATATAGATATGATTATCATCTCTAGTGCTTCTATTCCTAAAATTTTATGGTTGTGTTATATTTTGGGATTTTTTTGTTTATGATGGTTGATTTATTTCATAATGAATGTTAGGGACCTAGGGTTTGTGTATGTTCTAACTTCTCACTTTTTAATTATAACATAATATGGTTCATTGATTATTCCATGTTGATGATGATACGTGATATATATGGTTTTATGTATTCAAATTTCAGTGATTTAACATGACAATGATGACATGAATACTCTTTTTTTTAATAAGAGTATTGTCACCTAGGCCTCGCCTAGACGCCACTTAGGCCACACCTCGCAAGCAGGCATCGCCTGACCACCTTGATAACAATGCTTGGATTAAGGAAGAGAATAAGTACCATACGGTCCATCGCTATGGTGAGAGGCTTAGAAGGACAAAGGCCACAGGGTATTGAATAGGCCTAATCTTTAAGTGTATTTGGATCTTATTGACATAAATATGACATATGGGCTATGCACATGAATGCAAACCTGTGTTTTAAATGGTGGTTATAACTTATAACCTCTTTTTTTTTGAAAGGCAACTTATAACTTCCCTTATGTATACTATGATAAGATATATTTATAATAGTTTTTGATATCCAGTCACGGGCTTTTGGAATTAAATTGTATGGCCTTGAGAATAACTAGGCCATGCCATTTGAGAGCATAGGAAAATCCAAAGGAGCCTAGCCCTAGCTTGAGGCTTGAACCAAGTTTTGAGCTCGAGACAAACGGACAATACTCAACTCTTCGCTCGTTGGCACCCCTAAAGGTGCGTATGAGGTGTGAGACGAGTGATGGGAAAGCATGAAGAAAACAAATGAATCTTGTTCAAATCATGTGACAACCTTACAAAGTCAATTTAGATGCCCCCTGAAAGAATAAAAGCTAGTGAGTAGTGTAAGACAATCAAACCTACCAGTTGGAATCAACAACCTCAGGAGCATTCACAACAACCAATAATGCTTCCACCAATTATTTGGTGTTGCTTTACAAATCCATCTATTTACAATGTGCTATCTCCTGAATGCAAGCTTTTCAAATCCTGTTCACAAATCTATATAGGTTATTTTTGGCCTTCCCTCCTCTTTCTTGCACCATTTCACACAAATCCATGACCAATTTGGAGGGCACTACTCGGATCTCTTTTTGCCCATGCCACTACAATCTCCAGTAGGCAGTAGTCCTCAACCATTTTATGCTTATTTGGTGTAACCACTAAGCTTCATCTAATGTAATCATTTCTTACCATATCTTTCTTGGTTTATGACATCCAAATCAACATTATCTTCACTGCACTCATCACAAGGCAACCAGAAATGAAATGAAAAAACACGTTTTCAAAGTCTCTCTATTGATAAATAAATTTGCAAAACAAGTCATGTTGGCAACCATCCCCTGCTATGTAACTATTAACTTTCCCATGCGAAATTCCAGATGTATAGACTTCAAAAATAATTGTCCCGAAAATAGAAAGAACAAAAGTATACAAAAGCAAGTAGAATAATGATCCCTAAATTAGGGATTTCTTATAAGATGATAGGGAGCTACATAATGAGGACAAAACAGATTTCAAGTACAATTGCTTGCCATCCTGAAATCACTGAAAATTGATCTAGGATAGAAGCCGATAAAAGTTACTATAATAAGCCCTATATTATGTAGTATCAAGTAATTAATGATCTCTAAGAAATAAAAAATTTGGAGGAACCAACATGATATCAGAAATAAAATATTAGGAGGAACCAAACTTAGGTCCAAGGTCTATACCTAACTATTCAAAGTATTAAATATAATTAATCCTTTCAGATTCCAAAGATGGATACTATCTATAATCTATTAGAACCTAATTTACAATAATGCCAAGTATGTCCTTGCTACATATATGAAACATATTGTATTTATAGATTATAGTTACACCATGCAAAGAGATTGGAACTTTGTTTACAACTTAGTGAACTTTTTGTTTGTGAGGAGTCCAAAGCTCTTGCGTGGATCTTGCAAAAAGGGTACAAAGGTGTCATTGAAGAAGGAATGTTCACAAGTGATCCATCACTAGAGTTGAAGAGATCACTTACAAACTCGTAAAGTCTTGTAAAACCACAATGAAAGAATTCACAAATTTACGGAGAAATAGCTCTCTTAAGGAGTGTTAAAAAGATATTCTAGACAGATGTACCTTTATATTATGAATTTATAACCTTTTTATGAAGGTTGATGTGCTAAAAGAAGCTTATGCAAGAAAGCAAGGTCTCTACATAATGAAACTTCATTCAATATGAAATTTTTATCGAGTCAAATGTTCAAACGAATATCACAACCATAAGAATTTTTCCAGATATAATAGTATTGAAAAATACACTAAAATAATGCTCTCAATTTACTGTTCTTTTGGCCACCTCAGTATCACCTGGAAGAATCCAGGTAAAGTCGTTGTCGGAGACCTTTTTTTCCAAAATAGGTACCATGTCGTTGTCTACGTACCTGAGCCTTTGATACAGACATAATTTTACATCATCTTTATATTACTAAAAAACCTGTTGTTTCTAAGAGCATTATGAAACAACTGGCTATGTGTAGAAACCAAGGGAAATGGCATACTACAAAGCTTTACCGATGGTTTATAGAAACGACTGGTAAAAGATTTTTAGTGGCACTATATAGCAACCGCCAATTAAAATAAATTACGAAATAAAAGAATTATCTTGGACAACTGCTATGTCTGGCGTGGCAGTGGTGAGACTAAGGAGGCCAAAAGAGGTACAAATTGGAAAATACTCTAAAAATTTTAATTTTAGTGATCTTTATTCTAATAATATTAAGTTTGATAAAATAAGAATCTTTTGGTTAAAGTATTGATACTCATCATTACACCAATTCTAGATGTTCCTATTAAGTACTTCAGTAAAAAATATTAAAGTATAAAAAACATAGAATCCTATACCCGATTACTTCTATACCTAATAATTTTTGTTTCCACCATGATTATTCAGTATTAAATGACTATTAATGGATTTCGAGAAATTAGATTGGAAATCCTAGGACCGTAAATTAAGAGGGTAACGGATAAGGGTTTTTGAAGAAAGACTTTGGTAAATAAGAGGAGCCTTTTTAGATTATACAGCAAAAAATCTGAAGATAAGACAAAAAAGTGAAGGTGTTTTGGTTCTAATCTACTATTATTGGGATTAAGATTAGGATTCATACATGATTTTAAAACTAGGAAATTTTTATGGTTTTACATTGGTTTTAGTAGTAAACAAAGGTTAGATTATGAAATCTTTGAGAAAATGTAACGGAAAATGAGAGGATAGAGAGTGGGTGAGAGGGAGAAGAAGAGCCATCATGTAGCTTGTTTTTCTCTCATTTCCATTATCGGATTATAAACATGACCCACCTAGTAAATGACATCTCCTTTTAAAAAGGAGAGGGCTACTCTATTGATTGGGTCCAATTAGGTCTCTTAAAAGGTAAAAATATATTGTATCCAAACCTACCCAAAGTGATCTGCATAACCAAAAAGATAGAAAAAAGAATGAAAGATAATTTATGATCGAATGATAAGGCCCCAAAATCCCTTGGCCTTGCTTAATATTTGATAAGATGCCTATGACCTCAAGGACTAATTTGAACTAAAAACAAAAAATACACAACAAATTAACCCTTGGATGGCTTTATGGACTTCAACTTAGGGCCAACAGTCCTCTAAGCCCCAGATTGGAGTCCATCAAGATTGTTCCTCGGGTTTCTTATTCGGCCCAAAAACATAAGGTGGGCTCTTGCAATTCATGATGCCCAAATCTTCGATTTAACACCAACTTATTTGATGGTAGGTTTACATCGTTCTTTTAGTCTTTCCTAGATGTAGAAATCTTGACCTCCTGCACCCAAGCTCTATATTAATAATATATATGATCAAAGAGTTATTGAAAAAATAATCATACCATAAATTTAGGATCAAAATTGAAGATCGTGACTGTCCATAATTTTTTAATTGCTGGACTTGTTCATCCAAACAATTACAATTTCAATTTTGAGTCATGAAATTTACTAAATATAACAAAGTCTTATTGATTTCAGAGATCTTGAATTTCTAGAGAGATTATTTGGATTTTCTAGAGAGAGTTGTTCCTCTATCTAATAAGTTCCCCTATATGCCTCTACAACACTATGATAGAATGGGTGAGAAGAACATCTTAAATAATAGGGAACACGTTACCCGCTTGAACAAGCAAGTATTAATAGCAGTATAACCTGGATCTGCTTAGAGTTTATATTGCTTCTAGCCTTCTATTGATGTGTATGCGTGCCTAGATCTACCCCAAAAGGTATAAGTGGATAGACCTATACCTTAAAGTTGTGCAAATGACTTCAAAATCGAAGAGAGCCAATTCATGATCCATGGGACAACCCAAGGGCAATAAAAGAAAGAAGACTAATGCCAGAAAGCTATATGAACAAATTAGTATAAAACTAAAAAATCAGATACTATTTACTCCAAGAGGCATCACTAGTTGAACCAACGAAACAAAATAAAAAGGAAAACAAAACATACTTAGAGGGGGGTAAATGTCAAAGAAAATGTTGCAGATTGTCTCTGGATTTACTTGAAATGTGGTGGCCGCTAATGTCTACTGACAACAATAGGACCCCTCCCCGTTTTTCTATCTTATTCTACTTGAAGTCAGTACTACTTTTACACGCCAGACTACGATATCCCAGGCCATGATGCATCCTGAAGGGGTCACATATTCAGACAATCAACAAACACAAATCCTTATCATACCTGTGTGGCCAGTCAACCACCACACCTCCTGCAAATCCAGAACGCATAGCATAAGTCATGATCATCTCGCTCTGGTCCACATTTTCAGCATACATCTGCAATACTGCTCTTGCTCCCCTTGCTAAGCACCTATATAATGATCCAAAGAAAGCTCTGCAAAGCAGTGCTACCAGGGTAAATATAAAATGACCAATGAAAAATATGTAATATAATTAAATCTGGTCAAGACAAGGCTTTATGGGAGATACGTACTTCAATCGCAACCTTGGTTCATGAGAGGACTTGTCAGCATAACACAACCACTGTAAAAGCCGAAGCAAAACGAAAACAAAAAAATTTCGAATTGAAATCTTATATAAAGGGCAAAATGAATAAATAAAGAGCATCCATCATCATTTACATCTCTTTCAAATGATAAAAAAACATATTTCTGCTATTTATACCATCACTATTTCTTATGAAGGCAGCAAAATGAGCAGTATACCAAGCAAGATCCAGCATATTCAAGCTTAAACGAAAATGGGCAAATAACATAACCCTTACCATGACATGAGGTTTGAAATCTCACAAACACAGTTGTAACTTAAAAGCCAAAAGCAAGGCATCACAAAAGTTAAAAAAAAAACATAATTGCCTCATGCTGAAGTGTTGCATCATGAAATTAAAGAATTCGATGTTTCGGTTTAATATTCATATTTGAAATTGGTGCAAGAGAAAAAGGACTTCTAGAGATTGGAATTTTGGATGCACCATTTCGAAAAATTTCCACCATTTCGGCCGAAATTTTGATCGAAATTTTGGTTTCGGTCATGAACGAAACCAGATACAAAACTGAAATTGAAAACCTTGATCTTATACTAATATCACTTTCATAGTTTACTTTTTCTTAAAACTTAGATTTACCTTGCAATCAAGCAGCTAGATAGCATATCGATCAACATGTGGTTATGCAAATTAGCAAGACTGGCACTTTCCATACACGATTTTGATGTGGAAAGAGGTATGCAATTTAATTATCAATGGAGGGCGACCAACAATTTTGTAGCCCAATGAGTGATGAAAACATTGAACCTACTTACACATCCATATAAGGTTTTTTGGGAGAACGACTGTGCTTTAATCCAAGTCACACAGTGATATTAGTTGCCTTCAACATCAACGCATGTGAGGTTGTTCAGTATAATGAAATTTTCATGAAGATCATACACCTATTGTTTCTTCTATTATGAATCATCGAGATGTTCACAATGATAACGAAGCAAACAAATACGCCTTTGTGTTCAATGGTCAAAGATGAACTTGAAGTTGATGGAGATTAGAAATAGCAATCAACGTGGTTACCCAACCCAACCCATTTGGGATGGGTTTTGAAGGATGGTAACTAATTTGGGTGGGTTTGCGATTTCTTTTAAAACCTCGATTGGATAGTTTTACCCCATCCTCCCCAAACCGAACCCGATTATACCCCATGTACCTACCATGATAATAGGGAGAGCAACAACAAGAGAAATGGAAAATTTTAGATCTTATATAGCAAACCCTAACTTTATTTCTATCTATCAAACATTCAAAGCAATGAACAACTTCTGAAATTATTTCCCATACTCAAAGTGAAACGGTGTTACAAAAATCCCACGGAATGAAGAAGTACCACATTTGGTAAACCCAAGTGTTGAAGATAATATGGAGATGCCAAGAGGGTGAAGAGCAAGTATTTGGACCAAGTCAAAGCTAACAATGTTGTCTCACACAATGTTGTTCATGATGAATATACACTAGATTTATTTATTGACGATCATGAAAAGGTCAAAAGTGATATTTCTCAAAAAAAAAAAAAGTCAAAAGTGATGCCCTAATTGAAGCTGTATATGATGAAACCTTTATCGAGTAAAAAGCAACTATTCAATGACAGAGCAAAATCATAGTGGTTTTAGCTTGTTGAAGAAGGTTAACTATCATCTTGTATGACTACCAATTTAATCGTGCACTAAGAGCAAGAAGACATTATTTATCGCATATCTTATCTTAAAGCATTATGTCTTCTATCAAATCATGGCATAGAGGAGGGCACAAACATGCCATCCATTGGTTGGCAACCATCAACGGTTACCCATTAAAAAAAAAACTAATGGTAGAGTTAAAGAATGCATTAAAAAGGAACTCGAGAGTTCACATGATGAGGAAGCAAACGATTCAAATCGAGGGGGCTAGATGAAGAGATCTCATCTAGGACTCCAAGTTCAGTTAACATTCCTAATTTGCAATCAGTACCAAATTCAAACATGATCCCTGTTTATAATTGAATTCATACTCAATAGAAGGTTCTTCGATGAGTAAGGATTCCCACTCAACACACAATTCCTTGATAAATTAGGATAACTACCTAAACTAGAATTTCCAAATGAATTAATATTGCCATATAATATAAATCCATAAGCGAAGTCCTTGAGTTCATTAACAGTCTAGATTAGTTCAGATGTGTTATTTTATAATAATTTTTGGAGTACCTTCAGTTAATTTTTAAGTGACTTTAGAAGCTCTACTGGTATTGAAGCTATTTAACGTAGTCCTCGTTTGATATTATAAAAATATAACTAACTAAACCTCATTTGACACTACAACATATTATAAAAATCTAATAGACTAAAATTGAGTTTTTAGTTTCAAGGACCATGCAACCACCTGAAGGGAGTGACAGATCAACATTGACTTATGAATAAAATTTAAGATATCTTCTCTTATTTCTCTTAGAAAGTGTTGAAGCTTTCGTTCCTCTTGTTGATGATTCACGAGGAATCTTAAATGTTGATCCATAGACCTTGAATGGTGGTGTCGAATCCGTGGGTTTTATTTTCTATCTATATCCTATCGATTAGTTGTTTCCCACAATCTTATACTAAACCCCTCTGAAAATTTGCCAAGACTTTAATTTATAAAACCATAACCCTAGCATTTCATGTAGGTTTTCATATTGACTTTCATGTTTGTAGTTCTATTTAACTAAAAAACCAGACCAATAGAAAAACTCAAGCAAACCCAAAATTTGATTCACTCACACTTTTAAACCCATCAAATGGTACTTTGAACCCATCAATGCCATCAGCATGAAAGTCTTACATGAGCTGTTCACTATAGAACAAAACTCTAATTAAGAAGCTCCACAAAAGATTGACAAAAATTGTCTACCTGTGATCAACCAGACGCCAGCCTTCTAGGGTTGGTGTCAAACCTAACCAAGGTAATTTGGCAAGAAAAGGGCCTACCAAGATCCTTAACCCTTGTGCCAAACTCCCAATCATCATCTATAGTTTCTCCAATTTATATCACTTCCACAATTCAATTTTGCTTATATTTAAATCTTCCCTACGACTCCAACAACTATACAAGTCCTTAGATCCATTTAATACTCTTTCAAATCCTAGGATTCCGCTCTCATTAGTACCCTACTAGGATTTTGGTTATTAGAGCGTTATTGCTTTCCTTATCCAACATCAATTTCGTATTAAATCTCTCTCTCTCTCTCTCTCTCTCTCTCTCTCTCTCTCTCTCTCTCTCTCTCTCTCATATTATCCTGCATCAAGTAAAAGTCAAATGACCAATCATTTGAACATCCTTCAAAAAAGAAAGTTTGGTCATGTCGAAGATATATATAGTAGTGCAATTCAACTAAGGTGTTACACATCCAAAGTGCAATAGAACAATCAATTTCAAGTCACATTTTTTATGCAACCATATTTTGCACTAGGGGTAGACATAGTCTGGTTGGTCGGGTTTGGAGGTCTAACCATGTTTGGAACAAGTTGCATCACATTTGCCCGAATTAACTGAGTTGCTCGATGAACCCATAGAGGGTTTGCCCGTGTTTGGACCATGGAAGTTCATCGGGTTCCTCGGGTTACCTAAATTTAGTCAATCTAGTCGGTTGGTCGGGCCTAGTTTGAGCAAACATAAAATTGTCATTAACCAATTTCTTCCAAATAAGATTGCTTTCCAACTTGCTTAAGCATTAGGCTTCCACAAAAAAAATGACTGGTTTCCAACTTGCTTAAGATTGGTTTTCATTAATTGCTTTCCAACTTGCTTAAGCAACGGATTTCCTACTTCCATAATATCCTCACAATATATATATATATATATATATATATATATATATAAAATAAAATATGTTTCTCGGGTTGGTCATACGACCGACCATGATTGCCCAAATTCGAATTCGGGCAAAAAAATTTTGCATATACCTTTCCAAATTCCTAAATATTGTCGTCCATGATGGTCGGGCTCGTCCGGACCAAGTCCCAGCCCTATTTTGCACTGAAAGGTTTATAAAGTATAATAATAAAAGAAAACCCCACCATTTGGTATGCTTAAAGCCTTAAACCGGATTGGTCCCACAATTTCACGGTTGCTAACAATAGTAGTAATTAAGATACATGACTAAACTTTTAAATTACACTTTCAAACAATAAAGGCCACTCAGATTTTGTTGCTGAAGATTTATATTAATCATGCAATCAATTACTACACATCCAAATGGTGAAACACCTCAAAACATTTCAAATCAACCACTTTTATGCAACCTTATACACACTAATAAAGGTTTACAAAATACAAAAAAAAAAGATAGGAAAACTCAAACTTAAAATAGATGACCTACAAAAAAAGAAATGTATATTTGCAGTCAAATATATCATAGTAGTCATGCATCACACTGGAAAGACAAAGTTTAAAAAAAAATATGGCTAACAAAAATTCACCCACGCTTTTTTGAAGTTTCAGTATATCAACCATGTGAGTAACATAAATAAATGGAGAAGCATATTGGCTAACAAGATCTGCACCATGAACAAGGAAATAGTGAAATTCGGATGCCAACCTGTATCGCCGAGATGCTAATGGCACCATCAATAACTCCATGTCGAAGTCCTAAGCCCTACAATAAAATCAATAATCAAAATCACTTAAGGATTATAGATTAATGCGTCTATAAAAGTCATCCGGATAAACCACCTAAAACTATCATATATAACTTAAGAGCAATCTTCTATAACTGAAGACACCAAAACGGGTAGAGCTAGGATTTTGAACTGTATGGTGCCACGTGGGTCCTCTTCCAACCAAAAAAAAAAAGTCAGAGTGGGTGCGCATTTGTGTGTGCATGTGTGGTGGTGGGGGGGGGGGTGCTCGGGGTACGAATGAACCATGTGGTGCCATGTTTTGAACTGTATAGTGGATCTATACTCGAGGTCCAATGTGATTCAAGCCATCGACTGGTTGTCGTTGGCCATGGTACCCATCTGTGCATCGCACAAGGTTAGAATCTAGCAATATTAATTATCAAACAATGATGTCCACAAGTTTTATACTTTCTTGCATAAAACAAAGGACAAAAAATAAAATTATCAATTTGCACACAGTAGTCATAGAAATTGAAATGATGCATTTGCTTCTACAATGGTACCCATAAGACATTAGTGTTTTGTTAGCTTTCAAAAAGAGAGATTAACTAAATTAAGATACGCGATTAAGTTGATGCTAATCTACTTTCCTCTTTCAAAGCAATATCATCGATTTGCACAATTAGGCATGTCAACGGGTCATCGGGTCAATGTAGATCCGAATTTCATCCGTTTATATTCATTTTTAATCGGATCTCTGGCCAAGATACCAAAATCAAACCCGGAGTTTTCGGATATGGATCAAACTCGAATCAGGATCTGGTTGACATGTCCGGGAGGTCAAAACAGAAATAGTTAGATAGAAACTCATGACTTCTAAGTTTAAATTGTTGATAAGCTCGGGCCAATGGATTTGATGATCATAGACCCGATTGTTAAAATAAGATGGCTGGGATTGCGCATCAAAGAGTTGAAATAAGATGGCAAGATTGGGTATCAGACGGATTGCAATATTTTATAAAAGCCGAGTAAATTTATCGGATCAAAATTGATCCGACAATATTTTGAATTGAGGTTGGATCGTTTATAATCGAATCGCAAACCCATTGACAGACCCTGCGAACATCAAATTGTCTCACTTAAACTATAGTCTTCTAATGTACTTGCCTACTAAAACTGATTTATTGGTTCCAATTATGTTGTAAAGGAAAAACAAGGCAAAACAACAGTAGGGGTTAATGGTCGGATATGCTATGGGAGGCTCTCAATGTCAAGGATGGCAGCGTTTAGAGGCAACGAGGATTTGATGCAGGGAAGTTGCGACGAATGGTAATGCATGTGTTTGGACAACGGCCACGGTCAGCTCAGGCAATTCTCTTGCTTTTCTTCTGTTTTTTTTTTCTCCATTCTTTCAGGAATTTCAGTCAATTCTCTGAACTTTCAAAAAATTTCAAGCATTTCGAAGGTTCTGAAATTTTAGGAGCTTTGAACGAAATTTTCGAAAATGCTTTCTGTGGGTGGAATTTCATTTCGGTGGGCTGGTTTTCATTCATTCCTTGCATGGTAATGTACGATGTAACGTCAAAAGTAAACTAGAATCAGCACCACTCTTACCTGACCCATATCAGCAAGCAGAAGATCACCATCCACTTCACGCTCCAATGCAACATCTGAGGCAAACTAAACATTACCATGAAGAACAAATGGAATCAAACAAGGAGCAACCCAAAAACGCTTCCCTCACCAAAAGGAAGGAATCAACTCACCCAGCATCGATCTCGAGACGTCGTAGCCAATCCAATGGTGCCCATTCTCGGCCAGGGTCTCGCCGCTCAGCCCCGATCCACAGCCTAGCAAAGAAAGAAAACAAAAGGTGGCGATCAACAACCCAAAATCGAGCATAAGCCGGGGGGATTCAGTTGCTCCAAAAGGCAAAAGCCCACCTATGTCGAGCAGAAGCCGGGGGATTCCATCGTTCGGCAGGGCAAGAAGTTCCAGTGCCCTCTCCGAGATCTTCGCCTGGAGGGCAGTGATTTTGAGAATTACGACGGAGGACCAACGGAGGAATTGAATGAGAAAACCCTACCTGGATTTCGATTATCCGAGAGGACGTGGTGTACTTGCGAGCCTCGGCGTCGCCGTAGAAGATCTCCGGCGGAGCCTGTAGCTCCGGCCTCGGCATCTCGACCGCCGCACAGTCGCCGCACAGAAAGAAGATTCCGAGGAGGAACGGCGGCAACCGTAAAGGCATAAACCCTAGACCGCCTTTGCCTTGTTTGCGCGCCCGAATCCTGGCCGTTGATATCATATCCAAGGGATAATGGAATTTAGTAAGGGAAAATTTATTCATACCACAAAAATCTGTTACCAGCCCCATCTCTCTATCGTTTCTCAATAACTTACTCAGCGATCCTTTAATACCAACATTGTCCTTTTCTTTTGTCCCCAAACCTCAAAACCATTTTTTGTACCCAACCCAACCCAACCCAACCCAAGGTCTGTTTGAACTTCCTTAGCCCTAGCCTAATCCGCCGTGTTGGCCAGGTTGATCAGGTTGGGCGGGATGGGTTGATCGGCTTCAATATAGTAGAGGAGAAATAATTCGGATTGGGCTCGGGTAGGTTCATGTTAGCCAGCCCAAATTTGGGTTGGGTTCGGGTTGGGCTCGGGTTGGGTTCCGGTTGGCCCGCCCAAGTTGCAGCCCTACGTCTGCCTTCAAGTAGGGGTGGCAATGGGTCGGGTCGGATCGGGTTGAGGCATAGGTATAAGGGCAAAACACCCAACTCGAACCCGACCCGTTTAATAAACGGGTCAAAAACTTAAACCCAAACCCGAACCGACCCGTTTACTAAATGGGTCAGGTCGGGTTGGCTCAACATAACCCATGTAAACCTACCGGGTTGGGTCAAGACAAGTCGGATTGGGCCGGATTTGATCGGATTGGGTCGGGTTGGCTCGGGTCAGGTCGGGTTGACACGACTCATTTGGTAAACTGGTCAAGTCGGGACAATCGGGCTATAAGTACAAACCTGAACCCGACCCATTAAATAAACGGGTCAATCGGGTTGACGCTTATATGACCCGAACCCGTTTAGACCAAATCTAAACCCGCTAACTTCGGGTCGGGTCAATGATTGCCACCCCTACCTTCAAGTACCAGCCAACTGCATGGGGTTTATTTAATATTGGGGTGTATTCAAGAGTGCATATAATTAGGATATATTTAAGAGGGTATGTGTTCAATTGGGGTATAATCAAGTTGGAGCGGGTCATTTAACTGGGGTGTATTGAAGGTGGGGTGTAAGGGGGAAGGGTATTTTTGGGATAAGAATGGGATATGAAAAAAAAAAAAAGATCGGGTGTGTTCAAGTTTGTTGGAAATGGGGGCTAATTACAGATTTTTGGGGTATGAATAAAATTTTCTCTTTATTTTTAAAGAGAAAATTTTATTCATACCCCAAAAATTTGTAATTAGCCCCCATCTCCCTACCGTCTGTCAATATCTTACTCAACAATCCTTTATTACTAACAATGCCCCTTTCTTTTGTACCCCAAAGCCTTAACTCAACGCCTTTTGTACCCCCAACCCAACCCAATCCAGCCCAAGGATTCCTTGAACTTCCTGTAGACACACAAATTGTGTCTAACCCGAACCCGACTTGCATGCACCAATGCGGATGCAAACCCGACATACACTCGGGCCCGGACCCGACTTGCATACGCCAATTCGGAGGCAAACCCGACACGCACTCCGACCCGGACCCGACTCGCGTGCACCAATGCGGATGCAAACATGACACGCACTCGGACCCGGACCCGAACTCGACTCGCATATGCCAATTCGGAGGCAAACCCGACACGCACTCCGACCCGGACCCGACTCGCATGCACCAATGCGGATGCAAACCTGACACGCACTCGGACCCGGACCCGAACTCGACTCGCATGCTCCGACTTACAGGGGGACGCCGGACCCGACCCTCACCTGACAAGAGGCCGGGTGGGCCCATCCCCGAGTGGGGCCCACCCGGCCCCACTCTTGAAACCCGAGCCCCTACCCACGGGTAGGGGAGGCGGCCGGCCCAGCAAGGAAAAGAAAAGAAAGAAAGAAAAGGAAAGAAAAGAAGAAAAAGGAAAGAAAGACCGCCATGCGCGGGGGGAGGTTGCGCATGACGTCTACTCACACGTGGATCTGCACCGATCCCTCGATCTGACGGACAAGAAAAACGGTCGGGTCACCATCGATTTTATGTGCAAGATTCAAGATAAATCCAAAAATGATTGAGCCATAATTACCCCGCCAGAAAAGGAAAGCAAATAAAGGTTTATTCCTCTCTTCAATTGAAGAATAAATCTTGGGTAATTATGGGGGAGATATTAAAGTGATTTAAAATTAAACTTCCCATATCTCTCCCCTCCCCCCTTCGACTATAAGTAGAGGGGGAGGGGGGAAGGCTCAAGGGGTCGAAAAGGTCGCAAGCTGAAGAAAAGCGAGGAAGCTCTGCAGAAGAGGAAACGCGCTCTTCATCGACCCAAGGCTTCACGAGGCATGGGCAAGCCTATCTCTTCGGGACCGGCTTAGTCCATTGAAAGCCCTCATCAACGTGAAGACTCTTGCATAAGAAGATCAAGCCTTCGACTCCGTGCACGAAGAAGAAAGCTCGGAGAATAAGAACCCTTCGACTCCGAAGACGCCAAAAGCAAGCCAGAGAAGAAGATCGGAGCGGCACCACCCTGTCATCTCCAACAAGCCTTCGACTCCGATCAAGCCCAAAAGCCCGGAGAAGAAGACCGAAGCGTCATCACCCGTCGCCTTCGACAAACGTCCACTCCATCCACGAAGAAGAAAGCTTGGAGAGGAATACCCGAAGCATCATCTTCAAAGCAAAGCCGACGCTACAACCGTCGCACGGAGATTGGTGCCATCCCCGCCGTCTTCAAAGGTACCCTTCGACTCTAATCACGCCAAAGAAGCCCGGAGAAGAAGCAAAGTCTGGCCCACACCTAAACCGTCGAGGAAGCCAGAAGCATTGAAGACGTTGTCACTATCGTTTGAGAAGAAGATCAAGTCGACGCCGAAGTAAAAGCCCACGCAAGAAGCCAAAGCAAAAGCCCCGGTAAAGCCCGCGCCAAAGCAACGCAAGTGCCAAAGCCAAGCGACTACGCCGGTCACGAGCAAAAGCACTGCACGTTCTAGCCGATACGACGTGAAGTCCGGAAGAACGAAAGCACCGCAAGTCTCCCCCCGTCTACGTCCAAGCGCAAGCGTCAAAGCAAAGCAAAAAGCCAGAGCCACGCCCAAGCCAAGCTAAAGCCGAAAGCCAAAGCCAAAACCGACGCCAAAAGCACGATCGACGCCGCGAACCGATGATCAAGGACGCCAAGGTCAAGCAAGGAGCGAGGAAGACACGAAGATCGAGGAACAAAGCCGAAAACCCCCTAGCCGAGGAAGCGCGAAGCACGAAAGGGACCAAAGAAACGGCGGATACTCCTTAGCCTCTCAAAAACCGTCACCCTGTAAAGACCTCTATCCTGGGCAACCCCTTCAGAGCTCTCGCACGAATACCACGTGGAGACACGGATCAAAGGGACCCTCCAGAGGATCTCTCCCATAATCTCCTGATCAATATTCGCCGCACCCGTACTCGTCACACCCGAGCCCCCAGGTCTCGGCACTCTGTAATCTCGTGTGTTCGCAATAAAGACGACCCGGATCTTTTTCTGCGCATACAGATTTCTGGCACGCCCGGTGGGACCTTCTCTCCTTTCATCCGTACAGCTGAAGAAGTTGCTTCAGGTTCGCAATGGCCGGGACAAGCAGCGATGTGTTTGCTCCAAACCTTTCACCAATCGTCGAGTCTCCGCTACTCCGACACGGTGGTCCAGTAAATCCGGAGGGTGATGCTCCCCCGATGGTACGTGTCTACACTCGGAGTACTCGAACTCTTGTGGATATCTTCATGCCAGAAACTACCGCCGAAGATGCTCGCCAAAGCGCCAACGAGGCCTTGGTGCATGAAGAAACAAGCCTCGATCCTGAAGTCCATGTCCAGAAGTTTGGAGAGGACCAGTCCCATCCCCGAGCCCGTTCGGATTCTCCAGCGAACGTTGCACCTCCTCTGCAGGGAGCAAACATCAGTCATCAACCAAAAGCAAGTCGGCGCAACTACGTCTTTGACGATGACGGCGAGGATGCTAGCATGCAACATCGAGACGTCCTCCGTCACCATCGTCCGTCCGCTCTTCAACTCCAAGTTATGCAAATGGGCGAGCAGATGGCACAAATCGCTCGACTAATGGAGGAAAATGATCATCACATCAACACTCTGCTTCAAAAGCTAAGCGCAAAAGATGCGGCGATGAACGATCAACCCATTATTTCTCCGGTAGCCGCTCCAGCTCCAACTCCCGCTCCCGCAGAGGTTGTTCCGACAGTTCAAGCGGTAACTCCAACACTCTCCTCGGCTCCCGTCCCGGTGGAAGTCGTTTCTCCAACACCAGTCTCAGTGGCCACACAACCTCCGGCAACAGCAACGATGAATACCCAGCAAATACAAGCATTGGTAGCTGACATGATGCGCACCCACGGCAGTGGTCTTCCTCCGATCATGGCAACATACTCGAAGCCTTACACAGCAAGGATCCAGCAGCTTCGCTTCCCCATCTGGTTCCAGTCGCCAAAGTTCTAGCACTTCAACGGGAAGGGTAATCCAAGACAGCACGTCGCCCACTTCATCGAAACCTGTAACAATACCGGCACGTATGGCGACGAGATGGTGAAGCAGTTCATTCGCACCGTCAAGGGTAACGCGTTCGACTGGTATGTGGATTTTTTTCATGGATCTATCGACAGCTGGGAGCAACTGGAGAGGGAGTTCCTCAATCGCTTCTACAGCACCAGACGCATCGTCAGCATGACCGAGCTTACTACCGTCAAGCAAAGGAAGGACAAGCCGGTGATCGACTACATCGACAGATAGAGGAACCTCGTGCTGAATTCACGAGACCGCTTGTCTGAAGACTCGGCCATCGAGATGTGCACCCAAGGCATGCACTGGGGCCTACTCTACATCCTCAAAGGTATCAAGCCTCGGTCCTTCGAAGAACTCACAACTCGGGCTCATGACATGGAACTCAGCCTAACAAACCGCGGAGACTCAAAGAACAAGAATTTCCTGAAGGTGGAGAAGAAGGACAAGCTGCAGGCACCAAAACCGAAGCAAGTCAATATTGCTGACGTCGCTTCAACCTCCAAGCCGCTCAAGATCGGTGGCAAACAGGATCAAAGAAAAGGAGCCGCCATACCGCCGCCTCCATCGCAAAGGCAAAGGATGACTCTCGAGGAGCTCGAAGCAAAGGAGTACCCCTTCCCGGACTCGGAAGTCTCCTCCATGTTTGATCAGTTGCTATAGAAGAAGATGATAGAGCTCCCTCCTTCGAAGAGGCCTGAGCAGATGCATCGTGTCGACGACCCTCTCTTCTGCAAATACCACCGAGTGGTAAGTCATCCCATCGAAAGATGCTTCGTCTTCAAGAAAAGAATCATGACGCTCGTAAAGTAAGAAAAAATAGAGATCGACTCCGGGGAGGTCGCTACGGCTAATATGATGTCTATCGCCTTCGAGTCCTTCTCATCGGTACTCGTTGCTGCACGACAAAGCATGACCAAATTACACATCAACCGTCAAAGGCCAACTGCTAAGTCCATTTCCCAGCAGAAGGTTTCGAAGCGACGCCAATGTACTCCTGTGCTCACTGAGGAAGAAACACCGCTGCCCCGCGGGCAACCATCGCTCACGCCAGTACCTCTCCCAAGCAATGCTACGTCCCAATGTGCTCTCCAGAAGAGATACGAGCAAGGAGATCCAGAAGTTGGTCTGTTGGGCCAGCCTTCAGGGAAGTTTGACTATTACGTCCTCTACTCAAAACCTTTATCGATTTCGAACGAAGAAATCAAGCCCACCGACTGGGGATCGGAAGGCGGGCCAGTAAAGCCTCCAGAAGAACAAGTGTCTTCAACTGATATGGAACCAGTTGCTGCTGCCAATCATCATCTTAGCGGGGGAGAATCCATCGACGAAGAGGCATGGGCCATGCTACCCCGGCGACGAAGGCCACGGCAAGAAAGACAACATAAGCAAGACCGGGTGATGAGGGGATTTCTCGAGCGGAGGACCTACAAGAAGAAAAGCAAGACTCCAGAAAGGAAGGCGTTCAAAGTGCCGCCAGTGAACCAAGACGATCTCCTCCAGCAGAGCCTTCCAGAACCAGCAACGTTGCAAGAATTCTTCCACGATCACTTCCTCCCAGTCGATCAGCACATCAGGGTGTCTTGTTGCATGGTCGAAGTTTATAAGGTATCGGAAGGAAAAGACAAAATTGAAACTTTTGAAGAAGGTGACTCTACCAACGAGGGAGACGACTCCGACAAAGAGGGCACTGCCTCTCACGACGAGGCAATCCTGCACTTACTGCTAGTAGAAGCTTTGCATCTTCCAAAGAAGGCTCGCCTAGCAATGGTTGCAGCCTTGGCCGACCCGGACAGCTATAAGAGGAAAATGAAGGACGACAAGAAGGGCAAAACTGTGGCCTCATGAGATGCGGCGATAATCTTCTCGGACGAGGACTTGCAACTCGGAACACGATTGCACAACCGACCCATCTACGTTTCGGGATACACCAAGGAGAAGCCGATGAATCGAATCCTGTTGGACTGTGGCTCCGACGTTAATATCATGCCCATCCAGACGATGCGGCAACTCGGCATCACCAATGACCAACTCTCGCACAACAGCTGGTCATTCAAGGGTTCAACCAAGGCAGGCAGTCCACCGTCTGAATCATCCGTCTGAAGCTTTCCATCGGCCCGCTCGACACAATGGTCCTCTTGCACATCATTGACTGCCAGACATCGTATCGCCTCTTGTTGGCGAGGCCATGGCTATATGAGAACAGCGTCGTAGTGTCCACCTGGCACCAGTGCCTCAAGTACTACGAGGAAGGCATGGAGAAGTGCATCGTTGTTGATGATAAATCGTTCAATGAAGCCGAGGCACATCTGGCCGATGCCAAGTTTTACCAAGTAAAAGACCTAGTCGCGGAAGTCCTTCCAGCTAAAATCCCTTGAGCCCAGAAGGCTGAAGAAGTAAAACAGGGCAAGGCTCCTCCACCTGCAAATCCGGTGCAACCTGCCGACAAGGCAAGACTTGAGGTCCAAGAAGCGTCAAAATCAAGACAAAGGATGTGCATCAGTTTCGAGTCAAGAGCAATGCAACATATCCCGTTGCCCGTCCAAGCGACGCCAGTCTTGCGTCTCGCACCTCAGTGGCTTCGTAAATCCGAGCGATCGCCTTTCACTCCGGCAAGAAAGCTGGCCCCGCCATTATCACAGGCCAATATCGTCACTCTGCAAGAAATGACATTGTCATTACCTAGTCTGACGCAAGCTCCGAACCCGAGCAGACCTGCCGAATCCGTCGACCCTAATCAACTCGGATTCAAGCCGAAAGGGAGTTGGGGGCAAAACACTGCCAAGTTGCTGTTCAAAGCTGGCTATGACAAAGAAAGCGCCATAGGCACACTTCCCCCAGCAGCAATTCCACATGGGATGACGAGGACTCAAGCTCGGTTGTTCCAAAACGGTGGACAAATTCTCCCAAATCGTCGAGGCATCGGCTCCAGTTAAACTCCGTTGATCGTCAGGATCGTAGCAAAGAAGACCTTCACATCCAACTACATCGGGGCAAAGATGGTAGATGAAGCAGCTGAAGGATCGACAATCTCCGATGCGCGCTCTACCTACGCCAGCCATCACGACAGCAAAAGAAGACAACGACGGGCTCGATGCCAAGCCTTACTCCAGAAGCAAAACAAAAGCAGTCAAAGTCGGTCGAATCTAAAGCGCACATCCGTGTTCGAAAGGCTCGAGCCAGTCAAGCAATCAAAGAAGAAGTCAGTGTTCGACCGTTTGGGAATGCCAGTCGAGGACGTCGTTTCAACACCCGCCCATCCACACATGGCAGCCGTCAATCATATCTCCGTTATTGAAACTGACAACGATATTTCTTCTACTTCGGACAACGAGTTGCAAGATGCCCCGTCAGTCCTCGAAGAAAGGGGGCAGTCCACCGTTGATGACTTGAAGGAAATCAATTTGGAGACAGAAACGGAGCCTCGGTCTACATTCGTCAGCACACTCTTGACTCTTGAAGAAGAAGCTGCATACATCAAACTGCTCCAAGAATATAGAGATGTCTTTGCATGGTCCTACAAGGAGATGCTGGGTCTTGATCCCAAAATCGCAGTACACCAGCTCAGCGTCAAACACGGAGCTTGTGCCATCAAGCAAGGACAAAGACGCTACCGGCCGGAACTGGTACCCCAAATAGAAGGTGAAGTGAACAAGCTAATTGAAGCCGGCTTCATCCGAGAGGTCAAGTATCCGACATGGATCTCTAGCGTCGTCCCAGTCAAAAAGAAGAATGGCCAAATCCGAGTGTGCGTGGACTTTAGAGACTTGAACAACGCATGTCCAAAGGATGACTTCCCCTTGCCAATCACAGAGCTAATGGTGGACGCGACGACAGGCCACGAGGTGCTAACTTTCATGGACGGATCCTCAGGCTACAATCAGATTCGGATGGCACCCAAGGACGAAGAGATCATAGCATTCCGCACACCGAAAGGAATCTACTGCTACAAAGGTATACCGTTCGGCTTGAAGAACGTAGGAGCCACCTACCAATGAGCTATGTAGAGAATCTTTGACGACATTCTTCATCAAAATGTGGAGTGCTACGTCGACGACCTTGTTGTGAAATCGAAGAAGAAGTCGGCACATATGCAAGATCTCGAGCTAATCCTCAAACGGCTTTGAAGGTACCAACTCCACATGAATCCACTCAAGTGTGCATTCGGAGTCTCCTCAGGCAAATTCCTAGGCTTCGTCGTACGACATCGAGACATCGAGATAGATCAATCCAAAATTGACGCTATCATCAATATGTCCACACCAAAGACAATGCGATACCTCAGAAGTCTCCAGAGATATCTGCATATATCCGAAGATTCATCGCCAACCTAGCTGGGAAGTGCCACCCGTTTAGTCGCCTCATAAAGAAAGGAGCATCGTTCAAATGGGATGATGCTTGCCAAGAAGCACTCCAAAGCATCAAAGCCTATCTACTGAAACCGCCAGTTCTATCAGTGCCAGTTCGAGGAAGGCCGCTAATCCTCTACATTAGTGCCCAGGAGCAATCCTTGGGGGCACTCCTGGCTCAAAACAATAAGCTTGGCAAGGAGACAACTTGCTACTACTTGAGTCGCACTCTCGTCGGCGCAGAGCTAAATTACTCCCCGATTAAGAAGGTCTGCTTAGCACTCATCTTCGCCACAAAAAAGCTGCGATACTACATGCTGGCTTATACCGTCAAACTCGTCTCGAAGGCCGACCCCCTCAAGTACATCATGTCAAAGCCAGTGCTCTCCGGACGTCTGGCAAAATGGGCGTTACTTCTCCTCGAATTTGATATCACCTTCGTGCCACAGAAGGCAGTTAAGGGACAAGCTCTTGCGGACTTCCTCGCAGAATATCCCCTCCCAGCGGAATGAGAATTATCCGAAGATCTCCCGGACGAAGAAGTCTTCACCATCGATATCGCCCCCTCCTGGAAAATGTTCTTTGACGGCGCAGCAAGACAGGACATAGCAGGAGCCGGAATTATCTTCGTCACTCTAAACGACGAGATACTCCCCTTCTCATTTTTGCTATCGGAACCATGCTCCAACAACGTAGTCGAGTATCAAGCTTTACTCATCGGCCTCGAACTCGCCAACGATATGAAGCTTCAGGGGCTCGAGATTTTTGGTGACTCTCAGCTTGTCATCCAGCAGGTCTTGGGGGCATACGAAGTCAACAAAGAAGACCTAGTACCGTTGCACACGCGAGCTTTGGAACTCCTCGGCAAACTCAAGGCTGCTTCCATTCAGCACGTCCCCAGAAACCTCAACCAGCAAGCTGATGCACTCGCAAACTTGGCGGCCACAGTACCGTTTCCAGAAGAACGTCAGCTCATCGTCCCCGTCTGCAGGAGAATAGTGATCACCAAAGAAGAAGGTCCGATCGAAATTTCAGTTCAAACCAACATGGTGCACGTCCTCGAAATTGAAGAGCAAGACTAGAGATAACCTTTTATGGATTATCTCGTCCATGGTAAACTCCCCGAAGATCCAAAGCGCAAAGTTGACATCCGTCGACGATCTCTGAAGTTTTACCACTTCAACAATGAGTTGTACTGTCAAAGTTACGATGGCACACTCCTGAGGTGCCTCGCAAAAGAAGAGGCAGAAGCGGCACTGGAAGAAGTATATGTTGGAATCTGCGGCTTGCACCAGTCCAGTCCAAAGCTCCACTTTCGCGTCAGGAGGATGGGCTATTACTGGCCCACCATGGTCAAGGATAGCTTGGAGTTCGCGAAGAAATGTTACGCTTGCCAGCTACATGGAGACTACATCCGTCAACCGCCGAAGCCTCTGCACCCAACAATCGCGTCATGGCCCTTCGACGGATGGGGACTCGATATTGTCGGTCCCCTGCCCAAGTCATCCAGGCAACATCTTTACATTCTGGCAGCAACGGACTACTTCTCTAAGTGGGCTGAAGCAACACCTCTATGTGAAGTTACAAGGCACTCCATCATCAGCTTCATCCAGAATGACATCATCTTCCGATACGGAGTCCCTCGCTACATCGTGACGGACAACGGAAAGCAATTCAAGAATGCTGCTGTCAGCCAGTTCTGCGCCAGATACGACATTAAGCAGAAGTGCTCGACGATGTACAATGCTCCCGCCAATGGACTGGCGGAGGCCTTCAACAAGACTCTTTGCAAGCTGCTGGAGAAAACTATCTCAAAGACAAAGAAGGACTGGCACGAACGCATGGGCGAAGCGCTATGGGCCTACCGAACGCCTTTTCGCACTCCGACGCAAGCAACTCCGTACTCCCTCGTCTATGGTGTAGAAGTTGTTCTTCCGCTCAAGCTCCAGATCCCATCGCTCAGGATAGCAATCCAGGAAGGCCTCACCAGCGACGACAATGCCCAGCTCCGCCTAGCAGAATTAGAGGCCTTGGATGAAAAACACCTCGAAGCTCAGCAACGTCTGGAGTGTTATCAGGCTAGACTGACTCGCGCCTTCAATAAGAAGATCCGCCCTCGATCATTCCAAACGGGAGAACTGGTGCTGGCAGTCAAACACCCCATCATTCTCTCGCATCGAGGAGGGAAGAAGTTTAATGCCAAGTGGGATGGACCGCACTCCATCAAAGAAGTCTACTCCAATGGTGCTTACCTCCTCACCATGCCAGAAGGGCTGACACTCGGCCCTATCAACGACAAGTACCTCAAAATGTACTATGCCTAAAGCAAGGCCACACCCTTTGAAAAAAAAAAAAAGAACTACGTGCGACTTGATCCCCCTCAGGGGGGTACGTAGGCAGCCTGAAAGGTCACTTCAGGTTCAATCCCACCAAAAGAAAAAGCTAACAGTAGTTCATGCAAAGGAATGACGAAGTATGGCGATATTATTAAATGTTCAAAAGAAGGCGGTACACGGCATAAGCTATGAAGGAAAACTACGATACAAGATCACCGGACAAGAAGCATCTAAAAGAAAGTATCTAGAGCTCGAAGACGGCGCAGTAACTCCTCCCTAGTAGCCTCCACTCGCTGAAGTTCCAAAGGACGTGTGACCAAAAGCTCACGACGGGCCGCCAAGTCTGATTGCTGCTTCAGGAAGCTCGCCTTCAAAGCGCTCTCCGCAGTCTCAGCTCGCTCCAAACGAGACTCTGCCTTCCGAAGCGAGACGCGCACCGATTCTATCTTCTTTTGAGCCTTTGACAGACTGGAAGCGGCCTCCGCAAGCTGGAGCTCTGACTGACACAAGCTCGCCTCAGCGGCCGCCAACTCAGAAGGAGTACTTCCCTCCAGTAGAGCCCGCCGGGAGCGGTAAGCCACGCTGTCAGTCACGAGTAAGTTCATCTGGGCGACGAAGGAAGAACTGTCCACCTTGAACTCCTCCAGGCTCGCACAAAACTCTGCACCGTTGGTAGACCACCAGTCTTGGAGGGCACCAAAGCCCGCGTCTTGAAAGGGCTCCAGTGTTGACTTGATGTACTGCCGATAACTCGCAAGGAGAAACTCCGAGACTCTGCTCCTCGGCCTTAGGATCGGGCGAGGTGCCTCAGAGTACGTAGGCAAAACCTTCCCTTCCACTATGGTCGCCATGGGAGCTGCCTTCGCCAATGAGGCCGGTAAAACTGGGGAAGCTGCCGCCACTATCGCGACAACCGTCTCCTCCACCAAACTCGAGAGAACGGCAGTCGGGGAACATCGCTTGTCAACACTCGAAACTTCGACCTCCTCATAAAAAGACAAAGCGTCAACGTCGATACCGTCCAGATCAATGTCGATACTAGGGAAGTTCTCCCCGCAAACCCCGAGGAGGTCCAGATCATCCGGAGGAATGTCTAGCCCACACTCCCCAGGCACTTCCTGCGCGGCCCCAGTAGATGAATGCCCGTGAGATACTTTCGAAGAGTTCGTCTCGTATTCCACCACTATAACGGAATTTGCCCAAAAGAAACACACTACTCAGCATGATGGAACCTCCTAAACATGGAAAGAAAGCAACTCAAGGAGAACTCCATACCTGCAAGATCGGACGAAGCCGCCCTAGACGGAGGGATCACCTCGTCTCTTAGAAGGCCAGGCTTCTCGACATCCTCCACCGGATAAGGAACCCTCGAAGTCATCCCGCGGGGAATGCACACCTTTCGTCTTTTGGGCGGGGCACCCTCAACAACGGTCTTCGAAAGAGAGGATGGCCCGAGGGCATTAGCAAGGTCGGCGTCTAATACAGGAACCAAAGAAGGAACCCGGTGGGCACTGGAAAGACGGCTGTAACTCTTCTGGGTCCTCTGAATCCCTAATTGGAGGCGATGATCTTCCACTCCCGCCGAAGGGTCAAAACAGAAAATTTTAAACTCACTGCTTGCCAGAACGTCAACCGGGAGACTCGCAAGCAAGGGAGACACTCGCTCTTCAATCCACTTGCAATAGCCTAGAGTGGCGGCATCCCGGAACCCCGACTTGGTCCCAGGGAAGAAGCTGCCACCAGTCAGTCGAGCATAAAGAGAAGCCCAGAGACGGTAACCTTCCTGCGGACTGATGCGCCCCTGCAACCGCTGAGGCATATCGGGAACTTCCTGTCGGAATCCTTGCTGACGGGCGAAGCGGTGAGGGGAATACTGCTTCACTTCCACTACATCCTCCCTGCGCCAAACCAAGTAGCCAGAGCGGCAGCTGACCATATTCCAATATAAGCTGTCCGAGAGCTCCTCGTTGTCGTGGACCGTCGACCTCTCCAAAGGTAGCACCGAGTGCTCTGACAAAAACTCAAAATTGGTGCCTCCCATCCTCCACAAAAGAGTGCGAGCACACTCCCTCGGGCGCTCCTAGCTGATGAAAGCATTTAAGATCCCTCCTATACCCGGCAGGAACGGCAGGTTGGCCGAATGCCCACGTCTAGCAAAGATGCCTTTCGGGAAGTGAAGAGCCATCCAGCCGTACAGATAGTGCAGAGGTCCAAAGGCGTTAGACCGGCCAAGCTCCCCTTTGGCATTTTCCGAACTGGACAAGCTCCAGTAAGTCCCACTGAGCCCCTGGTACAAGGCGCATAAGATCGCTGGGGCTAAATTAAAAAGCTCCCCCCTCGCCATCCGGGAGGCTGCAAGAAAGGTCCCCGGACGGATCACATCGCCGGGACAGGAAAGCACGAACCAGCAAAGAAAGACGACTAGCCCGGCGGCTCGGTAAACCGCCCCCCACTCCTCGCTGTCACGCCTCAGACCAAGAATCTCCCAGGGGCACTGTTTTCCCTCCATTGAGTGCCTCACTCGGGCCAAGGACTCAATAGGCCTCACGAAAGAACACAGGGGGGCCCTCTTCGTCTGGGCAACCTTCCACATTGGGTGAGCTGAAGGTGCCGGGGACCTGTACTCGCCTCTGAACCAGAAGTCAACCCAGGAAGAAGGATGGACTCAGTCTGACTGATCCCGCGCTGCAATGACGACATAGGTCTTGAACAGAAGAAGACAGTTAAAAAAAACACAAAATAAAAATCTTTACGACCTCTTCAGTTTATCTTCTTCAGAAACACCCAAAAATTGTTTACTTTTGCTTACTTTTCATGTTTTGGATATTATCATCCATAATCCCAAAAAAACTTGTGAAGATTAAAGCATTCATGTAGATGGTTGATAAGCAAAAATCAAGTCCTGGAAGAAAATTATGGAGGCTTGAAAAGGTTAGAAACAAATAAAATCATCATAAAATGAAATGACGTGAAGATTCAAAGTATGCATGCTCATGATTGTGGTAAACAGAAATTAAGTCCTGAAAGAAAATAATGGAATTATGAGAAAAGTTAGAACTAATAAGATCATCAGAAAATGTGACAAATAACATATTTGTTTCTATAGAACCAAAGGTGAAAGAATATACAACTTTGTTTGAGTGAGATGACACATGGCCTTGCAAACACCAAGTTTGCTATATATTATTTAGCACCCAACCTTAGACTAACACATTCAAGAACAGATCTAAACATAGCCTGATGGACAGAACAAGGCTTCATTAGTGATGACAAACCTTTTGTATGACCCACTAAATCCCACAAAGGTAATTTTAGATTCCTCAAATGCCAAGCCTGAGAAGAAAGATTGAAGTGAGCAACTTAATCTGCATATGTTAGAAAATTCAACTAGCATTCTAAGAAATGGTTGTGATGATAAGCAATTGAATAAAATAATACTCTCGGAGATGGCCATTTGCCATCATCAGATGAAATAATCAGTTGGTTGGAAATATCAGGATTCCATTGCAAATCAGAGCACCTCCTATAGGAAAAACGTCTGCTTCTATTGGAAAATCTGTTAAAATAGCATAGAACAAATCATGATCATGGTAAGGACGAAAAAGTAAATTAGAATGATGGATGGACCAAAAGCACATCCGAGTAACGAGCAAATATCTTTCCTTGAAACTGGTTTTAGCTCCCTCACATCCCAGATGACTGAAATATAGAAAATACAATTATAATTTGTTTAAAAAAGTAAATGAACTGTTTTTGTATAATGTCAATATTGAACAAAAGAAAAATTAACAAAGAAATAATGTTTATTTCCTTACCTATCATCCCATTGTAAGAAGTGGATGCTAAAATATTTGTCGATTTGGGATTCCAAGATAAGGAAGAAACTTCAATCTGAGCGCTGGAGCCATCACTCTGTATTAACAATTGACAAAGTTAAATTTCTGATAAAACACTAGAACTATGATAGCCCAATAGAACTACGAATGACTAATAAAATACAAGAAGTTGTTTCTCCATGTAGTTGCTCCAGTGACAAGGAGACCCTCTACCATTGAGAAGTTTTGGTTCAAATTCAACACAGCGCAGCAAGTACGTTTTGGCGTTAAGATTCAAAAGAATCATGGAGTTCTGTTATGTGTAACTATTGTTAAATTCATAGATTAACTACCAATTTGTAGGCAAAATTATGCATACCTTGATATAAGCATAACTTTCACCAAAAAATCAATTATTTATTGTCGGCTGATCAGTACTTGGGAATTATTTATTCAGCTTAATACCACACCCAATAATGTACAACTATAATTTCTCCATAATGAATATCCAGTGACACATGAAAAGTCAACACTTAAAAGGTAGGCAGCAAATATTACAGTTCTCTGGAAATTTTCTATGAGTAATGTAGAGCTGTCTCCCATGGAAGGTATGAAAAATTAGTCCAGGTCCTACCTTACTGCGAGAACAATCTAAACCGCCCGTGCCATAGGGGTCTAAGAATAAATGACAATTAAACCATGGATACCAAATACCATGCTTATATAGGCACAAATAATTCTCCTAGAAAATTCTCGGATTCGTGAGAAGAAATAATCTGATTTCTTTATTAATTTTCAAGATAAAATTTTCATCTTTCTTTATTAGTAACAATGGCCAATAAACAGGCATGCAAAGAGATAACTATGCAACATGATAAATCTATAATTTTTTAAATCCTAACAAATAAAGAGATACAAAAAAAAAGACAATCTATACTTCAAACTTATCTAAACATCATTGTAAAATAGGTATATAATCAATTCCAAAAATTAATAAATAATTGAGCTTTGGAATTTGCACCAAGGATTGCTCTAATAAGCATGCAGGCATGGATCCAGTGACACATCATATGCTTTTTAGAATCCGTCGATTCGACAATCCAAATCATCCAAAAGATGATCCAACAATTCCCGAAGATGATCCAACTACTATCCCACGAATCTAAAGGTCAAAATCCATCGTCCCAACAATGGAAACACATCGTGAAGAGGATCTAATGGTCAAATTTCATGACCTGAGTGAAGTACGGAAGAAAGTCATTATCGAACAGATCCGACTATGGAAAATCATCACTGGTGTTCTAGATCTACTCTGATCTCACATATGTGCTCTTACCTACGATCATGGCCAGATCCCCATACATGCCCTAATGTAATAGAGGCTCATTTGCTCCTAGAATGTTTCATCGACACATCATACAATGCACAACTCCTTGTTGGGTAGGCCAAGAGAGTTCAACTCTTATACTCTCTTGGTCTAACACTTTCTTAGTGAAAACATAAGGTGAAATGATCAAACAATGATATCTAGGTGGAAGATTATGACATCTATATTACAAAGGCAACTTAATTCTTCCTACTATAATCATTTTGCTCGTAATTCATCCCTTCTCAACCCAAGAGAAATTGATAACACTTGAAATCTATGGAGTAGCCATGGGGTCAAGGTCAATCCTCCCCTCCCCAATTAATAAGGGGCACGTGTGTCACCAAGAGAGGGCAGCATGGGGCTCGGGTCCATTAATAATAAAACACTAGAGCCTAACTTTATACATAAACGGGTATTTTAACTTGGCAACAAAATATGAAAGTAGATAATAAAATAAATCCTACTAATAACAACAAAATGACATGAGTCAGATTTCTCCAACTCGAAGTAATATCTTTAAGCTAGACATCTACGATGAAAGTTTGTGTAACTTTGATAAATGGTCATATTAAAAGGAAACTTAATGCAATCAGGTAAGTAGCAGGCATATATCGATTCTAAATTTTTATTTTTTAATCCTTAGATTAATGCTTAAGTCAACATCCGTGTTTTTGCATATTTTAGAGGCCCTAGATGAATAGTGGTGATTTAATTGTAAATAAACACCCAACTTTTGGATCCAATAGCCTATCGGTTCTAAAACCCTTCCAACTTATCGATGACCAAAGATTTATTAGCATCAATACTACTGAGTGTCCCCCTTACTAGTGAGCAAAGTAGGATTTCTTAGCACCAATCCTACTAAAAATAGGAATTTTAAGAAAACATAACTTGAAAACACGATATTTTCTAACGTTAAAAAATTTTGAACTCCTTAATTAGGGTTTATAACCTTTAAAATGTTTAGGCTCCTTACTTCTAAGGAATACTAGATCAACTAGGACTCCGATTCTCTAACACCAAACCTAAAATTTAAGCATGTAATAGGTAAAGAATACATAAGTCCTAGACTTAATATAAAATTTAACAACCCTCTCTTTGAAAATTCCCCAATATGTAACTTCCCCAATGTGGACAGACAATAGAATCTAAATATTTGGTTGTGCCTATTATTTACAACCAATTTTGTGAACAAATCTACGACGGATTCCAAATATGATTTTTGAGCCAAACCTGAAAAAATAACTTCAGAATTGTATACGTGATCACTAAAAGAACTGTGAGCTGCCAGGGGGGGGGGGAAGTGAGAAAGAGAGGGCTGTTACAGTGAGCTGTGAGCTGCCGTGGGGGGAAAGTGAGCTACGGGTATTTTGACCCCCCAAAAAGTTATGTAATTTGATAAAATTTGGTGAGGTTGTGGCCTAGGATAGGATGATCATCCTCGCCAATTTTCATCAAATTCCAAAACTTCTAGGGGAGTCAAATGGTCGAAGCAATTTCTGCCGTCCGCAGTCTTTCATCCAAGGCCTCTAATTCTGCTAGGCGGAGCTGGGCATTGTCGTCGCTGGTGAGGCCTTCCTGGATTATTATCCTGAGCGATGGGATCTGGAGCTTGAGTGGAAGAACAACTTCTACACCATAGACGAAGGAGTACGGAGTTGCTTGCGTCAGAGTGCGAAAAGACGTTCGGTAGGCCCATAGCGCTTCGCCCATGCGTTCGTGCCAGTCCTTCTTTGTCTTTGAGATAGTTTTCTCCAGCATCTTGCAAAGAGTCTTGTTGAAGGCCTCCGCCAGTCCGTTGGCGGGAGCATTGTACATCGTCGAGCACTTCTGCTTAATGTCGTATCTGGCGCAGAACTGGCTGACAGCAGCACTCTTGAATTGCTTTCCGTTGTCCGTCACGATGTAGCGAGGGACTCCGTATCGGAAGATGATGTCATTCTGGATGAAGCTGATGACGGAGTGCCTTGTAACTTCACATAGAGGTGTTGCTTCAGCCCACTTAGAGAAGTAGTCCGTTGCTGCCAGAATGTAAAGATGTTGCCTGGATGACTTGGGCAGGGGACCGACAATATCGAGTCCCCATCCGTCGAAGGGCCATGACGCGATTGTTGGGTGCAGAGGCTTTGGCGGTTGACGGATGTAGTCTCCGTGTAGCTGGCAAGCGTAACATTTCTTCACGAACTCCAAGCTGTCCTTGACCATGGTGGGCCAGTAATAGCATACAGGGCCAGTAAGTGTCATATTTGTCGATGGGATCGCGATATTGCAATTACACTATTTTGATCTATCTTAAGTATATCTTTCGGACTTCCATTCTCATGCATAGGTTCGTGGCCTTGATTTTTGTGCCCTTTTGTCGTTTTTGTTGGCTTCTGTTGCTGCTGATGGAGAACTCTGCATATGGGATTTGGCAAACCCGTCGAAGCGCATTCTCTTCCCATCTGTCAAGGTTTGTGTGGAATCATTATTTGTTTCTAGTATTTGGGACATATAGATTTGTCATTTTCATGAGACATGCAGTGAATGAGCATAAGCTTCCATTATAAGAAAGCACTAGCAATAGCCTTTAATAGTTTACTAGCGCTACATATCATTGTTATAGTTGTTGATATCATTGTCGAAAAATTGATGCACATTGGTGAACACTTACACCCGAGAACACTCGAACTAGCACCTTTTGCATAGCGTGAAGGCCCCCATAGATCGAGTTGGATATGATGGGATGTTGATTGAAGTACGGGGACCTGTGTCAGTGGATGAGAAAAAAACCTATTTTTTACAGGGTTGATTTGTTAAAAAAACCTATTTTTTATAATTAAAACTAGGCTCTAATAGAATGAGAAAAAAAAAACCCAACATACATATTGGTCAAAGATCAAACCAATCATCCGGTCCAATCCAAACCGATTTTAATTGGATTGGATTCCAATATCATTTCAGTTTGGATTTGATTGGAAATCCTCAAAATAAATCAAGATTTGATCGGTTTGGATTTTGCCTAAATAGGTTGGTGTTGAACCGATGCATGTCCTTACCTCTAGTTTTGGACCGGTCCTAAGGAGTTGCCCCGGTCATCCGTTCCGATCTAAGATAAGTATTCATACCGATAAGTTTACACTGACGTGACACTTCATACAGCAGACAGCATCTATTTATTGTGTGGTGGAGATAAGTACCACGTCTCTGGTCATTCGTAGAAGTACATATTTAGGTCCTGGTACCACTGGTTGCTGGCTCCTAGCACATAAGGATCAATGTATTTTGGAGCTTTTTAAGAATCCGCCGGCCTTTCTTCTTCTAGAACCTGTTGTCACTAGGGTTAAAGGGTTCAGTAACTGTCACCTAACGGGGTGCGTTAACCTCCTGGGCCCCGCTATCCTCTTCACTAAAAGGATGACCCTAAAACCCACAGCGTGAGGACAGCACCCAAAGAGCCATAGCGGCCATTTCCGCGGGAAAAAAAATCCAATGGTGAAGAAAAGGAAGGGTCTACATTTGGGTGCAAATACCACAATCGCCGGAAGATATTTCGCCGCGCTCTGCCAGCTGTCACACTTTCCCCTTGGCTTCACGTGTGGGCCCCGTCCTCCCTTCCCGATGCACGAGTCCTGCGGCCCCAAATTCAAGCGAAACTCAAACCAGAATTAAATCCCGTTGAGAGAGCGGAAAAAAATGGAGATAGAGAGAAAAAAGTTCAAAAATTGATAAATTATATTTTACTCCCTGAGGTATAGTCCAAATACCTAGCGCCCCTCCTGAAGTTTTTTTTTGTTCCAAAACGGTCTGTATAGTTTCCAAGGATAGCACAATACGCCCCAGTTGTCAAGTATTAAATTTTTCCTTTTGGTAATTTGAATCCGATCAAAACTGAACTAAAGCGGGCAAAATCTAGTTTTTTTTTTTTAAATATAGGGGGTTGAGTGATTTTGTACTAGACTTCAGCAGGGGTAAAGTTTAATTAAGAAAAATTTTATTCACACCCCAAAAAATTGTAAGTAACCCCCCGTTTTCTCTCCCTTCGATCTCCTCTCTTTCGTTTTCGTTGACTCCGACGTTGTTAGATTGTTCGATCATCGGTGCACTGACACTCTTGGACCCGATCCAACCGAATCGTTGACCGCACTCCGCCCAACCAGCGTCCTATCGCCCGACGCCTCGATCGTGACTAATCGCTAGCCAATCGTCGAACGTCCGTCGCCAACGTCACGCCCATCACTCCGTTCCGACTCGATTGTTGGCCGCCCGACAGTGCGAGAACCCAACCCTCTCTCTCTCTCTCTCTCTCTCTCTCTCTCTCTCTCTCTCTCTCTCTCTCTCTCTCTCTCTCTCTCTCTCTCTCTCTCTCTCTCTCTCTCTCTCTCTCTCTCTCTCTCTCTCTCTCTCTCTCTCGGTGTGTGTGGGTATGTGGCTGCCGACCACCACTACGATAGCCACCTAGGCCACAACCTCAGCGGCCGCATGCCCCTCTCCTCTACTCTCTCCACTCTGCTCTCCTTTCTATTTCTCGATGTAAGTGTGTGTACGAGGGCGCGTGAGTGTGAGGACACCTTAACCCCAGCGAGACTTCAGCCACCTGACTTTCATAAACGATCACCGCCAAGATGCTCGCCCTGGAGGTCATGATCGACCAAACCTCACCAATTTCTTTTAGGCAGACATCATCACCATTCTCACTTTCTGCGTCTCTGTGAGATGATCAAGTTGATGATGGTGAGGCTGTAGGAGTGCACGATGTGTGTGAGGGGCAATGAATAATGGTGGTGCATTTAAATGGGGTCTATTCAAGATGAGGTGTAAGGATATATTGGGATGAAATTGGGATTATGATCAAAGAAAACGGTTATCTTCAAGTTTGTTGAAAACGGGGCTAATTACAGAATTTTGCGGTGTGAATAAAATTTGGGAAATTTTATTCATACCCCATAAATCTGTAATTAGCCCCATTTTCAACAAACTTGAACACACCCCATTTTTTTTTTTTCATACCCCATTCCTATCCCAAAAATACCCTCCCCCTTACACCCCACCTTCAATACACCCCAGTTAAATAGCCCGCCCCAACTTGATTATACCCCAATCAAACACATACCCCTTTAAATATACCCCAATTATATGCACTTTTGAATACACCCCCCTCTTAAATAAACCCCATACAGTTGGCTGATACTTGAAGGCACAAGTAGAGCTGCAACTTGGGCGGGCCAACCTGAACCCAACCCGAGTCCAATCCGAACCCAACCCGAATTTGGGCGGGCTAATCCGAGCCCAACCCGAATTATTTATCCTCGACCCGACAGGACTCGACACGAAATTAGCGAGTCTGGGACAAGGCTAAATGGGTTCGGATCGTAAACAGGTTGACACGATAGACCCGTTTAATAAACGGGTCGGGTCCGGGTTTAGGGTCTGGACATGGTAGACCCGGGAAGACCCGTTTAGTATTCAACGGGTCGTGTTGGGTCGGGTCTACCAGCAATCCAATACTATAATATATAATACCAGTGGGTCTTTCGGGTCATGTCGGGTCAAGTCGGATTGGGTCGGATCGGGTCAACTGAATAGATCCGGGTGGTAAACGGTCTTACCGGGTCTTATCGTGTCTACCTATTTATTAGCGAGTCGGGTTCGGGTTTAGGATCTAAACACGATTAGTTAAACGGGTCGGGTCCGGGTCTAGGGGTTTTGGGCACGACACGAAACTAGACACGACACGACTCATTGCCACCCCTAGCTGCAACTTGGGCGGGCCAACCCGAATCATTGCCACCCCTAGCTGCAACTTGGGCGGGCCAACCCGAACCCAACCCGACTTTGGGCGGGTTAACCCGAACCCACCCCACAGAACCCGGCCAACCCGACGGGTTGGGCTTGGGCTAAGTTTAAACAAACATTGGGTTGGGTTTGGGGGTACAAAAGACGCTGAGCAGGGGCTGTGGGGTTTGGGGTACAAAAAAAAAAGGGCATTGTTGGTATTAAAGGATTGTTGAGTAAGTTATTGAGATACGTTAGGGATACGGGGGCTAATTACAGATTTTTGGGGTATGAATAAAATTTTCCTAAAAAAAAAAAAGGAACGAGCCACAGTTGCGTCCCCAGCGGATGGACGCCACGTCACGCAATCCCGATTTTGACGCCGTTCGTGACACGTGTGACGGTCAGCAGGTCGGGCAGCATACAAATCGTCTCAGCCGTCTGATGTAGGTTCCGTCTTGATTGACGGGTCTCGATCAACCCAAAACGTAAACGGGCAGATCTGGTTGCCTTTAAGAGGCGGTGCCCCCTGCCTCCTTCCAAGCCAAACTCATCCCCCCATCCCACCTCGATATATGCCCTAGCGTTCTTGACGGCCAGCCGTCTGGCCTCCATCCCGCCATCCCCTCCCCCGCCGGCCGCCCCTATCGCCGGATTCCGGTCGTATCTTTCGCCGGATTCCGGTCGTTCTTGGTCGGAGATTGACGTTCTTCCGTGGTCCCCGGTACCCCGATTGCCAACAACCTCGCCGGATCCCTATCGATCTAACCGAAATCTCCGCCTTGGATGGCTTCAGCAATCTTAGCCAGCCGGAATGAACCGTGCTGGGGAGAGACGAAGGTATATATGAGGAAAACACCAAATTCTAACCCTAACCCTAACCCTAACCCTAAGCCGGCCCCAAGCCCTAACCCTAACCCTAATACTAGCCCTGACGCCGGAGACCATGCCTCGGATCGTCCTGGCCAATTTCATACACCGGAATGCGACGAACCGCCGGCCGTCAACGCCGCCGTCTCGGACGGTTCCTCATCGTTCAACCGGAAATCCGCTCCCCCAAGGGAATCCGGAGGGTACGCCGCCTTCAACATCTCGGCCTACTCGAGGACGGAGCTGCGGGAGCTCAAGCGGCGCCTGGTGTCGGAGCTGGAGCAGGTCCGCAGCATCCTCAGCCGGATCGAGTCGAGGGAGATCCAGTCCTCCGCCAGATCCATCGGGTATAGCACTTCCGAGGTCTACGGCTGCGGCCGGGAGGTCACCTCCTCGGGCGGCCTGCATCCGAGCCACCTCCACCCTAGGGATTCCTTGGTTGCTGGCTCGGATGTATTGCCGGAGAGGCCAGGGCCGAGGACCAACCAGTTCTACCAACCGCCGGAGTTCCGTTTGGGAAAGGAGAGGAGGCCTTTTGGTGCTGGCAACATGGTGGGCTCTCCGAGGGTGAAGGGGGGGCAGAAGCGCTCGGCGGCTGCTCCAGAGTCAGAGAAGAACCTCGCCGGCATGATGAGCAAGTGCAGGCAGATCCTGACGAAGCTAATGAAGCACAAGGGAAATGTTTGGTTTAATTCCCCTGTGGATGCGGTCGGAATGGGTCTTCATGACTACCACCAGATCATCAAGCATCCGATGGACCTTGGGACGGCGAAATCGAAGCTAACCAAGGGCCTCTACTCGTCCCCGCTGGAGTTTGCAGCTGACATCAGATTGACCTTCAACAACGCCCTCCTCTACAACCCAGAAGGCCACGAGGTGCAGAGGCTGGCGGGTCAATTGCTCCGCCTCTTCGAGGGCGAATTCTCCCCGGCACATGAGAGGTATGAGAAGAAGGCTGCCGCCATTGCAAGGGACGAAGAGATGCGTAGGATTGCAAGGGAGGAAGAAGAGATGCGCAGGATTGCAAGGGAGGAAGAAGAGATGATGCGCAGGAGCTCTGTTTGGTCTCAGGCTCAGATACCCGATAGTGCAGTGAGATCCGAGCCCGCAATGAGATCCGAGCCTGTTCCTGTGATTTCACCTGAGTCACCTCCACCACCACCACCACTGGCTCTGGCTCCAGCTCCAGCACCGGTGGATCCCCCTGTTAATGCCGAGCAGGAGCAGGAGCAGGAGCAGGAGCAGGCACAGCAGCAGCAACATGTTATGGGTAAACCAGTGATGACGGGGAAGCTGCCGAAGCCAAAGGCGAAAGATCCGAACAAGAGGCCGATGAGCTTCGAGGAGAAGGAGAGGCTGAGCGAGGAACTGCAGAGGTTGCCACAGGAGAAGATGGCCCTGTTGCTGCAGATTGTGAGGAGGAGGAACGGGGACCCGGTGCAGCACGGCGATGAGATCGAGCTCGACTTTGAGGTGATGGACATGGAAACCCTCTGGGAGCTGGATCGGTTCGTCGGCAATTTCAAGAAGACGATGAGCAAGATGAGGCGGCAGGAAGCCATGGCCACCAACCAGGTCACCGCCCCTGTTCCAGCCGAAGTCGGCGATGAGGTATTGCCCCCTCGAAAAACTGCTCCATTACCCGTCCTCTCTGATATCGGTAGCTAACATTCCCTTGTCTTTTCCCCATTTGTTTGCAGTCTCCAGCGTCAAAGAGGATCAAGAGATCCGATCCGGGGGAGGAGGAAGTCGACATTGGTGAGGAGGTTCCATCCGCCAATTACCCCTCGGTGGAGATCGAGAAGGACGCCGGCTGCGCCAGCAGCTCAAGCAGCTCCGACAGCGATTCATCGTCGTCCAGCGGTATACACCCAATGATAAAAAATAAAAATCCCACTCACTTCCCACAAATTCCTTGCTTATGTGTGAACTGATCTTTGCCTTGTTACTCCGGTTGCAGATTCGGATTCCGAGAGCTCCTCAGGGAGTGACTCTGATAACGGCGAAGCTGCCTCTCCAGCTCCAGGGTTGAGACCTTCTCCAAGAAACTAACAGGTTGTTAAGTTGGTGATGGGGCTATGGATGCTATGGATGGAAGCCTTTTTAGGTAGAGAGAGAGAGGTCATTTAGGTTAGCAGTGGATAGAGAGAGAGAAAGAGGGGTAAATTTGTTGACAGGTGTACAGATTTTTAAAAAAAAATAGGGAAGAAGGGGGGTAGAGAGAGTAGTGTGGCTGACTTCTGCTTAGGTTTTGGGTTTATAGTTTTTTTTTTTTTGCCTCATTAGTTGAGGGGGGAGGGGGCTTCCAGGAGTGTGCTGGATGGCCTTGATATCTTCTACACTAAATTTTGTTAAATTTTAATTTAATGCCAGTCTGATGCAACCCTCCATCTTTTGTTGGTTTTAAAACTGTGATCTGATTTGATTTGAGCTGCCTAATGTTTCTGATAGCGAACCGTGGTCTCGAGAGGACCCAAGAGAAGCATCATCGATTATCCGCCACCCTCCCTTGTTCTTCGGATCGAAAAATCTGGGATTTTTGGAAAAAATGGCACTGAAGCCTTGATTTTGGGTTCTAGAAAGATGGTCTCCCTTAGGGACCGAGAATCCCGAATCTGGAGCTTATCCAAACGGGCCCTAACATTACTTAGACCACATGATACACCAAGGTTCAAACCATACCTTTGCCTGTAATATTGCCACACAGGATCACATACATGGTAGAGAGACAATCACCAGATCAATTGAGCCATAAGATCAACACTAGACAACCAGGGCCAACCTGTTTACCGGTTAGCGATAATTATACCTGCTGGCAGATTCCTTACATGACCCACACGAGCAAATAATATGCACTCCCTACCTTTTTTTTTTTTTCCTTTCGCCCGAAGGGATCTAAAACTAGAAATCATAGACATAAATACATATAAACAGATTTTTACAAGAATATTTACCGACACTGTGCCATAAAACTACCTACAGAAGCGAGAGTCCTGCCCCTGGCCGCCGCCGCCTTGCTGCCGGCTGCTGGCTGTTTCCTTCTCCAAGGGAAGGAATTGGAATTCCATGGGATCTGTCCCCCTTTTCTTGGTCATTTCATGATCCAGGGTGGGTTTCTGTGAGAGAGGCAAGTTGAATGAACAAAGGTTAAACAAACACTTGGCATGACAAAAACCGAGTCTGGTGATGCAGTTAAAGAAACAAAGCTGCGGTGGCAACAAAACAAATGACTTGGTTTCAAGAGCTACCATTTTAGGGATGATGAAAGGTTTCCCCTGCGAAAGCAGCAAACTAGAGACAGAAACGAAGGGATACTTTTGAACAGCAGTCGTAAATTAACAATAAACAGCACACTGTTTGGGTTTCGTACATTACGATTATTGATAGAATTTTAATGAAAATTTTGACTTCATAGGAGAAACACCTTTGATCCTAAGATGTATGGACCGATCTTTGCCACAATTAGTCCTCCCTCGCTTTCGACACAAATGGTTCAACTAAGTTTATTAGGCAAGAGAAATGAAGGGGCACAATGCCCCCCACTTTAGACTCCACTTTTAGTTTAGTCCACTGGAAGTGCTGTAATTATGCCAACAATTACCATTGTCAATTGGCATTATATGTATTTCAAGCATGACTAGATCTCCTACAATTTGACACGAAAATAACAAGCTCTGGTTGCAAATCAGAGATTCTGAATGCAATCGCACCATATCATTTCTGTACTAGGCAGTTTGTAGAAGATTTAGAGAGGAGACCTAGCACATGTAGAACATGTGAAGGATATTCAATGGGCTTCGAAGGAAGAAAAATGTCTCACGATAGGGTCCGTTCTTTTGGCGAGACATAAATGGTATGATAAAATCGTTTGCTTGAGACATTCATGGGCATGAATAATGATGTCTCGGGAAATTAAATGTCCCATGTTTTCTTTTCTGCTGGGCAAATTCATCTAAATTTTTCATGACATTCATTTCCTCTGTTCTTTTATACCATGGACTTAAATAGGTTGGAAATCTATTTTCTTTGGGAAAGAGTTTTTTTTTTTCTTCGGGCAAATAATGTCTCAACTTGGTGGGCAATTAATGTCCGACCAATTTTGGTGGCACTCTAATGTGCCACCAAACAAGGAAAAAAAAGAATCTTGGAAATTCACTTGCCCGCAACATTGGACAAAAGAAAATGGCACAAAGTGAGATTATCCGGGTAAATCAATGTCCAACTAATTTTACTCGCCAAAAGAACGGGCATCAAATAAAAGCCTGACCGTATGAGTGCATAAACGAATGTGGTGAGAGCAATGTGTTTGCAATCATGATGCCATGCCAGTAAGGATTATCCCCAAGCCCTTGCCTTTTATAATTGCCATGGGATTAGAATGATTCTAAGAGAGTGCTAGTGTATGGGTCTTAGTCTCTATGTTTTTCAGCTCTGTGTTATGGTTGGCTGCTCCGAAAGATAACAAAAAAAAGGTTCAGAAGCTACTACGTCTTTTTTTTATAAAAAAATGAATTTCAGGAAAATTCTCAAAAACAATAAGCTGTGGCTGCATTTCTTTTAAGAGAAATAAATTATACTTCTAAATTTTTTATTGGAAGATAGAAAATAGCAAATTACATGCATAAGTTGGTTGTAGAGCACAAACTGCATGTACACTAAAGTTTATTTTCTCATGGAAAGCAAAAGCATAACCTAAATTTGATTTGCACATAAATATAAGAAATTATAGAAGAAGGCATTCCAATCAGAAATGGCAAGTGAAATTATAAAAAGCGGGCTGGATTGTTTATCATGTAGTTGAACATCAAAACTTGCTAATGAGTGCAGTTAGCTCCTTTTGGCAAGCTAACAGAATGTAAAAATTAAGGAAAAAAAACAACAAAAACTGATTAGTGCATACCTTCACCACAAAGTTGTTCGACCCGAGAAACAATGTGTTTCCCATAAGTGTACTTCTTCAAGGCTTGCAGATGAACTCTTGCACGATTAAGCAAAATTTTCCGCTGATTTTCGGTACATGTTTCAAGAAACTTCTGGACGACATAGTTTGCGAATTGGTCCTTCATCATAATCTAGAAGATAAACACCAGAAACATAAAAGATTCAAACCCAAAAGCTTGATAAAGGATGTAAGCACAATACATATAAACACAAACAATTCCATGATAGGCATATCTTCGTATGCACTGTAGCCTCCACCCAACTTCTCTAAAGCACACCCAACTTCTCTAAAGCACAAGCAGTGTCATTAACAGAGAGTACTACATCAATCTTGACAATAACAAATATGTGGTATTGTGTTCGGTGCAGAAAGAACTTCTATATAGCTCAGTGTTACCAAGTTGGCCATTTTCTTCTTCTTAAAAAAAAACGCGTATAAAATGCGACTTTATCAGTAAACGGCCCCTCCTTTTCAATGAAATTAATTGCTTTTAAGTTATAGTCAATTGAATTCATGTGTTGGCAGAAATTAGATAGAACATTTAGAACCAACCAATGGCGGCTGCCCGGCTCAACATTCTTGGAAAACCATCTCATCTAGGCTTTTCAATGACTTGGCCATTCAATAGTGAATTCCTGGCTCCGCCACTGGGTGTAATAGATGGTTGTGATTTAATTTTGGCTTTTTATCTATTTCTTAAACTGAAATAGATAAGTATATTCAACAATGGAGACAAACTGAAGCCGGTTGAGTCCCAAATTTTGCTCCCCCATAGAGGACTTCTTGACACCGAAAATTCAACACCTTTCATCACTCTTTTACTATCATGCTACAGTACCTCCCATGGCCTTCACCAAGCAATCTCCTATACGTGTCGGATTAAATATGGAATAATTGTTGTAATCCAAGGGTTATCAATAGATCACAGGCTTCCAAATGTTTTTGATATAGCTAGAATGAATCTATATTAGATATCAACTAATTTTCGTAAATTAAAATGAGAATTTGAGAATGATCATCAAGAAACCTCCAGGAGAAAATAAACAAAATAGTACTGCAAATTACCAAAGATGTGTTAGTATTCATTAAGAATCATGGAAAAGAAAGATCAAGATGTCAGGCTAGAATCATAAAAAGGGTTTATATGAACTGGAAAAAATTAAGTCAATCTGGATGGGATTTGGAAGCAAAGCAAGGCACCGTTTGCTACAACTTTTGGTAATTCTTTTGCAACATTTTCCACAAATTTTAGTAATTGCAACTGCCCATACCATAAATACTAAAACAAATAGCACAATTCAAACTAAGACAGAAAAAACGATCGAGCTCAAAAAGGCCTACACAAGCCTTAATAGTTAGCCGAAATATGAGCTCCCTGTTTGTAGGAGCTTAACAGTGAAACCAATAAGTTAGATCACTTTGCTTGCCAACTAGCTTTCTAGGGTTTCTTGGATTTCCAATACGTTACCCAAACTTTCTGTCCAGAAATTTGGAAGCATTTTGTAGAGGGATGACATCAAAATGACAGCAGGTAGTAAATTTTTTTGTTGCCTTCTTGAATTGATTGTGCTCCATAACCGAACACCATCTTAATAGAATGAGACTTGGTTAATGAGTTAAACCACATGAAATGATGGGATATTATTTTGTAAGATAGGTCACAGGACAGATGAATAGAATCGGATCTAGATTATGTTCTGGATTCCAACATACTGAAAGACTTGAATCATGTCCTAAAGGCCCAAGATTTTACCAAATCCCGTCAACTTTTGGCCGAACAATGGTCATCAATTTGCCAGAAAGTATTATGCAACTTGAAAATCCAATGATGGAGATGAGCTATGATTCTTTGATTTTCAAAGATACTCTTATGGAAGGTATGAGAATAAATGTCACAAAATGCATAATTGTGTCCACTAATAAGAGAACAACGGATTGTATGAAGGCTGTGTGGTCACTACAGTCATATGCACAGTACAATACAAGGAATATATATTGCCTATATGCTCTTATAGTACTACACACACACTAAGCATACGTGTTAAACTACATGTGAGGTAAAAGTATAATGTAAATGTAAATTTACCTACAATTAGACATATTGTCCTTTCTTTATTAGTTGTCCTTTTCTGATCATGAGATGTGTTGAGATGGTCATGCCTCACACGGATTAGTCCCGCATCGGTAATGGGAGCGGGTGATGGGCCGTTTATATACCAGTCTTGGACCTCCTCTTACAAGACAAAACCGGCTTGTAAGGGAGGTCCAAGACTAGTATATAAACGGCTCATCACCCGCTCCCATTATCGATGTGGGACTAACTCATGTGAGGCGTGACCATCTCAACACCCCCCCTCACGCAGGACACGCGTGACAATGGCACAATCGGGAGGAGCACCCAGAGCAGGTCTGGCTCTAATACCATGTGAAGAGCCTAGACCCTTGGATACCCACCTCCTCACAAAAGTGTTGAGATGGTCATGCCTCACAAGGGGTTAGTCCCACATCGATAATGGGAACAGGTGATGGGCCGTTTATATACTAGCTTTGGACCTCCCCTTACAAGCCGGTTTTGTGAGGAGGTGTAGGTATCAAAGGATCTGGGTTCTTCACATGGTATCAGAGCCAGACCCGCTCCGGGAGCTCCTCCCGATTGTGCCCTTGCCACGCGTGTCCTGCTTGCCGGAGGGTGTTGAGATGGTTATGCCTCACACGGGTTAGTCCCACATCAGTAATAGGTGCGGGTGATGGGCCGTTTATAAAGCAGCCTTGGACCTCCTCTTACAAGCCGGTTTTGTGAGGAGGTCGGTATCTAAGGGTCTGGGTTCTTCACAAGATGGAACTACATGATACAACTTAAGATGAGTAGCAATGTTATTTTAATTCTTCCATTGAATCTCATAGAGTGAGCATTTGAAGGGGTTCATTACCTAACGCTAACATCTAAAAAGGATATAACAGAAATGCAATCAACACCATGTAGAACATTATCGAGATGATGAAAAGGATTGCCAAATTGGATTGTAAAGAATGAGGAAAATCAAGCACTAGATGAGTTTTAGATGTTTTTAATTAATATAGACCATAGAGCCTCCAACTTACCAATAAATTATCGTTTCCTTCAGTTTGTCCGACTATTTCCTCGATCAAGAGCTCCCGTTCTGCACTATCCCCATGCTCCAAACATTTCTCAATAACATTTGATGCAAATTTATGCTGGCTCATTTGCACAACTTTCCCAGCTAATTTGCTAATAATCTGGCTCCTTTCATGTGATTTCCCCCTCTCCAATACATGCTGCAAGCAATATTGTTGTCAGACTTTGTACTACATAGTACAGATATATTTTTTCATTTGAAATATCAAGTTAAATGAGTAGCATGAAGCAGCAGTTTAAACTACTATATGCAGATGATAAGCTGAATGAAAAATAGATGTCCATGAAATTATACATGAATTATGTCGCTGCAAATGACTAGAATATTTAAACATAAGATTTCTCATCACTCCGTTCAAATGCGATGGACCCCGAGACAAAAGAGTTATGTCATGGTAAGCTAGAAAATATGAGTCTGCTTTTTATGAATCTGGTATCACCATATGTAGTAAACATAGAAGGGAGATAATAAGGTCAATGTAGAAGAGTTGGGGATCTAAATATAGCTATTGATGGAAACAAGTCGGCAAGGATTCATAGGAGGAAAGGGAAGAAGTGTACCTATGATTTGCAAGTTTCTCTTGGGAAATTGACAGATCTCTGATAGCTTTGACATTAAACAGGGTAAATAATGATGAAAAAGATGGAAGGAGTGGCAGAACAAATACCAGTTTAAATTTTCGAATGAGTGTATACATTCAGGAGAGGAAAAGACTGGCAAATTTGGAATTTGGGCAAAGTTTGGAAATTTTCAAAATTAAAGAAGCAATATAAGATCATGAATTTATCAAACATTACCCTAGTAACATGGCCAAAGATGGTAAAGCAGTGAAAATAGAGGAAGTCTAGTATTAAGGGGAATGGGAATTTAAAACAATTTTACCATCAAATGAAAATTCATGAGGGGCTTCGTAAAAAATATTCTTGCTAGACTTAAAGTTTATCATTATCTGAGGATATGAAGTAAAACTAGGCCTAGGAGGTTCAAGGAGATGATATCTACATAAAGAAACTAGTATAGATGCAAAAATTCGTTAAACAACCACCCAAAACAAGTGTTTTCAAAGGCGGGGGCGTAAGGCGGGGCGTTTTGCTTGCTGTGGGACGAGGCGTAAGCCCAAGGGCGTGGGGCGTAAGCCACACAAATTTATATATTTTTTAATTTAAAAAAAATATAAATAAAAAATATTATATAAAATAGTGAAAATAGATTAAAAACAAACAAAATAAAAAATAACTATGAGCAAAGTTAGCAAACAAAGCATTTAAGCCTACAAACATGGTTGATAAATCACAAATATATAAAAAACGACAATAAAAATGAACTTGTCATTGTCTTACAATATCATTTAAGATCTAATTATAAGTTTCTAACCAAAATTCAAACTATCAATGTTTATATTCCATAGATTCTATCATTTCATACATGATATAGAACCAATTTAAAACAACTTTAGTTTTCAAAATATCATAATCGTCATCCAAGAGAGTAAGACGCATATAAAATATCACACGGTAGCAATCAAATCATTTTTTTAAACTATGCAGACAAACTCCAGTGGGGCATAAGCCCAGGCCATTGGGGTGTTAAAGATATGCTCGGGCATTCGGGGCGTACGTCCCAGTGGTTCGGGTGTAAGCCTCATAGGAAAAAAGCCCCAGCTGGAGCTACCCTGGGCGTTTTAGGACCGCCCCGCCCCGAGGCGAGTCCCGAACGTACCCTGGGACGAGTTTTTAAAACACTACCCAAAACAAAAGACATACTAGAACAGTCTCACTTCTGATGCGGGACAGCGTCGCCGAGAGGAGGGGGGTGAGAAACATCGCCTCGTGTCATTTTCTTCGCAAGGATTGAGACAGAGATAGCAGGGGAGGGATAAGGAAACCTGGAATCCACCATGGTGCTTGGAATCCACCTCTTGCGCACTCCAATCCAGGAAGCAAAGAAAATTTTATTTTTAATAATCATAGCATTCTTTTTCATCAAAGGGAAGGCCTATAAGTAAGCTTAGATCAATATTTTCAAATCCGCCTGAGGCTTACGCCTTAGCTATGCTTGATTTTGATGTTTTTTTTTAATGAAGTGAATGCTTTTTTTTTAAAAAAAACATTGTTTTATGGGCCCCGAAGTTGCTTTTGATACTATAGAAGATGAAGAGCTCCAATTTGATTGAGCAAATATTCGACTTGTGTTTTTTTTTGTTAAAGTGACAATTTATAATTTCTAAGTGTGCTTTTATTTTGGATGATTAAAACTTCTGGTTGGAAATTATGGATTTAATTAGAATTTTATGGTGGCATTATATAGAATTGTGAATTTGGTTCATTTGACTTGGAACTTAGAGTTTTATAAATATTGTCTCAACTCTCAAGTATAGTTCAATTTCGGTATAATGATACACTTTACGTACTTTATGTATATTTTGGTAAACTATTATGATGAGTGGATGTGGAATCGTGGATTATGATGTGAAACTATTAATTTTCATACATTTCTTTATTTTTTATATTTTATTTAACTGTTAATATTTATTTTTATATTTATTATAAATTTAATTAATTAAAACATACACTCGCTTGAGGCTTATGCCTCACGCCTTGAGGCATACGTCTCAAGACTTTGGCCAGCAAAATGCCTCGCGTCACACCTTTGTGTCTGAAAATTTTGGCTTAGCTTGCTTGGTCTCCAAAAAACCATAAGATTAACCACCAAAAATAAACGATAAGGCTTTCCATAATTAAAAAGATCAAAATCTACCCTAAATGATATCTTTAAAACTTCCATATTTAATAAATCCAAACTAAGATATTTTCGAAATAAAATAATTGTTTTATTCTTAATTTAATATTTTATTTCGAAAATATATTTTTTGGAAATTATTAAATCTGAAATTTATTTTAAATAAGCCTCAAGAACGTGTCTACTGACTCGAGTCGTGGAAGTCGTACAAGCTCGGCCCTATCCCCATCAACTTCTACAAAGCCAATAAGGCACCGTAAGGTTACATACGCCCACACCATAGAACCAAGACATCTCAATAAGAAAATCACAGCCTGGGCGCAGTTAGGGACGCGCCGCGCGCCTAGGCGCATATGTGTTTCAAGGGGCTAGGACGCTACTTAGGTGCGACACTAGGCTTGCTCCTTAAGGAGCCTGGTGCACCTTTGATTGCATAGATCCATAGGCAACCATAATTCCATTAGGTGAGTTGACAAATTAATTCAATTTTTCACATTATTTGCACATCCATAATAGAGTAAAAAGAAGACTTTGCTCCAACTCCAAGTTGTTCATGAATAGTGGCGTTTAGTTTTTCGACCCCTTTGCCTTAAGATTAGTTAGTTTTATTTCACGATGGAGACATGAAGGGATATATTTCAGTAGTAGAGTGTCACCTTGACATGGTGGAAGTCATCAATTCGAGTCTGATTATCCCCAAGCCCAATATGAGTTTATCAACTTTGATTTGCTCCCCAATCAGGATCAAACGAGAATAGAAAAGAGACACGTGGGATTGACGTGATAGTGTAGGGATGGCTATATTGCTGGGAGCGAACTCCAAGCTAATTTGAATCCCATGGATACAAGTTATTCTTTGCAGATGAAAGACAATTTCGAATCAATTGTCTTCGAACAAGAAATCTAGTACTAATACCCCAATGAATCTCATGGAGAGTTCAATCCAGGCTCAGGATGAAGCTGGCAGAATGCTTAACACATGCAAGTCGGACAGGAAATGGTGTTTCCAATGACGGACTGGTGAGTAACGCGTAAGAACTTGCCTTGGGAGGGGAACCATGGTTCAAAAACTCGGCCGATGTCGAGTCGTATTGGTTGGTTCCTACTGGCCGATGTGGACGCATGTTTACTTGGAATTTGTTTTGTGCGAGCCCATTGTCTATGTAATGGTACATACATCACATTATGCATGTAAAAAATATTTGCTTAGAGAATCTTATCCTAGGAGGTAGATCACTTTAAACTTTACAGGGTGCACGTCAAATTCACGTACATTGTCTATTGCACTCACCTCTAAATGTGTTATGAAATGCTTGGTGTTAAAAATCAAATACACTAACTTGGGATAATTTGTGAGAAGCACATCAACCTGTTCAGGTTTCTCTCTCATATACCAGAAGCAAGATACCCCACTCTAAATTTTATCCGATAGCAAGAATACTTAGAATGAAGCTACAGGGGAAAGGATCAACTCAAACAAGCAAAGGAACAACCAAATCTAAGTATAGGTTAAATCCATGACCAAGAAAATCAAGTCAAACACAAAAAAAAATAAACAATGGAGAAGAGAAAAACTAGCTAAATAAACTTAATTCCATGTTAAAATTTTATTGTTCTGGGATACCACATACATATAGACCTTTACTTTCGATTACTCAACAAAAGATTTTGCTAGATATATTCCAATCAAAGGGGAAAAGAAAGATACAAATACAAGTCAAATAGGAATAGTAGGCTTTTTTACACGATCCAAAAATAGACCTTTACTTGCAACACAACTAAAAAGTTTAAATCTCTTTGTATATACTAACCATATAGGAAGAAAAAGTGAGAAAAAGAAGAGGAAGGGAGAGAAAGACACGCACCGGGGAAATAGGGGCCATGCGATTTTGTTTCCACATGGGATGGGGGCGGACCTCTTTTCTTTTTTGCTTTCATATATGTTCAGTCATCGTTGGATCAAGAACCCATATCTTTTAGCAAATCCTAAAAATATATCTTGGCCTTATCTCCCCTATTTATATATGCTTAGGTAGAAACCCAACTTCTAATTTGACATGATTGTATGATCTTATGTCCACTCTAATACTTATCTTAACAATATACTTACTAATGGACTGTATAGGAGCCATTTAATCCTAACTTTTTATTTTAGACTCTAATTAAGACTTCCAAAACCCTTCCTAAGGACTTGAAAAAAAAGAGCAACAATGGGACTAACATAGATTAATTTTTACTTGGTCCAACCATAGACTAAATATGACTGGGACACTATAGCTAGAAGTTATATGGAAACGATATATGTTCATGACTCTTACCCCTTTCAGGTCACATAAAGTTTGCGTTGAAAATGTGGGGATCCAGATTATACCCATAAAGAAACAAATGAAATAGATCGATTGACTAATGAGTAATTAAATTAACTTATCATGTTTGACACGCAGCCTCTAGTTCCAAAAACATAACTGGACAACAAGAAAGAGGGTGTCATTTAGCGTACTGGTAAAGTATAGGCGGTTGTACCAGGAACCTGGGATCAAATCCCGATTTCATTGAGTAGGTCACAGGTAGGGGTCCCGCCTTAACCCCCGTCAAATGTGATGCTGATGGATTCTCACAAGAATAAAAGCCAACAATACAGCACTTGAACAATTATGCAATGCCAGAATCACAATGCAGCCAAAGCTGAACAGTATTTTGAACTTCCACAGATGATAAAAGCAAATTCAAAAAACTCAGGAAAAAGTACAACAAAAGAAATGATAACTAATCTGACTGCAGAAATAGATTATATGGTGGGAAAAAAAAGATGAAACAAATATCACCTGTGTAACATAATTGCCGTACTGATCCTGAGCAAGTATGCAAACAGATTGTAAAATTTCATCCACAATGCACTGGATTTGCAACTCATCGGTCCAATGCTCTAGCACTCTCTACACAATTCAGAAATAAAAGATCAACTTCGATATATGGGCCCAAGCAAGATAGGGAGGTACAGGTCCATTTCTGTAGTGCTGATTTATTACCTGAATTACCCGGCAACCATAAGGATGCATAGAAAGTGATGCGACTTGACCACAAAAAGCAGAAATTATAAAACCAATTTTCTCTGTTGGTACACACTCAATGCATTTCTGTATTACATGGTTTCCATTTTGATCACGTACACATCGCATAACATGTCCATCAAGTTCATGGACAAGTTGAGTCTTCTGATCGAGCTCAATAACCTCAAGTGCCTACAGATTGAGCAGATCTCATCATTCAGAGAATAGAATGTACACAAAGAAGAGTTTGGATCCATGCGAAAATTCAACAAGTTCTTGTCCAAGAAAAAAAGATTTAAGAATTCATCCATGCTGTTCAAATAATCTTTTTGAAGATATAAAGTTCAATCAACATTAGTACAATGAACTATTGCTATAGTTAGCATGCCTAAAGTTCATAATAAGTCCTATATCGTCCACAATTTCACCTGCCACCTAAATCAGTAAATCCCATGTCCCCTCTTAAGCTTCACCACCAAAAAAATCTGAAGCAAAACCAATCCTATGTTTATTAAACCACAAACAATGGACTAAAGAAGTAAAAAGTCACGAATTACAAGTAACCCCCCCAATATTCACTTAATATGGCTGACAGGAATAGGTGGTATCTAGAAACAGCTGCTCAAAAAAGAGGTGGGGAGTGCCAAATATATTAATGAAAAATTAGGTTTACCATCTTTCGAGACAAGCGAGATTAAGCATCCCTTTTGTGTTTGCAAATATTTCTCAATTTCATTTGTAAATGGCCATTTCCAACAAAAGATACTGTGTGAATCTAACTTGTATGCTCTCTTAGGCTAATTTTTAAAACTTGCTGCCTTGAGAAAGAAACATGGAGCCCTTCATATGTTCACAGCATAATATCACATTATCACCAAGCATCATTTCATTGGAAAAAGGCAGAAGTCTACATTGCTATTTTGGTAAAAATAATGGAAACTTTTCCAAGGAGATATCCATAATAATGAAATGGGATTTTATTCTCATAAAACTTTTTTTTTTTGCTAAAAGAATGATGCACTCTTTTCACCATTGCAAGGAACTAGACATCATTCTTGCCGCAAATTAAGACAGTGAAAAGAACAAGAAAAATAAGAGAGGATCAAAGTTATCTAGGACTCCCAGTTCAATTAGGATCCTAAATCGTTTGTGTGTCCTTCAATAAGGATTCCTTGAGCATTTCCATTTATTTCTCTAGGATTCTTACTCAAAGAGGATCCCTTAATCAATTAGGGTCGACGATTTCCGTTATTAGAATTCCTATTGCCCATTGGATCTTGGATTTTGGTCGTCACTCGTCACAATCAATGTTCTGTACAGCCAGATCATCATATCATCAAGGTTGTTGACATAGAAGGTCAGACAACAGAATATAAACATTTCAGGTTCTCTAGAATCAAATCAAGACACCGAAAAGTACCAACAGATAGATATGAGACACCAAGTAGCATTAACACCTTTTGAACCACACGACAGCCGTACATCTGAAGGCTCAAGGGTAAGATATGACCGACAAGCTGGTTCGCAAGTTTCTTCCTCTGTTCAGAACTTCCGTACTCAAAAAACTGTAAAGAAAAAGTTTTTCACAAGATTAATCATGTGATGAGAACATTATAAGCACTTTTTGATAATGAAAAAAATACTTTGGTGAAAATAAAAAAACAAAATAAATTCAAGAGAAAACATAATTTCTGAACCATTATACCTTCTGAATAACATAATTCCCAAACACATCAGTCATTAATGTCGAAGCAAGTGGAAGAACTTCTTCAAAGACAGATGTCTTCTCTTCTATGCTACAAGTTTTTAACTTCTGCTGAATAAATCGACTCCCAAGTTGGTCGGTGCTGATGCCAAAAATGTATGTGAATTATATTTTAAACATGATTTTTTGCCATAATACACTTTAGATTGCATGAAATAAAAAAGATATGGTAATTAAGCTTGCCTGAACTCAACAATGCATCCAGCAATATCAGATAGCTCAAATCTGCGACCTTTGCTAGATTTTAACTCCTCAAGAAAAGAGTAAAATTTTTTATCATCAACCTTTCCGCATCCTCTTTGTCCAGAAAAAGCGCCTGTAGGCCTACCAGAGCTAAGTGGCAACTTCATGTTCTCCGTTTTCCTTCCGGAAAAGCTTGTTCCATCTCCTGGTGATCCTTGAAATGCCGGACTGGGAAAAGGAGAAGGCGGATATTGCATCAGGGCACCGATATTTGAGGAGCTACCATAGTAACTTGCACTAACAGTTCCCCCTCTTCTCGCAGTAGTATTGTTGGAACCTCCAGTTTTCAGAGTCTGAGACCGCTGATCAGATAAATATGCAGATGTGGACAGCCCTCTCTGTAAATCATAATTACCCGGAGGGCTTCCAATAACACCTCCCCCAGATATCATCGGGTCATATCGACCGGCACCAGCATAAGCATCTATAGAAGGATGCGGAAAGTAAGGCATATACAAAGAATCAAGAAAGGACGGTTGAATTGCTACCCCAAGCTGTCCATAGAACTTATAGAACTGTTGCAAATCAACTCCTGATGCAATACCCCCATTGAGAACACCGGAATCTCTTACATTGAAGCTTTGGCTTGCATGATTGCCGAACGGCATATGAATAGCATTATGTGGTGGATATCCAGTCAGCAGCGGTTGAAAAAGCGAGGTATTCAAAGCATATCCGCCTATGCTAAATGGGGATGAAATTACGCTAGATGGGTGCAAATCATGGTAATACGGAGCTCCATAAGTGGCTGTAGTGGCATACAAGGGTAGTGTAATCCCAGTGGCCTGAAACACGGGCTGTAATTCAACCGAAGATAACTTTGACTGGTCATGAGAAAAATGGTCCACGGCAGCATTGGATCGATGCATTACTTGAGCAACCATCTGTGACTGACCAGTCAGAAGCTGAGATGAAGGGCCTTGTTCATGCAAGCTATTTTGCTGAGGGTGTTGACTTCTCTGTCCATCATTAAATATCTTTAAATCCTTCGTTTCTTTATCAGTTCTGCCAATATTCAAACCAGACACAGCGTTAGGTGATGCACCATTGTCTGAGGTATCATCATTACTGCTTGATTTTCCTTCAGGGCGGTGTGGGTCCACTGTTCTGTCTGAAGATGCTGAGCATGGAACTGGTGCTGCAGTAGCATCACTATACAGTACCGATTTAACTGATTGTACACATGACATAGGCGTACAAGCATGAACACCAACAGAAGCTGCTTCCAACTCCGGGACAGCCATGTTAGTTGGAGAATCTCGTAAAGAGCGGGCAAGGGCATCAGGATCGGCTGCTTGTTCCGTCGCACTGTGACTTGAGGGACGAGATTGGTTATTATATACAGGAGATGGAGTTCGAGGAAAATCTTCCTGAAAGACACAAGTGACCAGGCATCATAAAACTGCCACTATAGAGAAGAGAATGAAATAAGAGTCAATAAGAATTCATATCCCTTTTAGGGTAATAATGTACTAGAGTTTATCCACCACTGAGCATCTGTGGCAAACTTTTCTACAGCGCATCTGGAAATACCTTACATCACATTGCGCCTACACTGATCACCTTCGTCAAGGCAACATGATATAATAAATGAAGGTTGGTTATCAGTTCTGGAACATTCTTAAAGTAATAACTGAAATAGAAAGTTCCACCCCAAAATTTTGGTCCCTTGGCCTACCAAACTCATCCTGATAGCCAAAATTGATTTTCATCTTGCTCTCACCTGTTTCAAGCCAAGCAAGTTTGGTTCCATTCATAATACATTCTTTGGTAAGAGAGTTTGTGGGAGTCCCATCTTCTTTTACCTATTGAAATAAAAAAAAAAAAAGCCCCCAAAAAGACTAAAAGACCTATAATTTGTTTTTATAATATTGTTTTTGACTTAAGGCGGGGGTAGCAGTGGCTATTGTTTGGTTTGCATCATAAGGCCCAATTATCTTTATAGGTTGTTTTCTCTGTACGTGGGAATCCCAACTTCTTTTGCCTATTGAAATAAAAAAAATGCCCCAAAAAAGACTAAAAGACCTATGATTTTTTTATAATATTGTATTTGACTGAAGGCAGGGGTTGCAGTGGCTTTTGTTGGGTTTGCATCATAAGGCCCGATTATCTTTACAGGTTGTTTTCTCTGTTCATGAGATTCCTTCTTTTTTTTTGCCAAACAACATTTAAAATCCACCCCCGAAAAAAATAAAAAACCTTGAATTTTTGTACAATATTGTTATGACTCAAGGCATGTAGTGTTTGGTTTGTGTCATAAGAACCAATATTCTTTACATAGTAAAATTTACACTATTAACTTCTAAGTCTTACCTTTTGCTTGAAATGTAAATATTTCAACCTATTGAATATTGTTATTAAGATTCAAATTTCCAACTTAGTAAAAAAAGCATACACAAAATATATAAAAAAAGGCATTGAAAAATCATGATTATCATGTTTCTTAATGATGTTCTGATTTTTCTATATTTTTTACTTTAAAATATAGCTTTTCTGGTTTTCAATGGTTTCAGTATAAAATTATCTGAAAGGCTATAAAACTGAAGTTATAAATCTTCCTCTGAGCATCACTTGTTGGATCCAAGAATGGACAGCATAACAAAGAAATCATGAGAGGATATGCTCACCATAGTAAGTCTATTACCTGTATCAAATCAACAAGGCTCTTATGATGACCTTGTAAAGGAGATGTGAACTGTCGAGACAAAAACCCTGCATCCCTGTCCGCCCTATCAATAGTCTCCAGTCTAGGTGACCTATCATCCTCAGGTTCCTCCTTATGGGTCGATAGAGAAGGTCGGGAGATAAACCAAGGCCGCTTGCTGCTGTCATCAAAGGAAGGCACTCTCCAATTCTCCATGAACCCACCAATGTGGTGCACCAGACGCCGGTTTTCCTGTGAGATAAGAGGAGGAGGAAGTCTTGGGTTCAAATTAACATTGGAGCAGTAATATGCTAGATAAGCTGGATGGGCACGGAGTTGCTCTTCAGATCCACAAGTTTCAACTGCAATGCTTAAACTTTCAAAGCTACTATCAAAGCTGGAGTTATGCTGGTCTGTTAGGTTACCCAAGGCCACAAGAGAAACCTCTATGCTTGGCGGTGCACTTCCGCAGCGGTTGGGGCCGGTGTGTTTCCTCTCTCCATGAAACCGATGCCCGTTTAAAAGTAAACCTAACTCATGTGCCGCCACATTAATAGTTGAACTAAATGTTGCAATGTCCTTGCTCACAGTCCAGTTTCTGGCCTCACTACTTCCCGTTAACCTCAACGGACTCTCTATCGCCATCCTATTTAAAGATGCTAATCTTGCATCTGATTTCTGGTAAGGAAAGATTCTTCCATGAATTCCTGAAATGCACCATGACCATGTTAATTACTGATGCACTTGCTGCAGAAGTTGGTATACACGAGTAAAAATGTTCAATAGGAGGGTGAGGCATCAATTCAAACCCACAAAAAATTAGCAAAATGGCAACAACAGGAGTGTTAGATACCCTCACACCCCAAAACCCGGGTTGTAAGGGGAGGTCCACAGAAGGTATATGAAGCGGCCCAATTGGTGCCCCCCTTACCGATGTGGGACTAAACCGGTGGACTATCTCAACACCCCTCCTCACACGGAGCACGCGTGGTAAGGCACAATTGGTAAGAGTGCACCCGGAGCAGAAGCAGGAGCAGAAGACGGGCCCAGCTCTGATACCATGTTAGATACCCTCAAAACCCGAGAGGGTATCTAACATGGTATCAGAGCTGGGCCCGTCTCTTGCTCCTGCTTCCGCTCAGGGTACACCCTTACCAATTGTGCCTTGCCACGCGTGCTCCGCCTCCGCGTGAGGAGGGGTGTTGAGATAGTCCACCGATTTAGTCCCACATCGGTAAGGGGGCACCCATTGGCCGCTTCATATACCCTCTGTGGACCTCCCCTTACAACCCGGGTTTTGGGGTGTGAGGGTATCTAACAAGGAGATCAAGAATAAGCATCAGTTGTCGAATTTTACGCTAACAACCTTAAGTGGCTCCTCTAAAGTTACATTGATTCAAGTGGATTTCATTAAACATACTTTGGAATGTAATAATAAGCAACCCACAAACCTATTATTCTACCAACAGAAATGAGAATGCCATCTTGTTTTGTCAAAAAACAAAGTTCGAGTTACAAAATATTAACCAGTGTACCTTAGCATGAACTCAATTTTTGTGGATTTCCAGCTTGATGCAACTGCAAGTGTATCAAAAGGCCAGGAAAGAATTCATTTATGCAATGTGAATTACAGACAAACAATGCCAAGTCTCCCACATTTGAAGAACTCGAATAGGGCATTTCATAGCAAACCTAAAACCCAACACCTAAACGGATAATCGATACAATATCAAGGAGCTAGGAGAGAAGCATTCACAGCACCTGAATCTTATTTAGCATCATAAAGAATATTTTCAGCTCGGAGAGCTTCACTAGTGGATGAGGGCAGACTGATTGACCAGTTTTAAAGTAAAGCTAGTAGAATTTGACAGTAGAAAACCAACTTCAGCATCATGAAGCAGCTCAAAACCTACAGGAACCATGAAACCAATTCCACCAAAAAAAAAAAATTAAAACAAAAAAAAAGGGTGAACTTTACCCCCCTGCAGCCCCAATAGTTAATAAACTACATTTCCCCCTTAAATCAGTTTTGATTAGATAGAAATTACCATAAGAGGAGATTTAGTGGTTGGCAAAAGGGGGTATTCAGCTAACGTTTAAAACTATAGGGACTGATTTTGAACCAAAAAAACTTCAGGGAGGTAAAGTGATTTTGGGCTCAGCTTCATAGGGGTAAAGTGTAATTTACCCAAAAAAAAAATTCCTACGATTGGGCAATAGACAACCCCACAATGGCCCCCAAGCATTCAATTAGCTGATGATCGATGCCATGAAAAACGATGAAAAGACTGATCTTTCCTTCCAATCGAAACCCCAAAATGGACCAAAATCAGAGCACTGATTTCTGTCAAATGCAGAACAAATATAAAGCCAGATGAAGCTTACTACTGCAAAAACCAAGGAAACTCCGGACGGAACCCAGAGGATCAAAGAAATGATCGTTTTGATCCATGCAAACAACAGAAAACCTCATCAACTCCAGGAATCCGATCCGATTCCCAAAAACAAAGCCCGCATTCGAAGTTAAACCAGGAAATGGATGATCCGGAGAGGATTCTCACCTGCTTCGGCGCCTAGAGGAAACCCTAGATTCCCAGAACCCCGCCTCCTATGAATTGCGGTTTCTCGATTTCAACTCCTTGTGATTCGTAGAATCTAAGTGAGAGAGAGAGAGAGATAGAGAGAAGACAGATAGGTCTTCTTCGGTGTCGTGGCCTCCCTCTACTCTAAACCGAACGCATCTAAAACCCCCAATCGCCGGGCTTTTGGAAATTTCTGCTGCACGCAAGCATCAAATGACCGGATTGCCCCTGAGAGTGAGCCCTCTTTCTAATTTTTTTTATTTTTGTTAGTGAAGTTACAACCTACTTGTAGAACCATACAGATACCAACCCCCTAAGTCAGGATTCTAAACTAGGGCTGAATTTTCGACCCGACACGAAGTTAGAGGATCTGGATAAGTGCTAAACGGGTTCGGGTCGTAAACGGGTCGACACGATAGACCCGTTTAATAAATGGGTCGGGTCCGGGTTTAGCATGGTAGGCCCGGGAATACCCGTTTAATATTCAACGGATCGTGTCGGGTCGGGTCTACCCGCAATCCGATACTGTTACATATAGTACCAGCGGGTCTATTGGGTCAGGTCGGGTCGAGTCGGATTGGGTCGGATCGGGTCAACTAAATATACCCGTGTGGTAAACGGGTCTTACCGGGTCTTATTGGGTATATCTGTTTATTAGCGGGTCGGGTACAGGTTTAGGATCTAGACACCATTAGTTAAACGGGTTGGGTCCGGATCTAGGGGTTTTGGACACGACCCGACCCGACCCTTTGACACCCTATTCCAAACATACCTTAGCAATCGTGTTTTTTTGTCCGCCAAGTCGCTGACATGACACCCTATTCTAAACATCCTAAATCGTGTTTTTTTGTCCGCCAAGTCGCAGAAGCCAGTACACCATAACACCAATTGTGCTAGTAGTTGAATACCCCTGAAGGTTCCTTTTAAACGAGCACGTTAAATTGGCTCCCATTGGTCTGGACAGGCTAGTCATCAGTGGCATCCGCTCAGATCACCAATGATATTCAGGCTATCACTAGTGACTTGTCGGGCCAGATCAATGGGAGCCAAGGTAATGTCCACCCTGGATGAGCAAAATTGCAGTCCTTCTAAACCCCGGTTCGATGTACCGAACCAGGCGCTTCATGGTTCGATTGAGACCACACGATCCTTTTTGCGTACCTGAACAGAAGTCTATTGATCCGACGGCTCGGAAGAAAGAACAGCGTTGAGGGCACACTGAATGGACGGTGGATCGATCGTTGATGGCGATGGCTAAGCAGTAGCTCATTGAATAAGACAGAAGAAAACTTTCATGTAGTTGACGACTGATAGCGTCTCGTCTCGCACACCTTGCGTCAGTGCCCAATTAGGAGGAGAAAATGACGATAATACCCCTACAGGTGTAGTTTCGTCATTTCGGCCCTTTTCGGGCGACGGCGTACGGCGGGATAACGTAATAAATGGAGAATGCTGACGTGACGATATAAAGACCGTAGATAGCGGCAGAGATGCGATTCCCGGAGATAATACTTTTTGCTGCCCGATTGATTTGCTGCACTTGTTTACGGCCCAACCGCGGTCTGCCACGTCGTTCAAAAGAAAGGGTATATTGGGTAATTAAAAGACCGTCTGTTTTTTGGACGACGTGGCATATCATGATTGGTCCGTAACCAAGTTCAGCAAATCGAGATCGGGTAGCAAAAATGCTCCCATTTCCCGGCTCACTTCTTTATCATCGTGCGGTGGGTGGGGCCCTTGAGACACGTGTCGGACAATGGAGCTTGACAAATGGCGGGAAGTGCGGCTCTGGCGCTATCACGTGCTTTCCCGCGGGGCTTGCTTTGTCCTGCGGCGGACGGCTGGCGGCTCACGTGTCGGACTTGGATCTTCCTGTTGTCCGGTGGGGGCTTTTGGAGATGGATCTCCCAGACTCCGGCGAAGAAAATGGATGTTGGTAGTGGTTCCACGTCAGCCATTATAAAGGGCATAATGGGGACAATGCGCACTTGTAGCTAGTGCAGTTCCTATTGTGCCCTTTTAATCGACGACGTGGCACATCATGATTCGGCCATAAGAAAGTGCAGCAAATCAATCGGGTAACAAAAAAAACTCCATTCCACAAGGGACCACTACGATTGAATTGATACCGGATCCTCTAAGATTATGACCTCAGTTTAAAATCACAATAGTCTATTACACCCAGCCCCGATTGATAAAATGCAAAAGATGCCTTACTTAGGGATGGCAATGGGTCGGCCCATCTCGACCCTGTTCTGCTAAGGAATATCATATCCCAAACCCATGTCGGGTTTGAATGATCAATCCCGAACCCATCCCACTCACACTAGCCAAAACCCAAACCTGCCCCATCCCAATTATATTTATGCAGGACAAATCCAAACTAGTTGTTTATAATTTGAACTAAATTTATTTTCGTTAAGAGAAGGAAGGAATATGTTGAAATCTAAAATCATTATAACATAAAACAACAGTTTCAATGATTTTGTTAAATATCTATATATTGAATGAATTAAAAATATGTATTACAATGAAAATGTATAACTTACTATAATCAGTTAAACACCATAAACATATTGATAATTAAATCGAGATATGTTCTAGATTCTAGAAATTTTATAAACAAAATGTATGAGTTGTATTATCTCCTTAAATACAGTACTGGTACAATATAAAATACGAAACAAAACTATATCTGAGTAAATGAACAAACTTCAAAAGAATATATATATATATATATATATATATATATATATATATATATATATATATATATATATATATATATATATATATATATATATCGGGTTGGGTTGGGTCGGGTCGAGGTAGGCTAATCCCGACTCTGTCACAAACCTAATCGTATTTATTTCGTAAATCCCAAACCCGTCCAAACCCAACTACTTCCATCCCAAATCTAGCTCAATATAGTCGGGTTGGGTCGGGTTTTCTATTTAGCCCTTCCCGTTGCCATCCCTAGCTCGACCAGCATGCAAAAAGAATGGTTATGATTCAGTTTTGCCTCTCTCTCTCTCTCTCTCTCTCTCTCTCTCTCTCTCTCTCTCTCTCTCTCTCTCTCTCTCTCTCTTAAAATGAGGTCGATAAATGTTGTTTGGACATGCAAGGGCAAATAAACGCGGACACAATGCATGTCGGCCTCATCGAGGTTACTCGAGCAATGCTCGTCGTTTATCAAATTCTCTTCTCCATCAGCTAATATCGGTAATGGGCTTAGAAGTAATGCAAATTTTCTATTAACTCTCTCTGAACTAATGCTTGACTAAATAGTTCTTTAAGGAATTGGGAAGGAGATAGAAACTAGAGACAAAGAGTTATTGAGAATGTGGGAGACTTGTAAATCCTATTGATTATAGTGAAGCTTGACTCTGGATGAAGGTCCTGTTATTTTTCTCTTCACTGAAGGAAAGGTTCCACTTAAAATTATTGTATGTACTTCCTTGGTTTGTTGAACTTATTCTTTCCTTTCTAGCATAGTGGTCTTTTAATATATGTGGATGGGTCTTCTTAGGAAATCCCCCACAAAAAATATATTTCGTAGAGAGATTGTAAGTTGTAGAGAGAATGTGTGCCATTGGAAGAGAGTGTAATGCCATTGAGAGAGAATGTATGTTGAAGGGAAAGATATAAGTTTGTAGAGAGAGAGTGCATACACATTTATCCATGATTAAATGTTTCCATGTATCATGTTTCAATGGACGGTCATGATCATTGTTTTGAAACATCTCATATTTTACTTTGGTTGAATTTAAATGGTCGTGTGTAAAGAAGAGGCCAAAGAAAAACTGTCATCAGTGTAATGTGAGATCAAAAGACAATTAATGAAGACAATCTCAATATATTCATCTTTTTCATTAAAAATTGTTAGGGTGATGCATGTTTTTTTTTGTATTAATTATACATTTAAGATGTAGGATTATCAGTCGTAGCGATCACATGACCCCCGAGTCATGAGACCCATCATCGTTTAAAATCCGGTGGCCTGCGGTCCTTTAATCCCATCCTCCAAAGTTTTCCTTTTTATCCATGGACTTTTTTTTTCTTGGAGACCACTCTTAATGTTCCTCAGTAGCATTAGACCCTTGAAAACAGAGAAAATTGTCATGAACTGACGAGTGTTTATGATGCCATACAAACTAACCAAACAATACGGAAACATTCTGCTGGCCGTACACGAGAGTTTATCAATCCAACAACGTACATTACTCATCCCCAATCAAATCATCATAACATGCATTAGATCGAGATGAGCGATTCTTGGGTGATGCTCACCCACTTCAGATTCACATTCATTCATACAATGAAGAGACCGATCTCTATAGGTCAACCGATGAAAGATCGACAAAATTTTGATGACGAAGACAGACATACAAAGTTGTCGAATGTGAAACAAAAGAAAGACCTATGTCAGCAAAATCTCTCAGAAAACTTAACCCAGGTGTGGAAACATCCTCGCGATGCGGCTAGGTTACAACTTTGATCGGGAAAAAATAATAATAAAGATGTCCAAGCAACGACTAAGTAAGCTCGCTAGCCTTCGTAAGCCATCCCACTCTCATCGCCGTCTTCCAGCTCAACGTCCTCAGACCCTCCCATGAGCGACAGGAACACAAGAACGGCGACCAGCTGCGTAGCAAGGAAGTACTTGGCTCTTCTTCTAAAGATTTTCTCTTCCCCCGTCTTCTCCTTTTTCTCTTTGGGCTTTGGCTTGGAGCCTGCAGAGGTATAACAGCCAATCGGATCAGAAACAATTGACAACTGATGTTTATGTGGATCTTTAAACTTAAATGTAAAAGCAGTATAAACTAGAAAGTTATGTGACCAACAAAAAATGCTGAATTGGGTGCCTGTGAATGTGGTGGCTTGCAAGAATGTTATTATGATCCCCTTGAGCTCTCTTGATCAGGGCTAAACTACAACCATAACCATGGGAAACACAATGTACTAATTCCAGCAATAACAAATAACAATTGAGCTGCTAGGTTCTCTTACTCCAGTGGGGGGAGGATCTTCTTCTAGGAGTCGCTGATGATGGTGCATCAGAGCACAATCTTGATGCAGATGATGATGAGGAACTGGCCTCCAATAGCTGAATTTTAAAATTTTCAGTGTACTTTACAAGATTGTCATGCTTCAAGAGATTGCTCCGCAGAACCGATGTATTCTGTAGCATCAACAGATTGAGCATGAAACAGTAGAAGTGCATGAACTGAATCCAGCAAATGCTAATTAAAATATCTGAACTGAAGCATTTTCACAATAACTGAGAAGTAAACAGCAAATCAAACTTAATAATTCAATAAAGCATACCATAATAACCATAACCATCAAGCCATGTCCCATCTACTTGGAGTTGGCATTATGAATCCTTCTTCGCCGTTCATTTCTATTTAGGGCTACATTTATTGTGAATGAAAGTTTTTACATGTCTTTTCTAACAACTTCCATCAATGTTATTTTAGCCCTTCCCCTCCTCCTTGGACCTACCACACGAATCTGAGAATTCTTAATTCTTATCAGGGTCGTCTCTGCTTTACGTTGTACATGCCCAAACCATCTTAATATGTTCTCCATTATGTTGTTCTCAATTGGTTCCACACCAACACTTTCTCTACTAGACTCATTCATCATCCTATCCCTCCTAGTTTTTCCGCAAATCCACCTCAGCATCCTCATCTCTGCCAAGTTTATCTTAGGAGTGAGCTCTCTTTAAGGGCCAACATTCTTAACCATAAAACATCATGGGTCTTCTTGTTGTCAAGTAAAATTTACCCGTACTTCAATAATTCATTAAGGCATGAGGGGGAAAAGAAAGATTATCATAGAAGAGTCAGAAAACAAGCTACCATAGGATGGAAAATGCCCAAATCCTCAACCATTGCAAGAATATTACAGCCTAACAGCTAGATCACATATTAATAACTTTTTCACTCTAGCCTCTGAGACGTACTTCACAATTTTTTAAAGAATCAGCTGACGCCTACTAGCATTTTTATAGCTTTGTCAGTTCTGAACACCTGGATTCCGATATCCAGAAAGTAAATAGGCAATCGACCGAAATTTAAAAAACAAGAAGTAATAAATGATTGCCATGAGTTAAGTCCAACTTTTTTCTCATGCCACATAACACTTGAATTAGGGGCAAGATGGATTCAAGTAGATCCAAAGTTTAGGAACTAGAGGGGGTGCATAGGTCTATCTGATAACTAATAGCAATTTAAATTATTCAAGCAATCAGGACCTATTGTAACTATAAATGCACGGCGGAATAATATGATATGCAAACTAAGTAGCAAAGTAAGTTTCAAGGAACCACAGATATCTGAGCCACCACTCCTATGAGAATCATTGTTCATAGCACTAAGTCAACCACTCTCAGAAAAAGTAATCCAAATATAGAGAGATCATATTTGTCTAATCAAACATAAAAATATATCAAAAGATGGGTCAAAGATATATCGACAACAAATACCAAAAGCATCCAAAATGAGCCACAGAATTTTTATGTGGTCCGGCTTCACAAAGGATGCCTACAACCATGGGACCTTTCAGCTCAGGTCAATGACCCACTACTTAAAGTTCAGAGTACAGGACTCAACAAACCTCCCAGCCCAAAGATTGGACTCACTGACACTACCACCACTGAAATTGTTGCCTCGTGTCGCCCTCGTACGTTACAAATCCCACAAGTTCCAGTCTCCTCCACAAAGATTCTGAAGCACCATTCAGAGTGGACCTCCTCCAAGTGATATATTCACCGTCAGGAACCTCGAAAGACTTTGTCTCCCTCATAAGGGTTCGTCAACCGATAGTCCACAAACCAAATTCACGATCGATCTCCTCCTCAAGGAAGGCTCCGGATTTCTCTGGCCAATCACCCTTTGCAGATGTAGAAGGTAAAGCAAGGAGGATGGTTCCATAAATTTTCCTAAGATGATCTTACAAAACTCAAGAAAAAATCTAGAACTGGCTCGCACAAAATAATGACCTAAAGTTACACAAAATAATGACCAAAAGTTCCAAGAGAGATGAACTTTGTGCTCAAATTTTATGTATTTATACGCTTTTAAAACCCTAAGAAATGTTAAAATGCGGCGTGCGGTGTCGCACTGTAGCCGTCTGATGCACCGCTACATACGTGCGACGCACCAGGCGGGTGCATCGGACGGCTGCGGTGCGACACCACACGCCGCACCATAATAGCTCTCTCAAAACCCTAGCCGAATACCAAAAATATAAAAAACATACCAAATGAATTCATATACAAGTGGTGGGTGAACACTATTGATCTATCAGATTTAACATCTCATAGATCGTACGAAGAAAAGTCGACACAAACAAAATTTGGGAAGACTATTGATCCATCGTGCATAGTGGTTAGATCTATCGTATACCACAACTTTATGTCTAAATTTCTAGAATGAATGCCAATTGATTGACTCATACCTCCTGATTTACCGTTCAAAAGTTTGTTGTCTGGGGTTTGAGACAAAAACTGATTGATCAAGTAGTCGAGACCAATGGATCATTCCTAATGTCAAAGTCCAATTTCCATGTTTTTCAACTCTATTTATTGTATCCTTCTTCAACTCTTTATGAAAATTGTTTAGCACCTTATTTATATATTTGCTCCATTTACTTCAAGTTATTCTATGTAAATAAGGATGCATCCTCTATTTCAATTTAATCTAAAAATTCAAAATCCAAAGTTTTGAGGGTTAGCCCTAAAAACATCGGCTTCAAATAAGAAGGCTCTATTCAAAATGATTTCGGTCTGAAAACTTCAACAAGATAATATTTCTTTCTTACCTTCCTTGGATCTTGGTTTATCATATAAGTTATCAAAAGCTGCAAGCTCAGTCTAACTAACTAGTTTCTTAGCATCCTTCTTATCTTTTTTATACCTTTCTAAGTCCTCAATGTCCTTTATTTTCTGTCATTCTTTAAATCATAATTGTTTTTCCTTTATTGCCATTTGGACCTCATCATTTCACCACCAGATATCTTTATGCCCACGCCGATAACCTTTAGATTCTCCAAGAACCTCTCTAGCAATTCTCTTAATATAGTTTGTCATTTGATCCCACGTCATATTCGATGTCCTTTCCAAAACTCAATTCCCCTCCTTTACTAACTTCTCGTTAAAGGATGTCCCCTATTGTTCACTTTTAAATTTCACCACCTTATTCTTGGGCCTATTTTAACGTCTTTTATTTTCTTCTTTCTATTAATATACACATTCAAAACTACTAGCATGTGTTGTGTTGTCAAACATTCTCCTGGTATCACCTTACAACCGTTGCATCTAGATTTCTCATTTCTTCTTGATAAAAAATAATCTATATGTGACCCATTTGATCCACTCTTGTAAGTAATTAAATGTTCATCACTCTTTTTGATATAAGTATTTAATATCGCTAGCTCATAGGACACCGCAAACTCTAGTATAGAATCTCCAATTGCATTTCTATCTCCAAAACGTTGTCCACCGTGTACTCTCTCATATCCTCTATTACTTCTCCCAACAAGGCCATTTAAATCACCACCTATAAATATTCTTTCTCCCTCTAGAATTCCTTGCATTAATCCATTCATATCTTCCCAAAACTGCTTTTTGACATTCTAAGCTAGTCCTACTTATTGTGCATAAGCACTAACTACATTAATAAAATCATCACCTAAGACTAATTTTATAGCCAATAATCTATCACTTATCCTTTTAACCTCGATAATATTATCCTCCATAGTTCATATCTTTATTTTACTAATATTCTAACTTCATTTCTACTACTATCCTTCCCTACATAAAAAAGCTTGTACCCGTAGGCTATAACCAATTTCCTTAGTTTTTCCTTCTTTCCAATTGGTTTCTTGTAAGCAAGCAATATTGACTCTTCTTCTCGTCATTGTATCTACTAATTCTCTACTCCTAGTCAAATTCCCAACATTCCAAGTAGAAAATTTAATTTTTTCTCTTTTGTGGGATTATTTTCGTTGCTCGCTTTTGTTCCATTTGATGTGAAAATTTGTCTTCGAGTTGCCCCAATTCGCCATTGGAATGTGCCGCTTCTAAGAAACAACCTAACCCTATCCAACCCTTGAATTATTTTCAACGCAATCGGGTTTTCTTGTGCCGCGCCACTTACGGGTGACGACCTAGAAAACCTTACCCATTTCTCACCACAGTCTGGTTAAGGTTGTGGCTCGCCACTTGCGGATGTCGACCTAGCAAACCTTTGCTCATTTCTTACCACAATCGGGTTAGACTGGGGCGCGTCACTTACGGTCAATGACCTAGCATTAACGTTTATCAAATTATGATTTATTTCATAGTTTGAGTTGGTTTTTAACGACTGGCTTTCAACCTAGCATGAACCCTCAACTTTTCTCATCCGGGCTTGGGACCGGGCAATGACAGTTTTATGATTCATGCCTTATAAGAACCTTAAATCAAATAATGTAATAAGTTCACATCAATGTAAATATGGAAGAAAAAAAGTTAAATACAATTCAAGATAGGAATACATTAGATAGGTTTTACTTTCGATGTATGATAAATAATTTTCTGAGAAATACCAAATATAATGAATACCAAATTTAATATTTCAACTATTAAAGTCAATGTGTTCCCGAATCTTTTCTTTCTTGGCTCTCACCGTGTTGGGCACATATCCAAGTGTCAAAATTTGACACCCATGTCTCACTTCAACTATTAGAAGAAAAAAAAAATTGAAACCCTAGATCAACCTATAGAATATCTAATCACCTATCTAATCCACATCATTAAGGCTTTATTCAGTTAGAGACAAGGATATCCTATATGAACCTGAATAAAAAAAATAATATCCATGGGTTGTATACTTGTATGTGATGCACTTATTTTTATCTGTGCAAACTTGATTAGACATTTTCTGGAAAGGCTAGCCAAAATTAGGTCAACATGTACTCAAGTTTCTTTTACTTCATTCAGTTTAAATTCAAGATGAGAGTCAACGCATAACAATTCACCTAAGGTATGACCCCTACAAGATGATTATCTGGAAAAATAAGACCAAATAAACAATAACTTCTCCATGGTTATCCTCTGTTGTAAATTAGCTATTGGCAGGACAAACCCTTGTATAGGGCTTATTCAACCCCTATGCTTGAATCAAATGGGGTGTAAAACACTAAACCAATCCTTCTAACTCTATCTTGCATTACAAAGCCTATTAGCAAACAATGGAATGTTATGCAATATGTGAAGCACCGAGCACACTTATAAATTTAGATAGAAATGCCTAGCATGGGAGGATTACAAAACCTGATTCCAAAGTAGTTGTAGTTTTTACTTTTAACCTGATTTTTATTTAATTGTTTCACCAGACTGTTGTCAATGTGTCATGAATGTGTGTAAATCCTGCTAATTAGGTAATCCTGGTTAGGTTATAGCCATGGTCTATGATGTGATAGTGTTAGTTGAAATTGACTTTGTTTAAAACCTGATGAATTTTTTAATTTATAGTGTTGGATTTGTTATTGGATTTATTTATAGTTGAAATTGACTTTACCTTGCATTTTCTATTTCTATCTATATCATTTTGCTTTCTAAATTTATTTAGCCTATATAACATGTCAGATTGATGTCAATCGATAGCCAGGCACAAAACTCTCTCTCTCTCTCTCTCTCTCTCTCTCTCTCTCTCTCTCTCTCTCTCTCTCTCTCTCTCTCTCTCTCTCTCTCTCAATATAAATTTTATTTCATTTTACTCTGAGCTCTACCTGACCTATATTTGGTGCGATAAAGCTCTACTGATGATATTGATGATCTCTCAGTAATGGGTACTACAAAAGTCGCTTTTCACAACAAAAAATTAATTTATCAGTAAATGACATAATAAAGAGATATGTTCACTCTTCATATAAATTCAGATGCTAGGAGATGTACCATTTGAAATCAAAAGTAAAATGACTTAGGTTGTATTACTATGATGCGAGACATGAATGACAGAACTTACAGCCAAAACATGGAGTACAAAAACAGCATGTCCAAGGAAAATAGCATCCACACTGGTGGGCCTGTATGAAAGGAAATCAACAATCAATTATAACTAATGTTTCATAGGAAATTATAACTAGGCTTCTGCAACGAATATCGAGCAACGTTTCATCGGACAATAAGTACATAGGATCAACATCTATTTGGTACCTGTTCTCGAAGAAGAATGCTTGATCCCCTAACCTCGTAGATAGAGCTTCATATGCTGCAGTCGCTTTGCGGTATATCTGCCATGAAGAAACCACCATCAGCTGGTTATCTAGTTCTAAAACTTGTTCTGCTATTCCATGAAACCTTTAGCAAAAAAGCAAAGGAACAAACTTAAAACAGAAAAGGGCATGTCAAACATTAACCAAATGGATTGCAGGAAATGAACTCCAAATGAAATCCAAACAGAGTAAAAGACACACAGAACCATCCTGTCTTCAATCAGGAGCTTATTCAACAAAGACATATATACTGAGTTTTTAGTGGGTGAATGGGCTAGTATGACAAGCAATGTGTTACTAAACCAAATAAAGATGGGTAAAGGACATGTTGAAGAGCAATGAAGTTCTAGTAGACCATTGGGCAACAGTGTAGTGGTCAGGGAGAACTAATCTTGTGTTTTGCTCGTGGTGCATAAAAGTATCCTGAGATTGGTCCCCTTCTTGTCTTTATGAATTCCTTGTTCGCCACTTTACTTTTAAAAAATTTCTCGTTACCAACTAGAAAAAGTAGATACCTCTTCCTCTCTTTCAGAAGCATTAAGTGTCGTTATCCCAAGTCGTTGCTTCACAGCTCGAATTTCCTTCCAGTGGAGAACCTTTCCAATTGGCCATGAAAGATCGGAGAAATATATTTTATCAGCAGCTTTGCCATCAGAGGCCACCCAGAGTTCATATTGTGCTGCCTCTGCAAGCCATGAGCTGATCATCGCTTTTGTAGAAACCCATTCCGGAAAGCAGAGACTTGGAAGTTTGGAGTCCAAATCAACAATGCTTTCTCCTTTCAGACCTTCAATAACCCCTCCCATCTCATTGTTAAAAAACACAGCATCGCCAAATTCAACATATGGTATGTGATCTGCAAAAAATCAGAAACGATCAGAGAAGTTAAAGATAAAAAGACCAAAACTCATCCATCATATCAGTTGCATATTAAATGTGCAGCTAAATTTGTATGGATTGGTGATAAAACAAACACGTACGTCATTAGCTTACCATTCAAAAGCATCAAGGTATGGTATAAATCCATATCTTACTAGCACCAAGTGCAGTGAATAGTGAATACAATTAACTCACCATTTCCATTAAATTGCAGCCTTTTCTAATTTAGTACAGAACACATTCGTTATATTCCATAAAGAGAACCAGTTTCTTTAGACCAAGCTGGAGAATTGACCTTGGAACATGGATATTAACAGTTAAATCCAACAAGGAAGCTAAAAAACCGTCACCTGACAGTACATTTTCTACTACTAAGTTAGTGGTGTTTTCAGCTTCCCAATGGGAAGGAGAGGAGGTGGCATCCTTGATGTCAAGGATCTAACCGGTATCCTATTTTTCTTTGTTAGACATGTTCGTTAAAGATATTAAGGGACCTACAGAAAGGTGTATAGGAAAGTAAATTTCATTTAGCTCACAAACAATTCCCCTTACAAGATGTGTTTACACATTAGTAACTGTGTGAATGAAATTTTTATAAGTGCTAAAATTCAGTCCAGTGTTATTGCATGATCATACATCCATTACAGAAATCTTGATAAAAGTCATTGTGCATACCCATAATTCTGCACTTATTTATATCATCTGACAGACAATAAACTTAGGGAGTTTAACAAAATCCCATATATATTTACATTCAAAGCATAGGGCAAATTTGATGCAGATTTTGCAATGTTATCAGTCGCTTAATATTCCTGATTTCCATACCAAGATATTAATTTTTAAATAAAAACTGCATAAGACTTGTGGCAGCAGTCGGTACGTCCCTGTTTTGCTGTTTATGGTCGACAGTTATCGTTGGAGATCGTCGGAGATAGAATAGCTATCAAGCAAGACTCTTCATTGTTGTAATTTAGCATAAGGAAACAAATTCACAGTAATCCTTGGATCATAAGTTCTAAGAGATCACCTAACAATCACAATGTTATATGCAAGTAGGCTAACCGGATACAAGTGGATTGAGTAAGAACAGAAGTGGTGCTCAATCGTAGCCATGGGTTATTGTAGGAGATACATTATTGGCATCGGTGAATGATTTTCCATGTATATTATTTGTTCACAAATAGAGTTTTTTTCTTTTAACATATTGATCATGAGAAAAGTGATATGGTATGTGATACCTTAATATTCATAGGAAGAAATATAGGAGACTTAAGTAAATTGTTTCGGGCAAATTCACAGGATAACAAGTATATGAATGCTTGCTCCTTAAATCGTCACAACTAAGAGATTGCTGGGTTGGGGGAGCATCTCAGTTGGATGTCATATAAACATAGTGGTGATTCTCATCATGACATTTGAATTTTGCACTGGTTTGATGAGTGTGTTACTTACAGATTGATTGTCTTTCCACAAAAACTGAAACAGCATTGTTAGAAAATACTTTAGTTTCAGGCTTTCAGCGTGTGACAGTTGCATGGCCTTTGACATGAGAGGTCTGTGCAACCCTAGAAAGGTCTAGTTGATGAACCTTATCTCGTCGGTATATGTGATTCAACCATTAAAGTGGTTTGTTGTGTGTTCCCTGATCACTGCTGAGGGTTTACAAGATTCTTAACAAAGAATCCACTGCATCTGAATGTGGTGAACATTCAATTTGGATCTGGAAGGTTGATCAAACATTAAATATGATATCAGGACTGTTTTGCAACAAAAAAAAAATTTTACAACACAAAAAATCACTAAAAATATATTCTGTTGGTCTGATCCAAATTTGTGCTTCGCAAAAAAACCAATAGCAGGTACGGTTTGGACAGTGACATTATTATTTCTGAGGTTTGACAGGAATATTGTCTAGTGTAAAGATACTTGTGTAATAAATTGAAGTCACACCAGAGGATTTATTTTCCTACTGCAAAACCCTATGAGGATCAGGATGACAAAGAGGATTGGCTAAGAGGCTGTGCAAGGCTTCGTCAGCCTATTCTTGCTCCCCTACCAACTTCCAAGGATCAATTTGATGAATGTGATCCAGCAGTGGGACAAAATATTAACAGTGTGTAGAAGTACACAGTTGCTTGGGCTTCCATAAATTAAAAATAAGCCTTACACAAACATTATTACGGATAATTTCCTCCACACATCAAAATCTCGGCTAGCTCATAGGTAACTTATGTCTTAAAGACTAGCCAGATAGGCCTACTGAGATAAACATAGCTGATCAGAACATTGTCAAAAAGATTGGAATAAAATGTTATGTTATAAATAACATATACACTGTCAAGCCAGTGTGCTCCACATTCATAATCATGCTAACTGACAAGCATATTTAGGCTAAAGATTTCCAGGAGACACATATGCAAGGGTAGGGACAAATTGTAATTGTGTGCAACTGAAGTCTTGCCATAGATATTGATAAAAAAAACTCTCAATAGAGCTGTGACAGCAACTCCTTATGATCATATTATCTCCATAAAGGACCCATGTCAATTGGTGGATTTCCTTGCCGGATGACTAAATCCCTCCTACCATACAGCTAGGCCAGCCACACGTTCATAATCATGCTAACTGGCATATTTAGCCCCAAATATTTCCAGAACAACATTGTTAGCGAACGATAGTATCTGTGAGTGTAGGGATAAAGTTTAATCGTGTACAACTGAAGCCTTGCTTTGATAGACTAACAGTACATGTTTGTGAAGCAAACTCATTGAGAATCGATTGATGCATCATGTGATCCACCCATATAATAGTTAGGTTCTCCAAAATTAATGGCTACTGGACAGTCACTCCCTTTTCAGGGCAATAAAATATTCATGGCAACCATATAAGTGGATGCACATACCACCCTTAGCTGCAAGCCCATTTAGATGTGCAATATGATCAATATGTCACGTGACAAAACACCCATATCAATTGATCATTCCATCCAACAATATAGAACACTTAGTGCATCCATAACATGCAGAATGAGATAAAATATATGCATCGTCAGGCAATGAAAGAAATTATGCCATAAAGGAGTTCACATTCATCATACTCACCCACTAATAAGCAAAACTTAATTAAGAAGGGTCCGCAAAAAGATTGACAAAAAATTTCAAACTCTGTAAGCCTGACGTCAACCATAGAAGAATGACGTCGAAAACATGATCATGGCAAGTTGCCAATAAAAGGGCCCGAAACCTAGGACACTTGGTGGGTATGGAGATCTATTTTATTGTTACACAGTTTATGCTCATGCAAGTAATCAAATGATTTTCATTATGAATCTAAAATGATTTTTAGGGCATACAACTGTCAAATAGGCACCTCCACATCACTTATTCTGCTTAGAAACATATCAAACTTGTCAGAGATCGGAGGAACTATGACAAGCATATCCTCCACTAACCGTTCTTCTAAAAATAGATCTTAAATGAGTAGATTGTCAGGCAGTTGACAATCAGAAAATCAAACAGGAATTTGATAATGGGATACTGCCCTAGACGCACATCATCTATCAGATCTTTCTTACTGTGATTTCCTTTCTGAGAAACCTCTTCAGTCTATTCACTGATTTCAATCAAACTTAGCACCATTTTTGTAATTAACTCATAAGGCTAGCCATTCGCAAAAAAGGTCTATTCAAACAGAAGACGCACTTCTCGTATCAGTGACAACCTCTCCAGCAGAGTCCGGCGGCGAGGCTAAATTTTAACAGCTCTATTATGTCATCAACAAGTGCAGCTTCATCGGCCAAAAAGTAATGAGCTTCAGAAAAAGTAGCCTGAACTACCACTCAAACAAGATGTGGTGTGGTTGACGCTAGTGTGGACTTAGCCACGTCCTGCATGAAACTCCTTTCGCGTTGCATCCCCTTGATGTTCCAATATGTCGAGACTAACCAAGACACCATCGTATGTGGCATATAGCAGGAATCGCTTAAGCTCGGATATGCAATTATGTGACAAACTCTAGATTAACGTCTCAAAACGAGGAAATAGAGGAGAGTAATTGAGAGAGGGAGAAGGGTGAAGGGATGTACTTTTGAAGTATAAAAAAAGGGAAAATCTTTTATTTAATCCATCATCAAAATAGTTATACAATGACTTTATAAACAACATATAGTAACTTTAGGGGGTGTTTAGCATGAGGAAGAACTGTTCCGCTTAAACCTCATCCGGAAGAGGGTATTCCCGTCAATTACTATTTCTGGTGTAATTCGATGGTTCAACATTCCGGTTGGCATAGAAACGCACGGAATGATAAATTATCGTTCCCAACTCCTTCATTTCAATGGAATTATGGAACAAAAACTATCAGATAGTTTTAAAATAAGAAGCTGGGAATAGAAACGGGTGGTTCCGGAATGATGCCAAACACCCCCTCAATTAACCTCGCACCCAAGATTCCAAGTAGGGCTGCAACTCGGGCGGGTTGGGTCGGGTTGGGGGTCAACCCAAGCCCAATCCAAGTACTAAAACCCTCAACCCTAACCCAATCCAACCCAATCTCCAACCCGAGATTTTCAGCCCAAGCCCAACCCAAGCAAAAATTTCCATGCTTGGGTTGGGCTCGAGTTAGCCCGAGTTGGTAGGATGGGTTGAGTTGTGCAGGTTTTGGTAAACTCGTTTTTTATTTTTGTTTAAAATTTTGACCTTTAAAGATAAAAAAAATAAAAAGAACTTATACTTACAAACACTACCATACAACCTTTGTTGCATTTCTATCCATGCAATTTACTAGATCATCAAATAATATCTTTATTTGATAAACAAGAAGCAAATAAATAATATGGGACCCTTCAACATATAAGCACTTGGAATGGTTGTGATTGTTAACTATTTATCACAAACTCATAGATATACATGAGTACTCGAGTTCGGGTTGGGTCGGGTTGCCCGACCCGAGCTCGGTCCAAATTTAACTCGGGTTGTATTTTTTCAATCCTAACCCAACACAATCTTCAAATACATTAATCCAAACCCACCCAAAACTCGGGTTGGGTCGGGTCCAACCCACCCAAGTTGCAGCCCTAATTCCAAGTTATGATTTGATTGAACAAACTAGATGTAACCATTAAACCAAAGATGGCTAAATCAATGTCAAAAAAGACAAATATATGCCTAGTCTTGCCTCAGCCCTTCAAGCCATGATAAATTAGTCGATGAACCCAATTGATATCTTGAGCACATTCAAAAGATGCACATCATCTAGGAAGTAAGAACCCCAAAAGCATATATTATATGCCTAAAATGCCATTTGAATCTCAAGTTATGGCATTCGAAAGCCGTAGATAAATAACCGATAACTGCGGGGCTGAAAATTAGGGTTTTCATCTAAATATAAATCATAATTAGCCATATAAAGTTATAAACAACAATTACCTAAGACTCAATCAAAACAAAAATCCAACAAATAAAGTAGGAAAAATTGACTCTAGAGTCTATACTATATTTAAACCCTACAACTAGGGTGGCTACATCAAATGTCACCGATGTCATTCTCTTTCCCACTTTTGGCCCAAACTTATCTTGTTAGATAGGTGGACTCGTCACTTGACATGATCTTCACATTGATCCCCACACAGTTTCTTCTAATGTACAGTAAGTGTTGGTCTATCATAACCTATAGACCAAAGTAAAACCCCATGGCCCATAAGATTATATAGTCATGTCCACCTGTCAAATTGAAACTCAAGGGCCACCTAAAACATAAAACTCTTAGTTATGTTTCTTAGCTTCATCGTGGCAAGCACATCACACTCCCCAAAGCCCCTAAACTAATAATGTTCTAATATCAATATTTTATAACATACCATTGTTATAACACAGTCAACATGCTTAAATAGTTACACCTAAAGAAAATGAGATCAATTGTTCTATTTTCTTTCAAATTCCATACAATAAAGTTTGCATTTTATATACCCTTTAAACAATTGTGTAACCATGTTGTTTTTCATTCAAAGTGACATGAATCACTGATTCAATTTAAAGTTATAAATCAATCTAAAATTGGATTGGATGAGAAAGGGTAACAACTAGAAGAATTGGTTTTTCTTATCGATTAGTTTGTAAGAAAATCAGAGAATCTCAATAGATGTTTACCAAGTGGATGGGAATAAGAAGTTATCGTTTTCCACCAAAACATTTGGAACACAAAGATCATAAACTTTCCATAGAGTGGAGATTTGAATGGGTTCCGTAATGATGCTTTCCTAGCAAACTAAGTATTGAAATTAGACAACAAAAATATTTTCCATGGAAACATTTTCCTTTTATTCGGCTACAGATTTCATCGCAGCCAAATAGGTCCTTACTCGACATTGGCAAGTTAGAACAATGAATATACTACATGAATATTTGTTAGTTTAAAGAAAGGTGGAAGAAATGTTGGAACAGAAGGATGAAAAAAAATAGACGAAGTATTATAGGAGGGAAGAAAAGAAGGGGGGATTTTTATGGCTATCACATTACAAATATATTTCAAAATACTAAATCCAAAGCGCCATAGAGTCATATATATAAACTCCAAAACTCTTACAACAAAACCCGAATGGCCTTACAGCTCCTTTATTATTTATCCCAACCTTCTTTTTTTAAGGGATATCCCAGCCTTAATCAAAAAAATATTTTTTGTATAAACGCTACTGCAAATGAGAATCCAAAAGAGGCCACCTATCCTAAACAAAATTCCTAACTAAAAATCAAAATCCTTGACTCAATAAATATTGCATCAACTATGATTCTTCATTGAATCTCCTGAGTTGTACCCTTGCACTGAATAGGATGATCATAGAAAATAAACCAAAAAAAAAACTAAAGTAGAGAACCCATTGTTGACTTGCACCAATTTGTCAGCCAAATGGGACAGCATTGTATGGTTGACAATGAGATGGTTTGTTGCTGGAAGATACATGCACAATATGTGATTTTCTAAATTGGAATTGATATCTGAGCCTCTGTGCAAAGCCTCAAGAAAATGATCATGGCGTAAGACAGTAAACTGTATAGTCAATCATGTGTTGACCACAGTGCAAAGTTTCCATTTCAAGTTCTACCAACTTGAGAATATTTTACGCCATGATAAGGATCAATCTATGGTTCCAATGTAATCTTCACATCCAATCTGGGCTCACTAATTAAACGAGTAAAGTAGAAATTGGGTTCGCGACGATGAAATGATCGAAAGTTCGAAACTACCCCCTCATGCAGTTCTTGCATCTGCCACCACTTTTTGCAAGCGCCTTGTGTGCGATCGACACATTGGCATGAAGTGAATATCACACTCATCATCCACACAACAAAACAAAAGTACCAATCTTTATACAAGAAAGAAACTTCTAAGACATCGAAAAGGCACAAAAATCACATGAAAGGGCGAATTAAAGGAATACCCAAGTGAGCAAAACGCTTGAATTCAACAACAAAAGGCACCAAGTGATGAGTAAAAATGGTACATAGGAGATTCCATAACACATATAAACCACGAGAAAGAAAATGAGAGCAAGGAATGGACGGACCGGAATCCGGATTGGCGACGTCCAATTCGAGGTCAAATGCGGTGTTCGCGAGTCTGAGGTAGAGATAGATGGGGAGGCATGTAGGGCAGGCTGTCGGAAGGCCGAAGGCGCCCTTGCGCGCCACCAGAACGAGCCTTCCCTCCTCCTCCTCTTTCCTCTGATCGCCCATCTCAACGACCCCAGCAACGATCCTCCTTGCTTCTGAGAACAAAAGGGTGGAGGAGGGGAGAGAGAGTGACGAACGACAACGAATGAAGGGTTGTGGCCCTTGTGGGGGAAGAGAGGTTGCACGGTGAGCGGAGAGGAGGGGAGACGGTGGAGCCTCGAGGGGGGTTTGCTGGGTTTTTCTTATGTTCTGGAACACTGTTTGACATGAAAACTTGTTTCTGTCTTTACCTAATATTTTTTTTAAAAATACTTCTTTATAATATTTTTTTAAAAAATAATTTTTTATAATTTTTTTTTTCTTATATGACCCTATTTGGATAGGTTTCTGATTCTGGGATTTTTGGAGGGCATAATCCAAGAATCCCAAAAAAGAGCACCGGAGCTCGGAGCCTTGATTTTGGGTGCCAAAAAAATAACTCCCGGGAGCACATTTTGGGTTCTCCAAGAAACACTTTTTAGAATCTGATTGTGTCCTAATATTTTCGAGCACTGCTATTTGAACATACAAGGGAGCATACTCTCGAACATACGATAGTGGTGGGGGGCCATCGACAAGTGCTCAGTGCATCGGCCAATGCACAAAGAGCATGTTGAACCCCCCCAACACACATGCACACCCCACCACCACCACCGTCGTATGTCCGAGAGTATGCCATGTTGTATGTTCTTTACCCCCGAATGATTTATTACGATCCTTTACCGCTCAAGGATTTAGTAACGATGCCTACTAAAAATAAATGAATTCTCTAGCATTTGATTCTTTTATTGTTGAATGATTTACTAGTACAATTGAAATATACCTTTGAAATAGAGGGAGTAGTTTGATAAATGGTTTATATTGATCATGTACAGTTTTGATTGAAAATGAAAATCATATTATCAAAAATTTATATGGTAATATTTTCTTTTCTTTATCAGAGGATGAGTCCCCCCTTGAAGTCAAAATTGCTTTTATTTGATATTGAACATAACACATGAAAGAATTCTTAAAGAATCATAAGGTTTTCTAAAAAAAAAAAATTATGACACATTACAATAAAATGCTCTATTATTACATGGAAATATATTCATTCGAGAAAGGCTCGAGAAGATGTTGGTCATAAATGATAGGATTGTTTACGAATAAAAACTCATATTCAAATACATAAGAATTATACACGAGTAGAAATAGTTTATTATTTAAAAAAAAAACACATATAGATTTATTTGGAGTAATAAAACTAATCCAACTATGACGTCCATGAAGAAATACTTACAAAAAATGTAAAGAGGGAACATCTTAGATCAAACAAGGAACTAATCTTTTCAGATGGATTGGGTAGGTTATTAATATATCTAGCACATAATTTAAATGTGAAAGTTTTTTCTCTAAAAATAAAAAAGTGAATGAATATATCATAAATTTTAAGATTTTTGTATTTCTATTTCTTCAAAGGAAGGTACTAATCGCATTGTGAATGGAATTTGTATTCTTAGCATACAAATAATGTTGTGCCCAACGAATCAAAATAACATAGTCTGAGATCACCCAAAAAGGAACCAATCCTAAGATAGTTTATCGAAAAATATGATAGGGTAAGCACAGATGACCATATGCGCTTGCAGGTTGTCAATGAAGGATGGGTGGGGAAGGAAGAAACTGTAGGAAACAAAATGGAATGAGGAGACTAACCATCCAAAATAGACAATGACATTTTGTTTATAAGATAACATTCAGTGGGATAGCATCCCCTAAGTTTTTTTTTGCTCCTCCTTCGTGCATTTGCCGCTCTTATTTGGAAAAAGAATTAAGAGACTCTATCTATTAGTAACACTCCTCAGACCGTCCTACCAAACCTCAGCCCCCCCCCCCTCCCTTTCCGTTGTGGTTCCAAGTGAAAACAATAGTCAGGTACAAGATTAGATCGGTTAAGGATTGGTTAGAAGGGTATTTCATAAAAAGGAAATGCTACTCAAAGAATTGTGGGGTGTGAATATAAGTTCACACAAATAGATACAAAACTAGAGCAAAATGGAAGACTTCTGGGTTGTGTTTGGCTTAGTTGCACCCCAATGCCACTGCTTTTGAATTAAGAGGATCCACTTTTTACGTCCTTACTAATCAGCGGAGCAAGAGCAATTAGCCGCCCAACTCATGTACAATGTGTTTGTCCTCTTTTTGTGGCCTTTAGTATTGTATTTAAAATGGGAAAATACTGATCCAGGTAAAATATATTTGAGAACTACAGCGTAGAACTCACTTAAAAAGATATTACAAAATAGGACCAAATTAAACCCAAACTTTGTTTCAAGGTTTTTTATTAATTGACTATAATACCTATTTTTAAGTGTGATTTTTCCTCCTCAGTTCCCTACAACATGGGGCTAAGGGGGTGTTTGGCATGAGGAACAACTATTCCGCTTAATCCTCATCCAGAAAAGGGTATTCCCATCAATTACTATTTTCTACAATAAAATTGATGTTTCAACGTTCCAGTTAGCATAGAAGTGCACGGAGTGAGATATTATCATTCCCAAGTACTTCATTCCACCGAAGCAAATACTCTGAATTACCAAAGATCAGTGAAAAAGCACTCGCTATCTAAAACATACTATGGGACATACTCATGGACATACTGTGGAGGTGGGTGGGGTTGCATTGGTACACAAGGCACCAGGTTCATTCATACCAAGCATTGCCTTTCACCCTGCTGTAGTATGACCGGGAGTAGGGATGGCAATTATCCAGGTTTACCGGGTTACCCGACTCGACCCGACCGGTTGGGATGGGTTTGGGATGCTCATAAATTGGTTTGGGGCGGGTTTGGGATTTGAATTTAAAACTTGGTCGGTTTGGGTCGGGTTCGGGTTTTACTCCAACCCGCCCCGACCCGGGTATATAACCTATCATATATTCATATATCTTAAATATTCTTTGATAAGTTGGTTCTCAAGATCGATCATATAATAAGTTGATTTGTGCTTATAATTGTGTGATCGTAATATAGGAGGAACATTTGTTCTGTACTTTTCTCTATGTAGAGCTGCGATTAGATGGACCAAAGAAGTTAAATATGCAGTTTTTTATGAAGCTGATCTGACCCAACCCGCAATACATAAACGGGGCGAGACGGGACGGGCACGGGTTTTTTCAATACTAATTGGGACGGGTTTGAAAATTACCTTCAAAAGCCGACGCGGGTTTGGGACAGGTATCATGTATCATGTCACTTGACCCAAAACCAGAACCTTCTGTCCATGCTCTGATTCCAAGATCAATGTTATGCACACATGTCTTATTCGCATAGGCTGCAGCCACGCCATGCATTAATCCTGATACATAGTATGATATCCCCATGTCTACAACAAATAGGTCAATTGGTAATACATATTCAACCCGTGGCCTTGGTCAAGGGTTCCAATAAGTGCTACAACATATTTACTCTCGCTCAATAGTGGCAGGCCTTCCCCACATCTTACGAGCGAGTTTTCCAACTTATGGAGTTGCTAAAATTGGAGTATTTCTCTTACTCTTGAGGCGATTTTCAATCCTTGGTCTATCTTGTATCGGCACACTAAACATGTGATGTACCGACCACTATGGTACGTGGTCCCTCCCCCACCCAAAAAAAATATGATATCCACATGATGTCATCATATATAAATAGTGCCCATCCTGTAGCGTTTAAAGCGAGGATGCATCACTACTAATACACGGTGTGGAGAGTATTTTCACTACCCGCCTGCTACGCAGCATTTGCTTATGGCCCAATCAGGGCGTGCCATGTGGGTCGTTAAAGGGTAATCTCAGGGGCGGTAAGTGTAACGTACGTACTTACAAACGGGCTCTTGCCTTGTGGTACTTTCTCTTTCCCTTGTTGGAGAGGTTCCCTGCTCGACTCCCTGTACATTGTGCTATGCGTTGTTGGCACGTGCAAATCCTGTCCGTTGATGTCATATTCACAAGATCATGGAATTTAATAAATAATAGTTATGATGCCTTCCCCGTTTCAATCCCCAATGCTCTTTGAGCCCATACTCAAATGCCTCGTCCTCTTATCGTCTAGCCGATTCATAAAAAAAAAAGGGGGGGAGTTGGTGGTAAGTCCCTGACATAGGATATGATTAATATAAAGGATATCCAAATATCCTTATACATACCAGATCCCCCCCGAAATATATGCACTTGTAGTAGGTCCCTTCATTTACTTTTATCCCCTTTAAATGATAAAAATATCCCTAATTAAAGACCCATGTTACTTTCAATGCAGCAAAGGACAACTACAGTACAATACGAATTGTTCATCTTTACTGACGAATTGTTGCTCTTTACTACAGTGAAATCAACGTAGCAAAAATATATATAATTTTTAAAATCTCGTTTAATTTTCTTTTCATAGTGAAATCATTGTAGCAATTGTTCCTCTTTAGTATGAATTGTTATCTTTGGTACATTGTAGTTAAGGGCAACAATTCGATACTAAAGAAGAACAATTGCTACAATGAAAATCAATTGTTTCTCTTTAGTATTGAATTGTTTATCTTTGCATACTGAAATCATGGTAGCAATTTTTTTTTTGTAAAATCTTGTTTTTTTATAAAATTTGTTTCAATAAAATCACCGTAGCAAAAAGATTTTTGCTATAGTGGAATCATTGTAGTAATCGCTATTGTTCATTACCGAAGTGCTACTTTCCACGTGATTTCTCTTTGTACAGTATGCTGCATGTGCATGTAGGGGATAAAGTGGATATTTGCCAAATAGAAGGACTTGACGTCATCGACCATATTTGGATGTCCTGTACGTTAAATTAAAAGTTATGTTAGGGATTATCCTCTAATGTTGAACAACTTGTGGATCGGGATCATGGAGACAGAAAACAATATAAATCAAAAATTGAAAGTAGAATCAGCTTTCTTTAAAGCGTTATTTGCGCTCACTTGTTGCTGTCGAGTCTCTCGCGAATCGCTGTCAGGATACGTCAGTCTTTGTGAAACTACAACCAACAATGGTGAAGAACTTACTATCAGGAATCTGCAATACGGGTTTCTCTGACAGAGAATAAAGAAGAAAAAAAAAATAGAAGTGAATTCGGAATAGCGGATAGGGCTAAAATGGGCTTGGTTATATAGGGCTTAAAGCACCCTTAGGTAGCCAACAAATGCAATAGTTCGCAGGGTAATAGGTGCCAATCCGCTGGATCTGAGTTAGCCCAAATGGACAAAGCCTATTATAAAATAAAGGCTCCTCAAGCGACTTACACCGATGCATCATGTTAAGTGCAAAGTGCGCCTCTAAACGTCCAATCTGACACGCACCTCATTACAAAACACCTCGTCGCATAGGCACTAGTTTATTATTTGTTCAAAATTGACATATCATCTGGTTTAAACCCATGATCTCCCTCCTTGTTAGTCATTCACTGACCAAGAAGTCTCAACACCTTTGTTGAAATAATCACAACTAAAATAGTTAAATATTAAACTATTTTGAAAATCTACAATATTCCTCTACTATTTTCAAAATACACATAAATAAAATAAATAAAGTTTTGTTTTTAGAAACATGGACTGCAGCACAAAGCGGTTGCCTATGCACCATTTCTCTGGATCAAGCCTTCGTATTTTTTAAAATAAGATTCTCTACCATAATGCAATTATGCATAAAGATAGGTATCTCTCGATTTGAATATATTCTTAGTGTAAGTATCTCAAAGTTCTATTATAATTCCGGTAACTACAGCTTTGAACCAGCTATCCCTATGTGATAGTACCGGAAACACTATACACATAATCATGACCATGTCAATGATTCACATTTCACATCTCGCTTAGCACTGTTAATGGTCATATGCTTATCCTGGTTTCATGAACGCTGCCTAAGATAATTCCAAAACCCATAAGAGGCGGCACCACCTCTACATTCATATAGGTGAAGTTCTTCTAATGTTCATGTTACATTTATGAACACTTGTCTATATTTAAGACTGAACCTCATTAAGAGTTTGAAAACTCAACCTCCAAAGTCTGTAACAACCAATATTATTCATCCTTATGGGGTTCTTAAAAAAATTAGTGATGAAAACAATCCATTAATCAATGACTTGTTTTTATATTTTGAACCTAAGATCTAGTGGTCTACTAGAGTTAGGTTGAGTTTCATCACCGGTGGATTTTTATTAAAGGAATTTCAACCACATCCCTCTGGATTTGACCTTATCAGCTCTCTTATAAGAGGCTTGGTTAAATGATTAGCCAAGTTCTCATTTTGCTTCACATATATGACTATAATGATTCATTTTCGAATCAAATATCGCACATAATCATCTCTTAGACTTATATATCTAGACTTTCTATTATACACTCCATTATAAACTCTTGCCAAAGTAGCTTGACTATCACAGTGTATACATACAAATCGATAAAGACTTAGGTACAAAAAGAATTTCTATTTGAAGATTCATAAGCCACTCAGCCTTTTTGTTGGTAGCTGCTGAAGTAATAAATTCAGATTTTATAATAGATTGCGATATGCAAGTCCGTTTCTTTGACTTCCAATATACAGCACCACCTCCAAGGATAAATACCTATCTAGTGGTGGACTTATTATCCCATACACTCGATATCCAACTTGCGTCAATATATCCTTCCAATACGGCTATAAAAATCTGAATAATAAAGATTTAGTCATATGATCCTCTTAAGATAACTTAGAACTCTACCAATAGTCTTCCAATGTTTTGTGCTTGGATTGCTAGTGAATCTACTCAATTTATTCATTGCATATGTTATATCAAGTCTCATACATTGCATAACATGTATGAGACTCCCTATAGCACTTGCATACTCAAGTTAAGCTATTGTTCTTCCACTATTAGAATCTGATTTGATACTTTGATCAAATGAGATGTTTGTTTCCTTAACAATTTAGTGACTAAATTTCTTTAGCACTTTCTCTATATAATGAGATTGACTCAGAACATAACACTCATTATGTCTTTTTATTTTGATACCTAGGATGGTATCTACAAGTCCAAGATCTTTTTTTTAAAAAGTAAAACTCAGAGACCTCTTCATTTCTATAATAACATACAAGCTATTGCTGATAATCAACATATAGATAGAATATCACTATATGGTATTATGGCTAAAACCATAAGAAAATAGTGTATTATCAAATTTGATATGTCACTACTTTGGTGCTTATTTCAGTTCGTAGAGAGACTTAACAAGTCTACATACCTTATTCTATTTGTCAGTCAAAATAAATCCTTTGGGTTGTTCCATATATATCTCCTCCTCAAGGTTGCCATTAAGAAAGACTGTCTTCACATCAATTTGATAGACATAAAGATGATGAATCAATGCTAGGACAAATAAGATTCGAATCGAAGTCATCCTAGCCACAGGAGCATAAGTGTCAAAATAATTGATTTCTTCCTTTTCATAAAATCCCTTCGCTACAAACCTGATCGTAAAGGTTTGTACTATCTGTATGATACTTTATTTTGAACACCTATTTGTACCTTATAGATTTAGATCAAGGGGGCAAATCTATTAGTTCCCAGGTTTGGTTACTTATAAGTGAGTCAATTTTATCATTTACTACTTCCTTCTAGAGGGCAACATATTTAGATGACATAACTTCACTAAAATTCTGAGGGTCATCCTCCACCAGAAAGATAAAATGAACTTTCTTAACTATTTGATTTGTAACTCCTTCTATAAGATAAAAAGATATCCGCTGAGAATCTATATGTTCTGAGCCTAAAGATTTTTCTTTTTTTTGTCCTTTTGCTTCTACGGAACTCATCGGAATGATCATATATAACAAGTGGATTCACATGATATGGTTTAACCACTAACTTATCTCTAGAAATCTGAATATCAGATTCTTTAAACTTATATATAAATGAGTTTTCAAATAACTTTACATCTCTAGATTCCATAATGGTATTAAACTCTAGGTCTAATACTCTATATGTCTTGCTATTTTGTGTATATCCAATAAATACACATCTAATAGCTTTAGGATATAGTTTGGTCTTCTTAGGTTCTGGAACCCTGTAATAGGCTAAACATCCCTATACTCCAAGATAACCAAGATAATATTTTCTTCATTTCCATACCTCATATGGAGATACCTTAGTCTTTTTAGAATGTATCTTGTTAAGAATATAACATGCAGTCAAAAGAGCTTCACCCAAAAGACCTAAAGGTAGTTTGGACGCAACTAATATAGCATTAACTATTTTTCACAAGTGTTCGATTTTTTCTTTCGATTAAACTGTTTTGTTGTGGTATGTACGGTGCAGTACACTGATGAATAATACCATGTTCTTCACAAAAAGTAGAAAAATCATTAGAGAAATATTCTTCTCCTTTATCACTTCGTAATATCTTAATTTTATGATTAAATTAATTTTATACTTATGTTTTAAATAATGTAAATATATTAAAAGTTTTACTTTATGTCTCAACATATATACATAAGTGAATATTGAGCAATCATCAATAAAAGTAATAAAACAACGCTTTCTACCTTTAATAATAACACCATTAAGTTTACAAATATTAGTATATATTAAGTAATAAAACAACGCTTTCTATCTTTCAACTCTAGAAAATGATTTCTTAACCATTTTGGACTTTATACACACTTCAAATTTATCAAACTTAGAAACATCATAATCAATTAAATCATATTTAATCATATTCTTAATAGTGCTAATACCAATATATGCAAGTCTATTATGCACAAAGATAATGAACACAAAATATAAGCAGAAGATAAGATTTTATTAATATCAGTCTTAGTACAAAGCTTGATCATCCCATCGTAGGAATATCCCTTCTAATAAAACACCATTCTTGGTCAGGATTAATTTTCTTGCTTTATACACAGTTTTGATTCTAGGCTTACACAATAAATCTCCACTTGCTAGATTTCTCATTATCTCGGGAATATAAAAAATATTATTGAGGGTTGTTTTCTTGCCAGAAGTGAATAACATATCTACTGTTCCTTTTTCAACTACTTTGGAATGCCCCTCATTGCTCATTTGTATCTTTTCATAGAATTTGAATTCAACCCTATCAGAGCAGACGTGGACCGTCACACATGTGTCGTACCACCAACCTTGTACTGCATTGATCTAAATCACCACAGCGATGATCATTTTCTCTTCAGCTGTACTGGTCTCATTATTCTCTTTGGCACGATTATAGCAGTTATCGACATACTGCCCATTTTTACTTCAGACAAAACATGCATATTTTGGCTTTTCTCCTTTGAATTTTGTTTGTTTTTTTTTATTTGAACTTTTCTTAGTCCTTCTTAGGACCCAAGAAATTATTCTTACCGTTACTTTTGAGATGATACTTCTTTTATTATTACATTAACATTGGAGTAATCTTCTTTATGGTCTCTAGATCAAGACTCTTCTTTTTATGTGAAGATGTTTCTAGATTTGCTCCAAAGTAAATTCCTCCGTTTTATGCAATATTCTCTTCCTTTAATCTTTCCAATTCAGTGATAATTTGGCAATAATTGCTCTCATTTGGAATGACTCAGGTGTCTCAATCTTTACTGTTTTTATCTTGTTAATTAGATTTTGTAATTCATGCACTTAAAGAAGAATATACTTACTATCTTCCATATAGAAGTCGAAGTAGCGGAAGATAGGAAATTTCTTCGTGCATTCTTCTTCTACCTTGTATTTGAATTCTAATGCCTTCCATATCTCCTTCATAGACAGATTATCAGTGTAGAGATCGTACAGACGATCAATGAAAGCATTAAGGATATGTCCTCAACACATGAGTTTATTTTCTTGTCGCTTCTTTCTTTCGGTAGTACACTCTTTAGGTTTTTCTTCTTCATATTTTGGAATTGCAGGACGGTTAAGATTAAGGATATAGAAGACCTTTAACACCGTAAGAAGAAACTTCAACTTGTCTTGCCAATGAGTGAAGTTCGTCCGATCAACTCGGTCAAGACGAATGAGGTCTTGGTTCATAACTTTGATGGTGGCAGCAGTAGTTTCGGTCTCCATTAGGGATAATGCTTTGAGATTATTAGACAACTTGTGGATCAGGATCATGGAGGCGGATAAAATAATATAAATCAAAGACTAAAGTGCGTAGAATCTGCTTTCCTTAAAGTGTTATTCGCATTCACTTGTTGCTGTAGGTTCTCTAGTGAATCGCTCACAGGATACGTCAGGCTTTGTGAGACTGCACCGAGCAATGGTGAAGAACTCACTATCAGAAATTTGCAACACGAGTTTCTTTGACAGAGAATAAAGAAAAAAAATAGAAGTGATTTCAGAGTAATTCGGAATAGCAAATAGGGTTGAAATTAGCTTGGTTATATAGGGTTCGAAGCACTCCTAGGTAGGCAATAGATGCAATGGTTCACAGTTCAATAATGCCAATCCGTCCGGGCGAATGGTTGTAACAATCCAAGCAGGTGACTCGTCCGTTCGGATCGTCGCATCCGCTTGGGCAGACAGTTCACAATCACAAACCCGAACATTAGGTACTAGTTTTATTATGTACAAAATTGACATATCATCCGTTTGAATCCCAACTAAAATAGTTAAATATTAGACTATTTTGAAAATCTCCATCATTTAATTATATGTAAAAAAATAAAGATAAGTGTGTCCTATTGCAAGCATAATACCGGTTATTACCCTTTAATGGCCACGTGGCCTGATCCGATTGGTCTGTAAGCAAGTGCAACGTACCAGGGGTCCAGGATGGGAGCAAGGTAGCAAAGATGCTCTACACGGTGTGCATGTGCACTCCTGACTCTAATATACACTTGTGTTTAGCGTGTGAGCTTATAAACACGCAAAATACTAGTCAGAGCCGTGCCCAACTTGCAGTCACCCGATTGCTGGGCCCCATTTGTTAGTTACTGGGTGATATAGGGTGAACATCAAATGGGTGTATTTACAATTATACCCGTATAGAAACGGTATCAAATCCTTGTACAAAAATATCAATCAGCCTGACGCCCTTGTTTTCGACCTCCAGATCTCGCCACACCACCCCTTCCGTGCGCCCCCGTTCTTCCGGCCCGCTCCGACCCCGGGACACTGGTTTCCGATCTCTGCTTGCCGCGATGCCGTCCGGTGATCGGATGACGACGTTCGAGGACTCGGAGAAGGAGAGCGAGTACGGATATGTCCGCAAGGTAATCGTTCCCTCGAGCGCCCTTTCCCATTCTCAATTTTCTTGATCGAATTCGATGCTGTCGATCGGGCGAATCTTGTTGTGTTTGATTAGACTGTCGCTTAAGTTTTGAAGTAGAAAACACCAAGATAAATCATAAAGTTAGGAAAAATTAATCTATATTGATTTTTTTTAATGGTACCATACAAGAAAAGATTTGAACATTATATTTTCTAATGCAAGATTAGGAATGTTAGATATGGACAAACCATTTTTAATTAAATTCTCCAAAAATATATGATTTTGTTTCAACATTTCACTATGTTGTCACTTGTCAAGTGTGCAAGGGATGCACAACCATGGAAATGGTTGTTCGAACACTGCACGTGTGCATAGGATCATGTGCGTTGGGATTGCGTTGCGCACGTAAGTTGTGCGGGACCACACACCCCGGCAACTAGTTTATAGCCGTTGGAGGTGTGCGGTCGCACAACTCATTGTGACGGGTTGGCCAGCGGAGATGGCTTAGATGATGGCGGGTTGGTCAACGGATCTGACGATGTTGGCGATGGAGACCTCCCTTATAGGAAGTTAAAAAAGAGATAAATGTTTGTTTATTTTTTTTCCTACTATAAGTGTGGAGTTTTAAATTGTAATGCCATATGATGGGACTACTTCCTTTTTTTATTTTTGTATAATTTCTGAGCCATATTTTTTTCTAATATAGAGATCATGGTCATAGGCAGGACTCCCTCCCAATAATGAGAGTGTTCTCTGTTTTTTGAGTTCTAAAATATTTTTGTAGAATTTTTTAAATTTGTTCTAGATGTTTATGATTTTTTTTTTCTAATATAAACCGCCCAAAAGGAAGGGATAATTGACCTCACAATTGCATATGCGAATCATGCTATCATATATTCGATCAACATATGTAGAGTTTTGCGATCACACATCGTACTTGATAGCATTCATATTTCATGATTTTCATCTACGTGAATACTAACCAATGACAGTGCGAACAAGAATGTAACATGGTTGTTCTATGAATTCTAGTTACAAGCCTCTTATGTTCTTACCTCTGTCTCTTTTTTTGGATATTTGATCTCACCCATTACTATGATTTGATAGAGAAAAAAAGCAAGTTCTCAACAAAATTATATATTCTGAAGCTAACTTCTATGAAAGAAGCGAAGTGCTATGAACGTGCTCAAAGATGCAATTTCTTATGTGAAAAACTTTTGTTACTTGTTCTTTCATGAAATAAAAATTTAATTATTACATCATATAATTTTGTTCCCTTCACTTTATAAAATCCAAAAACCAAATAATTTTTACCAAGGGAAGCATATGTTTCAAGAGGTATATGCTAATATGCAAACATTATGTTTCTAGAACTCTCATTCAAGGTACAAGTATCATGTAGTCAAAACTCCCATCCAAGGTAATAATAAGGCGTATATCATCAAACATACTCTCTCTGATGAATAGTTTTGCTTCAATCATACAAATATTCAAAATTTACTCCATGTAACTAGGGTTTTAATTGGTCTGAGCTTTGATTGGGCCACCCCAAACCTTGACCGACACAAGTTTGTCAGTGTATGCCCAAACCCATCCCGGAACCGAGGTCCTGGAGCTCGTGAAGCACAAGACAAAACCCGGGCCGAGTCAAGCTTGATGATTTAGCACGATCGAAGCCTAAATTCCTTTTTCCTGTAAATGGAATGACAAAAGAGGGAGGAATATTGATCAAGTTAGGTATTAAAAATATATACATTGAAGAATTCTCTTTAAGTAGATGTTGATGATAAGGGAGCGAATATGTATGAAATTCAGGGTTTGAGGATTTGGGTTCGAGTTCAGGTTTAGACGACCAAACTCGGTTCAACATTTTTGGCCAAAAATACTTAAAAGACAAAAAATATACAAAAATTTTGGTACGATTCAATTGAATTGGGTCTTCTTTACCCGATTCGGCTGGCCAAAATGAGTCTGGTTCAGATCTAAGTAACCAAATCATGGAGCGAGAGCAGCAATAGGAGCGAGAGCAGAATATCATCCAATTCCAATTTAGCCTAGAGTCGAGAGCAAGGTTTTAAAACCAGACATCAGTCCAGACCAAACCGAGTTAACTCATTCAAGTTGACTCGGTATCGACTGGATGGGCTAATACTCGTTTTGGTGTCTTTGTAGAGAAAAAATTGGAAAAATAATTTCCTCGTACCAGCTGATACGACTTGGCCGATATCAGATTAACTCGGTCGATACGAACCAATTTGTCTCAGTATCGGACGATACAGACCAATCAGTGACTTGGTTCGAGCCAGTTGAAAATTGAGTCGTACTGGTTTGTACGTCTTGGACTTGGTCGAGTTTTAAAACCATGGTTCAGACTTGAGAGTACCTCTAGAGCACTTATATTTATTGTTATTCTTTGTAGTGTTTGGAGTGGTCCTTCACATGCCTTGAAACGCGACACTACTACCCCCGCCTAGGGGTGTAAAATATTCCCATCGGCCCGAACCCGGGTCGAGCCTGGCCTGAAAGTTAACGGCTCGAACCTGGCCCGGTCAACGACCCAACCCTGCATGGCCTGAAAACACCATGGGTCTGGCTCGGGCCGCCACTCTGAACCCGTAGCCTGACCTGGCCCGGCTTGAAAGGAAGCACGAAAGACCGGCCCGAGAGCCCGATCATAATACTATACAGTTGATATATATATAGAAATGCTATAATGCGGCATGTGGTACGTGCGACACCGCACCGCAGTCGTCTGATGCATTGCTGCGTGCATGCGATGCACGCAGCAGTGCATCAGACAGCTGCGGTGCGGTGCCGCATGCCACATTATAGCATGCCCCTATATATATATATATATAGAGAGAGAGAGAGAGAGAGAGAGAGAGAGAGAGAGAGAAATGTTATAATGCAGCATGCGGTAAGTGCGGCACCTCACCGCAGCCGTCTGATGTGTGCATCAGACGGCTGCGGTGCGGTGCCGCACGTACCGCATGCCGCAGTATAGCATGCCCATATATATATATATCAATGGTGTCCGCATTAAATGCCTGTATTAAAAGCCCGTATTTAATGCGGACACCATTGCTTTAACTCCCCATCTAATCCGAACTGTACGTCGGGATCTAATGGACGGCCCGGGTCATAGGTAAACTATATGAGTAAGAGGCCATGAGTAAGAGTATCCCTCCCCATATATATATATATATATATATATATATATATATATATATATAGGGAAATGCTAGAATGCGGCATGCGGTAAGTGCGGCACCTTACCGCAGCCGTCTGATGCACCGCTGCGTGCATGCGATGCACGCAGCGCGTGCATCAGACGGCTGTGGTAAGGTGCCGCATGTACCGCATGCCGCAGCATAGCATGCCCCTATATATATATATATATATATATATATATATATATAGGCCTGTTAGGTTGCGGCATGCGGTGCGTGCGGTGTCGCACCGCAGTCGTCTGATGCACTGCTGTCGTGCGTGCGATGCACGCAGCGGTGCGACACCGCACGCCGCATTTTATCATTTCTCTCTCTCTCTCTCTCTCTCTATATATATATATATATATATATATATATATATATATATATATATATATATATATATATATATATAGAGAGAGAGAGAGAGAGAGAGGGCAGGGAGCCTGCACCCGAGTAGCATCGTTGCTGCACCTCTTGCTTGTTTATCTCCCTAGAAGTTTTGGAATTTGATGAAATTTGGTGAGGGTGTTGTCTAGGGTAAGATGATCATCCTCACCAATTTTCATCAAATTCCAAAACTTCTAGAGGAGTCAAATAGTTGAAGAAAAATTTGCAAATTTTAATGGTGACTGTGTACGGCTGATTACACTGAGCTGTGAGCTACGGGTGGAGAAAATGAGCTGCCCTCATTTTGATCCCCCTAGGAGTTTTGGAATTTGATGAAATTTGGTGAGGGTGTTATCTAGGTTAAGATGATCATACTCATCAATCTTCATCAAATTCCAAAACTTCTAGGGTCATCAAATGGTAGAAGCAAAATTAACTGTGACTACGGACGGTAGATAAAACTTCTACCATTTGATGACCCTAGAAGTTTTGAAATTTGATGAAAATTGGTGAGGATGATCATCTTACCCTAGACAACATCCTCACCACACCAAAATTCATCAAATTCCAAAACTCCTAGGGGGATCAAAATGAGGGCATCTTATTTTCTCCACCCATAGCTCACAGCTCACTGTAACATTCATCTCTCTCTCTCTCTCTCTTTATATATATATATATATATATATATATATATATATATATATATATATATATATATATATATATATTTGGGAAAAGGGAGCCTAGACCTGAGGTGCAGCGTTGTTGCTGCACCTCAGGCATTGCTTACCATTCTAAAAGTTTTAAAATTTAATGATATTTAGTGGATGTGTTCTCTAGGGTAAGGTGATCATCCTCATTAAAAATTAGTAAATTCTAAAACTTCTAGGGTCATCAAATGTTAGAAACATTTTCGACCGTTCACTGTAACCGTTAATTTTGCCGAGCTCATTTGATGACCCTAGAAGTTCTAGAATTTGCTGATTTTTGGTGAGGATGATCACCTTACCCTAGACAACACACCCACCAAAAACCATCAAATTCTGAAACTTCTAAGGAGGGTAAATAAGCGAGAGGTGTAGCAACGATGCTACACTTCAGGTGCATATATATATATATATATATATATATATATATATATATATATATATATATATATATATATATATATATAGGCGTGTTACGTTGCATTGTGCGCTGCCCTGGCTCAGAAATGCGCTGCTGATTTTCATTCGTCAGATCGCGCGGATCGGCTGCGAACCCTTGTGAAATCCCCCGGCCGTCTGATCCCCCGTCTGATCCCGTGCAGCGCACCCCCACCCGACCGTTTGATCCCCCGGTTCGAGACCCGGCCGTCTGATCCCGTGCAGCGCACCCCCGCCCGGCATATAATCGCTCGGTTCGTTTCCCATCCGTTAGATCGATGGGAATCGAACGGGCAAAAATGAATTTCGCTGTTACTGTAATACAGTAACAGCGAAATTCATTTTTGCCCATTCGATTCCCATCGATCCAACGGATGGGAGTCGAACCGAGCGATCAACTGCCGGGCGGGGGTGCGCTGCACGGGATCAGACTGCCGGGTCTCGAACCGGGGGATCAGACGGCAGGGCGGGGGTGCGCTGCACGGGATCAGACGGGCGGGGGATTTCGCACGGGTTCGTAGCCGATCCGCGCAATCGGACGGCCGGAAATCGGCAGCTCATTTGCAGCGCACAGCGCAACGTAACAAGCCTCTCTCTCTCTCTCTATATATATATATATATATGTGTGTGTACCATTTCCTTTTGGAGCCGGCCACGCAACAGTCGGAGAGAAGGAGGGGGGTTGGCCATGCAACAAACACCCCCCCTAGTTCGGTCGGCGTGTCTCCAGGCGAAAGGGAGGGCAGCAGCCCCGACCCCCCCTTGCCTCGGTCGGCATGTAGCCAGAAGGGGGGAGGGGTCGGTCGGTCGATCACCAAGGAGAGAGGGGGCAGCACACCCCCCCCTCTCCTGGGTCGGCATGTAGTCAGAGGGGGAGGCAGCACACCCCCCTCCCCTTTCTCTCTCCTGGGTCGGCATGTAGCCAGAGGAGGAGGCAGCACACCCCCCTCCCCTTTCTCTCTCCTGGGTCGGCATGTAGCCAGAGGGGGAGGCAGCACACCCCCCTCCCCCTTCTCTCTCCTGGGTCGGCATGTAGCCAGAGGGGGAGGCAGTACACCCCCCCCTCTCTCTCTCCTTGGTCGGCATGTAGACAGAGGGGGAGGCAGCATACCCCCCCTCTCTCTACCCCGCACGGCTGGTCAACAAGGCTGCGAAAAATGTCGGAGGCTACGCTGCGCTGACAACGCCCCGCGATTTCCGACCCGGAGTGACCAGGTGTTAACCGCGCGCCACGTCACCGCGGCGGTTAAACTCATTGCGGGGACACATCACCCCCCCCCCCCCCCCCCGATTTTCAGGGAGCGTTGTAACCGTCACCCCACACTATAAAAGGGGACCTACCCCTTCAGCATGGAAGAGGAAGAATTCTAGAGGAAACGCTGCCCGTTTCGTCCCGGAATTCGTGGAGCTGCGAAGGTCGGTCGGTAGGTAGCCAGAGACTGTCTGCGGAGGCCGGTCGGTAGCCAGATACTGTCTGCAGCGACCGGTAGCTAGATACTGTCCGCACCGACCGGTAGCCAGATACTGTCTGCAGACTGTCTGCGGTCGGTAGGTAGCCAGAGACTGTCTGCGGAGGCCGGTTGGTAGGTAGCCAGAGACTGTCTGCGGAGGCCGGTCGGTAGCCAGATACTATCTGCAGCGACCGGTAGCCAGATACTGTCCGCAGCGACCGGTAGCCAGATACTGTCTGCAGCAACCGGTAGTCAGACGCTGCCTGCAGCGGTCGGTAGTCTGAGTGAAATTGCAGAGGTCAGTATTTTGGGAGACCGGTCCTCGGGGTTTGTAATTGGGGTTAAGGTGAGAGATTGTACCCGAAAAGATAGTTCTAGTGCATTCTCGCCCCACCCGTGTTTTTTTTCCTTTCGACGTTGCGAAAGGGGTTTTTCCACGTAAATACTGTCTTCACTCTTCTCTTTGGCTTGTTGGATTGTGCTTGCCATCCGAACCGCCCGGTTCGACTAAAAACCCCCCACAATCTTGGCGCCGTCTGTGGGATAGTCTTCGAGACTTCCTACTAGAGCTTTCTACTGTTGACCCGTGGGTGTCGACCAGTCCGAGGCTACCTGCAACCAGCAGTCCACGACCACGCGGTTGAAGAACGATGGCCGGTGGACCGTATCGTACCCGCTTGACGTCGCAGCTCCCGTCCGAAACTGCACCACTCGGAGATGCTAATGACGTCGGGCGTCCTGTTCAACCATCAGCGGACACGGAGCGCGCAGTCCCGCTGGTGAATCCCATACTGGGGGTCGGAGACTCCAGTCAAGCTCCGGTAGCAACCCTGGCTCCACTAACCGGGGGTCTGTCGGAAGCTTTTCTAGCCACAATGATGATGACCCAGCAAGCTCTCACCACCCAGCTCCAAACGATGCAGCGCAACTACGAGGAGTTGCGTGACTTCGTGCGGGCCGCACCGACGGGTGGTCTACTCAACCAGGGCATGTTGGCCCAAGCGGGACAGAGCCTCCCCACTCAAGCTGCCCCACCAGTGCAAATGCAGCCGCAACCAATGCCTCAGGTGGAGGTCAGGGTTAATCGCTCGGTGGAGGTCCAAAGTGCGAATCCCGACGGGCGAGACTCGAGTAGCCCGGAGCCTGCGGAAAGAAACAAACATGCCCGAGCTGCGTCGGCACGCTCGGATGTCTGGTCCCGGCTCGGGGCACACCCCCGACAGCCGCCTGCCTCCAAGTATCACTCGAAGACGGACTCGGCACAAGTGCATCGCCCGAAGCGAGACGGAGAACTTCATCGTCAACCGAGTGATAGTCATCACACTCGGATGACGCCAGCCAGTCGGCAGCCGGCTCATACTACTGACCGGAGGAGCGTGCACGAACGCATTCGGGTACGTGCGTCGGAGCGACTCGGGGAGCGAGAGGAGATCCAGCGAGACCAACCGGGGGTCCGAGCTCCCGACCGGTTGGAGGAAGTCGCCATCCGAGAAGCCGCACGATCGCCGCTTGTCGAGAAGCTACTCCGGGAGCCATTCCCTCGAGGATGGAATCCTCCACACCTTCCCAAGTTTGACGGATCGAAAGACCCGGTGGAGCATGTACTGGCTTTCCGGGATGCTCTGGTCCCGCACGAGGATGATCATATCCTTTGCCGGACCTTCGCCAACAGCTTGTCGGGAACGCCCCTCGAATGGTTCCACAAGCTCAGGCCCTCGTCCATCTCCTCGTTCTCGGAGCTGAGCACGCGATTCATCGACCAATACCGATGCAATCGCCGGGAGCTGAAGACTCTGGAGTCACTCTTCGGGATGAGTATGACCCAGAAGGAGACGCTCCGACAATTCTACCATAGGTTCAGGTCCGAGTACCTGAGCTTGGCGGACGCAGACGGGCAGGATCGCATGGTGATCGCGGCTTTCAAGAACGCCATTCAGCCTACCCAGCTCGTCAACGCGTCGCTCATCAAGCGAACCCCGGAGACGATTGACGAGCTGTCGAGACGCGTTGAGAAGTACATCAAGATCGAAGACGCGGACCGCAAGAGGAAGGCGGTGGAAACCAGGGCCCCGCACCAGGGCTATGCCAAGCCAGCTGCCGTGAAGAACGTCAACAAACAGCAGGGGGATGCGACACGGCACGAGGCGAAGCGGCAAAGGCAAGACAGGCCAACGAGGCCGCAGTGGAACAGAGAGTTCACAGTACTGAACGCCCCCATAGACCAGATCCTGGAAGCTATCAAGGGCGAACCATACTTCAAGTGGGCACAACCGCTTGAACCTGGAGAGAGGGGAGCCAGAGATGCATCAAGGTACTGCGAGTACCACCAGAGCCAAGGCCACACTACCCTGCAGTGTCGGGCGCTCAAACATCATATCGAGGATCTCATTGAGGCCGGCCATATTGGCTGCTTCATTGACCTCCCTCAACGTAAGGAGACTAAGGCTGTAGGGGAAGTCCAGCGAGGAGCGACGGCACAGCGCTTATCGGGTCCTCCGCCAGAAAGGCGTCAGCTCCGAGAGGTAGATGCAGTCTACGGGTACCATGGCCCGGTACCATCATCAAATGCCGTCGACCGACAGGTGCGACGTATTGAACAAGCAAGGCAAGCCCACTATGTGGTACTCGACCTTGTCATCCGTCCCGAGCCAAGAGTGGAAGCTGCAGTACAGTTTTCGGCGGCTGATCTGGTCGGAATAGAGAGGCCTCACAACCATCCCCTGGTCATACGGCTGCAGATAGCCAATTGCCTAGTGAAGAGAATTCTGGTCGACGCCGGAAGTTCGGTAGATGTGCTCTTCCTCAGCGCCTTCGACGCCATGCAGCTAGATCGCGGACAGATGACCGAGTCGTCGTCGACAATAACGGGCTTCACGGGGGAGGCTGCAAGGGTGGTTGGTGAGATCACCCTCCCGATCACAACAGGGCATCTCACTAATCTTACTAGGCTCATTGTGATCGAAGCTCACTCGGCATACAACATCATCCTCGGAAGGCCGTGGCTCCACCACTTGGATGCGGTCCCCTCGTCGGCCCATCAAGTAGTGAAGTTTTGGACCGATAAGGGCGTGATGAGCATTCGAGGTGACCAGTCTTCGGCTGCCAAGTGCGAGCTCAGCGCCATCCATCTGAAGACAACATGCCAAATTGAGGGAGGGGAACCAGGTGGAGGCAGCACTGAGTTGGGCATCCTCAACCTTTGGACTGCGAAGCGGAGTCAAGAAGCTCCAACGTTCCAACGGACCTCGGCCCGGTCAAGCGTAGGAGCGCAAGGAAGCCAAGCCCTTCAGAAGACCGACCTGTCAGCTGAACTCCAAGAGCTGATAGTGTCGGGGGACCTGCTGAAGACCGACCTGTCAGCTGAATGTAAAGAGCTGACAGAGTCGGAGGACCTGCTGAAGACCGACCTGTCAGCTGAATGTAAATAGCTGACAGAGTCGGAGGACCTGCTGAAGACCGACCTGTCAGTTGAACGTAAAGAACCGACAATGTCGGGGGACCTGATGAAGACCGACCTGTCAGTTGAACGTAAAGAACTGACAGTTTTGTAACGTCGGATCTATTCAATAAAAATGCACTTGCTCAGCGTTCTTGTTCATGCGTGAGAATAATGGCTAACTGAGGCGACCTAAACCAAGTGGTACATAACACTCCGAGCGAGTTCTACCACTTGGCCGACCGGTCGACAGGACCCTGCGAAGGGCGAGACCGGCCGGTGAACACCTGGGAAGATCGGTCGACAGACCCCGCCGGGGTACGACCGGTCAACCAACCTAAACCAAGTGGTACATAACACTCCGAGCGAGTTCTACCACTTGGCCGACCAGTCGACAGGTCCCTGCGAAGGGCGAGACCGACCGGTGAACACCTAGGAAGATCGGTCGACAGACCCCGCCGGGGTACGACCGGTCAACCAACCTAAACCAAGTGGTATATAACACTCCGAGCGAGTTCTACCACTTGGCCGACCGGTCGACAGGTCCCTGCGAAGGGCGAGACCGGTCGGTGAACAGCTGGAAAGATCGATCGACAGACCCTGTCAGGGTACGACCGGTCAACCAGCCTAAACCAAGTGGTACATAACACTCCGAGCGAGTTCTACCACTTGGCCGACCGGTCGACAGGTCCCTGCGAAGGGCGAGACCGGCCGGTGAACAACTGGAAAGATCGGTCGACAGACCCTGTCAGGGTACGACCGGTCAACCAGCCTAAACCAAGTGGTACATAACACTCCGAGCGAGTTCTACCACTTGGCCGACCGGTCGACAGGTCCCTGCGAAGGGCGAGACCGGTCGACAGGTCCCTGCGAAGGGCGAGACCGGCCGGTGAACAACTGGAAAGATCGGTCGACAGACCCTGTCAGGGTACGACCGGTCAACCAGCCTAAACCAAGTGGTACATAACACTCCGAGCGAGTTCTACCACTTGGCCGACCGATCGACAGGTCCCTGCGAAGGGCGAGACCGGCCGGTGAACAACTGGAAAGATAGGTCAACAGACCCCGTCAGGGTACGACCGGACAACCAGCCTAAATCAAGTGGTACGTGATACTCCGAATGAGTTTTACCACTTGACCGACCGGTCGACAGGACCCTGTGAAGGGCGAGACCGGCCGATGAACACTTGGAAAAATCGATCAACAGAACCCGCGGGGAAACGACCGATCGACGCATGTCGTCGACGTGCAGTTACGCATGTCGTCGGCGTGCAGTTACGCATGTCGTCGACGTGTAATCAAAACATGAGAACCAGATTTTCAATGACACATCGTCGACGTGTAGTTACGCGCGTCGTCGACGTGTAGTCAAGACACAAAATCCGAGTTTTAATAGCAAGACATCGACGTGAACTTGAGATGTAAAGTTGATGAAAAAGACAATGATCATGGCATTCAGATGAAATATTAAGAGATCCCAACACAAACAAGAGTTTTGTTTTATTACATCACGAAACAAAGTAAGGCAACGAGTAAGATCGGTCAAGCGTCGCCCCCAGCTTTCTACGGTCCCGACGGGAGCTTGCCGCGCAGCTTCTCGACCTTCTTGCGCCATCCTGCCGCCTGCTCCGCAAGAAGTGACTTGCAATCCGCGGTGTATTCAGCATGCTGCCTGTCAAGCGCAGCCTTATGCGCTGCTTCGGCCTGGTCAAGGGAGGCCTTCAACACGGCAATTTCGGCCTCGTGAGCGGCTTGGGCGGCATCGGCCTCTGCACGCTGCTCCCTGATCGTAGCCGCCTGCCTCCTGAACTTCGCCCACAGCTCGTCATTTTCCACCTGAGCAGAATCCAACGCTTCTTGGAGCCCGAAGGAATCAGAAGCGTTCTCCAGCGCGGCTTCGAGCTGAGCCTGGACTGCAGCAAGCTCTTCGGCGTGAACCCGTCGAGCTTCCGCCAGCTGAGCGTGTAGCTCTCTCGACTCCTGCCGAGCAGCCTGAAGGGAGGCCTTAAGCCGCGTCATCCTATGAACACCCCCCTCGACAAGTCGACAGCCCGCCTGACAAAGAAGGAAACAACATGTACCACAGAGTTAAGGAGAAAAGTTACTACTACAGTCAACTCGTTAACGACTCAGACTTACCTCATGAAAGTCGTCGAGCTGACGCTCCCAGCCAGGACTACCCACACCATCATCTTCCTCCCCCTGACGAGCAGAGAGCCCGGGGGAACGGCGGTGAGATGTAGCTTCAGTAGCCCCGAGGGGAGAACGGGGAGGTGGCCCGGCGGCGCCCCCAGAAACAGAGGAGGAAGGCGAAGGCATGAAGTCCCGGACCTCCGCGCGATCGAGCCTTCTAGCGGCAGGGCCAACAGGTGATGCAATGGGAGGTGCGGCAGCAGAACCGCGGGGTGAAGCTCTCCTACGCGACCCAGCCGAGCCAGACGGCATGGCTCGTTCGCCTCGCCCGAGGGAGGGAGAGGCACTATGACCGGAAGACGTCTCTGATTCTTCTATCTCCACGTGCTGCCTACCCTTCGACGGCACGTCCTCTACCCAGTCGTCAGGAAGGGAGCGGAGGTCGTCGATAGCAGCACGTCGCACGGCGCGAGCGGGGGGAGCCCGTCCAACATCGTCATCGCTGGAAGACTCATTCAGCAAAACGAGCCTCCTGGACTTCCCCGTCGGCGCGGCTACGTTGCGTGCAGCCGGATGGCTGCAGTCGCCTGCAGCTGCAGTTGACTTTGCGCGGCGCCTGAAGACCACGCAGAGTTTAGATGTAGCGGTGTTGGGGTTGAAGTGTCTGACGGAGCTGACGTACCTGTCAGGGAGCTCAGAAGAGTAAGTAGATGGCTCTTCTCCCCTACCGGACGCAGCAGGCTGTTTGCCTTTCTTGGGGGTGGTGCTGTAGGACCTGACGACCGGTAGCTTCGGAAACAGCTGCCGCCAGTCGTCGTTGTTGTTCGTCACATGCTTGATGAGTTGGTCCAACTCCTCCTCAACAGCTCCGGGGCACTGAAGCTGCCTAGAAGGGTAGTACTCCTCGATGGTCGCGGCGAGTTGGGAGATGCGACTGGGAACGTCGAAGCCACCCCTCCAAGGTCCCCCGACCACGATGGGGCATTCTTTCCAAGTCCTCATCGAATCAGCTAAACCCCCAATAGGAGGGCCACTGCCTGCAGGTTGAAGTACGAGAAGACGCTGCCAGGCGTTACCTTGTAATCTTTGATGAAATACTTCTTCAGCAGATACGCGATGCAAAGCTGCTGCCCCGCCAGCACTTCTAACTCTTCCATACAGCGGAGGATCCTCCAGCCGTTGCCAGCTATCTGACCAGGAGACGTTCATGCGCTCCAGCAGACGACCTGAGAAACTCGCCAGGGGAAGCCGCAGGCCGCAGCGAAGCTGGACGAGCGTGACGACGGTGCGGTCGTCGTCTGACGGGTCCAGAGGACCGGTAGCGAAAGAAAGCGAAATCACGTCTGGAATGCCGTATGCTGCCCGGACCTCCTCCATCAGAGGGAACTTGGTCATCACTGAGAACCAGGAGAAAGACATCTTCGCCGCAAGTCCTCGACGTGTATCCAAACGAACCGACACGCAGGCCCTCGACGTGTATCCAAGCGAACTGACGCGCAGATCCTCGGCGTGTATCAGCCGCAGAGGAGAGATCTGAAGTAGAAGAAAGAACTGAACCCGCAGGGTCCTATTTATAGAGAGTAGGAGTTGGATGGGTTCGAATTTCGAGGTGGCGAGGTGGCGACGCCTGGCGATGCCATGTGGTGAGAAACTGGGAAAGCCCAGATGGTCACTTGGAGTCCCTACAGTACTCATGTCGAGACAAGCGCGCAAACCGAGACGAGCACTCATGTCGAGACTGATGCGCAAACCGAGATTGACACGCAAATCGAGGCAAAGTGATCCTGACCGGGCGGGACCGAGGACCATCCGGTCAGGAGGGGGTATTGTGTGTATCATTCCCTTTTGGAGCCGGCCACGCAACAATCGGAGAGAAGGAGGGGGGTTGGCCATGCAATAAACACCCCCCCTAGTTCAGTCGGCGTGTCTCCAGGCGAAAGGGAGGGCAGCAGCCCCGACCCCCCTTGCCTCGGTCGGCATGTAGCCAGAAGGGGGGAGGGGTCGGTCGGTCGGTCACCAAGGAGAGAGGGGGCAGCACACCCCCCCTCTCCTGGGTCGGCATGTAGTCAGAGGGGGAGGCAGCACACCCCCCTCCCCTTTCTCTCTCCTGGGTCGGCATGTAGCCAGAGGAGGAGGCAGCACACCCCCCTCCCCTTTCTCTCTCCTGGGTCGGCATGTAGCCAGAGGGGGAGGCAGCACACCCCCCTCCCCCTTCTCTCTCCTGGGTCGGCATGTAGCCAGAGGGGGAGGCAGTACACCCCCCCCTCTCTCTCCTGGGTCGGCATGTAGACAGAGGGGGAGGCAGCACCCCCCCTCTCTCTACCCCGCACGGCTGGTCAACAAGGCTGCGAAAAATGTCGGAGGCTACGCTGCGCTGACAACGCCCCGCGATTTCCGACCCGAAGTGACCAGGTGTCAACCGCGCGCCACGTCACCGCGGTGGTTGAACTCATTGCGGGGACACGTCCCCCCCCCCCCCCCCCCCCCGATTTTCAGGGAGCGTCGTAACCGTCACCCCACACTATAAAAGGGGACCTACCCCTTCAGCATGGAAGAGGAAGAATTCTAGAGGAAACGCTGCCCGTTTCGTCCCGGAATTCGTGGAGCTGCGGAGGTCGGTCGGTAGGTAGCCAGAGACTGTCTGCGGAGGCTGGTCGGTAGCCAGATACTGTCTGCAGCGACCGGTAGCCAGATACTGTCCGCACCGACCGGTAGCCAGATACTGTCTGCAGACTGTCTGCGGTCGGTAGGTAGCCAGAGACTGTCTGCGGAGGCCGGTTGGTAGGTAGCCAGAGACTGTCTGCGGAGGCCGGTCGGTAGCCAGATACTGTCTGCAGCGACCGGTAGCCAGATACTGTCCGCAACGACCGGTAGCCAGATACTGTCTGCAGCAACCGGTAGTCAGACGCTGCCTGCAGCGGTCGGTAGTCTGAGTGAAATTGCAGAGGTCGGTAGTTTGGGAGACCGGTCCTCGGGGTTTGTAATTGGGGTTAAGGTGAGAGATTGTACCCGAAAAGATAGTTCTAGTGCATTCTCGCCCCACCCGTGGTTTTTTTCCTTTCGACGTTGCGAAGGGGTTTTTCCACGTAAATACTGTCTTCACTCTTCTCTTTGGCTTGTTGGATTGTGCTTGCCACCCGAACCGCCCGGTTCGACTAAAAACCCCCCACAATATATATATATATATATATATATATATATATATATATATATGGGTCGGGATCCGTAGACCCATCGTTTTTTGACCATATTTTTACCCGTCATCCAAGCCATTGGATAGAGGTTTCAGAATTTAATGAGGATGATCACATTGACTTAGATTGCACATCCACAAAAAATAACACATTCTAAAACCTCTAGTTAATGGTTAAAATGTGCTCTTCAAGTTAACGGTTAAAATGGACGGTCGACAAAGCTTTTTAGATTTGATACACCTAGAGGTTTTAGAATGTACTGAGTTTTTGTGGACGTGCCATCTAAGGCAATGTGTTTCTTCTCGCAAAAAATCAGCAAATGCAATTATACATCGTCTTTTACCCACTCTAGTGGTTTCAAAATTTGATGAAACTTGGTGGGGATGCTATCTATGGCAAGTTGATCATCCTCACCAAAAATCTTCAAATTCTATAACCTCTAGGGCATCAAAAGTTAGAAGCTTTATTGACCATTCATTTTAACCGTTAATTTGAATAGCATATTTGATGCCCTTAGAGGTTATAGAATTTGATGATTTTTGGTTAGGATGATCAACTTGATACAGATAGCATCTCCACCAAGTTTCATCAAATTCTGAAACCTCTAGATTAGGTAAAAGGTGGTGTGTAATTGCATAAGTAAGAGTATCCCTCCCATATATATATATATATATATATATATATATATATATATATATATATATATATATATATATATATATATATATATATATATAGGAATGTTACAGTGAGCTATGAGCTACGGAAGGAGAAAATGAGCTACGATCATTTTGACCACCCTAGAAGTTTTGGAATTTCGTGAAAATTGGTGGGTGTGTTGTCTATGGTAACATGATCATCCTCACCAATTTTTAAGGAATTCCAATACTTCTAGGGTCATCAAATGGTAGAAGAAAAATTAACGGTTACTACGGACAGTGGATAAAGCTTCTACCGTTTGATGATCCTAGAAGTTTTGGAATTCCTTGAAAATTGGTGAGGATCATCATGTTACCCTAGAGAACACACACTCCAATTTTTACAAAATTCCAAAACTTCTAGGGTGGTCAAAATGATCGTAGCTCATTTTCTCCTTCCGTAGCTCATAGCTCACTGTAACATTCCTCTCTCTCTCTCTCTCTCTCTCTCTCTCTATATATATATATATATATATATATATATATATATATATATATATATATATATATATATATATATATATATATATATATATATATATATATATATATATATATATGGGGGGAGGGATACTCTTATTCATGGCCTCTTACTCATATAGTTACCTATGATCCGGGCCGTCCATTAGATCCCGACGTACGGTTCGGATTAGATGGGGAGTTAAAGCAATAGTGTCCTCATTAAATGCGGGTTTTTAATACGGGCATTTAATGCGGACACCATTGCTTTAACTCCCCATCTAATCCGAACCGTACGTCGGGATCTAATGGACGGCCCGGATCATAGGTAACTATGGGAATAGGAAGCCTCCATACATTCAGAGGGAATTTACCTCCATATGTGGTGATTTGATACACGTAGAAGTTTTAGAATGTGCTGATTTTTTGTGAAGATCGCACCTTACCTTAGATAGAATACCTACAAAAAATGAGCATATTCTAAAACTTCTAGGGACATAAAATGTTAGATTTCAAATTAACGGTTAGAACGGACGGTCGATAAAACTTCTAACATTTGATGCCCATAGGAGTTTTAGAATACGCCGATTTTTTTTTAGTGTTATATCTAAGGTAAGGTGTTTATAATCACAAAAAATCAACACATTCTTAAAGTCTTAGGTGTACCAAATCATCGACATATGGAGGTAAGTTTCTTCTAAATGTTCCCTATATATATATATATATATATATATATATATATATATATATATATATATATATATATAGGGGCATGCTATAATGCGGCATGCGGTATGTGCGGCACCGCGCCGCAGTTGTCTAATGCACGCGCTACGTGCATCGCATGCACGCAGCGGTGCATCAAACGGCTGCGGTGCGGTGCCGCACTTACCGCATGCCGCATTATAACATTTCTCTCTCTCTCTCTCTATGTATATATATCTATCTATCTATCTATCTATATATATATTGGCTGTATAAATTTAACATCAAAGAAACTTTGTTCAGTGGTCAAAGTGTTGTGGAAACTCTATGAGGTTTTGAGTTCAAACCCATGCATATGCCTTTGAAGAATTATTTTTTTTAGCCCGGCCCAACGTGAAACTTCCAATATATGTATACACGGGCTCAGACCCTTGGCCCGACCCGACCCAGGCTGCCGAGCCCGACGGGCCATTCCGGGCTTAACATCTATAGACCCAACCCGTTTCACTCCTGCCCTTTAGACTCGACCCTAGAATATAGTTTTGGCCCTTTTGGGGCAACTTGTATTATGGGACCGATGATCAAGGTTGTCAGGATAAGGATCCCACCAAGGATCGGGGGGGTGGGGTTGACTCGGATCGGATCGAGGATCATAAGATTCTACTGGCTGAGAAAAAATATAAATTATAATTTAGATACATGTCCAAAAAGTTTAAACATTTATTACAAAGACAAGATATGAACTTAGAAATATAGATAATTTAACTAATATGAGAAAAAGATTGAGCACTTGCTTACGAATGTAATATGTAAGTTGCAAAATATGCGCACGAAGATCAAAGTTTGAATCTTTGCATCTCTATTATTTACTTATAATAAGTTCCAAAACTAGAAAACCCCAAACTTACATAAACATGAATTTAACAAGATAAAAGATCAATGTTTGAATATTTGCATCTCTATTATCTACTTATAATAAATTCTGAAACTAGGAAACACCAAACTAACCTAAGCATGAATTAACAAGATAAACCTACATTGTTCTTATCCTTTCTAGAATGATACATTTGATATAAAAAACACATGCTCATAAGTCAGAACTAAGAGAAAGAACAAGAAAAAGGGAGTAAGAAAACATCATCATTTGTCAACAACACCATCAAAGCCAATGGTATTATTCTCGAATCCGCCATCAACTTTGTCATGGTAACTTCAGTATCATCTAAGTCCATTGAAACATTCAAGGACTGTTCAACCTCATCTTCACTATCTTCATAAATATCCTTAACCTTTGTATCTGGTATCCTAGCATGTTCAACACCTAAAGTGTAAAAAAAAAAAAATTAAATAAGTAGATAAATGAATAAATCATAAAAATGGAGCTTAAAATTGACTTCTACAATTCTACTTCCTCCCCCTCACCTTCATCTGTATTATGTTGAACTTTCTATAAAGTTTACTTAGGATCGTGAGAGTCTACTCAAGAGTCATAGGATCGTGGGAGTCTACCCGGGATTGTAGGAGCCTACTCGTAGATCATGGGAGTATACTAATTTGAGAATCTATAATAGGAGTTGGATCGATTTGTGATATTATGGACCGAGAATCGTAGGATTGTAAGATCCGTATCGAGTTTGATATCCATGCCCATGATACAGATACGCTGCCATGGATCAGTCGACGAAGACTGAGGTTGCAATAGTGAAGGTTGGGGCCGATGATAAATATTTCTTCCCATGGACTAGCCAACGCAGGCAAGTGCAGGGTGAAGAATACCCATGGCCCATGGTGCTAGGGTTGCAAGTTGCTACTTGTGTGGGTTGAACCCGACCCAACCTGAGCCCAACCCGACTCTAGGGTGGGTTTGGGCTCATTTTATTGAAAGACGGGTTGGGTTTGGGTTGAAAAAAATCAATCCGTACAAAGGTTGGGTTGGGTTTGGGCCAAGGGGCCAGGCAACCTGACCCCTAGTTGAGTGTAACATGCCACCTTATAGGCCCCGTGAATCTTATTCCTAAAAATTCATGGATCATATCTCCAACGTAAAGAGCCACAAACCATCAAATAGTGGATGTAAGAAACATCAATGGTAAGGACTAAGGATAACAATAAGTTTTCTTGATATTTTGCTCTTTAAAATTCAAAACTTTGGACAAGTAAACAAATAAGCATGGTCCGAATTCGTGCAACCCGACCCGATCCGACCCACCCACTTGCGCTAACCCGAGTTTAACTTGAGCTTGGAATTTTTTTCTCAGGTTGGGCTTGGGTTGGGCAGCGCGGGTTGAAGGTCGGGTTGGATCGGGTTGCCGGTTGAGGGTTCTAAAACTCGGGTTGGGCTTGGGTTGACCTCCAACCCGTCCGAGTTGTAACCTACCTGGTGCTGGCTATAAACAACTTGTCAAGGGCAGGGTGCGAAATTGTTGTCTTGATCTGCCATGGGAATATATGACATAACTTAGATTTCCTAAGACTTTGGTGGATTTATTATTTGGCTCCAATCTAAGATTGCCATTAGTGATTTTGATAACAAAGCTTACCTAAGTAAGATAACCAATATGGTTGTCTATGGTGTGAATGAGATGTATGCAATAATGCAAGTGCACTGATATGAATGACAACAATTATTAATGCTTGGGCATACACTATTATGGAATGAGTATGAAATTTTACCAATTCAACATGTAGGCGCACAAGCTTAAAATATATTCTTGTAGCCTTGGAGCAAAACTTGCTCTAATACCACGTAATGCAGCCCTAGGTCAAGTCACTAGGTTGTCGATTTCTGATTAGCTTAGGAGACCTTATGGACTAAGCAAGAATATTTGCTAAAATTCAGCAAGTAATTAGAAAACTAATAATGATCAAGATGAAGTTTTCAGTCACAACTTAAATAGCATGCAAAGATTCCAACAAGGCAAATAGATTCGTCCAACATTATTATTATTCTAGTCCAAATCAGATTTTTCTCATAGTAACAAAACACCAAATATCAGCGCAGAATAATGACAATGAAAACAAGATCTTGATGTATGAGTCACCAATAGTGGGATTGAAATAAGCCAAAGTGTAAGGACTAGGCCAACAACCAAATGATATGTATGATTCACAAGTAGAAGCAACATAAGGGAAGGATTATTGCCCCAAGCCAATGATCGATCGGGCCGTGCTTTGGAAAATGTGCCATCATTACCTAAATCCTTGACAAATGAAGCCCTCACGCCATTGAATGAAATATGTTGTGGTAAGAGATGGGCCAAGAAGAAAGGGGTCAGAAGCTGGACTGAAATTCAAAGAAAAGAAGGATAATATAAAAATTAGCACTTGAGGTGTAGGATGAGATATTGTGGGATGGAGAAGGTGGAAATAGAAGATTGGGATTCGGAGCAAGATGAAAGAATAAGGTTTCAAAGAAGGGGCAACATAAAGGTCTCTTTCTCATAGGTTTCTTAAATATGAAATCTCCCCTGTTATGACATTCTTTTTCCTTTTGCAGGCAACAGAAGATAGGACTCTCGGTTAAAAGGAACCATTAAGATTTTAGAGAGATCATGAGTGAAGGAAGAAATCAGGTGGCCCGCGTTTTGTTACGTAGAAGAAAATGAGACAGAAACCACTTGGGTCGCGGTTGTCGCAAAAATAAGAGAGGGAGGCACAGGGGGTCGTGGATCCCTAGGAGACGTAGTTAGGGACGACTTTTGGGATCATATATGATCCTTAATTTTTTACTTTTCTTTTGCCTTGTTTCATATCAACCTTTTGATGATCTCATCCAGGGATTTTACTTATCCATGTGGTATAATAATAAGGCATGCCTTAAGTGACGTGGCTTAACCAGCTCACCGAGTTGGGTGCAAACATCCCTCACGCCTATGCTAACCCAAAATACATTGACATCTAACCATCCGATCTCCTCCTGGAAGTTAGCGGTGGAAAGCTAAAGACGAGTACAACTGCACAATCAAGTATCAATAAAAGAAAAGCGATGAATTGCATATCTTGCCACATGACAACTTGACGTAAGCCCTCTAAAGCTGGTACTTAAATTCTAGTCAATGCAAATTGCCAGGAGAGGGGCATGCCAATATGCCTAAGAGGTCAGTTGGACAATAGGGAGGCCACCTTGTTGGCTATGCGATTTAAGTGGTTATGCAATTTAAGTTCATGCAATCCTCATGCAACGAGGGAGCAACCCTCCAAAGATTCTCCTTAACTACGAGAGGGTCTAGACGAAGAGGGTAGAAGACACAATGTCATATGAGTAATTGCATCCATCTCTGTGGCACAAATTATAAGCCAGAGAGCTGAACTGAAACAACATTCCCACACTGTTATCAATCTTCTCCGAATTATTATTTGTCTGTTTTGATCTCTCTTGGTATTGATCATCAGATTGAAAATAAAATTTAATGATTGACATTTTATAACTACAAAATACAAAATTCAGAAATGGATCGGTTTATGGTGTTTTATAACTGGCATAACCGATGAGGCAAAATAAGTGATTCTACATATCAGCTTGAATCTGCATGGTGAAGCTTCAACTCTCTTTGACAGCTGCAATGTTTTCACCAGAAAATTCTTTCAGCCTTATCTTCTCTTCATCATTAGAAGTTGCTTCCCACGCTGATGCACCCCAAGAATCAACTGAAAATCTTCATCTTATCCAATTTTGTTTGTTGGTTTTAGTGCTCTAATACAACCATCTTGTAATGCGTATTCAATGCTGGATATTGTTCTATGATGTGGGGATTTAGAGACATAAACATAATCTACTTCCGAGAAAGTGTTTTCACTCATGAGTCATGTATAATGACTAATGAGGCTTAATTTGGCATTTGATTTGACTTGGTCCTTACTTTACATTTTGTAGGTGTCTGGGCCAGTTGTTGTGGCAGATGGAATGGGGGGAGCTGCCATGTATGAATTGGTCCGGGTTGGTCATGACAATCTTATTGGGGAAATCATTAGGTTGGAGGGAGATTCTGCGACCATTCAGGGTACGAGTTTCATATCAACTAATTTGCTACCTTGAAGGTCCTTGATATCATCTTGTATCACATTTTTTTTGTTTTCTCTGCTGTGCTCATTCATTCTCTTATGTTGGATTTAATCTACAAATTTGCCTCGGGTTTTTTCAGTTTATGAAGAAACAGCTGGCTTGACGGTAAATGACCCTGTTTTGCGAACTAGAAAGGTACGTTTAGAGAGCTGTCTCTGCACATAATTATTAGAGTTTTATTTATAGCAGACCCATTAATTAGGTGTCTTTTTTCTCTGCAGCCTCTTTCTGTGGAGTTAGGACCTGGAATATTGGGCAACATTTTTGATGGCATTCAGGTTTGCTTAAAATCATAATAACATATCAGTTACCACTTTGGATCATATGTTCAGCACATTTTACCTTGACCATCTGGCATCTGCTTGTACCATTGATTTTCTTTTTTTGTTAGCCATATATGCTGCATCTGTACTCTGTCACTAATCTCAATCTTCTTTACGTGCTAAATATCTTGGCTTCCCTTGTCAAGTGTTTATTTATCTATGGATTCAAATGATCTTGCTACATGTGAAGTTCACTTATTCAAGTATCATAATTTCTAATTCCTTGTTGTTCTTATTGGTTATTTCTATCACTGATAGTAGTTCACGTGAATGACATAATGACCCATCACCTTTTTCTTCTGCAAAACAGAGGCCACTTAAAACTATTGCTATAAGATCCGGTGATGTCTACATTCCTCGTGGTGTTTCTGTCCCTGCTCTTGACAAAGATATATTGTGGGAATTTGCACCAAAGAAGTTAGGTAATGATTGACTTGTAATGCGCATGACACATATTGTCAAGTTAATTGCTCCTGGCATTGAGTAATTGCCAACTACAAATATTTGATCTTTTATTTCACTTGTTCCAGCCGAGGGAGATCTTTTAACTGGTGGAGATTTATATGCTGTAAGTTATGCATTATTGAACAGTCTTGTAAATTATGTGATACTTTTGTTATTAATGATGGCAGAAAAAAAACTAATACGTTTCCCAATCAAGTTCTGTAGGAATCCTGACGTAGATTTTTTTTCTATGCAGGGTGTCTTTGAAAATACTTTGATGCAACACCATGTTGCTCTTCCTCCTGGTTCCATGGGAAAAATCACTTACATTGCTCCTGCTGGTCAATACAATCTAAAGGTTAGCAGGCAGGCGTCCCTTTAAAATTTAGTTAATTTACCTTTATCAAAGCGATCTTTTGTGCTTTTCGTTTTTGCTTCCTTTGTTGTGATTGTACTATGTACTTACAGGATACTGTACTCGAGCTGGAGTTCCAAGGTGTCAAAAAGCAGTTCACTATGCTTCAGGTTTGTCACTAGTCATTTTTCATGCTATAGGTGGAGTTGCAATAAGCATTACGGCGAATAGATTACATGACTTATTTTCTTCTGCAGAGTTGGCCGGTGCGTACACCAAGGCCCGTCGCATCAAAACTTGCTGCAGATACACCTCTCTTGACTGGGCAGGTAAATATAAATTAAATTAATGATCTTATCCCATCATTCCGCGTACAGATTCCTCTTGGGAAATTTATTTTTTCTCTTTTCCTTTTAAGTCGAAACATGCCTTATGGTTTACTTGCAAATTGTCTTCAGCGTGTTCTTGATGCTCTTTTTCCTTCTGTGCTTGGAGGAACTTGTGCTATACCCGGGGCTTTTGGTTGTGGTAAAACAGTTATTAGTCAAGCACTCTCGAAGGTATCTAGTTACGTGATTGCTGGAATGTTTTCTGTTTTGCATGGTCATGCACTTATTTTGTTACTCCCTACAGTACTCTAATTCCGACACGGTAGTTTACGTGGGCTGTGGAGAAAGAGGAAATGAAATGGCAGAGGTCTGTGTTTTACACTGTTCTAGTTTTTGGTCATCTCGGATACATCATATGATTGACATTACGTGTATCCCAGGTGCTTATGGATTTCCCTCAATTGACAATGACATTGCCTGATGGCCGTGAAGAATCTGTCATGAAGCGCACTACACTTGTAGCGAATACTTCCAATATGCCTGTGGCTGCTCGGGAGGCCTCCATTTACACAGGTGCCCATGTGATCTTGCTCTTGAATGCGAATGGGGAATAAATCATGTGTATAATTGAGAGTGAGACTGCTGCATGTTGTGGTTAATAGAAAAAGGCTGACATAAGTGAATTTTGGCTGGTTAACCCTATGCATTGGCTCTATTGCCTTAATGTGTTCATCTTGCTATGTTACCTTGGTTTCTAGGTTTATCTAATTGAGGCAATGAATAAACCAAGCCAACCTCTACTGTCTAGACGTGGTTGAATTAGGGCTTCATGTATAGTTTATCATGCATGTATCAGTCAGTAGTTGGCATGGCTAATGTAAGCAAATTTTTGATAGAAATCCAAAATATCACTCTCTTTTTGCCTTATTATCTCCTTTTTATTTGGGAAAGACAAGAAAATTAACAAACATCATCTATAATGTTTCTTAAGTTTGAAGTTTTGAACATATTTGATGGTAGAATAAAATGTATACTATTTTTTCCCCAGTCACATGGGCCTTTATCTTTGCTTTTTTATTAATTTCAAATTTTGATCTTCCTCCACAATCTAATGACGGAGTACTAGAGCAGTGAGATTATTGTTCATTTGGGTCTATATCCTTTCTCTATCTTTTAAATTTGGTCTAATTCTAAATGATTGAAATTTTGTGACTTGTGATATTTGACTGATTATTATTATGTATATTCCATTTACTATTGAAGTTTATAAGGATATCATTATGGGTGTGTTTGGTTACTGGTAAAACATAGGAAAGGGAAGGAAAGTACACCACTAGAAAATATTTATCCCATAGGAAGCAATTTTCCCTCAAAAGGCTAAAAAAAAATTCTTCCAAAAGCATGGAGAAACATGAGAAAGGAAAAAAAAAGTTAAAACTTGAGATTTTTAGGAATTCATTATGGGTTCGTTTGGTTACTGGTAAAACAAAGGAAAGGGAAAGAAAGTACACCACAAGTAAATACTTTTCCCATAGAAACCAATTTTCCCTCAAAAAGCCAAAAAATAATTCTGCCAACACATGGATAACAAAAAAGTCAAAATTTTCTTTCCAACCAAACAATAGTATGAAAATTCACTTTTCGTTTCCTATCATTCATTTTCCTTTCCTTCCGACGAATTCCTTTCCTGCAAAATGTTATCGTCAACCGGACACACCCTATATGATGATTGTTCCCAATAAAAACTGATTTTTCTTGCGTATCTTTACCGGATTTTCAAATTAATCTCTTGGCTGCATATAGCTTAGAAAAATATGTGAATGACTCATCCACAAGCAGCTTGTCGACCGATATCCCATGGTGCTTTACTAAAACTAGTTACTTATACATTGAATCGTTAAGATTAAGTATCCATTATAGTTTAAGAAACATGAGAATGGATGAACAACTAATTTAAATTCATATATGAATATTTAAAAGCCGTTAGTGTTGCTGAAGGGTTTGATTGTAACAATAAACTTCTTTCACATACTAGAAACTAAGCTCTTGTTAAGTTGAACTTGATAGTTTTGTTCCTAGTCAAGGGTCGATGTACATTAATAAAAACTATCCCTTTTATGGTGGACGATGCGGGTACTAGCATGGAATGATATATGTCAACCGATGGATGCTCAAAAGATGTGGATATTCATTATTCACTGAGGAACCCATATGCATTAATCTAGGGGAGGTTAGTCTTCGAGAGCTTTAAGTCTTTCGGGGAACTTTGGAGTGGCACTTCAAATCCCCCGTTAGTCTTATTGGGGGATCGTTGGATGGAATTTTTGGGGAAGGTTCCAAGTGAAGATCTTCATAGTTTGCCACTTGTATAAACTCATCCATTTTCAAGATCCATATGTATAGGTGGAATTGAAAGTTCATGTGAGCCCATCATCCGCACTGCCATCGACCGGTGACCAACATCAATGACCCGCTGGCCGGGCAACTCAGGCGACCACCACAGGCGATCACCGCTAGAGACCATTGTCGATGATTATTGCTGGCCGGTCATTGTTGGCGTCCATCTCTAATGATCACCACGGACACCGGGTCTTGCCGCCCTCCACAGTGTGTGGGACTGATTCAAGGTGCAGGGGAATTTGGACCGAAGTCATTGGGAACTTTGAAGGCTTTCGGAACTTTGAGTTAATGAACTCATAGTCCATGAACTGTGAAAGTTCACAGGAGTTCTGGGGGGACTGTCACTTTCAAATTTTCCCCAAAGAAGATAGGCCGACTGCAAGATGCTGTACGGATCCACCCCCCTCGTGCGCACACACCCCAAGACATTCTTATAACATGGTGTATTGATGGTTTTTGTTAAGCATCATGAAGATCCAGCTTCTTGCATATGTACAACTACATACAAGAAAAAGCAACAAATTAACATCAAAATCGCAATACTAAGGAGATATATCTTAAACAAATATTTTTTTGGAAAGTATAGGTCTATGAAATAATAGTTGTACTGATGCATATCGATACCTATGCGTAGCATTCTGGATAGTATAGTGTATTAGTCTTTCAAATACAGAGTGATAATGGCATGCATGATCTTTAAGAGGTGCGTTGCTGGTGAGGTCCTGCAGCAAGGCTCAGAAAGTACCACTCTTTAAACATAATAATACTGTTTTATCTGTACATGATACATTGATACATGACTATCGTTCTAGGAATGACCACTACACCTTTACATTCAATGAAATATCTTTTTAGTTCAAGCATGATAGTACTTGCGTCAGTAGGACTCTAGCAAATATTCGCTGCCTGCAACACATTGATATTTTTGTTACTGTGATTTTTAGGTTGTGAAGTTTGATACACTGGCAACCACAGGTAGTTGGGATAAGTCCTTGATAAACTTCAGTTGAAATGAGAGAGAAAAAAGTCTCATCATGTGATAATCATATTCATCTCTTAGATTGTTTTCACAATTGCATCTAGCATTATGAGGTGCCTGCTAACCTGACTCAACTCACTGATTTAGCATGCTCTATTTATCCATATACTTTTCTTAAAATGAACATGACTTAGGCTTTTGGTCTGACCTTTATTACACTTGTCAAAGAAAATTCATATTTGAATCATCCTCTTCAACATACTCATTACATAACCAAATTGAATTTGGGATGACTATCCGACAGAAAAGTCTCATCATTTGATAATCATATCCATCTCTTAGATTGTTTTCACAATCACATCTAGATTACGAGGTTCCTGCCATCCCGACTTGACTCACTAATTTTGCATGCTCTATTTATCAGTATACTTTTCTTAAAACTAATATGACTTGAGTTTTTGCTCTGACCTTTATTACACTTATCAAAGAAAATTCATATTTGAATCATCCTCTTCAACATGATCATTACATAATCGATTTGGATTGTGGATGACTATCCGATATAAAAGTCTCATCCCTTGATAATCATATTCATCTCTTAGATTATTTTTATAATCACATCTAGCATTATGAGGTACCTGCTAACCCGACTCCACTAACTGATTTTGCTTGCTCTATTTATCCCTATACTTTTCTTAAAATTAACATGACTTAGGTTTTTGCTCTGATCTTTATTACACTTATCAAAGAAAATTCATATGTGAATCAATCTCTTCAACATAATCATTACATAACCAAATTGAATTGTGGATGACTATCCGATGATGTTTGGTAATCTGGTCATTGATTCCACCTCTCACTTGCAGACATAAACATGTGCACTACTACTGCCTATATAGTGATTTATGCAAGCTTAGCTTGTATAGAAAGTTAATCTTGCAAGATGTGCATGCATCTAGCAGATTTAATAAGAACGGTGATCAGAACATATTTGTTGCAGTTGTCTTTTTTTGGAACTTTCTTATGTTTTTAAAGTCGTTTATCCTCTGAAAAGAATTGGAGCAGATATCGCTGATTTTTTATTGCTAAGCAAGATTAATGCCCTGTTTTTGACCACATCGTCTTATCTAATCTCAAGAATTGTTGAAATTTTAGTTTCATTCCTTAAATGCCCTGCATCTTTTGGGGCCATTGAAGGTGCAGCAGAGATGACAGTCTGCATGTATCAGTAGTTCTTTGCAAGCTATCCTTCATCAGAAGTCAATTTTCCCCATTTATTTGTAATGATAAAGTGATAAACTATCCTTCGTCAGAAGTTTGCATGTTCTCCTCAATGCACTTCTCTTAATTAAAGTTATTTCAAATTTCTTCAGGCATCACCATAGCTGAATATTTCCGAGATATGGGCTACAATGTAAGCATGATGGCTGATTCTACCTCTCGCTGGGCAGAAGCTTTGCGTGAGATATCAGGCCGACTGGTAACCGTTCTGTTTTATCTCATATTACTGCAACTCTTTTTGACTAATTACTTTAAATAAAGAGAGATTCTGTTCTTGTCTAAAACAAGAGGAAATTTTCCATGCCCTAATTCCATCACAAATCTGGATAAATCCTCATGTTTGAAGTTGTTGACGATCACATCTGAAGCAAGATGGACATGCTTCTAGCTCAATTTGTGAACTACCTTGAGTGGGTTAAGTGAAGTTACAAATACAAAAGACTTTCTTATCATCATTACTACTTAGGAAGTGTTTGTAAATTCTAGTCATGATTGTAGAGGAAGGATTATGGACAAATAACTGAATAAATAACCAGATAACATAGAGATGGAAGTGCTTTAAAAAAAAGGAGAATTGGATATTTTGAATCCAGTTCACTATTGGTTTGGCTCATGGAGAAACATCAACTCCCTACAAGTTATTTCTACAGCCAGTGAATGTTGCTCAACTTCGGCTTTTTGGATTGTATTTTGTGGCATAGAGATGAATGCAACTCCCTGTATCTATATCAAATGTCGACTTTTACCCACTTCGTGTACTCTTTCCTAGACTAGAGAACCGTGGAGCATTGCTCCCTGCTTAAACTGAGTAACTATAAGTTGGGTTTCTTTATCTGCCAATTAACTTTCTAACATTTTTATTAAGCCTTTCCCTTGCCAAGTTTCCTTAGGTTTTTGACATGGGGACTGTTCAGAAAAATATTGTCAATTTTTTTTGGAGCCTTCTTAGTTAGAGTTCTGGTTACATAGTCAACACCATCTTAATGGGGTAAGACTTGGATGATGATTACAATTATTATTTACAACATAATTCTTCAAGAATGAATGTATGTGCTATTCTTCATTACTAATTTATGAGATTTAAATTGTTTCCTTCCATTTCTGTCTTTGGACTTATCTATATGATCTTGTAAGTGAATTTATCTAGTTCAAACTATGCTCATTGCATATTTAACTTATGATGACCATATTGTTTTCAGGCTGAAATGCCTGCAGACAGTGGTTATCCTGCATATCTGGCTGCACGTTTAGCCTCCTTCTATGAACGTGCTGGTAAAGTGAAATGTCTCGGTAGTCCAGATCGTACTGGCAGTGTAACAATTGTAGGTGCTGTTTCTCCTCCTGGAGGTGATTTTTCAGACCCAGTAACATCTGCAACCCTTGGTATTGTTCAGGTAATGAGAATCCCTTCATATATATATATATATATATATATATATATATATATATATATATATATATATATATATATATATATATATCCTTTTCCCACTATAATGTTGCCTATGGTCTTCTATTATTCGCATATGGCTCATAATTCAGTGTTTCTTAATGTACTTGTTTTACAGGTCTTCTGGGGACTGGATAAGAAGCTTGCTCAGAGAAAACATTTCCCATCAGTGAATTGGCTTATATCTTATTCAAAGTACTCAAAGGTTAGCTATCATACCTCTATGGTATCTGATATTTTTAAAGACAAGATGGTTAAATATTGATTACTACATCATCTAAGACACAGTTATTTGATGGGGGAGAAAATACAAGATCATGTCAAGATCCATAAGATTTCATCATGAGCCACATCGTAAGATTCGTAACAAGTAACGCCAAGTCTTAGATGATTCCACATCGTAATATTTCATCATGATTCCACATTGTAACAGGCGTGGCCTGGGCGGTGCCTAGGAGAGGCCTAGGTGACCCGTTTTTTAATGTTAAAAATTATATGTAGGATATTTTTAAGATTTGAACAAATAATAAGCATAATACCATCAAAAATTTCATGTGAAATTAATCAAACAATCATAATCAAATGGTCTTATCCAAAAAGAATATTGTCATTATTGCCATGCTATATCAGTGAAATATGACTACGTAAAACCATGGATATCTTGCACCATCATCCGAATGGAACAATCAACGAACCAAATTATGTTAGTGTTAGAAAGTTAGAACTTATAAGTTAGAACATACATAAACCCTAGGTCCCTAACATTTATCATGAAACAAATCAAGCATAATAAACAAACCCTAAAATTTAGCACAACCATAAAATTGGAGGAATATAAGCAGTAGAGAGGATAAATCACATGTATATATAATTCAATTTCAAAGTTAATAAAAAAACATGATAGTATGATACAAACTCTAAATTATGACATATAGATTGATAGGTAAGAAAAAAGACAAAGAATGGAATTTAAATATGTGGATCCTAAGTACATAGGGAAAGGAAACAAAAAAGAGAGATTTATTTTAAAAGGTCTTTTTAAACATACCACCATTGCCTAGGAGATGCCTAAAAACATCTAGGCTGTTGCCTAGGCGATGCCTTGACAAAAGTGATAAATTCCATGTGTAGTCTTTCTTTGCCTGAATTATGAAGCATTTATGTTTGTGCATAATAAATCACATTGGGACTCAAGAAATCCCTTAGCTCTCGATCCTTTCTCTCCTTGCATTTTTTGGGGTTCCATCCCCGTTACGCCATGAGGGAGCGTAGATCCTTTCCTACCCATGAGGGCTTGTGCATCCTTCCACCTCCCTGGTTTTGGTGGCTTCCATCCTTGTCTCTGTCACCATGGAGGCTTGTGTTGGGTTGGAACGTTAAGATTTTGGGTCGTCCCTTCCGACGCTAGCTACTCTCGAGTCTAGTGGTCCCCCTCCCCTATGTGGTGCGCGGTCAGCAGCGTTTCTTGCCCAGCACCCTATGGGGTGGCGTGGTCCCCCTTTCTTTCTTGGTACGACAATCTCTGGATGTATTTTCTTCATTTGTAACGATTTTTTGGGCTTGTGCCCTTGTTTTCTTCCCGCTAGGGTGTTGTTTGTTGTTGCCACAGGGGTGGCGAATTCTTGTATGGTCAGCCGGATTTGTGGTTACTAGCTTCTGGCAGTGGCGCATCCCGAGGTCTTATGGTGACCCCCCTTCCATGTACCAAAAATAAAAGTCATGTCTAAAAACGTATAAGCCGTTGCCTAGGCGATGCCTTGACAACATTGATAAATTCCATGTGTAGAGTCTTCCTTTGCCTGAATTATGAAGCATTTATGTTTGTGCATAATAAATCACATTGGGACTCAAGAAAAGATGTGTCAATTTCTGGAATTTAGATTGTTGTTGATAAGATTATATTTGGTTGCTGAGATCCTAAAGACAATGAGGGTGGACTATGCCTAGTCAATATATTTCCACTCCCAGTTTCAATTCCTTTTCATACTTTGGCAAAAGGCCTAAGTGTTCAAGAAAAAGTCTTGTTGGAGAATCAATCTTAAATGTCCTATCCTGGTTGGATTTGTTATTTATCGATTTTTTTTTTGAATTACTTTAGAGAGCTTTATGTTCGGAATTTTTGAGGGCGTGATCTTGATTTTGAGCATATTTCCTTATTGTATGTTTCTTGTATTTGTTTTTCCTGATAGAAATCTTGTTTTGATTGCTTGTTTTTGCCAATTTGCGTTGGAATGAATCAATCCAAGTGATGTTTTATCTTGTCATATGTTAGCTGATAGGTTACAATAAGTACATTTAAACATGAGAAGGTTAAAGAAAACCGTTAGTGTTTTAAGTGGTCCGCAAGTGGCCTCTAGAGACAAATAATCTTGTGGAATAGTTAATGTCGTGTTGAGGGCTACTTTTGATTAACAATGTGAAAATGTTGTTCTCGATGTTTTTGTTTTGATGTGTCAATGACTTTGATTGAATATAAGAGTAATGCAGTAACTAATAGCATTTGTACATAGGCAGCCTATGTTCATGTACCACAACTTAAGTTCAATGAAAAAAATAGTCTGGATGATCAAAAGCCTAATACCACACACACAGAGAGAGAGAGAGAGAGAGAGAGAGAGAGAGAGAGAGAGAGAGAGAGAGAGAGAGAGAGAGAGAGAGAGAGAGAGAGAGAGAGAGAGAGAGAGAGAGAGAGAGAGAGAGAGAGAGAGAGAGAGAGAGAGAGAGAGAGATGATAAGAATGTAGTGTGCGGTAGATGTGGTAGAACTATCTTGGTACGAGTTGTCCCTTTCTATGAACAAGTTGACATTGATTTTCCTTTATCTGAGCTTCAATTGTTATAACTGACATGAAGGCTTCAGTAAACAATGGTTGGTGAGTCGTTCAGGTATTCATGAAAATGACATATGTCACAGTTCTTCAGAGAGAGAAAAAGAGAGAAGGGTAATTTGTTAGCCAAAGAAAATAAGAAGGTAAGCAAGTCGGAAGTACTGTTTGGTCCTCATACATGTGGCGCTTAGGCAACTTTTATAGTGGAGATGGATATGTAGTTCTGTACCTCTTTAAAATTTGTCTCCACTTGCTCCACGACTAGTTCCTCATGGTTGACCGTTATTCGCTAATGATGCAAATGTTCCCAACTTCTCAGAGCACATGTCTCTTTGCGGTTATTGAACAACCATGGCGTCATCTTTGAGACCACAATGTTGGCATCGATGCCATTTCTACCTTATTTATGACCCTTCCCTTCTATGGATGGTTTAACCATCGTGGGTTGTGCACCAGGCCTCAGCCTCCACGATTTGGGCTTATCCCACGATATGAAGAGACGCTATGCCAAGTCGGGACGCCCGCTGAACTGGTTCTAGCCAGTCATAGGCGAGTTGCGATACGATGGTGCCGACTTGAGGGAGCCTAGCCCAGACTCCTCGTAGGGGTTGGCTACCCCTTGAGTCAATCTTTAGTCTCCGCGAAGTCGGACCTAGACTTGAAGTCAGCCAACTCAGGTCTCCTTATGGTGTTGGTTGGTCCTCAAGCTGGTCTCTGTGTGTTTTATCACTACAAAACATGTACTATTGTTTGTCCACGTGTCCGACATGGGTCGGTGAATATTTTACCACCCACAACATTCATCGTGTCGATGAGCCGATCATTCAAAATTAGTATCTATATTAAAGAAAACACTTTCCAAAAAAAATCTCTTTAGTGTGACGCAACTTCAATCATTGACTTTTAAAAACATCCATTATATTTTCTTATAAAAGAAACCCATTGACTATGAAAAATTACTTAAAATTTTTGATTTTCTTAAACCCCCCTCTTTCCTATAAAAAAACCTCTTAAGTTTAGTTTTACATACGAAGCCCAGAAAACTTTCCTAAATTATGAAAATGACCCCATGTTTTTTAAAATTTATATTTTTCGTTCTTTTCATGTTGAATAATGTATCTACATGTGTCCTTAAATTGTCCGTTACATGTCAAAGAATTATCTGCTGAAAAAATAATAAAAAGTATGGACATGTATGAAACATATCCGACACGTGTCCGCGATATGTCCAACATGTATCGATGTCTGACACGTGTCAGAGACGGACACAACACCTAGGGAAGTGCCCTCGCTTCCTATCAGTATTATCACATAATTCTTTTCTAATTGATAACGCAAAGATGTGCATCCACGAAGCCCGCAAGTCCACTTTTTTTTTGTGGAAATGTGCATCTTCCCTAAAAGCTCCAATGTACATATAGTAAAAGTGCAGAAACTAACTCCATGAACGTGCATTTCCACATTCTCAAACATGGATCCAGATTTCTGTGAAAGTGTATATCCGTGGAAACAAGTATCAAGTATCTGTTTTCAACGAAACAGATTTTCGGGTTATCAAAAAGGGGTAAATGACTAAATGTAGAACAAATGAGACGTGGAAAATTGAACCATAAATGTTAAGACTGATCGATTGCTGCTATAATTTATGATGCTTTTTTGCTTTGATCACTGTATTCCATATAGTTCATGCTACTTGTAACATGCTTCATTGCTTTTAATTACAAGTGATTTACCCTCAACCTAAATTAGTATGAATTAGAATCATTTCTCAAATCATTCTTATGTTGCAGGCGTTAGAATCTTTCTATGAGAAATTCGATTCAGATTTTATCGACATCAGAACAAAAGCTCGAGAGGTGCTGCAGAGAGAAGATGACCTGAATGAAATTGTGCAGGTATATGTCCTTTTTTTCAGCTTGAAACCTTTATGACTTGCATGCTTCCTTTAATTTCTTACATGTTAATTTTTCATTGTTGTAGTTCTTGTTTTTGAAAGAATGGGTGCTTGAACTTTAGCAGCATCACCTTTTTCTTTATGTGGAATGTTGCCACTTTCTTGAAAATTTGATTAAATCAGGCATTCAAGAGTCCCCTATTCGTTCCTTTTCCCTTATTACAGAACCTTTTAACTTAGATGCCTCGTCCATAATTTTTTAATTACAATAACTTATTGCCATAGTTGCTCATCCACTTCTTTCTTATTTTAAGTACTTATATTTGTAGCTGCTTTACTTCATAGGTTCTGATATTCTATACTAGACATCAAGATTATAATTATTCAATGTATGCTATTTATTTGCTCTGATTTCCTTATGTTTATAACAAGGAGATATATCATTAGACATTTAGATTACTTTAGTCAGTCCATCTTTTGTCAAACAGGTTTGTGTTTAATCATTATAAAGTGCATACATAGCATGTCCGTATGCTGATCACATTGTATATGTTTATAGTCATGTCCCTATATTGACCACATTGTATTCTTGTTCTCAAGCATCTCATTTATCTATCTGATGCAGGAGAGGTGGGGGTGTACCTGTCCCACTAATAGACCTATGTGTTGATAGTCCTTGTAGTTGTAGATATACAGGAGTCCTAGTGTATAGAAAGGGTTTAAGGGAATTTAGGTGGACTGTGCTCTACTATGAAACAAAGAAATCAGATCTGAAATTGAACAGTGAAAAATTTGAGAATCAAAGTTTTTTTGGTGGGATGCAAGGTAATATGTGGGGGAGTTTGTTTCTAAAAGAGTTTTACAATTGGATTAGTATTCTGGGGTCCAATCGAAGGAAATACCGCTTGGCTTGGAATTTCTATAACATAAATTTTGAACAGACGAACCTATGGTTAATTAAAGGGTTAGGGTTTGGCTCGTGATTGAATGTGAGAGTGAAGTAGATGCTAGGATAAGTGATTTGAGAACTAGAAGAGCACATTTTAAGGGTAAAAATGATAATATGATAAATAGTGGTCGCACTTCACACCGCCTTCAAGATGTCGCACCAAGGACCATGACGTCGTATCATTGGGGTATCAAGGCATCACACCAAGCTGGAGAAGAAAGTCACACTTTCTATCAAAAACGAGGAGAAAGTATGAAATTTTATTGATAATCCAATGAGAATCTGTAACTCTCTTTAAATGTTTTTCTATTGACTTCAAGCGAACCCAAACCTAATCCTAATAGACCTAGAAGAACTCTTTTAAAATTTAAATGCTTTCTCTCTGTCAGAATAAGACTCCTAAACTCACTTTTAAAACCGACCAAAAAGCACTCCAAAATTAGGGGAAAAAAGAAACAACACCAATCCTCTATTGTACTCAACTATTTGACTTCTTGAGTATCCTTCATTAATTAAGGATCCTATTTCATTTAGGAATTCTAATTCACATAGGAATCTTAGTTGATCAAGGATCCCATATTGAGTAGAACCTATTTTAAGTATGCATTTTATTTTGAGTCCAATTCTTACTAGGATTTTCTTTTTGAAAAAGGAATTGATTTTTTTTCCAAAATAATTCGATTAAAAAATAGGTAATAAAATAGTGCTCAACCTAAGATTATAAGCATTCTACGACACATGGTCATGTCATTGCCACATGTGACAGCCTCCTCCCTCCAACTCTTTGATCTCGCCGTTGCTGTCGAGGATCATCACAGCCTCCAGCAACGAAGTCTGGTGGATGGACTTCCTCCTCCCTTTGCCCTATTCTGTGGTTTCCACAACTCCATTGACGACAAAGCACTCGGTGGATGGGTCTCTCTACCTGCCTCCTCCCTCCATCTCCCAGGATCTCATGATCACAGGAAACATGGCCCCACAATGGTTGGTGACAAAGACCCAATGGTGCGCTGCCTTCCCTGTCTCTTTCACCATATCCTCACCGTTGTCGGTGACGACCTTGCTGCTGAATTGGCTGCTTCTCCCCTCCCAATCGAAATATGAATACTTGAAAATTTAGGAAACCTCTTTTTGATCTCGTGCCTTGATTTGCATCATATCCAATAATATCTTGACAAAACCTTATTATTTAGAAAAAGAATTACAAAAAACAAGCCATGCCCCATCTATTGGTATTGGATTTATTATTCTTGCTTTGCTAATGTTTCCTATTTAAGCTCTTTCCATGAACAGTTGTCCTTATTTCGAGTAAATACACTTGAGCCTTCTAATCTCTTCGTGATGATAGCAACTATTAGTTTTGTTGTCGACATGTGGTATCTCAGAAAATGAAGGTATATCAAACCGTGAAGGGTCTAAAGCTGTTGTTGATGATCTTTTTTTTTTTTGTGACATCTCAAATTGTTTTCAGAAAAATAATAAAACTTTGATACTTGATGTGTTTCTCTTGTACCAGACTGGCTTCCTCACCCTTTCCCAGCATAATTTATATGAAAATTCTTGACATTTTTCTCTTAACGTAACAGTATCTTAGTGACCAACCCATTTTCATGCAACATTTTCATAAATCTGTTTCTTGATGGCCAGTAGCAAAATTTTGAAAACTGAGTCCATATTGGCGTAGAAGTTCAACTTTTACTGGCACTTGTTTGATGCTCGAGTTTTTTTAGTTTGTCTCATTACTGTACTGCCAAATACTGTAGCTTGTTGGTAAGGATGCCTTGGCTGAAACGGACAAAATTATCCTAGAGACGGCAAAACTTCTGAGGGAGGATTACCTTGCACAGAATGCGTTCACTCCGTAAGTGTCCTCAATTTACTATATTAAGATTCTCCTCTGCATCTACCTCAAGTTGCTTCTGCCCCTTGCCCTATATTGTTATTTTTTTATGCATCCCTCTTATAATACTTTGATGGTTGCAACAGATATGACAAATTCTGCCCATTCTACAAGTCAGTTTGGATGATGCGTAATATTATCCATTTCAATACTTTGGCGAATCAGGTAAATTTTCTGGATTTTTTTTTACATCGTAAAAAGTTTCTAGGACAGGGTATAGTAGAGCTGCCTCTGGTTCTTGAAATCATCTGGTTGGATTTGGCTCTCCAATTTTTTGCTGAAGTTTTTTCAGTGTCCTACTTTAAGTTTTCCATATATGCTGTCAAGCGTTCGGTTGAATTGATATCATATTTGCGGACCATCTTTTTTTCTACCCTGATATTAAATAATTGACCACATCTTATGAAAAGAGACGTTGATTTTAAAAGTCCTTAAGCATTGTGGTCAACTTAGGGATTTTCCTCTAGAGTGGCATGTTTTTTTATTAGAACTAAGTTTAATTATTTATCAGTCAAACAAAGCAATTTAGAGGGAACTTTGAATATATATTTTTTGTCATTTTATTTGGCTTTGTATCATTCAGTAACTGTGGGACTCCACCAAGGGTCAACCTCAAACCCATGTCTATTTACTCTTGTCATTGATGAACTCACTGTAATATTCAAGGACCGTTGTGTATGTCATTTGCATATGCTATAGTGTAAGTCGATGTGACAAGGATGAGGTTAAATACTAGGGCAAATTACAAAAACCACCCCTGAACTATACACCGCATTTCAGATTGGTCCCTAACCTTTTTTTTTTGAACAATTTGATCCCTAACTATGCTCTATCTGCATTTAGCCCCCTCTGTCAACTTTTTATCCCGAAAATTCCTTTATCAATTTCAAATAATACTGAAATTGTTTTAGAATATTTAAATTATGCTTACTAGGACAAGGGTATTTTCAGAATAAAAGTTGACAGAGGGGGCCAAATGTAGACGGAGCATAGTTCAGGGATCAAATTGTTAAAAAAAATGTAGAGGGACTAATATAAAATGAGGTGTATAGTTCATGAGAGGTTTTTGTAATTTGCCATAAATACTATATTGGAATTGTGGAGGAAGACTTTGAAAGATAAGGGTTTAAAAATAAGTGAGCTAAAATGGAATATATGTAGTGCAATTTTAATGAAAATAATGATGATAATGACACTCATTTCACAATTGATTGCCAAGAAGTATAACAATGTGATTGTTTTTGGTATCTTGGGTCTGTTGTACAGAAGAATGGAGAGATATATGATGATATATCCAATAGGATTAGAGCGGATTGGGTGAAGTGGAGAGGGGTCTCGGGAGTGCTATGTGATCGACGCATGCCTTTAAGACTTGAGGGTAAATTTTATAAGACATCTATAAGAGCTGCAATGTTATATGGTTCAGAATGTTGGCTCTTAAAGAGAGCTCAAGCTCATGAAACGGGCATGATAGAGATGATGATATCGAGGTAGATATGTGGAAAAACTAGGAGGGATAGAGTAATGAATGAGTTTAAAGATAACGGAAAATAGATTAAGATGGTTATACAACGTAGAGTAGAGGTGACCACGATAGGAGAGGGTCCCAGATTAGTGTGGAAGGTCCGGGGGGGGGGGGGGGGGGGGGACCTAGAATAACATTGATGAAAGTTGCTAGAAAAGACATGGAAAAACTTTCATTGACAACAGATATAGCCCAAAATAGAAATGAATGGCTAAGAAGGATTCATAAAGCCGACCCCAAGTAGATGGGACATGGCTTGATGGTTATGGTTTGGTTGGCTTTTCATTGCATTCAGCTATGTTTCTTGTTACATCCATTCAATTGAATTAAAATCATGCTCTTGTTATTTATTCACAACAAATTTTCTTTCGGTGGTTTTGTGGGTTAGTTTCTTTTCTAATAAATTAAAGAAGTCTAATCATTAGTCTATAGTATGTGTTCGGATACTGAGAATATGATATTTGCCATTGATAGTCTTGTTTGTTATTTTATTTCCCTTTTGAGTAAATTTAGGAAGTCATTTTCTTATTGATCTGCTTGTTAAGTGCTGATACTCAGAGCCTATTATAGAGGCAAACATTGACTGTGAAACCTTTAGATGAGATAAAAGTTTTGTAAATTATACTGATCCTACTTCTCAATGGTGCTCAGGCAGTTGAGCGTGGTGCCGGTCTTGATGGCCAGAAGATAACATATAGTGTCATCAAGCACAGATTGGGTGACCTTTTCTACCGTCTAGTGTAAGTAAAGTATGAGTCTATATTTTTAAGAAAACGAGATCGCTGAAACATTTCATATGTTTGCAAAAGTCTTAAATGTTCTTCACTCACTGGAAATATGGTACAGCTTAAGACTCAACCTTCATTTATTTAGCCCCTGTTAGCTTCTATGATGAATATGTAAACTCTTAGTGGACGTTTATGGGTGGTAACTATTGTTGGTGGTCGACTCACTTTTAAAGCAAGTCAACCCCCTACATTATTTCCTCAATTTGGAAATCACTTTCTTTTTTTAGGTTTGTTTCAAAATATCATTTTAAAAATATAAAATTATTAACTATCATTATAACTTTTGTAATTTTAAAAATGGCGCTCTAACAGCCACTTGGCGGGTTAGTGCCGAAAAGTGCACCGCCACCTCGGCTTTATAATTTTTTTGCGGATTCTCAGTGAACACTGCATTCGGGATTGAGGGTTCAGTTTTGTTGAATTTTTCATTGAACACTGCAACTGGGATGAACTGCAACTGGGATGAAGGGTTCACAAACTTAGTTTTTTTATAGTTTTTGGCAAGGCTCCTCCTTGTTCGCCCGGAACACTTCAACCTAGATACAATGTTCTGAACACTGCATCCCGGATGTAGTGTTCATCGAGATCACACCTAAAAAATATACAATGTTGTTCGGCGTTGACCCTCCAGGTGGTTGTCAGAGTGCCACTTTTGAAATTACAAAAGTCATAATAATAGTTTAATAATTTTATATTTTTAAAATGCTATTTTGAAACAAATCTCTTCTTTTTTGAAATGCAAAAAATGCCCTCGTCTTTCTGGCTGATCTAGGCGAGGGCATTTTCATCATTTAAAGAAAAACATGTTTTCTGCAAATTAAGAAAATAATGAGTTGTTTTGGAAATAGTGAATGGACGTAGTTTTCTGAAATTCCGTCAAAATGCAGGCTGTTATGTGGGAAAAAATTGTGTGTGCAGACAACCTTATGAAATTACAGGGATACCCTTCTATTTGTTTCCAGGTGGTTGTCAGAGTGCCACTTTTGAAATTACAAAAGTCATAATAATAGTTTAATAATTTTATATTTTTAAAATGCTATTTTGAAACAAATGTCTTCTTTTTTGAAATGCAAAAAATGCCCTCGTCTTTCTGGCTGATCTAGGCGAGGGCATTTTCATCATTTAAAGAAATACATGTTTTCTGCAAATTAAGAAAATAATGAGTTGTTTTGGAAATAGTGAATGGACGTAGTTTTCTGAAATTCCGTCAAAATGCAGGCTGTTATGTGGGAAAAAATTGTGTGTGCAGACAACCTTATGAAATTACAGGGATACCCTTCTATTTGTTTCCAGGTGGTTGTCAGAGTGCCACTTTTGAAATTACAAAAGTCATAATAATAGTTTAATAATTTTATATTTTTAAAATGCTATTTTGAAACAAATCTCTTCTTTTTTGAAATGCAAAAAATGCCCTCGTCTTTCTGGCTGATCGAGGCGAGGGCATTTTCATCATTTAAAGAAATACATGTTTTCTGCAAATTAAGAAAATAATGAGTTGTTTTGGAAATAGTGAATGGACGTAGTTTTCTGAAATTCCGTCAAAATGCAGGCTGTTATGTGGGAAAAAATTGTGTGTGCAGACAACCTTATGAAATTACAGGATACCCTTCTATTTGTTTCCTTTGAGGCTTAGATTTGCTGTAATTCCAGAAATAGAGTAGCTCATTAGAGCTCTTGGGAACAATCCGGAACTATTATACTGTGATTCGTTTATTAGTACACGGAACTTTTGACTAAATTTCTTTTATGTTCGAATTATTTAGGTCCCAGAAATTTGAAGACCCCGCAGAAGGTGAGGAAGCCCTTGTTGCGAAGTTCAAGAAATTATATGAAGATTTAACCGCCGGGTTCCGCAACCTTGAAGATGAAACACGATGATGTACCTATGAGGCAGAACTGCAGGTCGGAGCTCGAGGTCTCTGTCCCGTCCCCTGTCCCGACTGTTGTACCGCCTGGTTCCATTATATGATTGCAAGAGCCCTGTGTCCATTTTTCTATTATTTGTAGCATTTAAATGCTTTGATATTATTACTTAGGGCTTCTATCCTTTATCGTATATCTTATTTATTCCTCTACAGAAGGAATTGTCGAAGAGTTTGTTCGTACAGGGCCCAAATTTGTGTAGGTAAAATCTATTTTTCAGGTAATGAAGTGTTTGTTTCCGAAAACTTTGACGGTCGATGCATTAGAGGGATGAGAATAAAGTGGAGTGTAATTATTTGTGACTGATTCCGGAAGTTTCTTGGAATTATTTCTGTTTAGTCTTCTAAATTTTCTAGACCATCATTGAGAAAGTGCAAAGGATTATGTGGGCTATCTTGCTTTAATATCGCTCGTATTTTAATTTTTCAATTGGGAATCATGATTTAGGTTCTTTGTTCTTGATGAAACCCTTGAGTTGAGGGTCATGAGATAGTTTGTTGCTCTGCTCTCCCCCATGCTAGGTTTTTGGTTTTTGGATTTTTGCATATATACCCCCCTAAATCTCTATACTATAAATAAACCCTCCGGTCTTTTTGACAATTATCTGTGTACCCTCGACGTGTCCCGACATCAAAATAATATCTGTTCTATTATATTAAGCGGGGAAGAGAGAAACTTGATTTTTTTTTTTTAGAAATGTTTAAAATGGAACACTTTCATTCGAGAAATAGAGAATCTCTCAGGCAGGGAAGAGAGAGAAATTTATTTATTTATTTATTTTTTAAATTTAAAAGTGAGAAAAAGAATCTTTCATTCGAGAAAGAGAGAATCTTCCGGGTTCGGGTTTTTTAAATTTGGAAGTTGGCAGAAAATCATGTAGTTGTTGGTTTGGCTTTTTTGTTTTTTTTTTTCCCTGGGCATTGCATGGGGTTTATTTCCTTGGAGTGGTATATAAACAAAAAAAAGAGTCTTATCGAAAAAGACATGTATTCTCAGACAAACCTGCAAGAGGAGAACCTAAATCTTCTGTTCCATTTCTCTGCTCCATCGTCTGTCCCCCAAGTCACACCCGTCCGTTGCACCCATACCCGATCGGCGCATCGCACTTTGCCTCAATCGGTAGGCAAATGGACTCATTACCATCCCTTTGCCTACTGGTTGGGGATGAGTGCGATTCACTGGCCGGGTATGGGTGCAATGGACGGCAGTGACTTGAGTGGTAGACGATGGGATAGAAGATTTGGGTTTGCGAGAGGCATGATTACTTAGAAGAATTAGGTTTGTTTGTGCAATACACAGAAGATTTTTTATGTAATATTAAGAGTAGATGGTTCTTCAACCAAATCGATTTAGACACATGGGAGAGAGATGGTTATTTATATCAGAATTACATTCTAAATTACATAAACCTGCAATTCTACGCTATGCACTTCATCTGAAAAGTCCTCTAACAACATGTGAAACTCCTTAGGGAATAAATATGCCACAACAGATGAGAATATGCAACTACGATAACACCAAAAAGATATATGTTCCTCATCAAAAGTATAATAAATTTTTGGGGGACCATAGTGAGAGGTCCTGACCAAGAGATCATTTTAAGGGGAAGGACAAGAATGAGATCATTTAGCCTAAGGTCCCTCCTCTCTACTAAACTCCCCCGCCTCCCTCCCTCGTTGTCGCCGGACCTAACCGAACCCCCTGCCACCCTCCCCCACCGCCAGACCTAACCGAACCACCCGCCACCCTCCCCCCCCCCCCCGCCGCCGCCGGACCTAACCGAACCCCCTCCCCCCCCTCTTGGGCTGGCCGGACCTGATCTACAGGCCATGGGATGAACCCTAGACCTAGACGTAACCGAAACCCCACCACCGCTGGAGGTTGAGCTCGCCGAGGTCGTTGAGATCGCCGAACTTGCCGCTGCCGTGGAGCCGCTCACGCCCGCCACCCACCGCAGCTATCGCTGCTGACGGAGCAACTTGCGCTCGCTGCCTACCGCTCGAGAGAGGGGAAAAGAAAGGAAAAAGGGGGGGGGGGGGGGGACCTTAGGCTAAACAGATCTCTTGGCCAGGGACCTTACACACATTAGTCCTAAATTTTTTGTTCCCTTAAAATTTAAAGTTTCAATGAAACTTTTGATGAGTATTTTACAATTACTTCCTCAAAGTTCCCCCTCCTAGTTGCTTGATCCCCAAGCACTTCAGTTTCTAACTTTATATATATGTATCCCACATGCAAGTTGTGAGCCTAATGATCTAGTTAAAGTTTGACCTTGTATTTATTTAGAGAGCCTGCGTTAGTTTTTCCACCAATATATTATTAGTCTTTCGATATCCTTCCCCATATATTTGGTTTTCAAGTCAAAAGTATGAGGAGTGACCTCTATTAGTATATCACTGTGGAATTCTTGGCTCACATGCGGCTGCCTTAATGATTTGAGAAGACTCTTAAGATCAGCTACCTAATATACTATTAACTTAAGACCAAGGATGACTGTAATTGTCGGGGGGGGGGGGGAGGGGGGGAGGGGACCGACCACCCTTTGCTGGCAAGTAGTTCATCGGAGGGGAGCTGCTACATGATGTGCTGATCCTCTCCTTCGCTGATGAGAAGAAGCTTGCTTCGCCGATCTACAATATATCAGAGATGATTGGCTCCCTATGGAGTAACGACCCTTTGATGTCTAAGTCAGAGAACTAGCAAGGCATTTGGGAGAAAATTATGGTCATCGTACGGTTTTCCGCCAACAGTCGATTGATGGTTGAGTACGGTGCACTGTAGTGTGCTGAGCTATCATGTAGACACTGTTGAGAGAGAGAGAGAGAGAGAGAGAGAGAGAGAGAGAGAGAGAGAGAGAGAGAGAGAGAGAGAGAGAGAGAGAGAGAGAGAGAGAGAGAGAGAGAGAGAGAGAGAGAGAGAGAGAGAGAGAGAGAGAGAGAGAGAGGATGTGGTGACGAAGTTCAGCTGAAGCCTACGTCTCCGTACGGTAAGACGCAACATTGAATCCATTATTTCTGAAATGTAGAGTGACCTCGACAGGCCGAGTGTCACTTGTACAGACAATCAGATCGGATAGGGGAATAGAAGATGAGATCAGTCCTCAGCCAGAGCTCTGCAACTCTACTATTTATAGGGCTTTGGAAGTACCCGAGGCTTTGGAAATATCTTTGGGGGATATTTATAGCGCCCCAAATTGTCTTCGTGGGCCCCAGGTAAGGCTGGCGGGTCCTATTATCGTTTTCGTGGGCCCTAGGCAGGGGTGACGGATCCCACTGTCGTCTTCGTAGGCCTTAGGCAAGGCTAACGAGTCCTACTGTTGGGCATTAGCTAGATTTTGCACCCATATTGGTAACATTCCATTTATGGTGGTACATACTTTTGGTATTCTTGTACCCCGAGTATTGGTTATAGCTATCGTGGCTTCAATAGTTGCTTCGACCACGACTACGCCCATTGCTGTAACATCCGCCCCAAACACACAAGATATTGTCCGCTTTGCCCGTGCCCGCACGAGAACTTCCCAGGGAGGTCACCCATCCTGGTACTACTCTCGCCCGAGCACGCTTAACTACGGAGTTCTTACGAAATCCGTAGCGGCGCACGGATTTAAAACGCGTCTTCTATGTTTGGGAGGGGAAATTATATAAGTAGCTCAAGATCTCCTTCTCTCCAGGCGATGTGGGGCTAACTCATGACCTTGTACACCTCACCTCACCTCACCTCACCTCATCCATCTTGGCATTCCCGCCTCAGGAGTCTTGGCAGTTGGCTATTGGCCTATTGGATCTTGGTCGTCACAATCCACCCCCCTTAGGGCTACACGTCCTCGTGTAGGGTTAGACCCCCCCATCCCGAGGAGAACCGGCTCTGATACCATTTTGTAACATCCGCCCCAAACACACAAGATATTGTCCGCTTTGCCCGTGCCCGCACGAGAACTTCCCAGGGAGGTCACCCATCCTGGTACTACTCTCGCCCGAGCACGCTTAACTACGGAGTTCTTACGAAATCCGTAGCGGCGCACGGATTTAAAACGCGTCTTCTATGTTTGGGAGGGGAAATTATATAAGTAGCTCAAGATCTCCTTCTCTCCAGGCGATGTGGGGCTAACTCATGACCTTGTACACCTCACCTCACCTCACCTCACCTCATCCATCTTGGCATTCCCGCCTCAGGAGTCTTGGCAGTTGGCTATTGGCCTATTGGATCTTGGTCGTCACAATTGCCTTGTCCACAAACTATCGAACGAGGTTGCTTGTGCTCCAGGCAATGATGCAGATATAGTTGGATGAGATTCATGCTTTTTCAGTAGAAGCTCATTGTTATGTTCAACAACGAGAAAGGATGATATCAATGCTGAGTATGTTTTAAATCAACGCTCTCAATATTATTGCTGCAGGAGCAAATTTGATGCGGGAAATATAGAATATATTTATCCTAACATTCCTTCAATAATCATCTCTTTGCCGGATTTATAACTGCAAGCTGATTTTGAATAACCTGAATGATGTGGCATCCAATCCAACCACAGGGTCCCTTTGTCTGTGTTGGGGCTGAGTGAGATTCACCGGTTAGGGCTCGGGCAAATGGACGGTTGTGATCTGGACAACCAATTAACATTTTCCATAGACAATTGCTCCATCTAGGGGTGGAAATTCGGTTGGGTTCGGGTCGGACCCTACCCCTATCCATACCCATATCTGTTTGGGTATGGTAGGGTCCATACACCATATCCATTCGGTTAGAAGAGGGTCCATACCCAATCGGGTTTCATGTTTTGGATCGGGTTTCGAGTATGAGTTGGGTATAATTTGTCTATTTTTTCCCCATTATATATACAATTATTTGAGGAGAAAAATCAAGGTATGACAATACAATGTTAAGAAGTTCTTTTGGTTTCTTATTACAATGGTTTTAGTATAGGAGGGCTGTTACGTTGTGCTGTGAGCTGCCAAGGGGGGAAGGTGAGCTACGGGTATTTTGACCCTCCCAAAAAGTTTTGGAATTTGATAAAATTTGGTGAGGTTGTTGTCTAGGATAAGATGATCATCCTCACCAATTTTCATCAAATTCCAAAACTTCTAGAGGGGTCAAATGGTCGAAGCAAAATCTGCAGATTTTAACGGTGACTACGGACGACAGAAATTGCTTCGACCATTTGACCCCCCTAGAAGTTTTGGAATTTGATGAAAATTGGTGAAGACGATCATCTTATCCTAGACAACAACCTCTCCAAATTTTATCAAATTCCAAAACTTCTTGGGGGGCCCGCAGCTCACTTTCCCCCTCGGCAGCTCACAGCGCACTGTAACAGCCCTCTTTAGTATAGTATAAGTTTGGATAGGGATATGGTTTCGGTTAGAATTTGGATATATGATAATGAGTTTAGAGTTGAACTGTATTATCTAGTATACACAAGTTAGAGTGGCAATCAGTTTCGGGTATGGGTATTGAGGTACCTATATCTATACCCAAAAGTTAATCGGGTATTGTTTCCATATCCATACCCTACCCCAACCATGTTTCGGGTCGGGTTTTCGGAGTCCATTGCCAACCCTAGCTCCATCGTTTTCAGGGCCACTATGCCGTGGGTCTCCTCCAAACTTGGAACCCCCCCTGCCATTGGTCGCCATGCACCACTTCAAACACCCATGGATTTGGAAAATATTACGACTGTATCCACGTACGACAAATAATAAATATTGGTGAAAAACAAGCTGCCGGAGAGCGAAACGAGTGCTTCCAACCTTAGAGAGACAAAATTTGTTTTTTATTTTAATTTTGTTTTCCTTTCTCTTCTCTGGTCTAACGGATCTGAAGCCTCGAGAGATCCCTCCGCCCCTCGAGCTCCTCCCTGACCCCGTGATCCGGCGATCTCCACCGAGGTAATCTCGTCTCTCCGCCGCCGCCATCGCCTCCTCATTTCGGGTGATACGGCGGCGCAGCCGTCGGCCAAGCTGCCATTCATCCTCCTCGTCGATCCCTGTTCTGACCTTGGGGTTGGGATTTGAGTTGGAGTCGTGAAGGATGTGATTCCGTTTTTCTTTCGTCTTTGTTTGAATTCTTGCGAGTTACGTCTCAAATCGTTCCCCGTGTTTGAATTCTATGCCCCTCTTTGGGATTCTCGTGTCTAGGTTTGGTTGCTGGATATCTCACCAAACGGATTTGACCCTCCCGTACAGAATAGTTTGGATTGGGGGTTGACTTTTCTGACCCCTCTTGTTGACGTGTAATACCCCGCGGGTTTTCGTTAAAAATCATGACAATTTATCTTCTTCTTTGTTTTCCTGTTTTTCTTTGTGCAAAGTTCGGTCCTTTTTTACATGCATTGTTGAGATTTGGAGGTTTGTGGGTTTTTTTCCTATTCCAAGGGCACAAGCTGTTGATATAGATGAAAGCTGGTGGTGAGATACATAGTGGAGTGAGCACCGATTAATGAAGATACCCCTGCCGTGGCAGCCATGGCAGCGCCTCGACACAAGACACCATCGAGAAGGCCCCTTTGGATTATCGTCTTCGTGTCCTTGGTGTGCATCTCGTTGATCGGGGCTTATGTCTATCCCCCGCAGCGATACTCGAATTGCTACTTCTTCTCTTCGAGTGTCTGCAGCCCTTTCAAGGATTGGCTCCCTCCTATACCTGCTCGGATACTGACCGATGAGGAGATGGCTTCTCGTGCTGTCATCAGGGACATCCTGTTGCTTCCAGCTGTCCAGTCGAAGAATCCTAAAGTCGCTTTCATGTTTTTGACTCCGGGTTCGTTGCCCTTCGAAAAGCTATGGGAGAAGTTTTTTCAGGTAAAGCTCTTAAACTCAACAATATTATGGTTAGGCTCCTTTTTTTCTTTTTTTTTTGGTACCAATATTCTTGTATGTAATCTTGCCGCAAAGTTGAAGCGGTACCGGATTATTTGTTTGGAACGAGTGAGATGATCATATAAACATAAAGTGTATCACATTCGTATAATCATTCCTAAAGGTCGATCTTATTGTATACACAATACAGTTTGTATTTTGTAGAAAGTAGAAACCTCGTACATAAAGCATTACTCAAATAGATGCACAAACTTTTTGTGGAACATATCCCAGCGTACAAAGAAGACTGACCTCACTTAGTGATTTTACCTCTTTAAATGAGCTATATAAAGGCGTGGACTCAAAAGGTTATTTGGCTTTCGTATCCATATGGATGGGGAATTAGGTTTACGTTTTCAGTAGTTTAAGGTGGCTCAAAGTCTATATGAGGATGAGGTGGGAATCCAAATCAAAATAATCCAATTCTGATGTAGGGTGAGTATCTAGATAGAGCTATGATGCCAAATTGATCACGATATCGTACAAAAGGTGATTTTAAGGCTATTAGGATTAAAGAGTTAAGTTTCAAAGAAGGAAATTGTAAACTACTGAGCTATGTTCTACAGACCTGAAACTTGATAATATCTGAATTAGATAGATACGAGGCTCGAGTTGAAAATCATGTTGGAAGGTAGGACTTGCTGAAGGATGAAGGATACTAGATTGTGATGAAGAATCAAAAAAAAATTTCTTGATGCTTATGCAATTTTTTGTTTGTTGGGATTTTGAAGCAGACCTAGTTTTTGATTATCAATGAACTATGAAGAATAATAAGGGGAATATGTGGGGATTAATAGGAATAAATGTCAGGGTTGATGGTTCGAAGAGTTTTAAATGGATTGTAAGATTAAATTTAAGAAACAACCTAAGATAACTTACCAGCGTATAAACAAAAAGATAACTAAATAGAATAATCATTAGCATAGTGAGCTTAGGAGTCTTGACTCTTGACCTTGAGCTGAGTTAGCATTTTCAAATAATCGAAACCCCACCATGAAAAAAGAGATGTTTTTAAAATTTTGTTTAATATTCAAGTAAAATTCTTCATTTCTAATATGTTTATATTCACTCATACTAAGTTCAGGGTTGCCACTAACAGATTTCTAACCTAAAATTCTGGTAAAGTAGGAGTCCTTTGGACACTCCAAATCCCACTTGAAACACTGATTACAAATATATACTTATTGAACTCTATTCAATTTAGGAGCCCTAAAGAACATATGACTTTGTAAAGGTTGCATAAAATTAGATAAATTTGAACTGAGAAAAACTTAGTGTGACTGATATTAGGACACACACCAACTAGGAATACTTTATACTTTCCTAACCATAACCATAATCATCTATGCTACATTATTTAGTATGATTAAGAGTTAGATGAGCCTCTCTCCAATTTTGGGTAGGATCCCTATGTTCTTAATTGTATGATGCAATTTTCGAGAATGGAACATCAGAATGGGGGGAATTGTGGAGCTTACTATTCTAGCAGATAAAATGACACAATCCGAGCGAATTTCTCGGATATCTAAATCCCTTGACAAAGTTTAAATTAGTCAGGAAAAAAAAGTGTTGTAAAAAACATCTTTCACTATCTCTTAAACACATTTTTCTTGTGGAGAAAGGACACACACACACACACACACACACACACACACACACACACACACACATATATATATATATATATATATATATATATATAGGGAAGGGTAAGTTCGTATGCCCATGCATTGAAGGATTCAATGTATGCTTCCTCTATTAACATACATAGAGGTTTCCAAATTTGCTAATTTTTTGTGGATGTGATATCTATGTTAAGATGATCATCCTCACAAAAAATCAGCAAGTTCTGAAACCTCTAAGCATTTCAAATAAGCTCATCAAATTAACGGTTGAAATGGACAGCTGATAAAGCTTCTAACATTTTGATGGACCTAGATGCTTCAGAATTTGTTAATTTTTTGTGGATATGCTATCTATTGCAATATGATCACACTGTCCAACCCCTAACACCAGTTAAAAAGTGCCATAATGGTTGAAATGATAGCTATCTAACATTTTTCATGATCATTGTTAGGAGGGATGTACCCACCTTGACCAACCCCTAACTCCAGTTAAAAAGTGCCATGTGGCACCCAAATTGAAGGGAGGACTAGCGTGTTGACTAGTAGGGAGGACCGTGTTCCCTATATATATATATATATATATATATATATATATATATATATATATATATATATATATTAATGTGGCATGCGGTACGTGCGGCACCGCACGTCAGTCGTCTGATGCACCTGCTGCGTGCATCGCATGCACGCAGCGGTGCATTAGACGGTATATATATATATATATATATATATATATATATATATATATATATATATATATATATATATATATATATATATATATATATATATATATATATATATATATATATAGTAGTAGTGATACATTGCGGCCGGGGTTAACGTGCGGCGAGAGCCGGGAGGCGTACGGTCCGTCCGATCGGCAGATCCAACGAACGGGATTCACTCGAACCACCGAAAATCGCTGTTACTGTGGCGGCCACAATAACATTGATTTGGTGGTCCGGATGAACCCTGGCCGTCCGATCTGCGTGAAATGAAAGGCATAAATCCTTTCCGTCCCGGTTAAAAGGTGTAGCCGTTCGATCATCCAATCGAACGGATGAGATCCGTGGGAAACAATCGAATAGGACAAAAAATAATAATGATTTTGTCCCATTCGACTTGTTTTCCACGGATCTCATCCGTTCGATCATTCGATCGAACGGCTACATCTTTTAATAGGGACGAAAATGATTTGTGTTGTTCGATTCACGCCGATCGGACGGCCGGGGTTCACCCAGACCATCGAAAATCGCTGTTACCCACAGTAACAGCGATTTTCGATGGTCGGGTGAATCCCGTTCGTTGGATCTGCCGATCGGACGGACCGTACGCCCCCCGGCTCCCCACACGTTAACGCCGGCCGCAATGTATCACTACTCTCTCTCTCTCTCTCTTTGTGTGTGTGTATATATATATATATATATATATATATATATATATATATATATTTATATGGGGACGGGGAGCCTGGACCTCAGGTGCAGCGTTAACGCTGCACCGGAGCCCCAGCGCGCGCCAAGTGTCGCAATCCCCACGCGGCCCGCCCAAAATCCCGCTCAAAATCCCGGTCTAGACCACAGCCGTCTGATCCCGTATGATCGGATAGACCACAGCCGCCTGATCCCGTGCACGCAGCGCAATTGGTTCGATTCGATTCCCATCTGTCCGATCGATGAGAATCGAACGGATAGGAATCATTTTCGCTGTTACTGTAGCGGCTACAGTAACAGCGAAAATGATTCATGTCCGTTCGATTCCCATCGATCGGACGGATGGGAATCGAACCGAACCAATTGTGTGTTAATTCGATTCCCATCCGTCTGATCGATGGGAATCGGACGACCCGAAATCATTTTCGCTGTTAATGTAGCCGCTACAGTAACAGCGAAAATGAATCCTGTCCGTTCGATTCCCATCGATCGGACGGATGGGAATCGAACCGAACCAATTGCGCTGCGTGCACGGGATCAGGCGGCTGTGGTCTATCCGATCATACGGGATCAGACGGCTGTGGTCTAACCCGGGATTTTGAGCGGGATTTTGGGCGGGCCGCGCGGGCATTGCGACACTTGGCGCGCGCTGGGGCTTCGGTGCAGCGTTAACGCTGCACCTGAGGTCCAGGCTCCCCGTCCCCTATTTATATAGGGAAGGGTAAGTTTGTATGCCCATGCATTAAAGTCTTAAATGTATGCTCCTCTATTGACACACATAGATTTTGTGGGAAAAAAAACACACATAGAGGTTTCCAGATTTGCTAATTTTTTGTGGATGTGATATCTATATTGAGATGATCATCCTCACAAAAAATCAGCAAGTTCTGAAACGTCTAAGCATTTTTGGTGGATATGCTATCTATTGCTATATTGAGAATTTGAGATGTCCGTACGTACCTTGTATGTGTGGTGTTATCTCGCTATGTTATGAGTTTACAACAATATATCCATTTGATGTATTCCCAGATGAGATCAAGGCTCATAATTGAACATTTTTTTCAAGCTATAAGGAAAATGGGTTATGATTTGAAGTTGGTCTTTGAAAACGGTATACCGTGCCATTTTATAATTTGATTAAGTCAACTGATAAAATTAGAAACCTTTGCAACTTGCACAAAGTAAAATTCACTTTTTAATTTAGATTGCACGTGATCTGTTATTCTAGGGAAGATCCAAGGGCTTGAAATCCTCAACAAGCTTGGGCAAAACCTCTTATTCTTGTACCTCCGCTCTTCTCATAAAACCTCTTATTCTTGTACCGCCACTTTTTTACTTTTCAAAAAAAAAAAACACATTACTTTAAATTTACTACCATACATCCAGATCCGATAACAAAATATTATTACTATCCAGTAGGCCATTTGAAAGTTAATCCATCTGCGAGGTATATATAATCTAATCTAATGATTAAAGCAAACAATCAATATCTGTGCCAGGAAATATCTACAATAGTCAATAGGAAATATTGCATGTCATGCTTTCTTCTGTGGTCCTGCATATTGATCCATATATAGGTTACCTGGTGTGACAATGATTACAGACTGAGAGGTTTATGAGTTGGTTAATACTAGCTAAAATGTAGTATATGAGGTCGATTGCAGATCGTAATAGATGCAATGGCAAGAGTCAATAAAAAAATTAACTCCATTTCCTCTGACAAAGAAGGAGTATCTAATCTTATCAAAATTTATTGCAGCAATATCCAGTTATATGTTTACATGTTTCTTTTCTATATTTACAGGGCCATGAGGGGAGATTCTCCATTTACATACATGCATCAAGGGAAAAACCAGTACATGTTAGTCCTCTATTCATCGGTCGAGATGTTCGCAGTGAAAAGGTACTTCAACCTTTTTATTCTGTTAAATAACTCGTAAAAGTTCTTTGTTTCCCCCCCAAAAAAGAAACAAGTTCTCTTTCCCAATATCAAATATGCTTATTACACCATTAATGAAAAACTGAACATAGATTTGTTGTCTATATCTTAAGTGTTGGGGCAAATCTGTAACATTATATATGCCTTTGAGAAGCTCTGTTCTTGTGCATATGTTCTGTAATTATGCATTATGTGAGGCATTCAAATTTGGGCTTTGTTGTACATATTCTTCCTTCTTGTCCTGTTCTTTGTTTAGTTCGTTCTTTGTACTGTTGTGCTATCAGAGCTGATAGTATGAGCTATCATGCCAGTTGTTGAAACATGAAGGTAAAGGATATGTTCAGTCTTGTGTGATTGTAACTTCTTGAAGTATCTATTAGACTATTACCCAATTCAAACACTAATTAATTTTCCTTTTGTATATTTCTCGTAGTGTATTACTTTTATACTATTGGCTCTTTCCCAGTTTTGTAATGGACCTTCGATACTTATATCTGTTCTATAGTTTTTTTATTTCATAGCCTGCAATATAGTTACCAAGTCGGAAGTCGGGAAAAAATCAGCTAGGTTAGAGTCGGAAAAATCGGGAAAAAGTCGGAAAGATCAAGAAAGAGTCGGGAAACAAACGGTAGAATTTTAGAACATATTTATATCTACATGTTACAATAGGTTTTTTGAAAAATACATGACGGGATTAAAACGCAATTAATCGGGAATAAAATGTGTAAATCGGGATTAAAACTTGAAAATCGTGACTTTTTTAAAAAATCGGGAAAGTGTCGCATGTAGAACGTTTAATGAATAAGTCGTGTTTTAATAAAGACTTATTCAAAAAATCGGAGTTTTTGGTAACAGAGTTGACCACTGGGATCTAGGAATCCATGCCTATTTTCTTTCAGTTTAGTCCTTGTCTGAAGTTTTCTATAGTTTTTTTATTTCATAACCTGCACCACTGGAATCCAGGAATCCATGCCTATTTTCTTTCAATTTAGTCCTTCATGAACCCCATTGATATTTCATTTTATTAGCAAATTTTGTGCAAAATTAAGTATATGCACATAATGTTGTTTTTAATTTTTTAAAAGATTGTTTTCTAGGGTAATAGTGGGGAGTGATCGTGTAAACGTGTTATTAGACTCCTAAGGGGCCCACTTCCAATAACGAAGACTCCTAAGGAGCCCACTTTCAATAGTAAAAATACAACATTTTCAAGGTAAAACTTATATCTATGTTTGTTTGTGAGATGGCTCCTTGCTCGTGGGTTGCCTAGCCTGCCTCATCATCCATGAGGGCCTTGTCTTGAGGCCCATCCTTCCATCCTCTCTTTTCTCTCTCCTTGTTTCCTCTCATTTCTATTGCGCTTGGCGGACGAAGGATCACAAATAATAGCCTGACTGATCGCACATAGAACAATCACAAAAATTCACGAATAACATAAATAAAGAAGAGAGAAAACTAACATTCACAAGAACGAGACAACGTTTTTATGTGGAAAACCCAAAATGAGAAAAGCCAAAGGGGACGACGATCAAATCCATGAGAAGCTGACGATCAAAGAAGGTACAAGCAATAGCTCACAATCAATGAGAACATCCTATTCACCCTATATTTTCTTCTCTCATAGAATTTCTCACCAATTTTACAAAGATTTCTCCTCTCGTTTGGCCTCCCAAAACACCCTTTATATACATGGGTTTTCACAAGTTATGAGCCAAAACCCAAAAGAAATAGGAATCCTGAAACTGGCAAATCGGTCAGTTGGTCGGTAGATTCTGATTTGTATGTTTGTTTCGATCCGGACTACACCGGTGCAAGTAGTCACATCTGATTGATATACAGAGATCGAATCGGTCTTCCAGTGAGTCCCTTTTTTAGATCCCCAGACCGATAAGTGTTTTTCACCACCGATCTATCGGCCATAAAGTTTATCTGGCTCTTCGACTTAGTTAGCTCAACTGTCTGACTTTCTACGTGTTCTGTTCACTTGCTTTAAGGCGAAACGCTCCACTTGCTGCTCACGAGTTTCATCAACTTTTTTTTCGTTTACCAATTGAGCTATAATTCAAGAATTATCCACCTTTGTAGAAATTGCTCCATGAATATGATGGTCTTTTCCAATGCACCTATCAACGCCCATAACACCCTGACGGTATCATGAACACGCGTCTTGAAAATGCGGCAAAGCACCCTGATGGTGCAAACCTCTTCACACTATCTTGACCAAGTTCAAGCAATGCTTAAACTTAGCCACTGTAACCGACTTCATCAACATGTCAGAAGGATTCTCTTGCGTATGAATCTTCACCAAAGCAACACCACTATTTTTGACGATCTTTTGAATGAAATGATACTTGAGTTGACGTGCTTCGTTCGTGAATGATGAACCTAATCCTTTACCAAGAAGATAACAATTTGGCTATCGGAATATATCACCATGATGTGCTGTGAAAGACCATATTCAAATCGTCTTCTTGGTTGCCTTCGTTTTAGCCATATATTTTGCCTCTTTCGTCGACAATGCAATCATAGACTGTTGTAAGGCTTTCCAACTCATCATACCTCTTGCTAGTGTGAATATGTAACCTGTCATATACCTTTGTCCTTCCTGGTCACCAGGCATAATCAACATCAACAGACCCGACTGTATCTTTGACTGAATCACTCAAAAAAAAGTATAGGTACCTCAATATTCACTTCATCGCCTACCAATGCTTCTTTCCCGGATCGACCATGTATCGAATGACCATAATGACCGTTGTGCGATGTCTAGACGTGTACACATCATCGCATACATAAGACTACTGACTATACTCGCATACAACACGTGAGCCATGTATTCATGCTCGTTATCCGTGTTAGGAGACAATCTTGTCGGAAGCCGGAAGTGAGCAGTAGGTGGGATGATAATTGGCGCAGTGCCATCCAAACCATACTACCTTCTCCAGATAGCTCCTTTGTGTCAAGTGAATTGTTCCACAGTTCCTATCTCTGATAATGTCCATACCAAGTACTTTCTTAGAACCGTGCTCAAATTCATTGCTTAACTAAGACTTCAGACTATTTACCTTTGACATATGTTTCACAATAATAAGCATGTCATCCACATAAAGAAGATACCCAATAGAATCGTCACGAAGCTTTTTGAAGCACACACGGATCGTACCCACTCCTGATGTAGCCATGATTAACCATGAATGCCACAATCTTATTGGATATTGCATGCAGAGAGCATATGGAAGCAAACAATAAGATTGTTAGCATGGTTTGAAATTTTGATCAAATATTTCGGTTTGGGTCGCAGGCGAAACGAAAGGGGGGTTCAAAACTTGGACCCCTTCCAATTTTGACTGAAACTATGGGGACGCACCAAAACCACGTGTCGTCCCCCCGATTTCGTTGTCAATTTCACCAATGTTTCACTGTTTCATGGGTTTTTTTGGTTATTTCGACCGAACTTGCCCACATATTTCTTGAAAACTGTAGGCTGGTTTCGAGAATCTGGGGCCTTTAAATGGGGGGGGGGGGGTTCTGGTTTTGATCGAAACCCTCGGGTTTCGGTCGAAAGCAATCGACTTCGTTAGATTCCGACTGAAACCGCCGAAACCTTGCTGGATCTTGCTATCAGAGTCGCCAGATCTTATCGGAATTCGACGCCAACCTCGCCAGAGTCACCAGATTTTGTTAGAATTCGACACCGATCTCACCGGGTTTCGCCGACGTCACCAGCTTTCGCCATCAGATATCGTTGGATTCACCGAAAATTATCACTGGATCTCGCCGGATTCGTCGAATCTTGCTAGATTCCCTGGATTCGCCGTTAGGTTCATCGGATCTCGCTACCCGATTCGTCGGATCTCGTCGCCAGGTACAAAAACAATAGAAATTAATCTGTATTTACAAATTACAATAAACTTAGAACTTAATCTGTATTTTTTTTAAATTTTTTTTTCAGAAGGCCTCAGTCTCCTTCGCATAGGGATTCGTTCAAAAGACTTAGGTTGGGAGCAGAGGTTCACCTTGGACGCAAAGAAGCAAAAGTCACAATGTTCATATCTTGACAAACAGATTGGAAATGGAGGTCTTAGTTGTTACATGATTGAAGCAACACCTCACTAGCTGCTTTCCTGATGTGGCAGAGTGCTTGAAGGCCCCGACTGAGGTCAAAATATACATACTTTATTAATGAGCGGGGAATACAAAGGAGTTTAGATTCGGACCCCAAGCCACTGACGAAGGGACGGATCCAAACTCCATCCATTAGGGGTCGTTCAGAACTAGATGATGATATCGAGTACCCTCCAGATATCTAGACAGAAGAGAGGAGGGCTCAATTTCGACAGACGGTCTTAGATTCTTGATGGACCCAACGGGAGCGAGCTGAGAAAGACTGGATGTCGGGTAGTTTGGACCCAGCGGCAGAGGCAGTGGACCTGGTCCGTCAGTCGGAGGTTATAGTGGTGGTGGTGCGTCAGGGGCTAATGATGATGAGTTCAGTTGGACGAGCGAAGATGAGTTGGCTTGGACGAGCGAAGATGAGTGGTTTTGTCTTTTTCGTTACGTAAACAATGTAAATTCATATAAATAATTCACTTTAAACAATTCAAATAAATATGTATGCACAACTATAAAAGACTTAAATTTATTTATTTTTAAATCCAACAAAATACCCCCTTTTGGGTCATTTTGAAAATTTTTCACCATTTTGGTCTAAATTTCGGTTTCGACGTAGATCGAAACCAGACACGAACTCGAAGTTTAAAACCATGATTGTTGGACCTAATGCCATATGATAACATGAGTAGTAACGATCAATATCCAAGAAAGCATCATTGTACTATAGGCAACAAATACAAAAGGGCGTCAATGTAGTTGATGACGAGAGATGATGAATCTACTGTACTTGCTTGAACTGTATCAACAAGTGGAGTAATGGTAGATTCAAAAATCGAAACAGGAAACAATTGGGAGGGCGCGACAAGGATTATATCAACTTTGAGGCCCTCTGGATGCAAGCCTGTTTAAGTCCAAACTGGCTGACAAAGGGCCCTGTGTAGGTCCATCCCTCTCATAATAGTTCTCTTTTTTTAGATATATGCCTATATTTCTATAGAATATTTTTTATTTTTTATGCACTTGAATTTTTGTATATGTATACTACTCATACATGTGTGGGTGGGATTTAGCCTGTTTTAATCATGAGTATGGAGCTTTGGACCTTTTTAATAGATTGTTGCAACTTGCAACATTGCATTGCAAGTCATTTACCTTCCAAGTTTCATGATATCAGAGCCAGGTTTTGATACTTGGTCTTGTGGTTATATGCTTGGATGATTAAGCACTGAGGACTGACACTAGGAACTGGGATTCCTTAGTGTGCCACTGTATTGTTATTTTTTGACCAGTCATCTAGTGAGATATCCCATCACAACTGAATTATATTCATAATGAAAACCACAGCTATGCCCAAATAATTTAAATTATAATTATAGCATACAAAAATTTGGTATCAAAAGGTTAAATTTTTATAAACTATAGCATTTACAGTTGGAGTAATCATTTTGATCAAAATGATGATTTCAGTACTTAAGTTTCTTGTATACAAGCTCAAGCTGGCAGTATCTTGAGTTGATGCTTATTTGAAGCTGTAATTGGAATAGTTGCACCAATCAAAATGCTTGCAGGTGGTCTGGGGGAAAATTTCTATGGTAGATGCAGAGAAGAGATTGTTGGCAAATGCCCTCCAAGACACTGATAATCAGCATTTTGTGCTGCTTTCTGACAGGTAATTGCATCATATCACCCTTATTATTGATATTCTTTCAGTATTCTTTTACCAGCATACTGATTCCCTATTTTTCTTGTATTACAGTTGTGTACCACTACATAATTTTGATTATGTGTATAGCTATTTGTTGGAGACAAATATCAGCTTTATTGACTGGTAAGCTCACTATTATTATTGCCACAGCCTATTTCGGTATTGTTCATGGTAGTCTTTTGATACTGGCCAGAACATTTGAAAATGGTACAAACTAAAAATAGCAACACTAGCACATCTTATCTTTTAAAGAAACATTACTATGTTTTCTGCCTATTTCAAATCAATTTTATCGTTTGAGTCAAGGCATTGATTTCCATTTTTTTCTTGTTTGATTATTTACATTGTTCAGTTTTGAGGATCCCGGCCCACACGGAACCGGCAGGTATTCTAAGCAAATGCTACCAGAGATTCGAGAGGAGGAGTTCAGGAAGGGTGCACAGGTAATCTTCATGTGTAATTTATTACAAAGGAAATCTTACTGAATGAGAATGAAAAATAAAGTCCCCAAATGGCTAAGAGATGCAATAAAATGATAGACTGATCACCCGCGTGGAGGAATATCGATAGAAAATAAAGACTAATTCCAGCAATTGACAATACCATCCAAAGTTATGACCTCTTACTGCTGGCCTTATCAATGACACAGAAGCTTAACCATGTATTTCATTGCCCTCTCACTTATGATCATCTTTTCATTAGCTTTTTGAGGTTTGTGTCTAGACATTATAAATCCAAGTTTACTCCTACCATGAACATCTTCCATCCTTTCTGGTAGCAGATAAGGATATACTAAAGAATATAGATGCTTAAGAAAAATATATTTTTTAATTCGATTCTTTGTCAAAATTCCAGGCCTGCTTGGTTCTTATGATATGAACAAGTTGTTAATGCCTTTTTTGGCAATTCCCATCTATATCTTACTATTATGTAGCTATTGGTCCTGGGTTTGCAAGAAATTTGATGAGCGATGGATAGGTTTGCTAGGTTCAAGTTCTCTTTGTTGGCATCTAGCCAAGTATCATGGTGGTCTGCATAGACACTGGACGAGGCTCACCTCCTTGGCAAAGTCCGTCTATTGCATGTAATAAACTAACTAATGTTATTGAACCCCTGCACACATAGAACTGTGTTTTTATACATGTATATATGTGCGATGTAATGTATACTACATATGTACTTGATACACATTTGATAGTAAAAAATGATAAATGTGCACTTATATGGCTAGCCCAAATTGTAGGAAATATAATTGCAAAAAAAATAAGAAAGTAGGAAATAAGACTTGTGTATGATTTATGGGTAGTTTAATTATATATATATATATATATATATATATATATATATATATATATATATATATATATATATATATATAGAGAGAGAGAGAGAGAGAGAGAGAGAGAGAGAGAGAGAGAGGGCTGTTACGTTGAGCTGTGAGCTGCGGTAGGAAAAAATGAGCTGCGGGTATTTTGACCCCTCTAGAAGTTTTGGAATTTGATGAAATTTGGTGAGGGTGTTGTCTAGGGTAAGATGATCATCCTCACCATTTTTCATCAAATTCCAAAACTTTTAGGGGGTCAAATGGTCGAAGCAAAATCTGCAGATTTTAACGGTGACTGCGGACGACAGATTTTGCTTCGACCATTTGACCCTCTTAGAAGTTTTGGAATTTGATGAAAATTGGTGAGGATGATCATCTTATGCTAGACATCACCCTTACCAAATTTCATCAAATTCCAAAACTCCTAGGGGGGTCAAACTACCCGCAACTCACTTTCTAAACTGGCAGCTCACAGCTCAACCAAACATTCCAGTCTCTCTCTCTCTCTATATATATATATATGTGTGTGTGTGTGTGTGTGAAGGTATGTGCTTGTTATGTTGGTATATTTGTTTGTCAATTATAACTTAATGTTAGATGGTAACATCCATATGAGTATTAATAAGTTAGATGTTATATTTACGTATACCATACCATTCCTTATTTCGTTCAGCATGTCATGCCGTGAGAGGGGGTAGGTAGAAGGTGACCCCATTGTGTCTATTCACTTGACATATGATAATCAACTAGTTTTTACCTATTTGTTTTCCCCTTTCTTCCTCTTCATGTTTTACCTTTTTGCCTTTTCTTTTCTCTCCTTATCTTTTCCCCTCTTTTTAACATTCTTCTGTCTTTCTCATGGTTTTAGTTGAGGCTTATTTGGTTTGTTGATCTTTCTTTTCCTTTCTTTTGTCCTTTTCTTCTTCATTATCTTTATTCTTGACTCTATCCTTTTTTATCTCTTTTTTGAATGTTATCCCCCTTAGGGCAGCTGCCACCAAAAATTTCTTCGAGTATAGAGAAAAGTGTAAGGAACCATTGAAATTCCTTAAATTTGCAGGTAGGTTAGGTGATGGAAACTCGGTTGTCCGAGTGCTTTAATAGCCCTCTCATGTATCATAGGAGTATAGGAATCTATATAATAAGAGAGGACGGACAAAGAGCGGCTGAGATTTATTCAGCTAAGAGATAAAGAGGGGCCATATTAAATGGGCAATTGTAATTTTTCCGAACTTTATTACCTTTTCCCTCAAGGGCAAAGTTATGGTCTCATATGCCTACCCCCTATTATTGAGATGCACATGACTTCTAACACACTCCAATCTATTATACATTGGTGCATCTTTAGAATGAGGGTGGGTATATCAGCTAAAATTTTGTCATTGAGGAAAATGTGATAAAGTTCAGAGTAATTACGATTCAACCAAGATATACCTACTCCCTTTTTTTTTATAGCATAGAGAGAGGGGGCCTCTCTCTTTCGCTCTCTTGCAGGCACACGTACAGGCGCTCCGTTGGAGGCGATGTCATGGTCGCTCTACAAGAACGGGTAAAACTTTTTGGAGGAAGCATCTCCCTTAGGGGGCAGTTTGCCAGAGACGGAGTGGGTCGCCAGAGGCGCTCTCACTCGCACGTGGGGGGCAGTCCGCTGGAGGCTGGGATAGTGCTAACATACATGTGTTTAGGGGGGGGGAGATAAAGAGGGGTCTAGAAATAAAGGGGTCAATATGATAACGAGCGATCCCGATTAAAGGGGAGGGGGAGGCCGCCGGAGAGGGAGTGCTGACAGACATAGATTTCACACTAGTCACTTTATCAAGAAAGGTTTGGAAAATCACATCCTGTTTATTTACATATAATTGCATATATTTGTTATTATGCTTGATATTTTTGCAGATATTGAGGATTTATCGAATATGCTTCTTTGGTTTATAATTTATGTCTCAAATATTAATTCTGCTACCTATACCAAACTTTGCCTTTACCCCTCTTTATCTTGAATTTTTCAATGAGAACCTAAGATGATTGTTTCTTAGTTGCTTGAGTTGTAACTGTCTACGAAAAAATTGCACCCTCGTCTCCCACTAGTCGGAGTTCGTCGACGGAGTGAGGCTGTTGCGGTGGCTCCGATCTTTGTCGACGGGAATGGGCGGTCGGGTGATGGCGAGCTGCGAGATAGAAAATGGGTCAGAGACGACCGATTCCTTATGGAGCAATGGCCCTCCGATGCCTAAGTCAGTACTCAACACAGGTGAAGGGCGAGCTAGTAGCAAAGGAGAACTAGGGCATCTGAAGGACTCACACGATTCCAATCCCTCGAACTAAGCATTAAGTGGGGTTTTATATGAGCTCGGAGGCCGGAGGTGTCCGGCCACGTGGCAACTATGTGGTGACAGCCGCGACACGTAATTGGTGTAGGAGACCACATCTCATGTTAGCCTGGTAGCTGTCGGGCAAGGACGTCATCGTGATTCAGAGGGTTCAGGTTGTCCAGGGAATCTCCACATGTCGTAGTCTGGTTGGGGGCAAGTCGTCGTCGTTGTGAGCCAATTTATGGTCGAGGAGGTGGGGACCGTGGGGCACGTCACTCCCCATGTCACGTGCTACACTCTCGTTGGGGGTTAGCATCCTGGGTGTGTCAGGCATGTGCACGTGTCACCTGACACCTACCCTGCCGCCTGACACCCTGTCTGCGCTAGGTGACAAACAAAATGTGCTTGCCCGCATCTGGCTCTATTCCTTTGAGATGCTAAGTCGATGGGAGCCTCTAGGAGTGCCCTAGGTGCTCTTGTGGCACAAGCCGCACAACATCATAGGCGAGCTCCCTGACCATCGGGTGGATTCCCTAGTGATGTTATGCTGATTTTATCAAGAGTGTCCCCCCCCCACCCCACTGGCTCTATTATCAAAAACTCTGATTTTTTGAATAAGTTTCAATTAAAACATGACTTATTCAGTAAACGTTTTCTACGCGACTCTTTCTCGATTTTTTAAAAAGTCACAATTTTATGAAAAAGTCACTACTTTCACATTTTAATCCTGATTTACATGTTTTAATCTCGATTATTTGTGTTTTTATTCCGTCATGTATTGCTCAAAAAACCTATTGTAACATCTATATATAAATATGATCTAAAATTCTCTCGTTTGTTTCCCGACCTTTTTGACTTTTTTTCGATTTTTCCGACTTCTCCCCTAATTGATGTCATCACGGGCGAGCTGCCTACTTACGTCACCACATGTGAGCTCTTAATAATGTCTTACTAATGTTATCACAAAGCGTGTTGCCTGCTAACATCATATTGATGTCATCACATGGCAAGCTGCTTGCTGATGTCACCACAAGGCAAGCTCCTTTTTGGCTTCTGTCGGGCTACTCGTTCCATCATCGGGCTTGGTTTTCCAATTTAGCCATTTTTGGCTCGTTCCTTGGTCAGGCCGCATCACAAACCATCGTTGACCTCCCTGATGCTACCCACGTGGCCTGTAATGTTTAAGAGTAGGTGACTTTCCAGGCACCCGCATTAACTATGTAAGCAATAACGCAAGTTTCTCTACGTCAGTGTATACTACGTTTCCTTAGAATAAAGATGTTCCTAGCTAGAAATAGGTGAACATACCATCGTCGGATGGAGTTTGGTTGATAAGGTACATCACAATAAGGATAACTTTTGCCTAGAATTCAATATGAGTTGTGGTCGGAAAAATAAGGGAATAGGCCACCTCAAGAATATGACAATTTTGTATTTAGTATTCCATTGATATGAATGGTTGCATGAAAGCTGAGGTAAAAAGTTTCTTTAAACAGAATACTATGGCCTAAAGTCAACAAAAACATTTTTACACTCAAATGAAAGCGAAAGAGTTTACTAATTTTCGAGAATCGAGGATGAACCATTTAACGAAACAATTTATGAAAGTGGCATACTTGTGACATGTGCATCATATGATAAGCTATCTAAGTCTACTGTAATCAACTAAATTGCATGCTATCTGCTACCATCATATGGTAGTTACCAGAAAGTTCAGAATGAAGTCAAAAGGTGCAGATTAAATGGTTAGGATCATTAGGATGTTCGATATACTTAACAAGGATACACTCTGTGCAAATTATCAAACATGCAGATTGAATGTTCATACTAGGATCATTATAAAGTTTGAAGTATTTTAAAAAAATGTCAAAACCTATATAGAGGAAACATAACCATGACACCATTAATTAAAGAACCAATTTGAATCCTGGAAAGGTTCCTTAGCTTATGGTGCGATAAGTGAAAATAAGAAAGGAGAATAGGTGTATAGTTGGTGAATGTACATTGTTGTGGAAGTACAATAGTCGAGTGATAGCTTGCCAGTATGAAAGAAAATGATGCCTTCTGAGTTTTAGGGATGTTCTGGCTGTCCCTATGCACACTGAAAATTCACTTGTCAGAGCAGTCTTGGTTATTTAGTTGGGGAGTTTCCAAAACAATATATGTACTCGTACATGACAATCAAGTTAATATGGCTTATGGTATCCCTGGTATTTGGAGTAGGGGGTTGGAACATGCTATTTATCTCTAATCCCTTTGTCTTTTCCTATTCCCATATCCATTAGTGTGTCCAGATTCTTTGGCATCAGATCCTAGTATAGCGGAAAGGGGCATTCTGACAATCCCTGAATTTGATGAGTTCCTATACCTTCAGAAATTCAACTTGTAGCGTCAAGTGTCAACATATTCATTCAAGTTTAGATTTTTTTAATTATTTATGATTGCGATATATTCAACCCCCAAACTAATGATGTTATAGTTGCTTTTCTATATGTGGAAAATTTGTATTGCGTGTACTGGTATAGCAACTTTTGTAGATAAATGGAAAGTACAAACCGATGATTGCTACAAAATCATCTTTCTTTGAGATTTATCGGTGATGGTTGATGCTTCCTTGTTTTGAAATGAGTAAAGAGGGAATGATCAGATAGCCAACAAAATTTTGGAATGTAGGTAGCGATGCTTTTGCCGTGTAAAAAATGCACCATAAGAGGCCCTTGTGACTTGTGAGAGAACAAAGTAAAGGATTGAAGGGGCAAGGAGGGGTAGACCTAGGATTACATGGGTGGAGGTGATAGAGAAGATTTGAATAGTCTCAATATAATTTGTGAATCAGGCTTTTGATAGAGAAGAAAAGGGAGAAGATTCTTTAGGCTAAATCCTACTTATCTGGAATTTAGCAGCCCAGGAGTTGCTTTTGTGCAGGTTTTTGATAGGGTCTTGTAAGTATCAGAATTAGTATAGGTGTGGGGCGTGGGTACTATACATTTTTTTTTTTTTGAGTAGGCCCCTAACACATACAGACACATGCATATATCCACTCCTAATACTTGGTTGTTGTGTTGTAAAGCAAGGATCACTCAGAAAAAGAACTAAAGTTCAAATAGAAACTAAAGCATGTGTACAAAAAAGGAGCTGCATCCAAAAGCGAATGGTACTCTCAATACAAAAAGGTGTTCAAAACGTCAAATTAGATAATCTCTTCTCTTAGAAGTTGATGCTTGTGGTATCAAAATTACATATTCCACTGAACCTAGACTTTTGTTGGTCTGATAATTAACAATGCTCTTCCATTGCACTACTGAACACTTGATTTCTTCTTTTTTTTTCCTTTTTTTTTTCATAGTTGGTTCATGTTGATATTATATGAAGTATTTTTATGACAATCATTGCAATTTGCTAATCTTGACACTTTTCCCCTTAGTGTGATATCCACTGATTCTTATTCATATTGCAGTGGTTCTCAGTCAAGCGGCAACATGCAGTGTTAATTTTGGCAGACAGCCTTCACTACAAGAAATTCAACCTTTATTGCAAGGTAAATTCATAACTGGACTCCCTTTCTGATATGTAATTAAGGGAGTTTATAAATGAATAGTAGAAGAATAAACACATAGTTCAAGCAAATACCATAGGCGGTTTGGGAGATGCATCGTGTAGGTATGCTACACAACAGATAAAAGAAATTTCTACGGGGCTCCAACACTAGGGCTTTATGATTCCTGATAGCGGTTGCAGATCTCAAAATGAATCTTAAAAGAAATCCGCATAAATCAAGCTACAGATATGAATCAATTAATTCCACATGAAGCCTAATGTTAGCTTACATTGCCAGTGCTATTGTGATATAGACTTCTAGTCAGAAGACTCAGAACTAATAGCAGCAACAACCAGAAGCACCAGTGTCCTTTTCTTCTCAATGCTACTCAAACATGCAGCCACTCCAAGAGTTTTGTAGAACTTATTTTGAAGGGCATGCTTTTTTTTTTGTTCTCTATCTATATTGTAATACTTATGCTATGATATTTAATAACTAATATTGTTTATAGACCTTTACATTACTAGTTCTTAGAGAGGGCTATGAATTTTAATTTTCCAAAGCTACTTCATGAATTGCTAGTGAACCCCTAGAATAATTTTGCATGGTTAACTTCTGTGTTCCAATTTGTTTGACAGTTGCAGTGGCTAGACCCAATTAGTCCAAATCCATCATTCTCTTGATCAACTTATAGATGATGTCACCTACAAATTATGACTTCTATTATGGTGTACCACTGTACCCTGTATTAAATTGGTTAGCTACTTTTGGGCTGCTATAAAACTCTGGGAAGGACTGAAGAAAAATTCACTCTCTCATAAGCACATGTAAAAGGTTTCCTTCTTGATTTTTAGGCTATAGCCTATACATAGGTGGTTCTAGGTGTGTCAATGTCTATTTTTGATAAATGAAAGGAATAGTTGGAAAGATTGGAAGAATCAAGTATCTACGATAGAGATCTGGATAAATATGACTATATCCAACAGAGCCAAAGGCAGCAAATTTCCTTGAAAAGACTCCTCAAATCACCTACAAATGGCCCTAGCAAGAGAATCTGCAAAATCATTAAGCCCTCTAAGCATATGGTCATGGTTTAAAATTTCGGTCTAAATTCCAAAATTTTGCCGAAATATTTCGGTTTGTGATATGTAATTCTTCAACACCAGTGGGATTGTTAAGGACAATAATGAGATAAATTTTTGTTGCTATCCAAACCTATTGAGTTACTCAAATGAAGCTGAAGCTTAGGGGGTGTTTGGCATCAATCCGGAACCGCCCGTTTCTATTCCTAGATCCGTTATTTTAAAACTTACGGATAGTTTTGTTCTGCTGGAATGAAGAGTTGGGAACAATAATTTGTCGTTCCGTGCATTTCTTTGCCAACTGGCACGCTGAACCACCGAATTACACTAGAAATAGTAATTGTCAAGAATATCCTATTCCGGATGAGGTTTAAGCGGAACAACTGTTTCTTATGCCAAAGACCCCCTTATGTGCTCACTGAAACAATTTAGAAGAGTATGATTGTGTTACCTTTGTGAAATTCTTTAGAAGGCGACTTTAGCAAGGTTATTATAGTGGCCAAGGGTGATAAGTGCCCCTTGGAAACTTGTGCACATTATGAAATGAAGTATACACTCTTTTGTTTGTAGATGGTTTCCTCACCTGATTCTCTAATCAAGTTCAGTCCTTTAGTGACCTAGTGTATCTTACCACTGGGCCAGCTATTTTTTTACTGATCAAGGATCTTGTCAGTAGTAAATGTATATATGTTGTGCATCCGCTGATAGAGTACACTGGTTTGACAGATTTTCATATTAGGGTGTAAGTAAACATGCGTATTTTGTACCCATAATATTTCCTTAACTCTCTTTGGTTGGAGTCAGATCTACATGGAATTATCCATTCTTTATCCCTCTAGTAAATTTCTATCACTAGTTCACGTACACCTGCAGACTTATGTGTGCATGCGTGCATGTCCGAGCAGAAATAGTCTTGAATGTGTGGAATAATTTGTATGTCAAATTTATAATAAATCTTTTGGATGGCAAAAAAATTACTACTCTCTGATTTTTTACCCCACGTTAATAGATCAAAACCCTCCACTTTATGTGCTACCTAGAGGAGAAATCATCCTTCATTGCTGACTGCAGAACATGAACTGTATGGGAATTTAATTTTGTTAAATACATACTGATGGTGATATATGTTTTGTATCTCACAGCCAGGTATGGAAAATGGGCGCAACTGCTACGCTGATGAACATTATTTGCCGACCTTATTCAGTGTCAGCACATAGACCATTTGCTCTTATATAGATTATTTAACTTTACTGTCAAGTTAATTAATTCTTTGGCAATTACATGAACATGGTTTTGTGTCTTCAGATGGCTGATCCTACCGGAATTGCAAATTGGTCAGTGACACATGTAGATTGGTCTGAAGGGAAATGGCATCCAAAAGCATATCGGGCGCAGGATGTTACTTATGAACTCCTGAAGAATATAACTGTATGGCTTTTTTTTCAAAATGTTATTTCCATCATAGGTTCAATGTGGTATGAAATTTATGTCTTTGTTGATTTAATTCTGATGTGGATATTATTTGCAGTCTATTGATGAGAATTACCACGTTACAAGTGATGAAAAGGTAAGCATGGGAAGCTCATTTTCTCTATGTCCTATCTTATAGCTTCATATCTAAATAGAACATAATGCTTTTCCTTCCCGACATTGTATTCTGCAATTCAACTCATGATCATATTATCAGAGGAAGTATTCACAATACATTAGGTGAATGATGTTTAACCTTTGGGGCGTTTGTCTGTGACAGCCAACTTGAGAATTGCCACTGCATACTTCTGTGCTTAGGTCAGCGTCATCCTAATATTCTGACTTTTAAGAATTATCTCACGGTTATGTATGTCAAGACAATACATACCCAAGATGATAATTGTAACAAGCGTACTATTTATATGTAAAGCCATATCATGAGACATGTAACTAATATGAACTTGATTTTTGTGAGGACTACATCAATTGTTAGCAGATGATGTGATGTAGGACACTCTAGTAGAGTATTCCTAGGATGCTATGCAATGCGAGAAGCGATATAATCAAATAACCTAAAACCTATATGCAATGATGCAATCCTTATGATATTCCTTGAGGCCAATGCAAATGAGATGATATGTAAAGAGGACACTTTTACTGAAATTAAATATCGAATAAGTAAGAGAAGTATTATCTAGAACAAGATTCAACACATGCAAGAATTTTATAAGAAACAAAGAGTGGTAAGAGCACTCCCCTTTAGAGACATTCAGATCCTTGATCGGGTGATGGATTAAAGCTTTTGGGTGCTTTCCGGATTCCGTTGTACTTCACACTTCATGTGGGAATTTTCCGACACCAATTGGGTGAAAGACGAAAGTCAATCTAATCACTTTTAGCTGGAAATATATATTGAATTTTACTGCAGCAAGCTAGTAATCTATGTGATGCCGGACGGCACGTCGTCGTCATTGTTGAGAGAGAAGAGGAGAGGAGGAGTTCGGATTCACCACCAAAAAGAGAGAAGTGATGAGGGAGAGGAGTTTCACGCACAGACGAAGGGAGGGAGAAGCTGAGCTTTTCTCACGCAGATGAACAAAGGGGGGAAGGGGCAGGAATTCCCATCACAAGAAACAACAAATTTTCATCCATCCATCACCAATACAACTGTACATAGGGATTTATAAGTCTTGAAACAACCCACTACTCGTAACCTCCCACTAATACATAACTACCTATAATCAACACAACTACCCACTAACTATACATGTACAGAATTTGAATAAATAATATCTGAAAATACTTAATTATTTACATAAATTCCTAGTGTCATCAAGTAGTGAGTGAGCCTCCAAGTAGAACCCCCAAGTAGCAGCTAGGCCATGTGGGCCTGATGTTCCCATCACACACACACACGCAGAGAGAGAGAGAGGCCCGATGGGTTGATGGAGTCTCCCTCTTTCGGTACTATTCACGTAGGGGGAGGAGACCATATGACGCCCTTTTTTATTTTATTTTTTCTTTCTCTTCTATCTCTTTGCTTATGTGTCACACATCCGGTGGCTTACTTATATTCTTATTACATCTCGTTAAGCCACATGTTACTATCTAAAGCCTAACATAAAAGGCATCCAACGACTAAAAAGTATATAAAATATAAAATAAGTTCATCAAAGGACTTTTGATCGCTCTGAGAAGATAAGCGATGATTTGTTCCCATCTGACGGTCCATCTCCCCAACTGGTGATCCAGGGCATGCTCATGAAGATCCAACGGCCGAAAGTCATGATCAGGCATATCCAATAGTCCAAATTAATCCTTGAAGCTCCAAAAGTGCTCTATTCTCTCATCTGTGCCTTGGGTGTACACGAATCTCCATCATCCAGTCTAGTTAGTTTTTTTTTTCCAGAACACCAGTATATATATGTAGCATTACTTTAGTATGTGAACAATCAGACTTCACCACTATAATTGGGTTGCTGTGTCATAATAGATTACACAAAAATGGATAGTACTTCATAACCACCTTTCCATGGGTTTGACAATATATTGATTCACACCAAATATTCTACTTCACTTTGTTGTAGGATATCGACATTGATACTTGTGATTTTTTTTTTGTTAAATGGAGAAGGTGGCCGTGATGAATCATAAACCTCACACTAGCCTTCTTATTAGCGCAACAATCCAACATATAAGAAATGCAAAGTTGGTGTGCTCACTAACATGAGCAAAAACACAACAGTTTAAAGAATGAAAGAATAATTTGTGTGCAGCATATGAACATGTTGACCTATATACACATTCACACTCTCCCTCAAACACATCGAAAATTCATATAAAGTTTGTCATGTACTAAGCACTGCCCATGTGTATATGAAACTTCATGAACAAGTCAGCTGTTAATGATAAAAGAAATATATGCTCTAAATAGACTGCCCAGCAAGATATTGAAGGTTTTAAAACTTAAAAATGATGATTACTCTTGATTTGTTCGGTAGGCTTGTGAAACACTGGATTGGTGCAATTAAAGGGGGTGTGTCGTTGGGACTCCATATTGTGAGAAGATGCTGACTACAAACCACCAAAGCAGATGAATCAGCTATGGTCCAATTTGTTTCACCAATCAAACAAGATGCAATACTACGGATTCTTGGTCTATTAGGAAACAAAAGATATCTTGGAGGAAAGCATCGTCGACTTTGATGTAACTTCATAATCTCACTGGTTGATTAACTTTAGAGTAAGCTTGAAGCTAAAGTGAAGCAGAGGGATATAGAAATAGAATTAGTGATGGGATAAGGAAAACGCTATTTGATGAAACTCTAAGCCTAGGAGGCACACTATATTCTCATGACTTGCAAGAAAGGCACACAAAGCAGATGAAGCTGTAAGTTTTGTCTGTATAGTGTATTTATGGCCAGAACTAATACACCTAAAGATTATATTCTAATGCATTGACTGGAGTGCGCATGCTCTGTAGCAGATAGACCTCGAGCGCCTTTAAAGACGTAAAAAACAGGCAGCCGTGTGCTCATAACAGATTCAGTCAAGATTTAGCAGGAACATAAACAGAATTATGAAATTGAACAATCACATAGGAGGCAGTAATTCTACATATAACACCACCATTGTGTTAGTCTACAAGGCAAGAAAAGCTTGGTCAAAGTTCCTTAAGAGAGAAAGGACAAAAACTCATCTGTTGACAACAAAGCTCTCTCTCTCTCTCTCTCCCCCCCCCCCCCCAACACACAGAGAAAAATATATATAAAATAAAACCAGGAAATAAATGAAAAAACAGCACTGCAGTTTGTAAGACAAAAGGTCCAACAATTCGAAGTTTCGAACTTACCAAGTTAAAAGGTGTATAGATGAAACAATAATATTTAGTACATGGACTAGTTGACCATCTGGTAAGTTTTCTCCCATATGAGGAGTCAAACTAGTGCATGGTGAAAAACCAAGGGCATCATAGCTCATTAAGTAACTTAAGTCATATTGTTAATATTATTGTATCCTTTTTTTTAAATCCTGAATGCAAGCTTCAAGCATATTACTCTTCTACATTTACTGATTCTATATCATGCAATTTAGGATAAAACATTATATTTTTCAAAAAATTAAAAAACAAAAAAATTATCGGTTTATTCGTCTGTGATCTTTGCAGAAAGTGGTGATGTGGAAACCTTGTTTGTGGAATGGGATGAGGAGACCATGCTATCTGTTTGCCAGGAAATTTTACCCTGAAGCCCTCGATAAACTGCTGCATGTATTCTCCAATTATACGGCGATTTGAGCGACCTGGCTGCATCGTTAAGTCATTCTTTGGTGGGAGCATCGGCCTTTCTTCGACCTCCACCCCCCGCCCTCTCGACCCTCAGCTTTAATTTCTTTTTTATTTATTTATATAATGAAATCTTGTAAGTTGCGAAACCGTGGCAGGATCTTTCTTTTATTGCCAATCTCGTTCTCGAACGGGGAAAAGATTGGTGGAGCTAGTTCGGGGACTGACTCGGTTTCTGAGACACTCTGTGATGGGCTGAAGGTGGCTTTGCCAGCCTTTGATCCTGCTTGCAGCTCGCTCTCTCTCTCTCTCTCTCTCTCTCTCTCTCTCTCTCTCTCTCTCTCTCTCTCTCTCTCTCATTTGTATTTCTTATTAGCCTTTGTTACTATTCTCGTTTCCTTTCTTGGTTTTTCTTTTCTATGATCCTGCACTTAAAACAGCAAATTTTGTTAGCTTATTCAACCATTGAGGTGGATGGAGGTGGTGATATATAGATTATTGTCTGTAGAGATGATCTTTATATTTTATACAATTCTTGTTGATCTTTCCATCTAGTCGGCCTCATCTCGATGGGATAAGATTTGGATGATGTTTTTTTATTTTTAAATTTTTTTTTTTGGTAGGAAACAAGAGTAAACATATATTATAAAATCCGTAATTACGAGCAGATTTGGAGGATGTTGATAATGTGATTTTCTATACAAGTACAAAACTTTTCTATATCTGTCTAGCCAGAGCTCAGATAACTGCCTCTCTCTCTCTCTCTCTCTCTCTCTCTCTCTCTCTCTCTCTCTCTCTCTCTCTCTCCCTGATGAGCTGCACGGCGGTGGTGGACAATGGGTGATGTGAATTGCACTTGGCCTTGACACTGCTGCATTGGGTTAGACGTGAGTAAGTATTTGATTTCCTAAGGAGTGTTATGCACCCCACAAATTACTAGCATCCCCAAGTCCCAACTTAGATTTCCTAAGGATGCCAAATCAGTTTTTGGGGGGGTGGGACTCTCAACAAGTTTGCTCCAATGCCTATCCTATTTCCTTAAGAGCATCTCTGACCGTTCGATCTCAATGGGCTACTCCATTAGTGGAGGGGAGGATTGGGGGTTTGTTTGAACTTATTTTCTGATGTTTCCCCCCCAAAATGTGAGGTGAATGGGAGATAGGGGCCTTGTTGGAGGTGTCGGTGGCTCCCGACGAACTTGGTGTGGTCTATGTTAGTTGGGATCGAATGACATGAACAACACCATGGTGATCAAGAGCAACAAACAACCATGCTGGCTGGGAGAGACTGACATGTCGAGGGGGGGTGCAGAAGGTAAGGAGAAGGCGGCGGTGAGGCATATGGGACTGGAAGCTCTTGCGGGACGATTGGTGTGGGGAGGAAGAGGATGAATGGGGGGAGAGGACACGGCAACGATGATGGGCGGAGCAGGGAGGCGAGGGAGGGTTGGCAAACCCTAATGCACTATCGAAATGGGGGCAATACTAAAAATCAAAATCAGGTTGAGATGTTCAAAATCAGGTTGAGATGTATGCATGACATTGATGGTGTTAGTAATTTTGTGGGTGCGGATGGATAGTAGTACGATAATCACCACAACATGGACGAAGAGAAAACCGGGAGGTCGAACCAGCGACACCCGAAATTGGAAGTGGATGTCTTGCCGCAGAGATGCAACCACATTTTCAATTGAAAAAACTGCTTCTAGTACAGATTTCAGCCAATGCTCTTTTACATGCAAGCGATCGTTCGTCCACGTGTGTGTGTGTGTGTTTTCGTGATTTTAATCCACATCATAATTTAAGAACTTCAAAGTATTAACAAGATGTTTGGCCTGCAAGAAAATAAGGACATGTCCGACAACAGAGACTAAATGCTCGCGAGTTTCAGGAATACAACATCCAAAACCAAGATTAAAATTGGAGTAATTCTTCACAGTTTGATTGAAACCCCAATTCATAGCTTTACACCCTTGGTCCACACATGGACGACGACTTCGATCCAGGTACAAATCCCTTGAAGGTGCAGGCTGCTATGCCGGCAAATGCACCAGATGCCAGGTTTAAAGAGCTGAATCCATTGCACCAGGCACAGGGACACTGAGACTCAAAGGAAGAGATGCCGGTGGCATCGGGTGATCAGCATCTTCAGTACTCTCAGAGGTCGCAAGACGGTCACTCATTGCGTTGATCAGAGGGCTGCCGCGAGGCCCACCCTTGGGGGTCACTGCAAGCATTGGCGGTGGCGGTAGGATTCCGGCCTTGATGAGAATGCGCTCGACCGGCTCTGATGGCTGCGCGCCGACTGATAACCAATACCTGTCAGTAGCAGAAACACAGACCATTATAATTCATTTCCTGACTACCAAGGATCCTGATATATTGTCATATTCACAAAGATAGAAAGCAGTAACTATGAGTGGGGAAGAAACACCACAGGATGACAAACCAGCTAAACAAAGAACCAATCAGTGGCTCATATCCTTGGGTAGACTGTAGTAGTAGAGGAGAGTTTGTTTCCTTCCAACAAGATCATGAACCAGTTAGAAACATTCTAATGTATCGGTGTTTAATTGAGGCTCAACAATAAAGTAAATAGTAGAGGAGTTTCTATTTCCTTCTAACTGATTTTTTACCACAATGTGACCTAGAAGAATTCCACTTTAAAACCGATATTCAGACGAGAATGCAGATCGAAAATCTTTCTGTCTACCACCAGATTGATGGATGAGTATATTTCCATAGCATGAACATTACAGGTGCACAGTGCAAGTTGTAAATTTCATGATTTTCAAAATTTTTGGAGAATTCAAATTTGGAGGAGACCCCATATTTGGTTCCTCTCTCTTTGAATGAGTTGTTTGCTCATCCTCTCCTATTTTTAGTCCCACAAGCTTTTCGCACCCTTATATAAGTGAGCATTATCTCTCAGTGTGGGGGTCCGACTCCGAAGAGCACACCCACAGGGGGCATCCAAAACTGACTGGGCTAATCTCACATTAGCACACATTTATACACGTGCATGCGCACCGCATAGAACCGAGTCATATCGTTCTGGGTCGGGTCGGGTCAGGTTCTCGCACAGATGTGGGCGTGGGTGCGGGATCGATTCCCCACTCGTGGCCTAGCGTTTTAATTGGATTTTTTTATTCTTGACGGACCCAAGGGATGATTCCAGGCACCCATTGGATGGATAAACTAGTACAATTTGGGGTCTCTGGCTACCTACAGTCCAGCCCCTTCCTGATCAGATTCAGAGAAAAATCACAAAGCACTCGGATTATGGAGAACTCTAAAGCTCTATTTGAATATCTACAGTAGCCGCCTAGGGAGCATAGATAGTTGAACACGGATTTGGACATTGACACGTTTACGGGACACGACAAATCCTAAAAAAATAGGACACGGACATGACATGGATATGTATATTTATACATACATATACATCCTTTCTAAAACATATATAAAAATGACATGCAAGAAGAATAATGAGAGAAAGCTTCATATATAGTAAATTCATAACAAAACATGACTATCATATTTAACATTCATCACATCTACCATTTAAAATAAAAAATCATAATAAACAAACACATAATATTTAAAAAAAACTTATATTTTCTAATAATAAACCACCAAATAAGTTTACATTTACATAAGGAATCCAAAACATTCATAAATTACAAAAAAAGAATCCATTTTTTTAAAATATTATACTTTCAACCCGTGTATTCAACACACATCCACGTATGTTCTTAAAGTATCCATAAAGTGTCCAAGAGGTATCCGGTTAATATATATATATATATATATATATATATATATATATATATATATAGAGAGAGAGAGAGAGAGAGAGAGAGAGAGATGTTAAAATGCGGCGTGCGGTGTCGCACCGCAGGCGTTTGATGCACCGCTGTGTGCATCGCACGCACCGCAGCGGTGCATCAGACGGCTGCGGTGCGACGCCGCACGCCGCAGCCTAACACGTCTCTCTCTCTCTCTCTCTCTCTCTCTATATATATATATATATATATATATATATATATATATATATATATATATAGGGGAATGCTTAGGTGCGGTCTGCGGTCCGCAACCGTCTGATGCACCACTTCGTGCATCGTATGCACGAGGCCGGTGCATCGGACGGCTGCGGACCACACCTAAGCATTCCTCTCTCTCTCTCTCTCTCTCTCTCTCTCTCTATATATATATATATATATATATATATATATATATATATATAATGGATACGTACGAGAAGTATCCGACATGTGTCCAAGGCGTGTATGACACGTGTCGGACATGGACACGACATCTCTAGGGAAGTGTCCATTCTTCCTAGGTAGCATCCTTTCTTTCTATTTCCTTATCTTCCTTTACATTTTTCAAGTGTGGATATGTTCAGAGGATCGGATTGAAGACGGTGATCGGTAAGTGCACTTGGAGAATGGCCTAAGAGGTATGTATCTTAGTCCCTTGGAAGTAAGACGGCCATGGGGCATGCGCACCTCGAACCATAGTCACCAAGTTCGAGTTCGGCAATAAATCGTAAAGGGTAAAACTCAGAAAAGTTCGGAAAAAAAACAGATAAAAGTCGGGGGGGAAAACAGATTCGGGTTTTAATCGGCAATGGTGAAATTTGAAAAAAATCAGTAAGTTCGGGGCCTTTAAAGTCAAGTTTTTAGCCTACATTTAAACAATTTAGATATTTCTAACACGACTTATAAGATGATAGGTTAACAACAAATCAATTAAGTTAATCATGTAACTATGCAAATGCAAGTAACCAACAAAACAACAACCCGACAAAGTAACATACTAAGTTATGAGCATCATGATAAGTTGATAATGACATCCCAAAAGAAAATATTACAAAACTTAAGATGTCCATTGTCCAATAGTCACTAATCAAAATAGAATAGAAAATAGAAACTAAGCATCCATCGTGTCGTCAAGAGCATCCAATGCTAAACTTGTATCAGTCTCTCTTGCTTCATTCTCTTCAATCTCCATGAATTCAATGTCATCGGACTCGTCATCGGAAGAAAGTTGAATTTCAATGTCATTGGACTCATCATCGATATAGTCACAAAGTTCGGCAAAAAACATATTTTTTAATCTTTTTTTTCAATAAAAACGTATTTTTAATAGAAAATTTGGTAGACTGTAAAAATCAGAAGAAAAAAAAAAAGGCAACAAATGGGCTGCTCATTAAGTCGCGTTTTAAACATTTTTTTTCAAAAAAATGCCAAACTTTGTTACTATGCCTCGAACCTACATCAAACATTCTTGGAATTTTCAGCAGTCATCGGCAAAATATATACAACTTCTTAACCTGAAGATCCTTAATTGTGTTATTATTTCCAACATCTTTAAAGCAAAAGACTTGGTCTCACTATTTTACTTCGGAATAAGGACTTATTACCTAGCCGAAAGTAAATGTAGATGAGATTATTGGGAAGCCTAGCAAGTTTGAAGGCCAATTTTTCAAATAACGGCAAGAGAAAATAGCCTCATTACTAAAGAGAGAGAATATTAAAAAAGGGGGAAATCCACCCCAGTATTTGTTTTTTCAAGAGCCAATAACCAAAACCGCAATCGGCCTCAGCCACTACAACTGACTCTTGTGATATCTAGTTGTCACCTGCGTCAGCTAACTCATTGTTGGCTTTATCTCCCCCTCTTTTAGAAACCCAAGCCAATAACTCAATCCCACTATATTTATTTTTAAAAATGATCTTAATGGTTCAGAATTTTAAACCCGTTAAGAAGTAAACCCTTTTAGTTTGAACCCAATTATCACCAGACATGTGAAGCTTGGTTTGCCCATATCTTGAGATACTCTTGGCTGTTTTGGGAAAACTTGAAGCCAGTTTGAAGCCTACAAAGAGCATAATTAAGTTAAACCATTTCTAACCAGGCATGTTAAGCTTGGTTTGCCCATATCTTGAGATACTCTTGGCCATTTTGGGAAAACTTGAAGCCAGTTTGAAGCCTACAAAGAGCATAATTAAGTTAAACCATTTCTACAATCATTTATAATAGCTTCTCAAGCTAAAATATCTTTTTTGTTCACTAAGTCTTTTAACAAACTATTATTGCCTAGCAAAAAAAGAGAGCTTTCTTCATAGTTTTTCAATTTGTTAGATCCCCTCCCCTCTTGTTCTACATCACAAATAGGCCATACTGGAATAGAGTTTTGCTTTTCGTAAGGTGGGCGATTTCATCGTTCAAAGCAGATGGATGCTCCTGAATTCGGTGGACAACATGGGTAATCATTTGTTTATATTATCAAGTCAATTGAATTTGATAGAGAGTGGAGGATGTTATTGTCTGGAAGGTCTCACACATTGGTAAGTTCTATGCCTAGGTCTGGAGAGTTTTGAGAACAAGGGGCAATACTATAAAATGAAACACAATAATTTGGGATGCATAAATGCCTATATTTTATTCCCATGTGGTGTGCTTGGTGGGAACGGTTACCAACTATTGATCTACTTTAGAAGAAAGGGTATGTTATCGTGAGTAGATATTATTTCTATGAGGACAGTGAATCAAATTCACCTCTCAACTTCACCTATGACACCTCGTTGCATTTTCAAACCAATGGCTTTTGATTCAAGATATCCACTTGCCTAATGGTTCCTTGAGATGATTTTTAATATCAAAAGTTGTACCAGAGGAAAATCAACTTTGGTGTTTCTCAACAACGCAATCATTGCGACCATATTATATCTTTATGGAAAGAAGTAAACAACAGCGTCCACAATGCTGCAAAGTTTAAGTTAGGAATCTTCAATTCGGGGGTCAGGGGAATCAATGAACTTATGGCTCTCAATGCTAATAATGCTACAACCTCAGCTCAATTTAGGGAGGTGAGGGATAGACGGTGCTCCTTCAGCATCCATGACCCAATCTGAATTGGAACGTTACATATTATTATGCTTTGCATTACTAGTGTATCATCTCATTTGAAACATCAATAAAATTTGTTATCTCTACCTCCAAAAAATTGCACATTGAAGAGTCAAGTTCTAGTTTGTAGTTTGTACGTAACATGTTTACTTCCCACTAGAAAGTAATTGAAATCTATTTAAGTATATAATATAAGCCAAACCCTTAGTTACTGTAGTGCTACAGTGACTGCCGGATAAGGACATTTCGACTTCTCCTGATAGGGCGATGTTCCGGATTGGGTGCCCAAAACTATCATAGCGCATCACGTATGGGGTGCTGCTATCAGATGAATGTGATGTCGTCATGCTCCAAATCCAAGCCAGGTGTGTCATTGATTCTTAGGCCTTGCCCGGGGGTCAGACTAGTCAATATATATGACAAATAATAAATTCACCTAGCATATCTTCGTGAATTATTTGTGTATCTATGATCAGTCACATGAAATTTTTTCGTACTAGTGCAGGCACTACACAACATGATACTTGTACTAATGTTGGCCCTGTTTGTAAAGGATTAATATCTCATACTCGATAATAACACTAGCACCCTTTCCAAAAAAAAGAAAGAGACACCAGCACTTCGTAAGAAAATAGATACAACATTTGCATGCACTCTAGGACTTTGTAAGAAAATTTACTCACTTGGAAGCAGCCAAACATCCACACCTACATAGGCACATCTATCAGAAGTGTTACTTATTGTAACTAAAACACTTCAACGAAAAAGATTATAGATGTATTAAGAATTTAAGAGTGATTTTGCTTAGGCTCATCTGGTTATTGCAGTTCCAAATGTTGACATTTTCTATCACGGATTTAGAGTTTATTTTTCCCATTGAATAATTTTAGGCAAAGTTTAGGTTGGGTTTCCACCACAAGTGATACTATGGATTAATGGCTTTTAAACCCATTTTAATAAAAAGTTCCATATACACCATCTATGCCCATGTCTAGATTTCCCATTATATTGTCTTACAATAGGCCTTAGGTAGTGTTGGTTCACTATCCCAGTGTATAGACAAGGGTGAAGGGTAGCATTGGTTTTATTACCAATGGAATTATTTAGCCACTCCGCTTCCTTGTTGCTCACTGCTATTGCAAAAAACTCAGAATCCATCGTGGAATGTGACAAGTAAGCCTGCTTCTTTGATCCCCAATAGATCGCGGTCCCACCTCAGTGTTCTAAAAAGCGGCCTCCTAGGCGCTAGAAGGCCCCCCACCGCCTAGCTTAGTTCTAGGCAGTGCAAAAACGCGGCATAAGCCTCTAGGTCGGGCTAGACGGCCGCCGAGGAGATCCTAGGCGGTCCCAAGCGAGGCTACGCGGCTGCCTATGCACTAAAAGGTGTATAGATGTTATTTTATTATTGGTAATCATAAATTTATGGTTTGGAATGTACTAAAATTATGGATATTATGATATTATCTAAAAGATAATATCATGCTTGCTTTTGTTCTTGTTAATCTTGAGTTTATGGTTATGCAAATGATACATGCTCTTTAAAATAATAGTTGGGATAATCTTGAATTTATAGTAAGTTAAAAAATATATATTATATATAATATCAAAATAATTTTTAAAAAAGTAAAAATGCCTAGGCACCGCCTAGGTACTAGAAGGTCCCCAACAGCCCGACTAGAGCCTAACACTTTTTAGAACATTGCCCCACCAAGAGTGCAAATCCATCTAGTTGTCGATTTGAAATCATATGAGTTCCAACTAGCATCATTATAGCCCTCTGGGTACTAGGAAGGCTAGAGTAATGTAAATCTAATGTATGCTTTAAGTAATTAAATACACGAGTCAAAGCGCACCAATGTATGCATCCGGGATTACTAGTATACCAATTTAACTGTCCTGCTGCAAATGCAACGTCAGGTCTAGTACAATGCATGTCATATATTAGACTACCAATTTCACTAGCATATTGTAATTGTGAAATGCATCTACTTGTGTTCTTAACCAACTTACAGTAGATGTCAAAAGGTGTTGATGCAGGCATATCATCAAAATGATTAAATTTTAAGTATTTTATCAAAATAATGAGACCATGATAAAATAAATATATTTTCCTTTCTAATTATTTTAATCCCTAAGATAACATTAACAATACCCATATCTTATTTTAAAAACAGAACATACAAAAATTTTAGTTTCTAACATAATATTCATACAAGTTAAAAACAAAAGCATGTCATCTACATAAAGACAAATAATAATGCCTTTATTATCATGAAATTTACCATACACACATTTATCATATTCATTTACTAGAAATTAATATGCAATAAATATTTCATCAAATCTATCATGCCATTGTTAGGAGCCTGTTCCAACTCGTACAAGTATCTTCGAAGTTTACAAACCTTGGATTCATTTCCTTTTAGGATGAATCCTTTTGGTTGCTCCATATAAACTCCATCTTCAAAATATCCAATTTAAAATGCAGTCTTGACATCCATTTGATGAATAATTAAACCATGGAAGAAAGGTAGTGCAATCATAAGTCTAATTGTGGTAAGTCATGCAACAGTCGCAAAAGTGTCAAAGTAGTCAACTCCTTTCTTTTGTTTAAGACCTTTAGCAACTAGAATAATTTTAAACGTATAGAGTGAACCATTCAACCTCAAATTTTCTTTTAAATGTCCATTAACACCCTAGAAGTCTTGAACCAGGGGTAGGTTAACAATTTTCCATGTCTGATTTGATAACAATGAATCCATTTCATCATTAACTGCTTCTTTCCATAAGTCGCATCTCTTGAATCAAAGCTTCTTCAAGAGACAATGGAGCACTATCATTATTCAGACAATACAGGAATTGGACAGAAAGTTTTATTTGTCAACTTCTATAAGGTATATATAAGAGTCTTGGTTTAGACTAGATCCCTTTCTAGGTCTCTTACTCCTAACAAGTTCAAATTGGTCTTCCATAACATCCACGATGGAATCTTGATCCTTTCTAGAAGAACCGCTGAGGGTCTCATTAAAAGGTTCATCAAACATAGGTTTCCTGTCTACTAATAGGCAATAAGTTAATTTCACAGAAAACAACATCTTTAGATTCAATAATAGAAAACTTGTTTATGGAACTATTTTCTTCCATAACCAAGAACCCATAACTTGCACTATTTTGTGCATAGCCAATGAAAGCACATTCAATGCCTCTAAGACCATGTATGCCTCTTAGGGTTGGAAAGTCTCACAATAACCATACACCCCACCAGTGTTGTTAGTATCGTACGATACACGATACGCATCGTACGATACGATACGATACAGGAGAAAAACGATACGTATCGGGTTTACGTATCGTTTTTCTCCTGTATCGTACGATACACTATACGATACGCTACGATACGATACGATACACGATACGGTCCGATACGGTGAAAACATGTTTTTTTGTTTGTTTTTTTTTTTTTTTGAAACTTTTAAAATGATTTTTTTTCTCTTAATTTTCCAAAGGACTATATAGGTCTCTTAGCGTTAAAAAAATACTTAGGAATATTTTCTAACTTAGAGTGAAGTGATACTAATTTTTTTTTAGAAATTTATAGGTGTTTTACAAATCTTTCTCTAGAGTTGTCGGATTCCAATGCCATTTGTTTTTAAAAATTTTCTAGAGCTTGGAACACCAAATATCTACAACTTTGCTAATTTCAATAGTTATAGGATTCCATTTCTACCTATATATATATATATATATATATATATATATATATATATATATATATGTGGTACTTCTTAGTAGAGGGCTAATGGATCTATGTTCATAAAGTAAGGCTAAAGGAAAGAAGTGAATGACTTTGAATAAGACAATGAGGATGAGAATGAAAATAAATAAGAGGTCCAAGAGACATTAGAGAAAGATAAAGAAGCAAGTGGTGATAAATTATCTATTGTTGATGATCAAATTGATGATGTAGATGCGGTGGAGATTGAAAAATAAGATCTTCCTACTTTTTGAGTTTTTGTTTTGTCTTTATTGACCATTCGAATATTTTGAGAACAATATATTGATAGATCATAGATAATACTTATATATGATTTCTTTTTTATATAAATATATACATCATATTTTTTGTATAGGCCAATGTTATGTTTGATGTGAAATTATAGGGAATGTCTTACTCTTCTACTTGACTTTTCATATTTAATATTCTAGTATGTACTTTCTATATTTATTATATATATATATATGTATAAAATATAAATTTAACCGTATCTTACGATACACGATACGTTACGATACACGATACACAAAATAGGAAAAACGATACACGATACGATACACGATATGACAACCTTGCACCCCACACTTTGAAGTGTTGCAAACTAGGGGTTCGACCAAACATACTTCACATGGGGTGGTCTCATACTTCTTGTTTGGTATTCTATTTAAAATATAAATAGAACTTAATAGGGATTCACCTGATGAGGGCTGGTATGACCAAACTTATGCTTCTTCACATGTCCAATGTTAGGTTCGATAAGGTTCACCTAGGATAAATGTTTATTCTTTAATTGCCTACCTTCCCTCAACCGGGCTTCTTGTTCAATCCCGATATGATTGACTAGCCCATCCATAGTAACTTTGAAATTACTATGTTATGGGGGTTTTCGGAAGTCTTTCCAAGAATTGGCAATTTTGCAATCACCGCATTCACTAGGAAGAATTCATTAAACATGCATCCTTCGGGAACCAGATCATTTATAATTATGAACCTGATCTAGAAAAGGCTTGTCGTCATTTATAGAAAATTAGAAAAACTGACTTACAAGGTAGGCTCAGTAGCATACCTTGTAAGGTTCAGTGCATGAGGCATTGATTTGTTTGGGTTCATTCCCGTTTTTATCGTTTCTTTCCGATTTTTTTCCTTGCCATTTTTTTTTCCTTTTTCCGACTTAGAAACTATGGTCAATAAATTACATTTTGCCCTCCTTCAATTCAGTTTTGATTAGATATAAATTACCAAAAGCAGAAACTTAGTAGTTGACAAAAGGGGGTATTGTGCTACCATTGAAAACTATAGTGATCAATTTGGAACATAAAAAAAAAAAAGCATCAGGGGGGTTAAGTGATTTTAGGCTAAGCTTCAGGGGGGTAAAGTGTAATTTACCCAAAGTTTAAATATAGAAATGGAAAATTTTAATCATACCCCAAAAATATGTAATTAGCCCCCATTTCCAACAAACTTGAACACACCCCATTTTTTTTTTTCATACCCCATTCCTGTCCCAAAAATACCCTTACGGCCTTACCCCTTACACCCCACCATCAATACACCCCAGTTAAATGGCCCGTCCCAACTTGATTATACCCCAATCAAACACATACCCTCTTAAATATACCCCAATTATATGCACTCTTGAATACACCCCACTTTTAAATAAACCCTATGCCGTTGGCTGGTACTTGAAGGCACAGGTAGGGCTGCAACTAGGGCTAGTAATTTCGGACCCGACACGAAGTTAGCGGGTCTGGGTCTGGGTCAGGGCTAAACGGGTTCGGGTCGTAAACGGGTCGACACGATAGACCCGTTTAATAAACGGGTCGGGTCCGGGTTTAGGGTCTGGACACGGTAGACCCGGGAAGACCCGTTTAGTATTCAACGGGTCGTGTCGGGTCGGGTCTACCAGCAATCCGATACTATAATATATAATACCAGCAGTCTTTCGGGTCAGGTCAGGTCGGGTCGAGTCGGATTGGGTCGGATCGGGTCAACTGAATAGATCCGGGTGGTAAACAGGTCTTATCGTGTCTACCCGTTTATTAGCGAGTCGGGTACTGGTTTAGGATCTAGACACAATTAGTTAAACGGATCGGGTCCGGGTCTAGGGGTTTTGGACACGACACGAAACTAGACACGACACGAACAGGACCCGACCCGACCCATTGCCACCCCTAGCTGCAACTTGGGCGGGCCAATCCGAACCCAACCCGACTTTGGGCGGGTTAACCCGAACCCACCCCGCACAACCCGGCCAACCCGACCGGTTGGGCTTGGGCTAAGTTTAAACAAACCTTGGGTTGGGTTGGGGGTACAAAAGACCGCTGAGTAAGGGGTACAAAAAAAGGGCATTGTTGGTATTAAAGAATTGTTGAGTAAGAATTGAGAAACGATAGGGAGACGGGGGCTAATTACAGATTTTTGGGGTATGAATAAAATTTCCCTATAGAAATGGCAACACTATCACCCCAATAAACCACAATCTTGAAATATAGAAATAGCAACACTATCACGCCAATAAACCACAATCTTGAAATATAGAAGGACTAAATGATGGGCACCAAAAAAAAAACTCACATCACTCTGTCAAACTTCAGCCCCATCCGCTTATCACCATCCTCCCCTGCAGAAACATCCAAACATCGTCTCAGTGATGGTGCTTCAGAGAACCCAAATGAATGGAGGATACATACTTAAGCGTGGACGAATAGTGGAATTAAAAGAGTTTTGAGGGGATTAATTAAAAAAAATCATTAAGATTTGGATTAAACGGGATTTTTTTTTTTAAAAAAAAATTGGGTACTGGTACTACCTGACAATGGATCGTAAAAGCCGAGTACTTCGAGATGCTTCCCATCTCTCTGACACCTGCTGTCGGCGGCCATCAACCGATAGAAGGGCCGGTTCCTGCAGCCAAACCTCGCTAGCCGAATCGCCACCCCCATCTTTTCTGTAGCTAATCCCGCAAACAGAAATAGAAAATCTTGAGATCATGAGAAATGGATAAAACCCATTTGATCTGTAATCAGAAGAAGGGGGGGGGGGGGGGATTTCACCTGATGCAGCTCCCTCTCTCTCTCTCTCTCTCTCTCTCTCTCTCTCTCTCCTCCACTACCTTGGCGCTTCTTTTTATTTTTTAGAGAATCCCCACCTTGGAGCTTCGACCACACATTTCATTAGTCTTTTATCCTGTTCGGGATAGGCCTGTCAATCGGGCCGGGCTTGGTCGGGCAAGGCTTGCCCAAATCCGGCCCGAAATCTACTTGGCTCTTCCAAGGCCGAACCCAGCCCAAATAAACCCAACCCGACCTCATTCCATTTTATTGTTCGAGAAGGCCCAGCCCATTTACTCACTGACATATGCGGGAACTGGATGCAAGCCTTCTTCGTCCGTTCTACTAACCGGAAAGAATGACATGGCATTCAGCTAAAGATATTTGTCCAGCTTCAAATAGATATCTTTTTTTAGCTTTGATCTGGCTTTGACCTTTGTTGATCCATCTATTAGCGGAGCACAGGTGCACACGTGATTAATCCCTAAGAGGGAGATGGATAGAGAGGTCGTAGGAAAGTGGCAGGCCAAGCGCAGGCAACGGACAGGCCGCGGGCGATCTAACAAAGTGTAGGCGGCCGGATCGACAGAGCGCAGGGCACAAGTGCAGGGCTCAGACAAGTGGCAGGGGACGGGCATAGGGCGCTGGTAAGGGCACGAGTGACACAAAAGCACTTCATTTGTTTAAGAGCCGGATATCATCCCAACGATCCTTTGTATGTAGGAAGCGTCAAACTCCATACCCAGATAATCAATTAACCAAGAATATCACAAAATCACTCTTGTTTGGGAATTGAATCTTGATATCATTTGAATGTAGAGGATTATCAGTGAGTTTCATCCAAGAAAGGTACGGCATGCAGGTAAAAGTGGGGAATTGAGTATTGATATCATTTGAATGTAGAAAACTAGGATTGGAAAAAAAGAAGAAGCAAAGCAATGCTTACTCTGCAAGTCCAATAATATGTGATGCATGCATGTCTCTTTAATAAGTAATATGCATAATTTAAATAGATAGAACAAAATTCAGCTCTAGGTAATTAAATTTCAGCACCTACGAAGGGAGGGGAAATCACATGCTATCATCCGATCAAGATTTCCAAGACATCAAACATTATTTCAATGATAATAAAAGAGAATTTCAACTTATAAATGATAATCGCAGCAAGCACAATAGTTCACAAACATAAAATAATAGGGCAAGTTAATCAAAGAAATATAGATATAAATAAAGAGCCAATGGGAGATGGAGACCTATGAAGCCGATGATGATTTAAGCCCGAAAATAAGCAAAGGGTAAGGCCAAGGGTAAACACGAGGGATAATTACGGTTAAGGAGCGATATTACCATTAATCCGTGCCTTGGTCAATATCCGATGTGTTCCCGATGTCCGATAGATGAGATGGCGGAGGAGGGAGGGCAATATGGAAGATGGGGTTGGACGATGATCTCTGAGGACTAAGAACCCTTGCGCCGATATCTCGCGAAGGCCGTAAATGAAATCGGAGCGGTAGATAAAGAAGCTTGCGTAGGAAGAATAGGTAAGACGCATGGATGAAGATTCAGATGTGATCTCTCGAACAAGCTGACGACTCCGTTCTTGAAATTAGAGTTTTCAAAAGTCATTCAATCAAATCTCCCCAAACTAGGGTTTAAAGGGGCTTTAAATAGGAGGAGAGAAGGAGAGAGAGAGAGAGAGAGAGAGAGAGAGAGAGAGAGAGAGAGAGAGAGAGAGAGAGAGAGAGGGAGAGAGAGAGAGAGAGAGATCACGAAAGAGAGGGGGGATTGCGCGGACAAATCCTGCGTGCAAGGTGCCGCGCGGGTAGGAGAGAGAAGGAGAGAAGAGGGGGGCGCGAGCCGGGCTTCTCTCGGGCTTCCTTTGCGCTTGAAACGCTCTCCATTGTCTATCCATTAGTTCTAGATTATATCCAATGAATATTACTAAAACATACTAACGCGACTTAAAGCACTTTAGGCTCAAGTCGGGTGCGAACATCCCCCACACCTAGGCTGACCCAAACTTAAAACACTTTAGGCTCAAGTCGGGTACGAACATCCCCCGCACTTTAGGCTCAAGTCGGGTGCGAACATCCCCCGCACTTAGGCTGACCCAAAATATAATGCTTAATAACTCTTGTGAAGGCACCGACATTTGACGGGGATGGTTACATTCTGCGAAGGCACCCACAATCGACGAGGGTGGAAAAATTTATTCGGGAGCGCCCACATTCAGTGAAAGTGCCCACATTTAGCGTTGGTGCCCACATCAGGCGCAACCTATGCTAAAGCAACGGGTTACAATTTAGAGGGGCGTAGGATTTGGGGCGCGATTAAGAAGTGTTAACATGCATGAGTTGATCATAGGGACCCAAGATCTACAGAACTTGATCGCGTGGAGGTCCATTAAGTGGGATAAACAATCGTGTCAGCACTGCAGCGATCGCCTTTGTCGACCAAGGCAATGTCGACATGCATGAGAAATTTTTAAGAGACATAAAAATTTTGTATTGGGGACACCCACATTTGATCATTGCACCCATTTTCAGCGTGGGTAACCACATTCGGCGGTAATTACCCCGTTAAAAATGACCACATTTATAGTAGTATCTTTTTTTTGGTTGCCGTTGCAGACCTACCAAACAATATAAAAACTAGTATTCATAGTCTTACAAAAAACCTAACCATCTTCTGTGTTAACAAATGTCATTGAATGTTCTTTTGACATAGTTCATATATTCAAAATACTTATCAAGATAACATGCATCACTTCACCAAAGAAGAAAAACAACTAAGAGTATGTAGCTTCTATTGGACATATGGGCTATAGGTGCTTGATAGAGATAATGCACTCTCAATCGAGTAGAACAATGTACCATGTTAAGATGTATTAGTGTATATACATACACTTAGGGTATATATGACTCACATGTATTTCACCTTATATTGGCTATTGGCCTAATGAGAGATTCATTCTATTCTCTCCCCAAACCCTAGCTCTCTTTCTCTCTTTCTCTTCCTCTCTTCCTCTATGGTTTGTCACATGGTATCAGAGCAAGGTTGATCGCCGGCGTCGTCAACGGCTCCCTTGTCTCCTCGAGATCAGATCCAGATCTTTCCCTCGATCAGAGCCCCTCGATCTGCCGATCTGCTCCAGCCCCTTGCGTTCGCGATCCGCGCCAACTCGCGCGCGCGATCAGCCCCTCGCGCTCGCGATTCGCGCGTGATCCACGCTCGCGATCTGCCCTGCCCCGCGCGCTCTGCTCTAGCCCGACTCTGCTCCGCTCCATGCGTGTGATCTACTCCGCTCCGTGCGTGATCTGCCCTGCCTTGCCCCTCGCGCTCTGCTCCAGCCCGACTCTGCTCCGCTCCGTGCGTGTAATTTGCTCCGCTCTGTGCATGATCTGCCCTACCTTGCCCCTCAAGCGCGATCGCGTATCAGAGCCCGGCTCTGCTCCGCTCCGTGCGTGATCTGCCCTGCCTTGCGCGCGATCAGCTCCAGCCTGGCCCGACATTGATCTGGACCGATGCATGGTCCTTCGCAGTGATGAGCCGATTTGTCACGGAGCATTTCCTGGGGATGTAGAGATCCATCATCTGACCCTCCTCGTTCTGCATTTTGTCCAAAGATCCAAAGGCGGAAACAGTGCAAAAGAATTTTCTGATCCAGCCCCTCGCGCGCGATCAGCTCCAGCGCAGCGCTCGCACGCGCGATCCAGCCTGCCCCGCTTGCTCCGTTTGCGATCTTCGGCTCGTCGCGTGTCTCCTCGTCTCCAAGCTCGCAGCATTCCTGATTTGATCCGGGGGAGGGACCCCTCGAGCTCTTCGAGCCTTCCCTCTCTCCGGACATGTCCTCGACTTCTTTGATGACGACTCCGCCGTCTCATCCGGTGACGCCTTATGAGATTCCACGGGATTTTCTCCCGCTCGCCATCGACTTTCTTCTCCAAGAGGCCTCCGATTGGCCGGCATGGTCAGCCACAGTGGAATCCACCCTTGAGGGTCGCAATCTTCGAGGGCACCTTGATGGCTCTTCCACGTTACCTGCTTCTGATACAGAATACGGTCCCTGGAGCCTTCGAGATTAGCGCATCAAGGCCTACCTTGTTGCATCTGTGGATCGCTCTCTTTGCTGGGACCTGGTTGGGCTTGCCACTTCTGCAGCGATTTGGGGTCATCTCACTGCTCGCTTTGTTGAGAAGAGTGGAGCACGTGAGTATCAGCTTCTCACACAGGCCCAGTCGGCACAGCAGGGAGAGTTGACGGTCCAACAATTTTACTGTCAGATGCGCTCCTATTGGTATGATCTTCAGGATCTTGCTCCCGTTCCTGACCCGTCCCGTGCTGTCGAGTATCAGCTCTACCAAGAGCGCCTTCAGCTCTATCAGCTATTCGCTGCCTTACGACCAGAGTTCAGTGCTCTGGCCGGTCAGCTTCTTCACTGGGACAGCCTTCCTCGTCTTGATGAGGTTGTGGCTGAACTGGTCGCTGAAGAGACTCGTCTGCGTACTCTTGCCTCCAGGGCCTTACTTCTTCAGGGTGTACTTGCTGCTGCTCCGCCACCAGTCTCAGGCCCACCAGTGTCATTTGTGTCTTCTGTCTCCGCTACTGCCTCCCATGGTAGACCGTTTTGCACTCATTGTCAGACACCGGGTCACTTCGTGGACACTTGCTTCTAACTTCATCCAGAGAAGCGTCCTACCTACAGAGATCGAGGTCGAGGACGAGCTCGAGGTCGTGGTCGCCCTGTTCCTACTGCTACTGCTGCTTCTTCCGTCTCAGCTGGCGAGCTACAGTCTATTCGTGAGGAACTAGCTCAGCTTAAACTCTCTCAGCAGTCTGCCGCTACTCCTGGATCTTCCAGCGCCTCAGCCTTCTCTGCCTCTTCTGGTAGTCCCATTGTTTGGATATTGAATTCGGGCGCCTCACACTACATGACTCCGGATGCCTCCCTGCTCACTGCTTGTCAGCCTGCGACGCACCTGCCACCGATCCACACTGCAGATGGTTCTCGCCTAGCCATCTCACAGTCTGGATCTATTACTTCAGCCTCCGCTCCTGCTTGCCATCTCTCCTTATCCTCTGTGCTTCACGCTCCCACACTTCACATGCACCTGATTTCTGTTAGTGCTTTGTGTGACTCTGGCTGCTCGGTGACATTTACCCCTTCCTCTTATTCTGTGCAGGATTTGCGTACTGGCAGACCGATTGGAGCAGGTCGTAGGGCAGGCGGACTCTACCAGATGGAGTTTCTTCACTCTTTGGATCAGTCATCATCTGGGTTTTGTGGAGTTGTCTCTCCTAATGCCGACCTGTGGCATAGGAGACTAGGTCATGTGTCGGAACTGTGACTTAAGAGATTACTCCATTCTGGAACTCTACGTCGTGGTCCTTTTTCATCTTTATCTACTTGTACTGGCTGCAAGCTTGCAAAAGCTGCTGCCCTTCCTTTTTCATCAAGTACTTCTCAGAGCTCTGCTCCTTTTGATCTTGTTCACTCTGATATCTGGGGCCCCTCTCCTCTCCCCTCTATGACTGGGTATTTATATTATGTCTCGTTTGTGGATGATTACAGTCATTATACGTGGGTCTACCTTCTTCGTCGTCGATCGGATATCCTCCAAGTCTATAAGGACTTCACCTCCATGATTCACACGCAGTTTGGTCGATGCATCAAGATCTTTCAATCTGATTGTGCCCTTGAGTATCTATCAACCGCTATGCGCAGCCTTATTCAGTCCCATGGGACTATTTTCCAGCACTCGTGTCCTCACATCTATGAGCAGAATGGTGTTGCTGAGCGCAAGTATCGCCATATTCTTGCAACTACTCGTGCTCTCCTTCTTTCTGGTTCTGTTCCTCGGTGCTTCTGGGCTGAGGCTCTCCTCACCTCAGTCCAGCTCATTAACATCACTCCTTCGTCAGTTCTTCCGGACGACTTATCTCCTCATGAGCGTCTCCTCTCTACCACTCCTGACTACAACCCTCTTCGCACTTTTGGGTGCACCTGTTTTGTTCTTCTTCCTCTCCATGAGCGCACAAAGTTGTTTGCTCAGGCAGCTAAGTGCATCCTTCTTGGGATCAGCACTGAGCACAAGGGATACCGCTGCTATGACCCTGTTGCTCGTCGCTTGCGTATCTCTCGACACGTCTCCTTTGTCGAAGACACGCCCTACTACTCTCCTGAAGCTCAGGATCTCACCTTTCTTGATATTTCTTCTCCTCCATCATCGACACCTATGCCTCCCTCGTCGGCCTCTCTAGTTCCCCCGGCTCCGTCGGCTCCTTCCCCACCACCAGCTCCCTCAGCACCACTGGCTCCTTTGCCAGTTGTTTCCCCAGCATCTCCAAGGGACTCCTCCGAGGCTTCCTCCTCTATACACATGCCTCTCTCTCCTCCCCGGGTTGTCTCTCCGTTTCCTCAGGTCTACTCTCGTCGGCCTACCCCTTTGTCTCCGTGTTCTTCCTTCTCAGCGGATGCCGGCTCTCCTGCTGTTGAGGTTACTCCTAGCTTTTCGCCTCCTGTGCCTGCTCCGTCATTGCCAGTCATAGATCCAGGCCCGCCTCGCTACCCTCAGCGCCAGCATCACCCGCCTGACTGTTTTAGCCACGACACTGGGCCTCCTGATCGTTTTGGTTTTGCCTCTGTCTGCAGTTACTCGCCTCAGTTTACTGCCTTTCTTACTGCTGTGCACGTAGATTAGGAGCCCCGATCTTACTCTGAGACAGTTCAGTTTCCTCAGTGGCGTCAGGCTATGGATGAGGAGTTTCAGGTCTTTCAGCAGACCCAGACCTGGGATGTTGTCCCGCTGCCCCCTGGCGTTACGCCTGTCAGCTGCAAGTGGATTTATAAGGTCAAGCACCGCCCTGATGGATCCATTGAGCGTCAAAAGGCTCGGGTGGTGGCTCGTGGCTTTACTCAAGAGTATGGCGTTGACTACGAGGAGACCTTTGCTCCGGTGGCTCAGATGACCACCGTTCGCACTCTTCTGGCGGTTGCAGCTGTTCATTGATGGGCCCTTCTTCAGATGGACGTGAAAAATGCCTTTCTTCACGGTGACCTATCTGAGACTATCTACATGGATCCTCCTCCTGGTCTCCGTGTTCCTTCTCAGCATGTGTGTCGTCTTCGTCGGGCCATTTATGGGCTCAAGCAAGCTCCTCGTGCCTGGTTTGAGCGGTTCCGTCGTGCTGTCAGGGAACTTGGTTACTCAGAGAGCAGTCAGGACCACTCTCTGTTTGTCAGATCATCCCCGCAGGGCCGGGCGATTCTACTGTTATACGTAGACGACATGATCATCACTGGAGATGACTCTGCTGCGATTGCTAGTCTTCAGCAGCACTTGAGGAACCAATTTCAGATGAAGGATTTGGGCACGCTTCGCTACTTTCTTGGTCTTGAGGTAGCATACAGTGCAGATGGCATTCTGCTCTCTCAGCAGAAGTACCTTTCAGACATCCTTAGTCGTGCTGCCCTCACAGATAACCACACAGTAGACACCCCTCTTGAGCTTCACTCGAAGCTAAGTCCTACAGATGGAGTTCCTCTTTCAGATCCCACTCGGTACAGGCAGATTGTGGGACAGCTCGTCTATCTCTGCATCACTCGGCCTGATATTGCACACGCTGTCAGCATTGTCAGTCAGTTTGTTGCAGCTCCACACTCAGTTCACTACGGTGCTCTTCTTCGGATCCTCCGGTACCTCAGAGGGACGGTTACTCACTCTTTGTTTCTGTCGTCGTCCTCCTCTCTCAGACTTCGAGCCTACTCAGATGCAGACTGTGCTGGAGATCCGACTACACGCCGCTTCACCACTGGTTACTGTTTGTTTCTCGGCGACTCTCTGATATCCTGGCGCAGTAAGAAGCAGAAAGTGGTGTCTCTCTCTAGTACTGAGACTGAGTACAGGGCCATGGCCTCCACGACTAAGGAGATAGTTCACCTTTGACGTCTCCTTAGTGATCTCGGTGTTGCCTTCTCCGAGCCTACTCCACTTCACTGTGATAACCGGAGTGCTATTCAGATTGCTAGCAACCCAGTTTTTCATGAAAGGACAAAGCACATCGAGATTGACTGTCACTTCGTCCGACAGGAGTATGAGGCCATGACAATCTCTCTACCTTTCACTCCCTTAGCAGAGCAGATCGCAGACTTCTTCACGAAGTCACATCCTACACCTCATTTTTGGTCTTTGATTGCCAAACTCTTGGTGCATGATCCACCCTGAGTTTGAGGGGGGGTGTTAAGATGTATTAGTGTATATACATACACTTAGGGTATATATGACTCACATGTATTTCACCTTATATTGGCTATTGGCCTAATGAGAAATTCATTCTATTCTCTCCCCAAACCCTAGCTCTCTTTCTCTCTTTCTCTTCCTCTCTTCCTCTAGGGTTTGTCACATACCAAAACCGGTCCAAGATGAGATAAAGAAGAAAGTGGTGACTCCCTCTTTTCGCTATTTGTCAGAGTAAAAGAACCACCAATGTCCTCCGAATGATTGCCACAATGCAATGCTTCTATAGCTCCGCCTCTCTGCCCTAGCAAAGCGCCATTGAGATCCGATTTCTCATCTTCAAGCACAAAGTCTTCAAAAGCTACTAATGATTTCAATTGCCGTCCGAGAGCAACTATCATAATTTGGCACTACGCCAACTTTCTCGTAGCCAAATCAAACTCTTTATCCTGTACATACAAAATGAGAGAACATATGCAATGCTAGTGTCAATTGGCCACTTAAGGTTTTGAATTAGAGGAAAACTTAAACCAAAATATTCATGAGCATTTAATTTAATTCATATTACCTTTGAGCATTATTAACTATAGTATATTTCCTTTTTTTTGCTCAAGCACAATGCTCCAGATTGGAAACCCATGATCTCATCAGTTTTTTAGATTTTCTTTGTCCGCACCATGTCATTTCTTCTATAATATTGGAATGAAATGGTATTGAGATGTGGGAGTAGAAAGAAGAAGACTTCTCTAATATTGGAATCTAATACATGGTTGTTGAATATTTTAAAGCAATCTTAAGCACATTCTAGAACATAATTAGTGAAAGAACCAAAAAAATGCATGGAAGGAAAGAAATAGAAACTAAAGATAGACTACATAGCCCTGCAACAGCAATCTCCACACCTTTATTGGGACGTAACCCTTTTGCTCGCCTTCAGCTCCTCCAATATCGTTGGAACCAAACAAATAAAATAGGATAAGAACAATGACATTATACAACAGATATTTGATCAAAGATACCCAATAATACATGGATTGGATTTGGCAAACCAACGGTTTTATTCGGATTTCATGTACAAATGTCTGATTTTTTACGTTTTACCACCCTAAAGCAAATTCATGCAATTATAGACACGTCTGACGGCCACAATGGTGTGGGAGTGAATTGCAAACAAATCACCCTCACAACCAACCAGTTGAAGAAGAAACAAATCCCTAAAACAGATCCATGCAGTGAAGCAAATCCCTCTCATAACCAAGACAGAAAAATATTGATTAAAAGCAGAAAAAATTGAACCGTCACAAACAAAACAACCATAGTAGATTGCGATTTAACTCACTACCTCGAACGGGCAGCAACGCAAAGATGGGTGGTGGGTGACAGGGCTCTAGGAATGCATCACACCCCAAATGTGAAGCATACCACAAACCAAGTGAAAGACTCAATGCAGCATGCTAACACTATCAGCATTATTCCCGGCTTGTTATCCGCCTAGTTCCATGAGGGGTCGAGTGGAGGAAGCTGGTACTCATCAAGCTTAAGAGACAGTGCAAAGTCCGGTAATGCAGGTGCTGCCTCAATGATCCTGCAGATGTGATCGAAAATAGTACTGAATAATCAAAGATCGGAAACGGCTCAAAAGCTAAGCTGCGAGGTAAAGAAAAATGCGTCATATTCATTAGACAGATTTTGAATTAAGTAGCTACAAACTGCCCAAACAAAACCCAATCCAACCTATTCTAAACCAGTTAAACACTCTAATGCTATCATTTCTTAAATTAAGTAAACAATCTAATCAAAAGGGGGGAATGTTGATTCACACCAAGCCACTTGACCAGTGTAAGCAGTACTTGCAATATAATACTAATGCTCTTCAGTTTTCCAATTCATCAATATGCTGAAATAACATGTCAAGAGGGCTCTCCATAGAATCAAGGTCAAAGAAACCTCGACATTAACCACTAAAAAAAAACCTAGAAAGAGGGGGCAAATCAGTTTTAAAAAACAGAGAATATCAACATAAGCAATGTGGTCAGATAACAAAGAGGCAGATTTTTTTTCAAAAAAACAAAGATCACAAAAAAAAAAAAACTACGATACATGGCAGATTAAAAAAAAAAGGCAGATTACAAAATAAAAGACCTCGAGAAAGAGAGTACGACAGTATGCGAAGGAGTATGACAATGGTTGCAGGTAGAGGTGGTGGCAGCGGTGGACAACTCATATACCTCTTAGTTCTCATCGTCGTCCCTCACCTATGCCCTCGACATGAACCTTCGATGTATCCAGCCTCGACCCTGTTGTTGTCCCTCGCTTGCTCCCTCACCCGTAGTCGTCTCCCACTTAGGGATGGCAACGGTGCGGTTTTCAGCAAAACCGAAACCGCACCGCAACACAGAACCGTAACACCGAAACCGCACAGCACCGCGACGGTGTACCATATGTAAAACCGAAACTGCACCATGCGGTGCGGTGCACCGCGGTTTAACATTATAATGGTCTAAACGGTGCGATTTTTTACGGTTTTGGGCAAAACCAAAACCGCACCGCAACACTGAAACCGTAAACCGAAACCGCACCACACCGCGACGGTTTTATATTTTGGCAAACTAAAACCGCACCATGTAGTGTGATTTTCCGCGGTTCACGATTTTAAACCGCATCGTTGTCATCCCTACTCCCACTTATCTTTTGATGTTGTTGTCCACCTCCTGCACTGTCGTAGTCATCTCTAGTGTTAGCTTGTGGCGCAATGTCCTTGGTACACTCCTGTTACCGGCACCTAGCAACCCCTGTCTCTCTACACACCCGAGCGAACAATATGCTAGACAATACACAAAAAAGGGAGCTGATACACGATATGAAAGACCTTGGTATTAACAATGCATAATCCGTTAACGAATATTGATATTATAAATAAATCCCTCACTAATTAAGTTATATTGATAACCCTTCACATAACTTGATTTTTGCAAAAAGACCCATGTGAACAACTTTGTGACCATTTTACCCTTGGTCGTCACCGGTGCAAGTGTGCATGTGCACATCATCGCCGTCGGTGAGAGGAGGAAGGAGACGAGATGAGGATGACACAAGGAGCTGCACGGAAACAGACAACCACAACGTGTACAAGGACCGAGTAGTACAAAGGTAAAATGGTCAAAAGAATTAGCGTCATGGATTTTGCCAAAAGCGAGATATGTGGGTGTGGTTAATAATAAACCTTACAAATTGAGAGGGCTATTTATAATATCAATATTAAGGTGTATATGCAAAAATCCCTTCATCTATCATTGGAGATTGTTCTCAAAAAATCTTCCTCCGGTCCATCTACGAAACGTACACAAAACAAAGATAAAAGAAAAAGTGAACACAATATTTTTTAGTCGTTAAGCCTACAAGAAAGATAAAGACATTGACAACAATAAGTCCTTCAAGGAAAATTGATTTAACAATGGTAAATTCAAATGTCATATGTTTATTTCTCCCAAAGAAATATAATGATAATAATAAGGGTTTTTACAAATCAACCCCTACATTCTTCACTATTTACATATAAATCTCTATAAAAATGATATTTACATATAACCCCTCAATTCATTCAAATAATATATATTGACCCCTTTAGTTAGCTGACATCCAAAACGAGATAATGATTTCAATCTTAATATTTTACCTAAACTCTGTAAATACACCCCCCCCCTCCAATGTGACAATTCTTCGGATTAGGTCCAAGTTAGATTCCGGTTATGTTTATGTTTGTTTTGTTGTTAATTCCATGTTCAATAAAGATAGGTTAATTTAAGTAATTAAAATCATGTGTAAATCAATTATCTTTCCTTTAGATTACTGAAATAACAGTCGAATGAAAGGAAGATTTCGGAAATATTCCTTCATTTTGGATGCTAACTAATTATAGGGGTTGGTATGCAAATATTGGATGACTTAAGGGGTTTATATGTAAATATTGATTTTAAAGGGGTATATACATAAATAGAGAAAGAGTATATGGGTTGATTTATAAAAAAACCCTAACAATAATAATGGTTGAAGAACTGATGTCGTGTTACGGATATATGTGGCTGCCCACTTTGGTGGGACACCTCTATCCCTAATCCCTAACTCTCTCTCTCTCTCTCTCTCTCTCTCTCTCTCTCTCTCTCTCTCTCTCTCTATATATATATATATATATATATATATATATATATATATGGGTCAGGTTCAATGGACACTGTTTTTGCACTTAAATTTTTACACCGATTTTCAAATCAACTAGATAGAGATTTTAGAATTTCTTGATTTTTTGTGAGCATAATCCTTGACTTAGATAGCACGTCCACAAAAAATCAGCACCTTCTAAAGCCTCCAAGTACATCAAAACTAAAAGATTTTATCAACCGTCCACTTTAATCGTTAATTTGAAGAGCACATTTAAAAAGTCTAGAGGTTTTAGAATGTGCTGATTTTTTGTAGTTGTGTTATCTAAGACAAGATGATTATGCTCACAAAAAATCAAGAAATTCTGAAACCTCTATCTAATGTTTTGAAAATCGGTGTAAAAAATTGAGTGCAAAAACAGTGTCCATTGAACCTGACCCTATATATATATATATATATATATATATATATATATATATATATATATATATATATATATATATATATATATATGATGAATAAACAAGAGGCTCTCACGTATTCGTGAGAACGTAACCGTCATCCCGAGTGCAACCATCCCTCCTTTTCCCTCTCTCTCGTAACACGTTATCAGCACGAGCTCTCCGACCCGACCTCGGCTCGGCTCCGGATCTCGTCCGCGGCCCCGACCCGGCAGACCCCATCGCACAAAGAGAGAGAGAGAGAGAGAGAGAGAGAGAGAGAGAGAGAGAGAGATCAGAAAGAGAGAAAAGATCGCAGAGAGAGAAAGAGATCGATCATATCTGTATCTTCTCAAGCTTGGCCCATCATGATGAGGAGTTTTCCGGCAAAGCTTCGTAACGGCGACATCGGGCCCCGTCCGACCACAGAAGGTACACCCGAAACACCCGACCCATCAGGCACTCGGCCGGCTCGAAGAATCTCTTGTCCGACGACCTCTCGACCAGCGACCGGCGGGCTGCGTCGCACGACCAGCGGCTGCGCTTGATCGCACAACTAGCGGGTTGCACTACGTCGCACGACCGGCGGCGGTGCACATGCGTCGATAGCGAGCGACGGGCTGCGCACCGTCCGACATCGGAGGGTGTCGCAACCGGCAGCAATGTCGTCACCCGAGTCGTGGTGGCACGTGCAGACTGCTACGGGAGACGCTGGCGAGTGCACCTGGACCAGCCCGTTTTAGGGTTTCCCTGTTTTTTTTTTTGGGGAGAAGATGAACAATGTTCATCTTATTGGGTTTTATTCTTTAAACCCGATCAACCCGAACCCTAGGTTCAGATCCGACCCGATCTATATTAATACAGACCTGACCCGATCTATATTATTGGCAGACCCGATCCGACTGTATAAGTACAGGCCCGCCGATTGCACATGGCAGACCCAATCCGACTGTATAAGTATAGACCCGATCGGACCGCACATGGAAAACCCGACCCGACTGCTTTTAGCTAAACCCAACCCGTCTAATTTTGCATGCATTCACATATACTTTACTATCCGATTTAATCTAGACTGTCAGTTTTTATCCTGTGATTGTGAGCCTGATCCTGGCCCAATCTGATCGATCTAAGTATAGATCTTGACTAATTGAACCATTCTGGACTCATCGGTATGGTCCGATCTTATCAATTTAAATAAGTTAATGCATGTTTAATATGGACCACCGATTTTAGTTAATATGATCATGGACTTTATCTAGACCTGATCCAGATGATCCGAATGTATACCTTGACTATTTGGACTATTCCGGACACATCAGAACAGCTCGATTTCACAAAATCATTTTTCTTTACATGATATATTATTTATGGACACATTTAATACTAAATATTATTTGTTTATGGACATATGTCGACTAGTTACAATGATTACTCTTTAACCTCATCCATAGCCTGCATGTGAGCTCGACCCTTGTCAGCCGAGACAGTACAATGTGGCTACGGATACATCTTAACTAGTTTTTCCACTATGTAGAGGACCCGTAGTTCCATAACGGTTAGGATTTCGATATTCCTAGAATCCGATAGTCTTTAATCTATAAGTTGACTAGGCTCCTATTTCATCCCCAGATGTCTAACCTTGCAAAGTTGGAGTTTGCTGCACTTGATGTCAATGGCAAAAATTATTTAGCATAGAGGCTAGATGCTAAGCTCCATCTACAATCAATCAAGCTGAGTAAGGTGATTGTAAAGCCTACAGGCACAGACAACCTTAGCCCTGAAGACAAGGCTAAAGCGATAATCTTTCTGCGTCGTCACCTATATGTAGACTTGAAAAATGAATATTTAATTGTTGAAGACCCTTTAGTTCTGTGGGAATCCCTACGGGATAGATATGATCATTAAAGGGCTGTTATCCTCCCAGCAGCGAGGAATGAATGGATAAACCTATGCTACCAAGATTTTAGATCAGTCGCAGAGTATAATTCTGCAATGTTTAATATCGTGTCCCGACTTTAGCTATGTGGAGAGCCAGTCACACAGGGACAGATGATCGATAAGACTCTATCCACCTTTCATGCAATGAACATTCTACTACAATAGCAATACCAGGAGCGAAACTTTCAAAAGATATCAGATCTGATTTCGGTACTCCTAGTTGCAAAGGAAAACAATAAAGTTCTTATGAAGAATCACAACTCCAGACCTACTGGAGTATTGGCATTCCCTGAAGTGCATGACAATGAAGGAAACCACAGAGGTAGAGGTAGAGGAAGGTTTGGAAGAGGTGGTCGTCATAACCACTCCGGCAGAAGTGACAGAGGCGACAAAGGTGGCAACCCCAGCAGAGGAGGCTACCGAGGAAGAGGTAGGCATGGCCACCTCAGCAGAGGTGGACTCAACCCGCATCAGAATACAAATTTCAAAAAGCAGAATAAAAATCCCTGGTACGTAGAACAAATGAAAGAAGAACATCCTCCTAATTAATGGCCTATAGACACTTACTTCAAGTGTGGGCGTGAAGGCTATTGGTCTCGCAATTGTCGTACATCTAAGGAAGATGTGGTAAACTTTCAAGCAACACAGAAAGCAGAGGGTAATGCAATGTTTGACCTCGACAATGATGACCTCCTTGAAGTTGAACTCAATAAGATGCAAGGAAAAACCAAGCTCACAACTTCTTATTTCTTCAATGACAACTAGGAGGGACAGAACATTTTTAGTGATAGACTGCCATCGTTTATTAAAACAGCTGTTTGATTTTTTGTAGTTAATATTTCATTTACTTGGTAAACTGTCATATCGTTTATTTTTATCAAAATAGTTGTTTGCTTTATTATAGTTGATATTTCGTTTGTTTGATATAATATCTTTTAGATCTCCCTTATTAATATAAATGTTTCTCATTTCCTATATATCTGAGTTGCTAGAACCGTATATCAAATAATACTTTATTTTTTTGTTAAGAAATAGAATCAAAGGGAGACATGAATGGTGATAACCTTTGCCTGATAGACAGTGCCACTACTCATACGATACTTAGGGACCAGAAATATTTTTTAAGTATTAACATTGGTTCAAATAAAATATCGACCATAGCTAGCCCCGCTCAGATAATAGAAGGCTCCGGTAGAGCACACATAGTGTTACCTAATGGAACCCATATCTTTATACAATCTGTCTTATACTCTAGTAACTCTAAAAAAAATTTACTTAGTTTTAGAGATATAAGAGCAAATGGGTATCACATAGAAACTCTATGCGAGGGGAATAATGAATTCTTATGTATAACCTCTAGTGTTGGAAACCAGAAGTTTACTCTAGAGAAATTCTCAAATTTATCCTTAGGGATATACTTCACTCACATTGGGATTGTTAAGTCACATGCAAACATGAGCTAGCAGCTCAGTACTAATCCAAGACAAATAGTGAGCCAGAAGCACTATAATCATATAATGTTTAATATATGGCATGATCGTCTAGGATATACTGGGACAATAATGATAAAAACAATCGTAGAAAACTCTTGTGGTCATCCTTTAGCACATTATCAAATATTTAGAACCCTTAACAGGTGATATTTTTACTGCAATGTTTGTGGATTGTCACTTTGATAAGACAATTTTCCCGCCATTAGGGGGAGATAAGAAAGATAATGAACGTCCCGTCCAAGAGGAACGACGTGAATTATCGTGGAATACTTCCACTCTGTCTCATCTAGACCCCAGGACTCTCCAATATAGGCACGAGTTAGGAGAATAATACACTTGTAATCTATTGCAACTGAGTTACTAGATGCATTCAATGATGCTACAAAAGTAACTAAATCACACATGCCAGCTATGAATATACCTGCCAGGATTGATACCCTAAGTAATAATAAGGCAGCAAATGAGTCTGACACACGCTTGAAGCGTGGCAGATCTATAGGTTCCAAAGATTTAGCTCCCCGGAAGAGGAGATTAAATAACATATCATACTCTACAGCTCCTGAAGAAGCTGTTCCTAATATAAAATCTCCTGAAGACAAGATTCATGACGGTTCGGAAGATGTCATGAATCAAAGATCCAATTTCTCTAAATTAAAGCATATCGTTCCGGCCGAGGTTATGCCCCAGATCCTAGAAGTGACTGGGAAAGAGGTACCGGTACCCAACAATGATGAGATATCTGTGTTCTACACATACTCAGGGGAAATATAGAATGGAAAAGAAATAGTCATTGATGATATATTTTTATATGCTCTAGCAAATGAGATAATAAAGGGTAATGATAATGACACTGAACCATGCACAATCCTAGAATGTCGACAAAGTAAAGATTGGCCAAAATAGAAAAATGCGATTCAAACAGAATTAGATTCCCTCATAAAGCGTGAAGTATTTGGACCTATAATACAAACCCCAAAAGAAATAAACCATGTAGGTTTCAGATGGGTGTTTGTTAGAAAAAAAAATAAAAAGAACGAGATTCAAAGATATAAAGCACGCTTAGTTGCTCAAGGATTCTCGCAAAGACCTGGGATAGATTATGAAGAAACATATTCCCCAGTTATGGATACCATCACATTCGGATATCTTATAAGTCTAGCTATCTCTGAAAGATTAAGCATGCGACATATGGATGTAATGACAACCTACCTTTATGGTAACCTAGATAGTAAAATATACATGAAAATCTCTGTAGGATTTGACTTACCAAACTCTAAATCTAGAAATACACATTCAATTAGATTAAAACAAGCATTGTACGTCTGAAACAATCTGAAAGATTATGGTACAATCGGCTCAGTGAATATCTGTCTAGGAAAGGCTATAAAAATGACCCTATATGCCCATGCGTATTTTTTAAGAAATTCCAGAATGAATTTACAATAGCAGCAGTATATGTAAATGATATAAATCTAATAGGATCTCTCAAAAAGATTGAGAAGACTACTGGCTATCTTAAAAAGGAGTTTGGAATGAAAGACCTTGGTGAGATAAAATTTTGCCTCAGCTTGCAGATCGAACGAAACAAGGATGGGATTTTAATCCATCAAGCAAAATATATTGAAAATCTTCTAAAGAGGTTTAATATGAATAAGTGTTAATTCACTTAGTACAACACCTATGGTTGTAAGGTCTTCAGATCTTAACAAAGATCCATATAGGTCCAAAGAGGAAAATGAAGACGTCTTGGGTCCTGAAGTACCATATTTAAGTGTAATAGGTATAATTCTTTATTTATCTCAATGCATTAGGCCTAATATTTCATTTTCTGTTAATCTACTTGCTAGATATAGCTCTGCACCTACATGTAGATATTGGAATGGTATAAAACACATATTTAGATACCTAAAAAGGACAGTTGACCTTGGCTTATACTATTCATGTAAAAGGACTAATCTAGTTGGATATGCAGACTCTGGTTACTTATCCGATCCCCACAAGGGGAGGTCACAAACAGGTTATGTGTTTCTTAATAGTAATGCAACTATTTCATGAAAATCCACAAAGCAAACACTAGTAGCAACGTCATCCAATCATTCAGAGATACTGACGCTTCATGAAAAATTTACGAAGATAATGCAGCATGCATAACTCAAATTCAAAATGGCTTCATCAAAGGTGACAAGACCAAGCACATCTCCCTGAAATCCTTCTACACCCATGAACTCTAAGAGAAGAAAGAGATTATTATAAAGTAGGTGAAGTCAGTTGAGAATTTGGCAGATCTCTTCACCAAAGCGCTTCTAAAGTCTACATTCCAGAAGTTGGTGCATCAGATTGGTATAAAGAAACTTCACCAACAAGGCATATGAATGTTATTTTAAATTAATGTATTAACAGGGTGGGAAGTAGCATCTTAATGTATTAGAGTGAGGGAATATATTTTTTGAAGATTGATGTAAGCAAGGCAAGTAATAGAATGTAGGATAAAGATGAGGTAGAGCATCCTGCAAATAACAGATGGAGACATCCAGAAGAATGTCTTTTGTGCATTGTACTCTTTTTCCTACGATGAGGTTTTTTCCATAGGATTTTTCCATCAAAAGGTTTTAATGAGGCAGTGTAAGTCGCACCCACTAAGAATCCAGAAGAATCTGATATTCCAGACGAATCTGTTCATGAAGAACTATGTTCGTGAAGAACTCATTTTACTCTTTTTCCTTCACTAAAGGTTTTGTCCCATTGGGTTTTCCTTAGTAAGGTTTTAACGAGGCAATATTTTTGAAAAGTGGGCATCCAAGGGGAAGTGTTACGGATATATGTGGCTGCCCACTTTGGTGGGACACCTCTAACCAATACCTCTATCCCTAATCCCTAACTCTCTCTATATATATATGATGAATAAACAAGAGACTCTCACGTATTCGTGAGAGCGTAGCCGTCATCCCGAGTGCAACCATCCCTCCTTCTCCCTCTCTCTCGTAACATGACGAGATTTATATGAGAACTAAGCCTTGCTTGCGTGCAATGACACTCGAGCACAATGGATCAAATCGGTCCAACCCCTTATGGCAAAGACCAAAAGCACTTCATTTGCATAAGACTTATAAGAGACGTGAGAGTCGGATACCATCCTAACGATCCTTTGTAAGTAGGAAGCGTCCAACTCCATACAAGTACCCAGATAATTAATTAACCAAGAATATCAAAAAATCATTCTTGTTTGGGAATTGAATCTTGATATCATTTGAATGTAGAGGATTATCAGTCAGTTTCATTCAAGAAAGGTACGGCATGCAGGTAAAGGGGGGAATTGAGTGGTGATATCATTTCAATATAGAAAACTAGGACTGAAAGAAAGAAAAAAGAAGCAGAGATATGCTTACTCTGCAAGTCCAATAATATGTCAGGCTAGACTTTTGGAGGATCCAGTGTAACACACCAATAGAGCAGTGCAATCGATGAGCTTGAAGCCATCAACATGATAAAGTGTGGTAGACTCGATATCAACAACCAATCTGGAGCCTTTGGCATCCGCATCGTCCTCCTCGCATCTAATTGTAAGTATTGTGCAATTGATAACCACTTGACAGTACCGGAAGGCCTTCAAACGAGACCAGATCAAGCACAACTTGCCGCCGCCACCTATATGAAGCAGAGCCAAGACTTTTAAGGCTGGGATGCCAAGATGGATGAGATGAGGTGAGGTGTACAAGGCCACGAGTTAGCCCTACATCACCTGGAGAGAAGGAGATCCTGAGTTACTTATATAATTTTTCATCCCAAACATACTAGACGCGTTTTAAAACCGTGCACCGCTATAGAATTTGTAAGAACTCCGTAGTTAAGCGGGCTCAGGCGAGAGCAGTACTAGGATGGGTGACCCCTGGGAAGTTCTCGTGCGGGCACAGACAAAGCGGACAATATCTTGTGTGTTTGGGGCGGATGTTATACAACATCCGACAGCGACAACGATGACTGTTCAGCAGTACAGTCGTTGGTGGCCGACATGGTGCGCTCCCTCATCAGCAGTCTTCCTCCAATCATGGCGGCCTACTCGAAGCCTTACACCGCAAAGATCTAGCAGTTGCGCTTCCCTACCGGGTTTCAGTCACTAAAGTTCCAACACTTTGACGGGAAGGGCAATCCAAGGCAACACATTGCCCACTTCATCAAAACTTACAACAACACCGGCACATACAACGATGAGATGGTGAAATAGTTCGTTCGCACTCTCAAAGGTAATGCTTTTGATTGGTATGTTGATCTTCTTCCAGGATCCATCGACAATTGAGAACAGATGGAGAGGGATTTCCTCAACCGCTTCTACAGCACCCGACATATCGTCAGCATGACTGAGATTACTACCATCAAGCAAAGGAAGGACGATCCAGTGATTAACTACATCGATAGTTGGAGGAACCTTGCGCTAAACTCGCGAGATCACTTGTCTGAAGACTCGGCCATCGAGATGTGTACCTAAGGCATGCACTAGAGTTCGCTTTATATTCTTAAAGGGATCAAACCTCGGTCCTTCGAAGAGCTTGCAACTCGGGCTCACGACATGGAGCTCAGTTTAGCAAATCATGGGGACTCGAAGAGCAAAGACTTCCTGAAGATGAAGAAGAAGGACAATACACCGGCATCCAAACCAAAGCAAGTCAACGTTGCCGATGTTGCTTCAACTTCCAAGCCACTCAAGATCGGTGGCAAGCCGGACAAAGACAAGGCTACCACAACGCCTTCACAGCCTTAGCGGCCACCAAGGATGACTCTCGAGGAACTCGAAGACAAGGAGTATCCCTTTCCGGACTCGGAAGTCTCCTTTATGTTCGACCAGTTGCTGCTGGAGAAGATGATTGAGCTTTCTCCTTCAAAGAGGTCTTAGTAAATGCATCGTGTCGATGATCCACTCTTCTACAAGTACCATCGGGTAGTTAGCCATCCCATTGAGAAGTACTTTGTCTTCACAGAAAGAATCATGGTGCTCGCAAAGCAAGAAAAGATCAAGATCGACTCAGGCGATGTAGCTACAGCAAACATGATGTCCATCACCTTCGGTTCCTTTCCGTCGATACTCGTTGATGCATGACGGAGAATGCCTAAGTTGCGTATCAACCGTCAAAGGCCAATCGCGAAGTCTGCCTCGCAACCGAAATAGTTGGTTCCAAGATGACCATAACATACTCCTACACTCATCAGGAATGGAACACCATTACCCCTGGGGCAACCATTGCTCACGTCAGCACCTCCCCTGACCAAAGCCACATCTCAATGAACTCTCCAAGAGAGATACGAGCGAGGAGATCCAGAAGTACTGCGTCGGTAAATATTTTTCTAGACACATTATTCCTGATGTGGTACAGGCGATGGAGATTGCGCCGAGAAAATATTTTCCCAACATTTTATTGACTATTACCGACGTGATATATATATATATATATATATATATATATATATATATATATATATATATATATATATATAATAATAATAATAATAAGGGACGACGGTTGTGGGGGGGACAAATGAACTGAGACAAAGGAGCGGTTCAGATTTATCTAGAGGAGGGGGATAAATCACAGTCGTCCGTTTCCTAGCCCCAACCAAGAATCCCACTCAGCCTTAAATCCCATCCCAAACCCTTCCAAGTCCGTCCGATCCAAATCCCATCTGATCTGAGCCATCTGATTTTCAAGTCCCTCTAACCAAGAATCATAGACCCTCTTTAATCCTCCTTAATCACCGAGAGAGAGAGAGAGAGAGAGAGAGAGAGCAGCCCGTCCGTCCATTCAAACCCACCTGATCCGCAACCCCCATCCCCAAACCTATCCGTCCGATCAAACAGCCCCCATCCACAGCCCTCTCTCTCTCTCTCTCTCTCTCTCTCTCTCTCTCTCTCTCTCTCTCTCTCTCTCTCTCTCTCTCTCTCTCTCGGTCTGCCCGCTGCGCGCCGCCCCCCCCCCCCCTCGGAAACCCAAAGGCCGCCCGATTCAAACCCATCGACCGGCCCGCTGTGCGCCCCCTTCTCGGAAACCCAAATCTCTCTCTCTCTCTCTCTCTCTCATCTGCATCGCTGAACCCCGCCCCCTCATTCTCCCCCTCCGGTGGTGCGCTCGAAAGCGACCTTCCTTCTCCGGTGAACCCAGCAGCAAAGGAGGAACGCCAGGCGTTCCTCCTTCCCCCCTTTCTTCTCCGGTGAAGAGCAGCAAGAAGTGGAGGGGATCTGCACCTTCTCCTCCAGCAACAACTGAAGGGGGTGGCCAAGCCCCCCTCCTCCTCCATCTCTCTCTCTCTCTCTCTCTCTCTCTCTCTCTCTGTCTCTCTCTACTGTTCTAGATTTTTTAATGTTTTTTTCTTTTGATTTCCAGGGTCATGCTGGCAAGGTCAGGGGTGGCCAAGCCCCCCTCCTCCTCCATCTCTCTCTCTCTCTCTCTCTCTCTCTCTCTCTCTCTCTCTCTCTCCTGTTCTAGATTTTTTAATGTTTTTTTCTTTTGATTTCCAGGGTCATACCGGCATGGTCAGAGTAGTCGTTGATTTCCACGGCCCGCTGCAGGCATCTCTGGTGACGGCGACTCTGGCCCGCTGCAGGCGTTCCTCCTTCCCCCCTTTCTTCTCCGGTGAAGAGCAGCAAGAAGAGGAGGGGATCTGCACCTTCTCCTCCAGCATCAACCGAAGGGGGTGGCCAAGCCCCCCTCCTCTCTCTCTCTCTCTCTCTCTCTCTCTCTCTCTCTCTCTCTCTCTCTCTCTCTCTCCTGTTCTAGGTTTTTTAACGTTTTTTTTCTTTTGATTTCCAGGTTCCCTTCAAAGCCCTGATTTTTTTTTTCTTCTATTTTCTACAGAATGCGCTAAAGGGGGGCAGCGCTACGGGCGGCAACGGTTGGTGCGGCTGCAGGGTTCTTCTGCCTGTGAATTGCATTCGTCCCCGGCCGGCAAGTGACCATCAACCGATAAGCACCCCAGCCCGTCTATCACACTCTTCCCTCACCGGCAAGCAACCCCGACTTGGAATCACACTCTCTTTGTTCTTGACTTATTTTATCATTTGATTAATTTTTATTTTGGGATGATGTGAGATTTTCTAAATAAAAATGGTATTTTTCAGTTGATTCTTCACACATGTTTCATTTTCTTTCTTCCCTCTCCGCATCATTTTCTTCATATTTTTCTGTTCTTGGGTTTTTAAGTTAGATTTACTTCTGGATCATTTTCTTTCCTCCCTCTCTTTCCCCCTCTTTTGATCTTTTACCATCATGATCTTTTATTTTTTTTTTGTTTGTTTTATCTTGACTTTTAATTTCTGTTTTTTGGTTTTGAATGCTGATCAGTGGCACTCATTCATTTTTATACTGGTAAGATCGTGGTTAATTTTTTTGTAATTGGGTTTTACCTTTGGTAATTGTGGGCTATAAAATCTGACTTTTTTTTATCGTCCACATCCCTCTTTTGAAAACTTTTTTTTTTTATCATTGTTTACTGATCGATGTTTGTTGTTATCCACACCCTCTTTTTGATCTTTTATCTTTTGATCATGATCTTTAATTTGTTTTTGATCTTAATCACTATTTTCTGTTTTTTTTTAATGTTGATCGGAGGCACTTCTTTCACACTGATTTTTTAATGGGATTACTGATCATTGATCACTGATTTTTATTATATGTTGCTGTATTGTTCGTTCTTTGAGGTTGATCGTCACCAACATGGATCAGGAAATCTCGACCTCGATCTATGAGCTCTCCAATCTTGCCATTCATCATGATCGATAAATAGGTGAAAGCATCACTATTCATCCAATTGACTTGCCTCTCTCTCTCTCCTCTCTCTCTCTCTCTCTCCAGCCCTCTCTCTCTCTCTCTCTTGAACTGGGGAAAAGTGGTGGTTTTTTTTTTTCAGCTGAGAAGGTTCTCCAATTATATCTAGATCGGCGAGGGTTTTCTTGAGAAGGTTACCAACGATTGTGGGAACCCAAAGTTTGTTGACTCGAGTGTCTCCAACAGGAACATGTGTGCTTAGGGTATTGCAATTGAACCTGTGTGCTTGGGGTATTGCAATTGAACATGTGTGTTTACGGTATTGCAATTCTAATTGTCTACAATTTCATCTTTTTCATCATCCCTTGAGTTTTTATCATCTGATGTCCTATTTGTCCATGAACTCCCAACAGGCTGCGAAGTTCACGGTTGGGTGGTTCATAGAAAGGAGATCATGGATTCCGAAAACGGATGTCCCTTTTAGTTATGGTATGTATTCACACCATCTCACCTCCTCCTGATTTACATTTTTTTTTATTCATCGATTCTTTTTTTCATGTTGATCCAAAATGTCATGCAAAGTTAATGTTGTAGAGAAAATATTATAATGAGAATATTTTTGAGAGAAAAAGTTGTAAATATTATAGAGTGATGCACTGGTCGTGTATGGGTGCAATGGTAGCTGTTGCCTATAGTTTATTCAGAAATATTTGAGAAACAGAACAAAAATTATTAATAATTTAATAAACGGAACAAAAGTTGGATAATTAGAAAAAAAGGAATAGTACGTCATCTCAAATGGCGTAAAGTATTTATGCCATTTGAGATGGCGTAAAGTATTTACGCCAACTTAAGGGGTAAATTAAAATGCCGAAACTGCCCTTTTTTTACGCCATTTCAAATGGCGTAAATTCCCTATAAATAGTTTACGCCAAAAAGTCCTAATAAGTTTTAGGATTTAGGAGTTTATGCCATAAAGTCCTAATAAGTTTTAGGGTTCAGGGTTTTATGGTTTTAGGCTTTAGGGTTTAGGGTTTCAGTTTGACAGTTTAGGTTTAGGGTTAGGGTTTAGGTTAAAAAAATATTTTTTAACTTCGCCAATGTAACAACCTAAGCCCTAAAACCCTAAACCCTAAATCCTAAAACCTAAAACCCTGAACCCTAAAACCCTAAAACCCTAAACCCTAAACCCTAAACCCTAAACCCTAAAACCCTAAACCCTAACCCTAAATCCTAAAACTTATTATGACTTTACGCCATTTGAAATAGCATAAACTATTTATAGAAATTTACGCCATTTGAAATGGTGTAAAGAAAGGGCAGTTTCGGTATTTTAATGTGCTCCTTCAGTTTTACGCCATCTCAAATGGCATAAATACTTTACGCCATTTGAGATGGCGTAATATTCCTTTTTTTTTGCAATTATACAACTTTTGTTCCGTTTTTTAAATTATTAATAATTTTTGTTCCGTTTCTAAAAAATTTCTGTAGTTTATTTTGTTCCAAATCACTCCCTAAAGTTTGAATTGTTCGCCCATTACCCCTATTGTCAACTACTTAATTTCTTCATTTGGTAATTTTTATTTGATCAAAATTGAATTGAAGTGGCGCAAAATGTAGTTTTTTAACTATAGGGGGCTTAAGTGTTTTTGAGCTAAACTTCAGGGGAACAAAGTATAATTTACCCAAAAATATTTACTATGTGGGAATTTTGCTGAAGATGCTAAGTGAGACATCCCAAAGTATAATCTATCTCTCTCTCATCTCCTGTATACGCTTCTCCTTTCCGGATCTCCCACCTCGATCTCCCCCATCTCTGCCTCCACCGTTTGCGACGCTGCCATCCGGCCTCTGCTCACCCTTGCAGGTGCTCCCCCCTTCTCTCTCTCTCTCTCTCTCTCTCTCTCTCTCTCTCTCTCTCTCTCTCTCTCTCTCTCTCTCTCTCTCTCCCGTCTCAGCCTGCGATGTCGTTGCCCGACCACTGTCCGACCTCTACTTGATGCCCACCCTGTGACTCTCTCTCTCTCTGAAATCAGAACCCACCCTGCCCGCTGTGCCCACCCCTCTCTCTATCTCTCTCTCCCAGCTGCTCGCCCGTTTCTCTCTCAATCTCTCTTGGTAACCCACACCCATCCCCTATACAGAGAGATAGAGGGAGGAGCAAAAACAGCCGCCCTTTTGAGCACTTCTCCCGACGACAGCGAGCCACCCCAGGTCAGCCTCCTCCCTCTTATTCTTTCCTCCTCCGCGACCTAAATCCCGCGGCCGGATATCTCCGGGGTAATGACTCGCTCCGGCCGCCTCCTCCCGTGTCTCCCCCGTTGGATCGGGGTAGGGGAGGCCGCCCAAGCGCCAGCCGGCACTCCCAGGTCGGCCTCCCTCCATCACCATCGCACAGACCCCCCCCTCCCCCCACGTTCTGTTGAGCGCGTGGGGAAGAAGAGGCGGGGGCAGATCTGTAAATAATGGATATATCCCTGGGTTAATTATTCTGACCCGACCCACCTTAAGCCCTGAACACAACCCGCCTAACACTGCAACCCGACCAAACTACCGCAGACCCAATCCGCTAGCTCGCTAACCTGCCAAACTTTGTTTGGCTATCGTTTCTCCGTTCGAACTCCGAATCAGATGAAACAGGCGACATTGGACACCTTTTTTTGATACCTACTGTATGGTTATAAACCTTTTTCCGATACCCTCACAATCATTCGTTTGCATGTGACCGTGTATGTGTGGGTCTGTATGTGTGTAACTGTGTTTGGCCGAAGGCCGATGAAGATGACAATGGATGTGTATGGAAGATGACAATGTATGTGACTGTTATGAATTTTTATCAGTTGTGTATATTATATTGTTATTCTGTTCTTGAGATTAGTAATATCATATTTGAGTGCTGTAATGAATCTGATGCCCTTCTATAGCCCTCAAAGCTTTTGCTATGTAGTTTTACAGTTGACTTTCTGGAATGCACATGTAGCTCATGATGTTCTTGAACCGCGTTCTGGTTAATGTCGGTCGAATTTTTTAAAAAGGAAATTTTGCCGTGAAATTTTGTTCCATTTGGATCAAATTACAATCAAATCTCCGTGTAATGTTAGTAAAATATTGTTCATTATGAAAAAAAACCTAGAGTTTCGATAAAATGTAATTTGTCGGATTTTGTTGTAGGTTTTTTACACAATTGAAAAAAAATCGAATTATGCAATGACAACGACCACATTGTTATCTGCGACCATTTTCAGTCAGGGTTGTCGCCGAATGTTGTCGCTCCCGCTGAAAATGGGCATCACGGACGAATGTGGGCACCGTCGACGCTTATATTGAATCGTTTGACCATTTTTGGTGGGGGTAGGGGCGTTCGCCACATAACATTGCCGCCCCGATGAAAATAAGTGCCTTAATCGAATGTGGTCGACCCGAACACAAAATTTCCACGCCTCAGAAGAATTTTTCATACCTGTTGGCACTGCCATAGTCATCTAAGGTGTTTGAGTTTGTTTTTATCGCCGAAGGCGGTCATTTTAGTGTCGATTGCTGCTAGACCTAGCAAACGAGAAGGTTATCGATTGAAGGTATAGGGGCTATCGTCGATAATGAGCGTCGTGATCGTATGTGGGTGTCGTCGAATGAATTTTGACTCCCCTGCCAGATGTGGGTGCCCTTGCCAAAAGTTTTTAGCCGTGGAAAGCGGCCTTCCGAGTGTAGAGAGAGAGAGAGAGAGAGAGAGAGAGAGAGAGAGAGAGCAACATGGAGGGAGTGAGGTTCCAAGTTAAAACCTCACCACAATCGTTAGTTTGCATGATGGTCGGGTTGAGTGGGGTCGGCGGCCGTCAGGTTCTTTTACCAGCCTCGAATTATTGGACCCCCTAATAATATTATTATCGCTCTTGAAATGATATGTTATCATCATCGAAATATGACCCCCCCGCCTCGAAATAATATCATTGCCCATAAATTATTATTGTTGCTCTCAAAATATTGCCGCCACACTCTAAATAGCCCGGAATAGGGTGCCACACTCAAAATAATTGTTGCCGCAATTATTATTGTTGCTCAAAATATGTTTTTGTTAAGGCCGCAATGCATCAGGCCACCACCCTAGCTGGCAACAACCCCAACATTCAACAAATGAGAAGGCCCTACCTGTGCCGCTGCCTTTTCCTGTAAACCATGTGACCAATCAGCATGCTCTTTCCTACCTTGAAATTCCAGAGGCAGATCATTCTGTTCCAAATGGTTCGCTTGCAGCAAGTCCCCCGACATAACACCAACATTTTGCACCAAAGCATTCCCAAACAAACTTCCTTGAAATTAAGCTCTGTGTATCAACCGATATAGAATCCTGTGAGCAGCCATTTTTCATGGTGAATAAACTTATCACTTTGAAAAGAATTAGACGGAGCCGATCACATTGGTGTCTTTTCTACGGGGTTCCCGGCAGCCTTGGTTATCACATCAGTACAATCAGGAGGCATCACTTGAAAAGGAGAGTATTGATTAGAAGAGAATCGTGTGCTGGAAACAGGAATCCCATTCAACGACAGATCAAGTTGTTGACCGACAAACCCCATAGATTGCATCGCTTGTCCTTGGTCATTCGGAAAAATAACCCCATTGGGATAATCTTGCACCGTAGGAGACCTACTGCATTATGCCCAATTCAAGTTACCATCAATGCTCATCTGAGGGTTCAAGAGTGCCTGTTTTGCAGTGACCGAAAGCTGGCTGTGTGAATTTTGCAGCCATGCTACCTGATCTAGTTGCTGAAGTTGCTGCTGCCTCTGGATCTCTTTTAGCTGTTTGTACATTAATTGTTGTTGCCACAACTGCATGTCGATGAACCCAGGATGCTGCCTTGAATATTCAGTCATGGCTCAGTTTCTTCATAAAACTTGTGCTGAGATGAAGTAAAACTGCAATGCACAGTAACTATCTACAATGCTTAACCAGGGACTCACACCAAAATCCTGAAGACTCAAATCAATATTCAGACAGTTATTTGCCTACTTCTTTCTATAGTATCCAGGCAATTAAAGCCATAGTACATGAATGAACATAAAATGAGTGACATTCCTACTACAGTCCATGTGAGTATAGCTCCAACATAATAGGCAAGATTTGAGACCTTGCCCAATAAATGTTTTCACCCATATATTAGAAATAAGACTACCGATTGCTGGATAAGAAGTAACAACTCTCTGTTTCTCGATGACATCAAGATTTACTACAAAATTACTGTTACTGGACCTCCTTTAACTCAAGGTGTATCAACGGTGTCTACGTGCAACCTCGGCAACCTGTCGTCGTCGCCGGCTTTCCTCAACTTGCAGTCGAGTCGCCTCTCCAAATAGTAATCGTGCAACCTTAGTAGCCTCTCGTTCCCGCCACCTCTCTGTAGCACACAACCGTACTCTCTCTAGAGCCTGTCGTCGGGCTATCACGGCCCTCCTCCCTGTGAATATTATATTATGAGTATACGACATTCGTACTGATAAATATATTCAATAATAAACAACTATATTAATTTTCACATACTCTCATTCTCTAAGCGGTTCAATATTCGTAATATGTATCGAGAGATTCTAAACATGTCCATCCATATAGACCACGCAACATCGTTGGTATCGCTACTGACCCGTAGTATCCTCCCGGAGACGTAGCGTGGGTGTAAAATGATAGGCCACGCTCTCCACACACCAACCTGTTCCTCGGGAATATAACGTACGTACATATCCCATGACTGCATGTTGGAGTTATAAGTCAAATTATTCAGACTATGAAATACTTTGAACTAAGGACATAAAAATTATAAAAATATAAATTATTTGATTTGATGGTGGTATAATATAAAGCACAATAGTATTTCTAAACAAAACATGTCTTATTCATGATAATGCCAAAATGACTACATCTCATGGTGAAGTTGGAGAAAAAAAAAACTAAAAAGTGATCAACAGTGATCAGGCAATTGCTGCGGCGATACATTCGTCGCACAATGAAACATCTCTCTCGCATGTCTCAGACATGCAATAGCTGTTTAACAAAAAAAACTACTATGTCAACATCGACGGTGACAAAAGTATATATGAAAATAATTATTCTATATGGAGGGGGCTTACAAATGTGATACACAACCACAACAACAACACTGTGTCATATCATTCTGCCAACCTCCACTACCACATATAAAACAAACTCGCACCTATAACAAAGATGAGTTGCATATGTAAGATAAACTACTCAATAGTTAATTAAAAAATATATTTAATTGTAAGATAACATTATTTCAGGGTAAGAATTACCTAAAATATAGTTATGCGACACTCAGGTCAATAGAACTTCACGGTAAACAATATTTGTTGTTGTGGTCGAACTGTCGGATGGCAAAAGAATACTAATTCTATTTGCTGAAGTGCATCTGGATAGTGCAACGTATAATTGGCCATGACTGAAGACTGGTGTCCTTAAGTCTATCCCGACATACTTAACTGATTGACCTTGTAACTTATTAATTGTCATTGCATATGCTAGCCGTACAGAAAATTGACGTCGTGACATTTGGAATGGTAGGCCAGTAGTTGATGGTATTAGACTTATCCTTGGAATAAATACCATATTACCAACTTTATCCCCAGTTAAAATTTGTGCTTCAATAATCCTGATTCCACAACGAACAACCATTAGTCGTGTCACATTGCATAATCCATCTTTCGGTGCAATATTTCTAAGCAGCATTATCGGGGATCCCACTTTTAGTTTGAGCTTAAATGGTGGTAATCCTGAAGGATCCAATGAGTTTAAAAACTCAGTTGGATATGCATTACTTGGATATTGTGACTCTTCTTCAATAACTTGATCTGCAGCAAAGTACTTAATTGTTTCGCCTGGATAATGATTTAATGCCACATCATTTATTGTATTTATATTATCATTTCGTGCAGCTAGAATTATTCGCTCTTTTAAAAATGATGCTGATATTGTACCCTCTATATTCAGTTCTGGATAAACTGAAATAATAAGTTGATCAAGATTCGAACAATATCGCATCCTTGACGGTAATTGTATAATTTCTATTGGGTTTGATCCAACCTATAATAATTTAAAAAAAATATACAGTTACATAATATTTTATTATAAAAATAGCTTTGAAATAAAAATTTAATATATAATTATTTACCTCCATCAAGAACTTGGCGAAATCAATATTATCAGGCTCCACCATATTCAGACGCATGTTTTGCACCAAATGTAGAACCTGTATATCATTCCAGATTGTTAATCTTCGGATAGAAGCACCAACAATCTGCTCCCTAACACCTTTATATACCACAGGTAATATTTGTCAAAAATCACCACAAAAAATGATTGTTATTCCACCAAATGGTTTACGATTATTATTAATATCTCTAAGTGTTCGATCCACTGCTTCAATGCAATATTTATGCTGCATGATAATTTTATCCCATATTATCAACTTTGTTTCTTTGAATAGACCTGCTTGTATCGACTGCTTAGTGAATGTACATAATGATGTTTCTAGTATGTCTAGTGGTATGCGAAATGTTGAATGAGCAATTCGTCCTCCATACAATAACAAAGACGCAATACCAGATGAAGCAACCATATAAGTGCAATATGACCAAGGACATGACAAGTATTTGCAATTGTATTGTATACGAATGTCTTACCAGTACCAGCCGCTCCATTCAAGAATAATATTTTTCCTTTATTATTAAATACTGAATCAGTCACTAACGTATAAGCACTGAGCTATTCATTATTAAGATGTTTTCGATTAGCATTTGTTTCTTCTTGAAGCCCGTCATATATGAGTTATTTTTGCTCCCAGATGAGTCTATTACCAACTACCCTACTCTAATTTCCTATTGGTAAAGGCATGGGCTGAAAATCTGATAAGGTTTTACCTGATTCTTGAAGTAATTCATCCACCAGATATAAATCATAATTTATCACTTGATCATTAGCTGGGGTTGGAATAAAAAATTTTATTTGGAGTTGATGTTCAGATCATCACATATATTAAGCACAAACCTATTCCATAATAAATCTGATCCGATTGGAGAGCACTCCAAAAGTATAATGCAGAATAATCTTCATAATTGATATCCGGTTTTCATAATAGACGCCTCTTTTAAACATTGTATCCACTCGGCATCATCTTCTAACAACCCTCGAGCGATGCATGCTGATTTAAATGTCTCATAAACAATATCATTCACTGTACGCAGACATTAAAATGACTGTGGGCCTTTAACGACAGTTAACAGTAAGCGTAGATAGAACCGCTCGTCTTTATTTGACTTTCAAAATACATTCTGCCAATGGCAAAACCTTGTCGCCTTGGTGTCCATTTTTTATTTGTCTTACTCCAAACAAAATATTATGGGAATTCTTGATAAGTAAGCTCTCGTGCACTATGGTGTTCAGCACAACAATCAAAGAAAGCTGTTAGAGTTGAATTTTGATTAGCCGCTCTAGAAATAATATCATCAATTTCTTCAGTTGTCTTAAAAGTGACATGATGCATTCCCGGCAAATGAATTGCTAATCATACAACGTTTGGTTTCTCTTGATACAATGGATTCTCAAGCAGTCTCCATACAGCTTCTGGTGGTCCGATATATCGTGCATCAATATACTATTGAATTTCATCACCTTTAAGAACCATAGTTGTCCTATCGTGCCCCTTATAAATGTATTTATGAATATATTTAACTGCACGACATGATGCACATACTTCAACATTAATATGACAATCGAACATTGCAGATAAATGCGGATTGTATGGAACAATATCTCTATTATCAATATTTTGTCCCCTCACGACATACACTTTATTTGTATTACGACATCGATAAATAGGGTAGCCATCCATATCCATAGTTGTTTCATCTGCAAATTTACGTGGGTAACGTTTGGTACATTGACCATTTTCCATACAGGATGCACGTTGGTTTCTCACACCGCACGAACCATGAACCATGCATTTTTTTATAGTTTCAAAAAGCATAGGATGTGTGTCAGGATCTGGAAATTCTGCTGATACTATTTGATCAACTTAGGCAATAGTACGAATTTTATCTGCATGTTGAAGAAAGATGAGCGCATGCATATGTGGAAGACCACGTTTTTTAAATTCAATTGTGAAAACATATGCAACTGCTCGACCGAATATCCCACTCTGTAGAATTTCTTTCATTATTGCTTTTCATTTCAACTCAAAGACACGGGCAACTAAATCGGGCCGATGAATAGCATTCTGATAAGACAACAGTTTATTTTGAATTTCTGGCCAATTAGGATTTGCAGTGACAGTAAGAAATATATCCGGATGTTTGTTATATCGTGTGATCGTCATAGAATCCTGAAAGATTTCATACATATTTCTTGGACTTCCTGAATGTGATGACGGTAAAATAATTCTTTTCCTACTTGATCTGCAGTTAACCCCTCATCTGCAATATCAGTTAGGCCCTTGTATATATCTGCTCGAATAATGTTTTGATTAAGTTTAACAAAGCGTAGACGATTTTGTTCATTCGCGGCTCATGCGTCTACTAAAAACTCTTGAAATAATTTTCCTCCACATAAAATTGCTGAATATTCTGTTGGGCAAGGAAATAACCAATATGCAAAATATTGTGTATGAGTAAATCTAGAATTGCTTGGGCAATTATTGGTTACATCAAACTGTTTTAAATCTTCTGACCACCCTAGTTCTCCATAAGGAAATATTAGGACATAGTGCAAAGGCAAATAAGCAGGATGACATTCACTAATCCGTTTCATTTCTTGGCCACCTCTCAAATGAAGAATAATATCTCGTGTAGCATGAGCCTTGCTTCCATCTCCCGGTAACAACTTCATCCGTTGATGGAAGATTATAACGACGTCGATCAGTTCCCTCTCTATAATGTAGATATGCCAATAGATTATTATTCTCTTGAGCATTTTCACTTAAGATTAAAATCTCATATGCACTTTTATATAATATGCAAAAAGGATTTGTTTGCAAAAGAGTCTCTTGTATGATGCTTAAGACATCCCTTGATAAATCTGGATTACGATGATGCCGATAATCTAATGCAGCTTTTGGATCATAAATATAAAGTTGAGAATAAATTGGATCATTCCCAAGATCTAGTAACAATGCTCCTGTCCGGTGACGTAGTTCTCCATGTATTATAAACGACGTAGGAACACGTCCATTTAACACGCGATTATCCATTTTTCTCCCAAGACTTGTAAAAGCATTTGATGCATTATATTCTCGAATATACTTCCGAAATGACGTTGATCGTGGATCAGAACCTTCATATAAAGATTGAAGGGCAGGAGGCAATGGAGTTAGTGGCGGTAACTTGATTTTTCCTTGTAAGTAACACATTCCAAATAACGGTTGTCCCACAAGTGATGCGGCTAATTGTTCATCAATCCAATGAAGAGCTGAACAAAACTTACATGCAATATTCATTTGTCCAAGATAATGACGACCATCTGGGACATCAGGTGTAGGGCCTCCCTAAAGCCTCAGATTAGGAACTTGTAATTCGGCTTCAAATTCATCTTCAACATAGATAGACTCCTCATTAAAGTGAATAGATGCATGAGAAGTGCAAGTTGTCTGTTGTTGCTTTTTCATTGCTTCTTTCTCTTTCTCTCTCTGTGCACATTGTGCTAATGAATGATGAGAGGGTATAGTATATTGTTCAAGATAATGATGACCATCTGGGGTATCAGTTTCAGGGCCTACCCGTAGCGTTGGATTAGGAACTTATAATTCAGCTTCAAATTCATTTTCAACATAGATAGATTCCTTATTAAAACGAACAGATGCATGAGAAGTGCTAGCTTGCACATCATATGCCATGTTATCTTGCTCAGCAAGTTCTTGAACGGGACTTTCACTACAAATAATATACAATACTTGTCAAAAAAAACATATATCATCTACCTACTTTTTAAATTTTGTAAATATCTTACAGGTTAATTGGTCTTGATGAAGACGTGTCTGCCACTGCAAGCAACTCTGCTTCAAGGTTTCTAATAGGAAGATTTGTCTGGGCTTCTTTTTCTCTCTCTCTTCGTGCGCATTGTGCTAATGATCGGCGAGATGGTGTCGTCTGTTGTTGCTTTTTCATTGCTTCTTTCTCTTTCTCTCTCCGTGCACGTTGTGCTAATGAACGATGAGAGGGTATAGTATGTTGTTCAAGATAATAACGACCATCTGGGGCATCAGTTCTTGGGCCTCCCAGAAGCCTCAGATTAGGAACTTGTAATTCAGCTTCAAATTCATCTACAACATAGATAGATTTCTCATTAAAATGAACAGATGCATAAGAAGTGCTAGTTTGCACATCATATGCCATGTTATCCTGCTCAGCAAGTACTTGAACGGGACATTCACTACAAATGACATGCAATACTTGTCAAATACTAATATATATCGTCTACCTACTTTTTTAATTTGTAAATATCTTACGGGTTAATTGGTCTTGATGAAGACGTGTCCGCTACTGAAAGAAACTCCGCTTCAAGGTTTCGAACAGGGAGAATAGTTCGACTTTCGGAGTTTGTCGCAGTTGTGTAGGACAATGATGGTTCTTTTGCTCTCTTTCTCCATGCATGTTGTGGAAATGAACGAAGAGATGATGTTAAACTCAAGCTTTCTTCGACATTAGTGTATTTGCAAGGTGGTTGTCTAATTGGAATATCATAGGCATATTCATTTCTGGATCGCTTCCTAGACGTCGTGTCATAAGAAATGCTTGAGATTAAAAACAATTTCCTACTGCAACAAACATTGTTAAAAACCTATAAAGATGATGAATCTCTAAAATAAAGTAAATATCTTATCGGTTTTGTGGAACTGAAGATGTGCTTGCCATTAACAGTGACTCTACTTCAAGAAATCGAACAGAGAGATTAATTCAAATTTCAGAGTATGAAATTAGTGTTTCGATCGTTTGTTTTTGCTTTTCTTTAGTTTCTTTCTCTCTCTCCGTACACGTGCTAATGAACGTCGAGATGGTGTTAAAGTCAAGCTTTCTTCGATATTTAAGCATCTGGAAGGGATCAAACACACATCCCTACTCCAACGAACACAATTAAAAACCTATCAAGTCTATAAATATTTAAAATAACATAAATATCTTATCGATTATGTGGAACAAATGAAGATGTGTCGGCCATTGACAGTGACTCCGCTTCAAAAAATCGAACAGGAGATTGGTTCGATTTTCAGAGTACGATATTAGTGGTTTTGTCATTTGTTTTTGCTTTTCTTTTACCTCTTTCTCTCTCTCTCGCCGTGCACGTTGTGCTAATGAACGGTGAGATGAGGATAAAGTCAAGCACTATTCGTTATTGATGCATCTGGAAGGAATCAAAGACATGCCCCTACTTCAACAAACATAGTTAAATACATATCAAGTGTATGAACATTTAAAATAACATGAATATCTTACTGGTTTTGTGGAACAACTGAAGATGTGCTCGCCACTAACAATATTGGTGGTTCTGCTATTTCTTTTTGCTTTTCTTTCAGAGCGTTCTCCTTTTCTCTACGTGCACGTTGTGCTAATGAACGGAGAGATGATGTTAAACTCACGCTCTCTTCGACATTAGTGCGTATACGCGGTGATCGCCTGATCGGGGTCTCACAGGCAGATATGGTTTTGGACCGCACGCTTGTGAACCTATTACCCTACTTCGACAAACGCATAATCAAAAACAATTAAAAGAGATCCATAAGAAATCATAGTAGCAAGGACTAAAACAAAGAAGAAGTTGAGGGCAAGGTGGGTGGCTTAGTTCATGGATCAAGACTCGAGATCCATAAGAAATCAGCAAAAATCAGCAATAGACCTACTCCGGGCGACCAACAACCCACCCTCTAATATTGCATGCTCACCCTATGTTGATTGGAAAAATCAGCAAAAATCAGTAATGGATCACCCTATGTTGATTGGATAAAGATAAGCTCATAGTAGCCTCTTCAACATAAGGTGATCCATGGATCTTGACACAATCTGATGTGATCCGACTTGGGCCCAAGCCCGTTGGCCAACCCGAAGGCCTATCCTAGCCTGCCATGGATGAATAAGGCAGGATATCTCTTATGATATCTGTTAGAATCTTTTTTTTTTATTTTTTTGAGATCTTTATTTTTAGACAAGTTGTTAGGATACTTATTGGCTTTAAATTTGTTGCCATTTTTATCTTTTCTTTTAGCCTATTTAAAGGCCCCCATTGTAACCATTGAAGGACAGATTATTATGAATGAAAATTGATGGCGGATGCCTTCGTTGGCTCATGGATTTAAGTCCCCACCTTGTACCCTGATGGATTTCAGGCCCCCTCTTGTCTAAGCTTCTAGTCTTTTCTTCTCTGTCACAGTTCTTACCCCCTCCGCCACTTTCTCTCGGTGATTCCGTATCACTAGTTATCTTTTACAAAGAAAATACCAAAATTATTACATCGCCTTCATCAACCGCCCTTCGACGACGCGCGTCTACATCAAGTTGGTATCAGAGCTTCGGCTTCGTGACGTTTCCGCACCACGAACGATCTTCGCTTCGATCGTCGTCGTCCATCGTCATCATCACTGATTCGTCATCTTCTTCTGGTACGTCGCCCTACAATCCCAACAACAAAAAAAAAAGAAGAAGAAGAAGAAGAGAGATCAGATCGTGAGAAAAAAAAAAAAAAGAGAAGAGAAAGAGCATACCTCCTTCATCCGCTACCCACCTTCTTTGCTCGCTCGTGCAACCACCGCAAGCCACCCGCAAACCCTCTCCTTTGTCGCTGCACCCTTCCTCTCGCTCCACCCGCTAAACCGCCACCTCTTTCTGTGCTCCCGCGCACCCCGCAGCCATCAAAAAAAAAAAAAAACATCAGATCTGTGATCGCAGCAGAAAAAGGAAAAGAAAAAAAAAACGAAAGAAAGAGAAGAAAAGGGAAGAAAAAGAAAAAGGAAAGAAAGAGAAAAAAGGAAAGAAAAGAAGAAGGAAAGAAGAGAGAAAGGAAAGAGGAAACATACCTTTGCCGGCCCCTTTGCTCCCAGCTGCAGCCACCTCTTTTGCTCCCAGCTGCAGCCACCTCTTTTGCTGCTTGCTGCCATTGCTGCCGCCCCTTTGGCCTTTTCCCCTTCCATATTTGCAAACAAGTGCCCCCCAAATAAACCCTAAACCGAAACCCCCTTTTTGCCCCTTTCTATTTTCCCAATTCACCCCCCACCACAGCCCTTAGATCCTCATCCTACAGTCCTCAAATCCTCACCCTTTCTAGTTACTATTTTGCACTTAAGTGCTGAACCCGAGTTGAATTCGGATCCGACCCGAATAGGCAAAACAGACCCGCCAACTTCAATTGGGCATATCTCTCTCAATTCTAGTCCGTTTTTGGCGTGCGACCTATCAAATCGAAGGGTTTTTCGAGCTCTACGCATCCATACCATCAGTAGAAATTTTCAGTGAACCAGTAATTACAGATTTCTAGATTTACCCCTGGACCACACTTCCACCATTGTGCATGGATACCAAGATGCAAGGATTGATTCGTTGTCATCAAGAGAACAACTCCATCTATGAGTATACTTCAGCATTCTATCGGCGCATGATCCGCTATGGTTTTTCAGAGAAAGATTTCTTGGCAGTGGTACTGTACATTCGAAGACTCCGCTCCGACATAAAGGGCAAGTTTTCAGCTGGATCTTGGAAAATCTGGATGAAGCCTATGAGATAGCTTGTGAGATTGAATGGGAGCTACAGCAAATGGACTCACCTCTAGCGGACTCCACAGATGAGTCTCCACCTCCAGCACTTCCAGCAGAGCCTCCCCCATCGACAGAGATTTCTCCAGTTGTATCTTGGGTAGATCCATCACCTCCAGTACCACCACCAGCCGACGAGCTTCCCCTTCCAGAGGATCTTCTGCCGTTTGCCATGCTACCACCTACTGCGGATTCTTTCGAGATGGTCTCTCTAGCCGAGCTTCAGCAGATTGATTTTCTTGGGCTAGACCGACTATTGGCGCCGACAGTGTTTGTTCAGCTCTACCTTCGTTCAGGCAAGCCGATGTTCGAGCTACTACAGCGGTCTGATATTACGATCCGACTCTGTCGTCTACCCTAGCACTACTTTGACGTATGTTTTCCGATCATCGGCAGTGATACCTTCTCATGGGACCCCGGTGGTGACTTCGGTATAGTGAGACATCATTTGTTGGGCCTCCACCATCAGCTCCTAACGACAGATACCATATCGACGAAAACCTCGAGGATGATTGCGCTTTACCGTATGAACTCGAGGGCGAGTTCTTCGCAGCGGAAGCGAATGATGTGATCCGACTTGGGCCCAAGCCCGTTGGCCCACCCAAAGGCCCATCCTAGCCTGCCATGGATGAATAAGGCAGGATATCTCTTATGATATCTGTTAGAATCTTTTTTTTTTTTTTTGAGATCTTTATTTTAGACAAGTTGTTAGGATACTTATTGGCTTTAAATTTGTTGTCATTTTTATCTTTTCTTTTAGCCTATTTAAAGGCCCCCATTGTAACCATTGAAGGACAGATTATTATGAATAAAAATTGATGGCGGATGCCTTCGTTGGCTCATGGATTTGAGTCCCCACCTTGTACCCTGATGGATTTCAGGCCCCCTCTCGTCTAAGCTTCTAGTCTTTTCTTCTCTGTCACAGTTCTTACCCCCTCCGCCACTTCCTCTCGGTGATTCCGTATCACTAGTTATCTTTTACAAAGAAAATACCAAAAATATTACATCGCCTTCATCAACCGCCCTTCGACGACGCGCGTGTGCATCACAATCAAAACCAAAAAAATTTAGTATGAATAAAACACATAAAAAAATAATTTTATAAACATATTTCAACCATTTGACCCAGCCGATTTGTTTCATGTTTATTTTCCCACTTGAAATTGACCGAAATGTATAGTTTCATTTCTAAAATTGATCAAAATGTATAGTAAATTGATCCTAATTATCAAAATTTGAATCAAATGGTCACCTTGCCCATTGTTTACATAATATAATTCGTTTATATACCAAAAACAACCATTCATAGTTGGCAATTTACCCTCTGGTAAAAAAATCAGAAAATCACAAAAAATGAGTAAAAAAAAAAAATCACCAAACCCATTGTTTATAGATCCCATTGTTCCAAGCTCATTGTTATTACTCAAAATAGCGGGTGGATGTAGTTCTCTATGCATACTTATAGTTCATAGTTTATAGATCCTATTGTTCCTAAGCACAAATCTCATAAAAAGCCCATAAACTATCAAAACTCAAAAATTATGTTGCAAAATTCTAAGGACAACAAATATGTATTCTTCAATATTAATCTGATACAGTGAGTTGATAAATCCAAATAAACACTTAAAAGTATAAAAAATATAGACGGTTGATGCCTATCACCACCAAGTCATAACTCATTAAGGATCTATGAGAAAAATAATAATTAAGAAGCTCGAAAATACATTGACAAAAAATTCCAATGGACTATCTATTTGCTTAACCGTCTAACATAGTTAGTTGACTAACCGTGGAGGTCACAACTGCGGGCACCACGGGATCGTCGACCAACATGGAGTCCAGATTGGTGTGAGAGTCAAGCATTTTGGTTGCGTGGGTCGGGGGCGGCTGCAAACACAACAGACAAAAATCAATGAAAAACACATAGAGACCACAAACTTCATTCTTAAAAAACATAGAGCAATATACATTTAACTATGTAATGGCAATGATGACTAATAGACAGAGCCTATCTCTTGGATTGTAAGAGGGATTTATGAGAAAAAATTAATAATTAAGAAGCTCAAAAATACATTAACAAAAAATTCCAATGGACTATCTACTTGCTTAACCCTCTAACATAGTTAGTTGACTAACCGTGGAGGTCGCAACTGCGGGCACCACGGGATCGTCGACCAACATGGAGTCCAGATTGGTGTGAGAGTCAAGCATTTTGGTTGCGTGGGTCGGGGGTGGCTGCAAACACAACAGACAAAAATCGATGAGAAACAGAATCTAGTGATAAAGAATATGTTCAAAAATCAGTAGCTTTCTTCATAAAATTTGTGCTGAGATAAAGTGAAACTGCAATGCTGACTATGTACATTTAACTATGTAATGGCAATGATGACTAATAGACAAAGTTGCCCCCCTTTCGTTTAGCTCAAAGATATTTAACCTCCCTATAGTTAAAAAACTACATTTTGCCCTCCTTCAATGAGAAACAGAATCTATGTACATTTAACTATGTAATGGAAATGATGACTAATAGACAAAGTTGCCCCCCTTTCGTTTAGCTCAAAGATATTTAACCTCCCTATCGTTAAAAAACTACATTTTGCCCTCCTTCAATTCAGTTTCGATTAGATAAAAATTAGCAAATGAGGAAATTAAGTAGTTGACAAAAGGAGGTATTGTGCTAACATTTAAAACTTTAGTGAGCGATTTGGATCAAAATAAATTACAGAGGGGGTTAAATACAAAGTAACCCTCCTATATTTTCACACACAAACACAGAATATGACCAATACCTGATCCACGGTAACCTCGCCGGTAATGATAATATTTTGAGTGAGGTGATAATATTGGCATTTTTTGAAATCTGATATTAAAATCCAAATGCAACGCATATGCATATCGGATTATAAAATCTGATTTTGAAATCTAATGTCAATACCCGAGCCTAATCCAACTCTGTGTTGGATTTGGGCTGATACCCAAGCCAAATCCAAGTGCAACGCATATGCATATCGGATTTTAAAATCTGATTTTAACTAAGAGAAATTTTAAAGAGAAAACAATCAAATTTTTAAAGGAAATTCTGATTTTGAAATCTAATGCCAATACCCGAGCCTAATCCAAATCAGATTTTGAAATCTAATGCCAATACCCGAGCCTAATCCAAATCAGATTTTGAAATCTAAAGCCAATAAAGCAGAATCTAGTGATAAAGAATATGTTTAAAAAATCAGTAGCTTTCTTTATAAAACTTGTGCTGAGATGAATACACATAAAATGAGTGACATTCCTACTACAGTTTCACAAAGAAAGCAATTGGTAAAAATGGACATCAAAAATTGACTAACTGTGGAGTTCGCAATGGCGGGTACCACGGGGTCATCTACCAACATGAAGTCCAGATTGGTGAGGGAGTCAGACATGTTGGTTGCGTGTGTCGGGTGTGGCTGCAAACACAACAGACAAAAAACAATTAGAAATACAAAGATATGCTCTGAATATGTACCATGATGCTCGAAATTAAGTTAGCCAAATAAGCATAGACAGAGCCTATCTCTTGGATTGTAAACAATGCAAATAACCAACGGTCTAGATGCCTCACCAAACATCTGGAGTAAAAACACTAACATCATAAAAATGAGCAGAGATATCAATTTCTAGCTTCTTTAAAACCCCAACCAATGATACTGTTATTTGAAATATCAATTGCTAGCTTCTTTAAAACATCAATTGCTAGTTTTGCTAATACAGGATGATTTCAAAATCATATTTCAAACAACGAATGAAATGCAAAAAAAAATTCTGATTTTACGGATGCATCATATTTTTAAACGAAAAAATCCCAAGTGCAACGCATATGGTTATCGGATTATTAATGCACAGAACTCGAAAGTGAATACATAACATGAGGCTACAACAAAATTAAATCAAAATGCTGCATACATATGGTCAGAAAAAAAAAACACTTAAAAGTGTGATGCATCCGTAAAATCAGAATTTTTTTTTTTCATTTCATTCGTTGTTTGAAATCTGATTTTGAAATCATCATGTATTAGCACGCCATCTATGGTAAAATCCAAGTGCAACGCATATGGTTATCGGATTAATGCATAGAACTCCGCATATGGACCATAGATGGCGTGCTAATACAGGATGATTTCAAAATCAGATTTCAAACAACGAATGAAATGCAAAAAAAAAATTCTGATTTTACGGATGCATCATATTTTTAAACGAAAAAATCCAAGTGCAACGCATATGGTTATCGGATTAATGCACAGAACTCGAAAGTGAATACATAACATGAGGCTACAACAAAATTAGATCAAAATGCTGCATACATATGGTCAGAAAAAAAAAAAAAAGACAATAATATTGACTATGCTAATCTATAATCAACAATGAAGCGAGTCTGTAAGTCCTGTCTTAAACTCATTAACCCGATCGAAGGCCGCACATAACCAACACTATCTCAAACTCAGTCGCAGCAGTAGCAGAGGTACTAATATCAAATCCAAACATGCATTGAATAAATTGAAGAAAGCGAGAGAGAATTACCTGCGGAGATGCGTTGGGGATAAACTCAGCCACAACAGTAAAAGTTGCTTCAGCCATCAGAAAAATGGGTACTACAGGATCCCCACAAAGAAACCATCAGATAAGAAACCATTGAAAAACCCAATAAAAAACAAACATAAGCAATCACAGCTACCCGTTTACAAAAACCTGATGTTAAATCGCAAAAAAAAACCAAAAACGAAAACGAAAAAACCCTAAAAAAAGATCAAGTAACACTGAAAAAAAACAGAACAAAAGCCAAAAAAAAACCGAAAGCGAAAAAAAAAGTTAATGAGCGAGCAATCATTTTGATCATCAGGTTTGATCATTAGGTTCCGAGCTCCGTTGAAAAAAAAACATAAAAAATATGAAAAATCAAGAGAGAAATCATTGAAATCAAAGATAAAAAACTGGACCAAGAGGAGATGGGGGACATCCACCTTGTGGCACCGAACCGAGAGAGAGAGAGAGAGAGAGAGAGAGAGAGAGAGAGAGAGAGAGAGAGAGGAGAGGGGGGTCGTACCTGGTGGACGGAGGAGCTACGGACGGTGATGGAGATCTCTCTTTCTCTTCTGCAATTCGAGTGTTATTGATAGGAGGTGCTCGCGAGATGCTTTCCATGTCGGGGCGTTTGAAGAGAGGTGATCGCGGGAGATTTGGGCTGGATTTTAGGGGGAAATAATCAGAAGGGGATTTGGGCTGGGCATGATCACAGCCGACCGTTGCATCCTGCCTTAAACCCATTAACCCGATCGCAGCCTAGAGTTTAGGAGGGAATTCGGGGAGAGTGTTGAAGGGGGGAGATGGCAGGGCATTCATGATCACAGCCAATCTAACAGCAATGAACGGCTGAGGAGAGAAAGAAAGAATCGGACATAGATCAGTGCTTAGAAGGAGAGAGAGAGAGAGAGAGAGAGAGAGAGAGAGAGAAAGAGAGAGGAGAGTCAGTGAGGGGGCCGGGATGGCGTAACCGACGGGAGAGAGAGAAAGAGAGGGCGCGGGGTCTGGCTGGCAGCGAGAGAGGGGCGTGAGGTCTGGTTCGCAGGGAGAGCGGGGCGCCCGGGATTTGGGGAGAGGGGTCTGGTTCGCAGGGAGAGATGGGCACCCGGGATTTGGGGAGAGGGCCGTGAGGTCTGGTTCGCAGAGAGAGTGAGAGAGAGAGAGAGAGAGAGTCGGTGAGGGGGCCGGGATGGCGTAACCGACGGGAGAGAGAGAGAGGGCGCGAGGTCTGGTTCACAGGGAGAGAGGGGCGCCCAGAATTTGGGGAGAGGGGCGTGAGGTCTGGTTCGCAGAGAGAGAGAGAGAGAGTCGGTGAGGGGGTTCGCAGAGAGAGAGAGAGGGCGCGGGGTCTGGCTGGCAGTGAGAGAGGGGCGTGAGGTCTGGTTCGCAGAGAGAGAGAGAGAGAGAGAGATGATCGCGGGCCGAGTGCGAGTGATTGAGAGAGAGATGCTCGCGGGGCTGAGTTACGGATGGTTGTGATCGTGCAACGCTGGGTGAGAATATGACCATTCACCTTCTATTTTTAATCCAGCCGTTGATTTCTCTCTTCCAAGTGAATGACACTCACCGTAACAGCAATGAACGGCTGTGTTTGTTTGTTAGGGTTTGTCTCTGGACTGAATCAAATGTTTGTCCCCCCTACAAAACCCTGAAATATTATATATATATATATATATATATATATATATATATATATATATATATATATATATAGGGAAAAGGGATGCTGGACCTGAGGTGCAGCGTCGTTGCTGCACCTCAGGCATTGTTTTACCATCATAAAAGTTTTGGAATTTGATAAAATTTGGTGAGGGTGTTGTCTAGGGTAAGATGATCATCCTCACCAATTTTCATCAAATTCCAAAATTTCTAGGGGGGTCAAATGGTCGAAGCAAAATCAGTCGTTCGCAGTCACCGTTAAAATCTGCAGATTTTGCTTCGACCATTTGACCCCCCTAGAATTTTTGGAATTTGATGAAAATTGGTGAGGATGATCATCGTACCCTAGACAACACCCTCACCAAATTTCAAAACTTCTAGGTAGGTAAACAAGCGAGAGGTGCAGCGTCATTGCTGCACCTCAGGTGCAGGCTCCCCGCCATATATATATATATATATATATATATATATATATATATATATATATATATATATATATATATATATATATATATATATATATATATATATATATGAGGGCTGGTTTCCTATGACATGTCATAGGGAGTACCCTATGACATATGGTGAATTAGTAATGCTAAAATGTTTAGAATATGCTGAATTTTTTTTAGGGTGATCACCTTAAGATAGAATGTCCACAAAAAATCAAAGCATTCTAAAACTTGTTGGGGCATCAAATGCTAGAAGCTTTATCGGCCATCCATTTTAACCGTTAAATTGAAAATCATATTTGATACCTCTAGAAGTTTTAGAATAAGCCGATTTTTTGCGGGGGTCCTATCTAAGATAGGGTGATCATCCTCATAAAAATTCAGAACATTCTATATATTCTAGGGTTACTAACTCACCATATGTCATAGGGTACTCCTTATGACATGTCATAGGAACTCATTTCCCTATATATATATATATATATATATATATATATATATATATATATATATATATATATATATATATATATATATATATATATATATATATATATATATATATATATATATACAGAGAGTGAGAGAGAGAGGGAGAGAGAGAGTAGTGATACATTGCGGCCTTAACATGTGGCACCCTATTCCGGGCTATTTTTGTTTTTTTTTTTTTTTTTTTGGGGGGGGGGGGGAGGATTGATCACACAAAAAATTTTAACTCGATCCAAAACCTTTAGGCTTTCCAAATGTGTTGATCAAAATGACGACAAAAATGAACGATTGATAAAAGTCGATCATATTTGTTTTCCTACCAGTTTATTGAGAAGAAAGAAAATTACAGGTTACAATCAGCCAATCGTCTCAGATCTGAATTCAAGGAGAAAAGCTCGTGCACCAGGTGCGTTACAAGCCCACAAATGGATGAGGGACCTAATCTGCGAGATAAGGGATCCAACCGAGCCCGACTTCCCTTGGAAGGTACATATGTTATGCTCAAGCCAGATAACCCACGAGATCCCAACAGCAAGGATGTCCCACCCCTTCCTATCCCGACCCCTAAAATGCCTCCTTCTCCAGGTCCCGCACAGTGCCCTAACGGACCCCGATAGCACGTTCCGATCTAGTTTGGTCAGAAAGTTGGCCCAAATCTGCTTGAAGTAGTCGCAAGGTAGTAGGAGATAACCGGTTGTTTCCTCCTCGCGTCTGCAAAGTTCACAAGTCAGAACAGTGACTCCCGAGCATTTCTGCCTCATCAGATTCACTTTAGTCATGATCCTGTATCAAAAGGCAAGGAGCATGAAGATTCTCGTCTTGAGTGGACATCTAGCTCGCCAGATCGCCTTTGCCGGTGGGCAGTGCACTCCCCTGAAGTTAAGGAAACCATAGACGCTACGAACCAATAAAGCGCCCGAGGCCGTCCACCTTCAGCTCGCCGAATCCGGTTTTTATGTGATGGCCATGATGGCATTGCAATTTTTCTAAATCAGGGTTAGAGTTTGAGATGATTTTTCCATCTTGATTCTTAATTCTAAGTTAGGCTTATAATCTTACTAATATACCGAAGGAGGAGGAGAATGAAGATGACCCCTAACTTTGTTTTTTGAACCGGTTATGTACTTCTATGGATTGTTCTCTGTAGTGTAATAGTTTATGTTACTGTCATGCTTTGTTGTTGGTTAATTAGTGCCTTAGTGGTTACTTAATTTTTGGGGACTTAGTGATTGGTCCTTGACAAAAGTACCGACTTGCGATAAGTCACCCTACAAGCCCCATATTGAATTATGTCCTTTCCAAAATCTTGTGATTCAAAGAGAAAAAAATTGACAACAATACTCAGCCGAAGTTTATCAAATTTGCATTCCCTGCCATCAACTGAACCCGAATGCTTTCTTGCAAGAAAAAAACAATTTGGTGATGAGGTTGTGGGTTCAACTCTTCCTCCCCTCGATTTACCCAGGAGTGAAGTGGGAATTGCCGAGTGGGTCGGGCTTCACTCCCGGAGGGATTAGTCCGAGCCTGAAGTGGGCCATTGCCCGAAAGGTTTCGGGACACCCGCCGATGTCAAAAAAAAAAAAAAACAATTTGAAACCACTTCAGACCGTCAATTTAAAATCACAAAACAATCTAGAAAAAATTTATGTATATTTTTATTAAAAAAGTTATATGTTAAACGAACAAATAGTTACTCTTTTTTACCGGATTTTTACTCATTTTGTGCAAGATAGAATTGGCTTAGTTTTGCATAGTTAAATGCATTTGTTTGTCGCAAAAAAACATATTGCGATTTGATATCCAGAAATATTATTTAACAAATTGTTACTTTTTACGGAATTGTTTCTCTTCTATGTGTGAGATAGAATCGACAATGTTTGACACAGTTAAATACATCATTTTGTCACCAAAAACATCATATTGTTATCAGATGTATATAAATATTATTTATAAGAAGCTACAATCATTCTATAATTAATCCATGTTACAATTCAATATTAAATTCTTATTCTTTGCTACCTAGGGTTGCAACTTGGGCGGGTTAGACCCAACCCAACCTGAGTTTTGGATGGGTTTGGGTAGATGTATTTGAAGATAGGGTTGGGTTAGGGTTGAAAAAATACAACCCGAGTTGAATTTGAGTCAGGCTCGGGTTAAGGGGTCGGGCAACCCGACCCAACTCAACTGCGAGTACTTATGTATATCTGTGAGTCTGTGATTTGTAGGTAATAATCACTACCATCCGAAGAACTCATATGTTGAGGGGTAGCAATCATAGCCATCCGTCTCACCCAGTCCGATATTATTTATTTGTTTCTTGCTTATCAAATAAAGACATTATATGATGATCGATCTAGTAAATTGCATTGATAGAAATGCAACAAAAGTTGTATGGTAGTGGTAGCAAGTATAAATACTTTTCAGTTTTTGATCTTCAAAGGTCAAAATTTTAAACAATAATTGGAAATAATTACATATATCCGAATCCGCACAACTCAACCCCTCCTACCAACTTGGGCAAACCCGAGCCCAACCCGAGAAGGAAAAATTTGTCTTGGGTTGGGCTTGGACTGGGCATCTCAGGTTAAAGGTTGGGTTGGGTTAGGGTTGAGGGTTTTAATACTTGGGTTTGGCTTTGGTTGACCCCCCAACCTGACCAAACTCGCCAGCCCTATTGCTACTGGAGTGTTATTCTTTACCAATTGTTACAATTTGCTACGTACCGGATTGTTACTCTATATATAGGGGTAAAATCGTTATTTAAAAAAATTCTGCTATTCTTGCCACGCGACAGAAGGATATTGTTAACCAAAGTCCAATCATGGGGACTTAATGTTAACTACAAACTTTACCCGTCCTCAATGTTAAATGGGAAACTTTTAAGGACCAAACGCTAATTACTCATTATTAATTTGGGGACTTAGTTATGTGCGCCGACAAAAGTACCAACTTGCAATTAGCCGCCCTACAAGTCTCATATTGCATTAGATCCCTCATGAAATCTCACCGATTCAAAAAGGAAAAAAAGACAACAATACCCATCAGAAGTTCATCAAATTTATATTTTTTGCCATCAAATGAACCCGAACACTTTCTTAGATAAAATTCAATTTTAAATCACTCCACACCGTCATTTTAAAATCACAGACAATAACTTTTATTTTTACTAGATTCTTACTCTTTATGTGCGAGATAGAATCGACCTGTTTTCGCATAGTTAAATTCATTTTTGCGCAAAATGATCACATGGTGATCAGATGTGGCAGAAATACTATTTAGCAAATAGTTACTCTTTTATATCGAATTTTACTCTTCTATGTATGAGATAGAATCAGCTTTGTTTGACACAGTTAAATATATTATTTTTTTGTCATAGAAAGACAATATTGTGATCAGATGTATATAAATATTAGTTATAATAGGCTACAAACAATGCATGTTATCATATCATATGGTTACTCTTTGCTACCAGATTGTTTCTCTTTTTTATATGTACGGATAAAATCTCTATTCATGCTATAAAGAGACTTATAGTCACAAAGCTAGTTCTCCGAATTTCTAGAAAAAAAACTCTGAATATTCACATATTAAGGGTCTATCAAATAAACCGTCGATTAATCTTCTGATTCGCCAGCTCTTTGAATAATCCCAAAAATTATAGAATAAGCTCAATAATTCACGAATATTTCTTCAAAAGCATATGAAAAATCCTAAAATCTTTTTTTTTAAAATGACAAATTAAGTATAGGTCCTCAACTATTTTGCAATATTAGCTGCAGGACACCACAATTTGCTATATTAGCTAAGGTCCCTACAAGTATTCATTCATCTTCAGAAAGAGTATATATTCATCGGGAGGGACTTGAGCTATATTTCAAAATTAATGTGTCCTAAAACTAAAAGTCATCTCTCAAGAAGGACTTAGGTTAAACTCCCCCGCCCCCTCCCCACCCAAAAAAAACAAACAAAAGAAAACCTGAAAATTTTAAGTAATGCTCCCGACCTTCCCTCTATTCTTTCCTGAATTTGTCCGAACTAAACCGAATCAACCCACCACCAAGTCCGCACAGAATCCGAACTTGGTTACTATCATAAACACCTCAGCCACCACCGACTAGAAGCGTACAGACATACCTACCAATCCATGAGAGATGGGCATCATCAACATGATAAAGTGTGGTAGACTCGATGTCAGCAACCAATCTGGACCCTGTCATCAACTGCGATGGCGGACGGCAACCCTCGCTCGTAGATCATGGAAGGGCTCTCCATCCCGCCTTTATTGGTAGCAGCGGTATCGGGGAGGACCACCATATCACCGGAGGAATCCATGGCTGCGGCTGCATACCAAGGTTAGATGGGTGGAGAATCAACTCGTCCGGTCCATTTACCGATGTCAACCAGAAAATACAGAGGCTTCAACTTCTCTTTCTCTTGTGACGTGGAGGGAGGACATGGCGGCTGCATCTCTATTATGTGCCTAAATAGTTATCGAGCCCAATCTCCAATAGCTTCGGAGCTTTTGGAAAAACAGTTGGGTTCTTAACATTTGGTATCAAAGCCAGCCCCACGGGCCACGTCCAAGGTTCAAATCCCAAAAGGGACGACCCATAAGCTAGATTAAAATATTGGTAGATGAGTGAAAGCCACCAAAATTAAAAAAATATATAATTTCTTATTGATAGAGACAAGTTTTGTTTTACTAAAAAAGAAATCAGCGAAATTATTTGAAAAAAAGATATAATATTGGATTTCGATCAAATGTTGATCATTTTGGCCAAATTTTTATTATGTCGGACAAAAAATTTGTACTATTAAAAAAGATGAGTTACCTCATGTTTTACAACAATGGAAGGTTGAAACAATTTGGTTTTAAAGTGAAGGGCAATTGTGTCCTAAAAAGATTCAGTGACTAGAAAAGTAAAGCTAAAAGCAACCTGTTGTACTTTGGGCAGTTCACCATACTAGTGCTCGTTTGGAGGGGGGGGGGGGGGGGGGGGGGGGGGGGGGGTTCTCCACAAAAATCAGCATCTTCTTGACCAACAGATCATTAAACCAAATAAAAAACATGGATAAATTACAAAAAACACCCTCTAAACTATACCCTTAGCTTAACTTTGGTCCATCAAATTCTAGTTGAACAACTTGTTTCTTAAACTGCACTTTTCATTATAAATGCACCCCCTACAAAGGGGGAACGGGTTTGGTGGAATCGAGTTCACCATTCAGACCTCGAATGAAGAAGATGCCACGTGTCTAAAGAAAATCAACAATCGACTGGATATATATAAATCTATATATATCCTCATATATATAAATACCTTCAGCCGTAATTGTTGATTTTCTCGGGACACATGTTAGCTTCTCCATTTGAGTTCACCATTTGAATGGTGAACTCGAGTTCAGCTTCCCAAGCCCCCTACGGAGGGGGTATTTGTGCAGACAAAAACATAGTTCTGAGGGCAAGTTGTTCAAAATAAAATTTGTGGGACCAAAGTGACACTAAGGATATAGTTCAGGAGGAATTTTTGTAGTTCTCCCTTAATTTGAACTCTGGTCTACCCGGATAAACCCTAGCCTTACCTTAAGACTATCCCAAACTCAACACATTCATGCAGAGCATAAAGATCAACTGCACCCTGACTTACATGCAAGCATCCTGGTTTCAAAATGCACTGCTTTCCCTTCTCTAACTCAAAAAAATCCCCACATTGTTTTGCTCCAGAAGCTTGTCAAAGGATCATGATCAGGTGATCTAATCATTGTTATGAAACCCTGGGATTAGAGAAATGATGAACCCGACAACAATCGTCTGGATCTCTTTCGCGATTCCCCACCAATCAACACCATTCCTTCTCTCAGGCTCCGGCCGGCCATCATGGACCACGGGTGGGTCCTCGGCTGCCGCAGGCTGGTTCCGGTTCTCATCCTCGACTCCAGGGTTGTCCTCTGCAAATGAAACAAATCCAAATTAACCATAGGGAGAGCTAAATATTTCCAAATTGTCTTGACTACCAGTTTCCAAATGTTTCTCTGCTCTATATAATAGGGAGAATGCTTCTCAGCCATCCTTCTCTCCACCAAGAACGGTCCATCCTGATGGAACATCAAATCACAGCCATCTGTTGCACCCAGCCCCGATAGGTGAGTCGCACTCAGCCATACTGCAGGCAAAGGGATGGCTGTGATCAGGTGCCACATCAGGATGTCACGATCCCGATGGAAAACTGGATCGTCTAAAGTGTAAAAGAGTGAAATGAGTTCCGGTTAGACAACCACTACAACAAGTGAGGGCAATGTACCTTTCAAATGTCATGGGATGTCTCCGTGATTTTGCCAAACCTCAAAAGAAGTTAGCATAATCTTCCACTAAAAAACCATCAGATGATCCAGATCCTCTCGCTCTCATCCCTCCTCTCCACCCAGAACGGTCCATCCTGATGAGACATCAAATCACAGCCATCTGTTGCACCCAGCCCCGATAGGTGAGTCACACTCAGCCGTACTGCAGCCAAAGGGATGGCTGTGATCAGGTGCCACGTCAGGATGTCACGATCCCGATGGAAAACTGGATCGTCTAAAGCGTAAAAGAGTGAAATGAGTTCCGGTTAGACGACCACTACAACAAGTGAGGGCAATGTACCTTTCAAATGTCATGGGATGTCTCCGTGATATTGCCAAACCTCAAAAGAAGTTAGCATAACCTTCCACTAAAAAACCATCAGACGATCCAGATCCTCTCACTCTCATCCCTCCTCTCCTAAATGTGTCTAACAGCTCTACTAAAGTAATCTTGATCTTTTACTCTAGTTAGGGCCTTAGGGGTAAAAGATTCATTTTGACCCCAAAAAAAAATTTGGATGACATAATGAGACTCAGTTGGTCTTGGCCCTACCAATAAAATGACAGGGGGGGGGGGGGGGGGGTGTCCATGCAATATTAGCAAACCTCAAGGGAGGTCAGTGTAATTTTCCCAATAATCAACCACCACCAAAGAAAGCTTTAGACCACAGCCAGACATTATAAAATAAGACCATTGAATTACACTTTTTACGCCAATAACATCTAAGGGCAGTATTATATTCAAGTTGTGATCACCAACTATTGCTTAACGTAAGCATCAGCATATCCATATGATGAGACAAAGAAATACCAGGTTGTGGATCATTTCCATCATCGTGCCCAACAGGAGGGACATTCTCTTGTGGGACAGCAGGACGTGGCTGGGGAGGGGCTCCTCTTCGAACCCATCGTATAAAGGGAGCAAGTACTCCAGTCTGATAACTGCAGAACATGGAACCAAATAACAGTGAATGTGTTGGACAACAGGCTAAAACAATGGCAAGAGAGAGAGAGAGAGAGAGAGAGAGAGAGAGAGAGAGAGAGGCGGGGGGAGGGGGAACAGGACTGAAAGTTCTTGTATGGTTAAAATGAGTCACAGAAACGAACAATTGTGCTCACAGATAAACAAGTGTAGCAAAGAACACAAGCAGAATGAGCCTTTGTCTGGATCCCTCTTGGTTGAACAGAAAGATTGCAGCAGCCAACTTGAGGATGAGAGCCAGATCAAGCTGAATAGCAAATTGAAATCTCCTCACAACAACTTGTCTTTGTGGCCCATGCTGCTGCCTTGCCTCTTGCCCAGGCACCTCGCCAACCACTCCAGTAGAATTTGTCCTCCTGAGAGTAGCCATGAAAGAAAAACAAATGAAACAGATGCATAAGCTTATAAAAATCTCGGTATGGCATTCGTCCAAACTTCTGCTGACCAGCAAAAACTTCTTATGCAAAGGACGACAATAGAAACAATGTATCTTTCTTGTTGGCAAAAGATGAAATATCAACCGTAGACAAATATAAACACATGCTGCTAACATTGTTTTCATGCGTGACCGCATATCGGCCATCGCCACAAAGTCACCTATGCAGTCATCGCACATGTGGAGACCACAACCTCATCGCGGAGCATAATCGCATGTGCAGTCATACAACTCAACGATTATTCTTTCAGCCGATGAAGATGGGCAGTCGCACATGCTGTTGTGCGGCCACATATCCCAACAGATAGTTCTTTAGCCTTTTGAGTTGTGCGACCACACAACACGTGTGATCCCAACGGCTATAATCCTCCACCCACCCACCCACCCTCCCTCCCTCTCTCTCTCTCTCTCTTAACCAATCACTATGTCTTCTACTGCGGCTGCTTCTTCCAGAGCTCTCAACATGAACCATGGAATCATGGTTGGAACTACCGACATTACAAGAGTCCGATGAAGAAGAGAAGTATACTGTGTGATTTGTGCGGCTTTGTCATCATCAGTGGCAGTGCACGACACAAACAACACTCGACACATCCACCTTGGAAAAATGCACAAGCATGCCCTGGGGTTATTGATAAGATTCGAAGGGAAATATCAGAGTGCATAAAGACGACTTCGATAAAGAAGTAAGACGCTCGTCGTCACGCAGAACCACCTCCTACACGTCCAAAGATGAGTAACCCGAGTGGGAGGATACAGAGATCGATGAGAAGTCCTCTCCATCTGCATGGTCGCCACCAAAACAGCTAAGGGGAAGAACACTTCGCAGCGGCATAAATAGATATGTATATTGGCCATTGGGTAAGTGCACATTACGAAATATTGCATCATACATTTTTTTGACACTTAGTTTTAGGCAACATACATCCACACATTTTCTCCGACATTTTATTCGTAAGGATTTATTTGTGGTTTCTCCTTTTCTCACTTTTTTCTTGCCATATCTAGTCACATAGGGAGACCCATCACCAGTCCATTATTTTTAGGCTAATACTATTCTTATTTGTTATTTTATAGTAAGTTAAATGAGGGTAGTAAGCACCATAATACATTTCACGATCAAGGGGCTAGCGGTGATTACCATCTTCATTGGTTCTTTTATACTACATTAAATGAGGGTAGTAAGAACCCTAAACCATTTGACTAACGAACCTAATACCAGCCCATTGTTTTTTGATAATTACTATCCTCTTTGTTCTTTTATATTAAGTAATTTAAGTTAAATGAGGGTAGTAAGGACCCTAAAACATTTGACTCGTGATCAAAGAGCTAATGGTAATGACTATCCTCATTGGTTCTTTTTATTAAGTTTCTATCAGGGTAGTAGTAACCCTAAAACATTTGATTCAAAATAAAGCAGATTATTAGGGTAGAAGTAACCCTAAAACATTTGACTCAAAATCAGTGTTCTAAAAAGCGGCACAGGCTGCCGCCTAAGCGGCGCCTAGGCGCTAGAAGATCCCCCACCGCCTCGCCTAGCCCCTAGGCGGTGCAGAAAAACGACCCATGCTCTTAGGCGGGCCACGAGGCTACTCAAGTGAACTAGGCGAGTCTAGGAGGGCTAGGCAGTCCAGGCAAGATGGGCTTTTCTTTATTTTAACCTAGTCTATGTCTAATTCAATGCCAAGATCATTAATAAGAAAAAAAGGGGAAAGGAATGAGGAGTAGATATATTACCAGAAACTAAAGCTAGGAACGCCTCAATAGCCTCAATGATTGATTGTTGATGGTGGTAATGATGAAGAAAATGATAAAGAGATCGGCGTCGGTTCGAGACTTACTTGGTGAATGGTTGGATAGGCATTAGAGTGGATAGTGTTCGAGTGCCTAGGAGAAGTTCTAGAAATGTTGGTGATAGCTCTTCATCCCGTGAAGTTAGAGAATTTCACGAAGAAGATTTTGGATCGAATAAGGAGACAGATGAAGAGTGTGATAAGAGGTGGAGTTTTAAGTCTAAGAAGAGAGAGTCTTGGAGGGATATGGTGAAGAAAGGTACTAGGAGTCTAGTATTGTAGCCTATAGGAGAAATGATGTTGTATTTCACTATTTTGTGACTTTTTGTTTTGGACAATGTTTTAAAAAAGGAAGGCGGAAGGCAGGTGGTCAAATGGTTTCAAGGCGGAAGGCGGACGACTAAGCAGGCGCCCGGAGAAAAATGCGGGCGCCCACCTATATAAAATATATTCTATATATTCTATATGTATGTATATATATAAATTCATAATTCTATATAAAAAAACAATAATATAAAGTTTACATATGCAAACATCAAAACAACCGATCTGAATATAAAAATTTTATGAAAATGAAGGAGAGGATCGGGTGGGTCATGGTTGACTGCGAGGCAGGGGAAAGAGAGCAGCTTTTGAGCATTTGGGATATCTAGGATATCTAGTAATGTAGTGAAAAGGGAGGAGGGGATCGAGTGGGGTTGGGGTTTTATGAAAAATTATTACTAATCTGCTCGCCTAAAGCCCGCCTGCCTGGAGCCTGCTTGGAACCCACCTAGGCGCCCGCCTTTTACCCGCCTTCGGATCCCGCCTAGACGCCCGCCTTTGTTCAACCCGCCTGCAGTGCCGCTTAATGCTGAAGCGGAGCGGACAACCCCCTAAAATGCCTAGGCGGCCGCCCGGACCGCTTTTTAGAACAGTGGTTTTGGATTGTACTAGAATCTTGAATACTTTATTGAAATATCATGCTTCTTTTTGTTGTTAGTAATCTTGAATTTATTGTTTTGATTTTACTAAAATCATGCATATTATCTCATAATATCATGCTTGTTTTTGTTCTTGTTAATCTTGAATTTATATTTATGTAAATGATACTTATTCTTTAAAATAATGGTTGAGATGATCTTGAATTTATAGTAATTTTAAAATATATATGTTATATATAATATCAAAATAATAATTAAAACAATTAAAAATAGTCAAAACGTCTAGGCGCAGTCTAGGCGGTCTAGGCACTAGGCGGTCCCCTACCGCCCAACTAGCAGCTAGTGCTTTTTAGAACCTTGCTCAAAATAAAGGAGCTACGAGTCAAGGGTCTCACTATTTGATTAGATATAACAATTGTTGGCAAGAAAAAATGAAAAAAAAAAAAAGAAACCACAGACATATCCAAAACCAATCTAAGATAAGAAGAAAATAGGTGCATCCAAATGTCTAAGAGTCGAGAAGGGTCACATAATGTGCACTTCTTAAGTAAAAGGTTGACCATGGAACCAGGAGTTTCCGAAAACATGAACCAAATCCGATTTATATGAATGTATTATATTATGTCCTTGTGAATCGTGATTTTAATCTTAGTATTTTTCATTTTGAGTTTTTTTTTCCTTTCATTAAAAAGAAGGCACAGATGAATGTATGACAGCACAATAGCATATGCAACATCATATGAGATAGGAACCCCTGGTCACAAATATCACAAATGCTATTCGGATAACACTGGCTGCTAATCAAACAAGGCAGTGATCACCAAGAAATAATGAATCACTGCCTAGAAACAACAAAGAACATGAATATCCAACCAATATAATCACCTAGTAGTCCAATACCGCAACAACATCAACAAATGTTTGATAATCTAATTAAGTGTCATCAGCTAACACGATCCTTTAAATTTGAATAGAAAATGATTTCTATGTAGTAAATCATATCTCCAATTTCAAGACCAACCACCAGAAAATGCTTCCAGAAACTGCTGCAAAAATCCACTTTAATGACTAGTCTTCCTCATTTTCAATATGAATCAGGGGGGACGTGCGTCCCACAATTGTTGATCTTAAAAAGTACCAACACGAACTTGAATTGTTTGAAGACATAAATGGAAAAGAAGTAATTTTTCTAAAAAAGATTGAAAATACAGAGGAAAAGGTATGAATCGACAAATAGTTATATTGATAACAATGATTGATTCATATCTTAATGAATTGAAGGAATAATAGATTCTAATTGCATGATGCTCATAAGAGAAAACCAAGCATTAAAACTAGCTTAAGTGGTTCGAACATATATTCATTAACATAATACATTGAAGTATCCATAAAATATAAACTAAAGATGCAACATGAGAACTCTTTGTGCTTGAACAGGGTGAAGTTCCTTACTTCCTTAGAAGCTATTAGATGCCGCTTCAACTTTTGATATTATTTTCAAAAGACAGTTACCATAATATCCACACCTATAATAGATTGATTTTTTCCGTAAAGTCTAGATAATTTGCTATCAAATCAACCATATCCCTAAAACAAAGAAAGTAATCTAGTTTAGACATTAGAATTTATCTGTCACTCTGAACTTGAATATGACATTAAGGACTAATTAAAGTAATATAAAAGCACCTTGTTAACAAGTCAACAAGGATGATCTATTTAATTCTTCCAGACATTTCATTAAGAGCATTAAGGATTAACATATGCCTAGGTTCTAGTGTCACCTTGTCAGGAGTTATAGCTGAATACCAAATATCTACATCAAAATCGTTCCCTCAGCGAATGTCATAGTATATAGATGAGAATCGTTCACAGATAATTGTTTTTCTCCAAATATAAGAATATGTTTTCATGTGGATTGACCTAATCCTCAAACGAAGCTCCATCTCATGTGATGCAGAAGTATAAATGTATGCATCTACTGTATGCTACAAAACCAAATCAATATGAGAAGAGGCAAATGGAATAGAGAAATTGAAACATTATACACACGATCACAATCCAATATTTAAACTATTCATGTTGCAAGGTTATTTTCAAGATAACGCAATAAAACCCAGTGCAACAATGGAGTCAATACGGAGAACATTTTAAGGGGCCTTTTGGAATAAGATGTAAACCTTATATACAAAGGACTTTGGACCCTACATGAATAATTTAGTTCTTTTAGTCCTCATAGTAGAGTGCTCTCTTTATTTATATATATATATATATATATATATATATATATATATATATATATATATATATATATATATATATATATGAGGAATGGGTTGCTGCCTATCAAAACAGCATTTTTTGCTGCTTTGAGACATTGTTTGACCATCCTAGAAGTTTTGGAATTTGATGAAATTTGGTGAGGGTGTTGTCTAGGGTAAGATGATCATCCTCACAAATTTTTATCAAATTCCAAAACTTCTATGGGGTTCAAATGGTCGAAGCAAAATCAGTCGTCTGCAGTCACCGTTAAAAATCTGCAGATTTTGCTTCGACCATTTGACCCGCTTAGAAGTTTTGGAATTTGATGAAAATTTGTGAGGATGATCATCTTATCCTAGACAACACCCTCACCAAATTTCATCAAATTCCAAAACTTCTAGGATGGTCAAACAATGTATCAAAGCAGCAAAAAACGCTGCTTTGATAGGCAGCATCCCATTCCTCTATATATATATATATATATATATATATATATATATATATATATATATATATATATATATATATATATATATATATATATATATATATATATATATATATATATATATATATATGTGATACATTGCGGCCCGGTAACGTACGGCTTAACGTGCAGCCACCCCCTTCGGGGGTATTTTCCGAATTTTTTTTTTTGGGGGATTGATCACCCACCCTTTGATTGGACACACAAAAAATTTCAGCCCGATCCAAGACTTGTAGGCCGTCCAAATGTGTTGATCTTTTATCGGTCGTTCATTTTCTTCGCCATTTTGATCAACACATTTGGACGGCCTACAGGTCTTGGATCGGGCTGAAAATTTGTGTGTGTCCAATCCAAGGGTAGGTGATCAATCCCCAAAAAAAAAATTCCGAAAATACCCCCGAAGGGGGTGCCGCACGTTACCCGCCGCAATGTGTCACTACCCTATGTGTGTGTGTGTGTGTGTGTGTGTGTGTGTGTGTGTGTGTGTGGCCTTAGAGAATAGGAGCGATGTTATCCAGAGAGTTTGTACAAACTTTTCTTGTGCAGACTGGTGTGGTCCCGATCACAGCCATCCAAAGTGAAAGAACATTGATAGATATGATAAGAAACGAAAGGTGTAACTTCATGGGATGCTTCTTAGATGTTGCATAAAATACGATGTATATGAGTATCAAGTCTTTATTTTTTTATAGAAAAGTAATTTGCACTGACAAAAGGGACCGGAGACATCAAGCCATGGCCTTTCATTATGATATTAGCTCAAAATATGAATAAGAAATATTACACGGGATTCTAGAAATTTGATTTGTCTACGGATCATTGTTATCACTTGAGAGGAACAATATATTTGGAATCATGATCCATGAAAATAAACAAATAACATCCCACAGTTAGCTGAGATGTGTAAATTTTAACAACCAAAGAAGTGCAAGATGAAGGCAGATGAGGAAACATTGCTCTGGGCAGAATATGTTGGAAGTAAATGTGTTTCTTTAAAATTAAAGGTCAATACATATGATAATTGTTAAGGATAATGCAAAGCATGAAAAAAATATAGAAATAACTTAGAAAGATGCATTGAGGTCTGAAATTTTTTCCTTATAAAAGGATTCAAAGCATTAACTTACTGCTAGAGAACATAATCAAGGAAGGTAGTGATGGAGTGGAGATGGACAAAAGTCGCCAGATTGGTGAGGGTGGTTGCCGCCAACCGGTGTAGAGAATTGGGGATGGGTGGGCCTCGTCTGCCCGGCAGCGACCGCCGAGGTGGTGATACCCATAGGACGTGGGTGTGAGTGGTGGTGTTAGTTGGGGTCGGCTTGCAGAGGTGGTGCTTGAACCATAGGAAGGGGGTGCAAGTGGTGGTGTAGTTGTGGTCGGCTTGCAACAGAGGGAGGAATAGGGAGGGATGGGGTTCGAACGTGCCGGTGGCATATGGGGTGGTTGCGATCTGGGGTCGGGGTTCTGGCTAGTGTCGGTTGCATATAGAGAACGGAGAGCAGCAGTCTACAAAACAAAGAGAAAAGGATTTTTTGCATATAACCCCCTAACAAATATTGATATTACATATAACCCCCTCACTCTTTAAGTTTTATAAATAACCCCCTTACATATTCTAACATTAATAAAATACCTCGTGACCTTTTTGCCCTCGAGTTAAATGAATAAAACTTAAAAAGTGGGGCAAAAAGGTTACGGTGGGGGATTTTATTAAACGTCAGAAAATGTGATGGGTTATTTATAAAACTTAAAAATGAGGGGGTATTTGTAATATCAATATTTATGAGGGGGTTATATGTAAAAATCCCACGAGAAAAAAAAGGTTATGCAGCACCGCTCACCGCTCAGAACGGTGCTTCACAATGGGTCAACAGTACAAAGAGATGGGGAAAAAAACGGAATACATTTCGCTTAAAAAATTAGTCATAAAAAATGGGTTATAGACTTGTAGATAGATAGATGCCCTAGTAGGATAGGAAAGGCCATTTGAATGGGTTAAAGTCTTAAAGATAAAGACAACCTACAGATAAACACAACCAACTTGTAGGAAGAGTAAAGAAAGTGCCTTTTTTATTTATGGATTATAGATAAACACCAATCATGGTAGAAGGTTTAAAGTAGTGATGTGGGAATATCCTCAAGAAACCTGTCTTCCCAATTAACATTAGTGGAAACCTTTAAAAATTGATAACAATCACTGCAATACTTGACTTGTGAAACCTGTAAAACCATTTCACACAAACTTAGACCACATAAATAAGACAACCACCTAAGTCACTAGGGAGTCGTCGTATTTGCAGCACTAAGTGGCCAATGAAGCTGCTATACTGCTATCAATCATGAAACTGAGCAGTCCTTTTAGAGCTCATCTTTTGATACACAAGTACCATGGACACTCGAAATCACCAAGGATGATACACTAGAAAACAACTGAACAAGGTGAGTCGCCCAAGGTCTATGAAGGTAAACTCATCTGAAGCGGTTCTGCTTCATGGAAGCAAATATAATGTGTTGAATGTAATAAATCCTCGATTTTTCCCCCTAATGTAATAAATCCTCGATTTTTCCCCTAGCAACTTGGCGATATCGACAATGATAATGATACTTAAAACATTGATTGTATGTGCATCTACTTCTCATTGTCTCCTCTGACCTTCGTTGTAGATGGCTAGAATGTTTTAACTAGTATTATAACATCTAGTCTTCTATAAGCTTTCTCCTAATTCTAATTTAGTTCTTTGTAGTTTTACCACACCTTCGTGTAAGCATTCTCATATATGCCACATTGATTCTTGGTATGCACTAGCTTTTATTGTCCAGCACGTGAATCAATGTAACATAAATGATTTTATTGTTGGTTTATGATGTTTACTCTCTAGTTTAAGCATCACACATTTATCACATAATGCTCCTTTCCACTTTATTCAATCAACTTCGAGTCCATTAAAAATGTCTTCATCTATCTATTCGACTTCTTTGTATAATAGGTCCAAGGCATCAGGAATAGTCACTTTGAATTACATTGTCTATCAGTTGTAATTGGTGTCTCGATCTCAATAATTTTCGATCAAAATTGCATTTCTTGTACCCCGTTTTTGTTATATTAACCTCTTATTTCTTTATCCTCCAAATCGTCCTCCATAAATCCAACTTTAGTCTAATGACTCTAATCAATTAAAATCTATGTCAAAAATAGCATACAACATGGTTTCCGTTTCATCCTGTAAATTTGTTAACACATGTTATGTCCATTGTCAATATAAAACATATATGCACATGGCAGGTCTCTGCTAGCAAGTGGAAACAAATCACTCACCCCACAAAGGTCCTAGGGTTATGTTGGGTTCATGACTCCTTCCCAATGTTTCAAAGTGTGATGTGCTATTGCACAACTCAAACTGAGTTCAATGCACACATCCCTATTGTGCCAATTTGACGCAAACTTACACTTAATTATTACGTTTTATTAAGTTATACCTTATAATTTTTAATCTTTATTTGGATTTTGGATTATAGTAGGAAAATAAACTTCATTAAATCTTATTAACATTTTACAATCTGCATAAAATTAAAAAAAGAAGTTTTACAATATAGGAACGTCAACACCCAATGGACATAACGTAGTCCTTTCGCTAGCCATAATGTTGCTTTTTAATTTATGACTATGATGTCTTTTAATATTGGCCTTCTTCGGTATATTATGCACCTCCAGTACTTGTATCATTCGTAGTTTCTCAGCTGTATCTTCCTGCTGGTATTTTTTATGAAATTTTCTCTTCGTGACCTCTAACTTTGATCGAAGAGACGATTCTTCAAAATTATTCACATTATGCTGAGTAAGAGGGAAGAGGCTCCCTTTCTGCTTAGTAGATAGAGGGCTTCACTTTTTGCTAAGTAAATGAGAAGGGCTTCTTTTGGACACTCGCCACTAACCTTCTCATCTAGTTGAATGACGGGTTCGAGCGATTATCTTTGATGGATGCGACAGGCGCAGAGTTTCTCAACAATTAGATCCGTCTTATTCTCGATTTTGTTCGAGCAGTTATATGCAGTAACGAGGATGACACACTCGATCATTTCGATGAAATAAAAGTTTTAGCTGCGAAAGAACGTCCTCCAGTAAGCAAGAGTTCTAGATAAACTCGTCATGCCGACGATAAGAGATGAAAATGAGTGGGGGTGTATACGAGTGTGGAGGGGAAAGGATGATGGATGGAGTGTGTAGGAAGAATAAGAAATACACAAAAGATTTGGGACCCTCTGCGGTCGCACAAGTACCTGTGTAGTAACGGACCGATTTTAAACCATTAGATTTGTCCCTATGCGGTTGCACAAGAACTTATGTGGTCGCAAAACTCAACGGTCAAACTTAGAGCGTTGGTTCTATGCAGTTGCACAAGCAAATATGTGGTCACATATGTGTTTATCCGCATGTGCGGAATCCACATAGTAATTTTTATGAGGGACTTTTGACTTATGGAGTCACATGTGTATATTGGACCGCACATGAAAACAGTGCCCCTTCCTACATCCAACTAAATATCCATGATTAGTATATTATACCTCCAAATGCAAAGTATCTAAAAAGTACTTCTGCAGCACCGATCCACAATATCCAACAAGTGGATAGAGTTGCCATGTCATGTTGGAGCTTCAACTTCTGCATTCATTGCTTATAAATGTAACTATCACATGCACAGTTCACCATTATTCATGCCCCATGTATAGGATGGACAATTACCTTGCTGCATGAGCAAGCAACTGTTAGCATGGCTGAATTGTGGATTCAAATTATGTGAGAATGCAGCTCACAGTTTGCATGTTAGGGATTAAGCCTGTTGAGTCATAAATTAGCAGATAACAGTAATTTTATATGAGACTATCTGAATACAAAGAAACTGATCCTAGAACTGCACTAGCATGTACCTAAATTAGCTTAGAACAAAGAAAAAAACAGGGTACAACTATGCTTCATCTATTTTTTGTAAGATGCCGTTGGTCTAGCACCAGAGTATGCATGCAAAGTTTGATTTATTGTTAACAGACAAAATAGGATAGCTAAAAACTATATAGAACAAAACAAAACTAAAAGGGTAAGTATCAGTGTATCACTATTCGAAAGTGAATGTACCCTCCTATATTGAGAAAATGGAGAAGATAAAACTATATGGATTCAAATTCAAAGGAAGATGGCAAGTTATGCTGAATAGAACTTTCTTGGCAGCATAAATAAGAAAAAAGAATCCAGAGACAGTTCACATTCATGAACAAGCTCACATTGTTATAAAATCCATTAATTTTGTCATTCCAGTTTCTAGTCATAAGTGGTTACTTCAGCTTGAAAAATGTTGGGAAACAATAGTGTAGGCCGGCAGAAAGAAATTCTTTAGGAGATGCTTCATGCTCTTAACTTTCATTGGATGGCCTAAATAAGTCATTGAGAATAAGATTTAGCCATTTAGGAACTCACCAAGTTCCTAGGAAGTCATCAACTTCCTAATTCTGGTATAAACGTCAGTAAATAGACGGAAATGCTTAATTTGGAACTGCATAAAACCGTCATTGCCGGTCCCAATCCCGAATGAAAAAGATTGAGAGTTGATGATAGTTTGAAAGCCAGTCGTAAAAAACCAACTCAAACTATGAAATGAATCCGTAATCAAATGAGTTCTTACCCAAGCACTATATATCTGGTTCAGCTCTTGCTCAATAATAAATGAATTTATTAAAAGGAACAAATGCATAACCTTGGACGTAAAAAAGGGATTTTCCTGATGTGCATGTATGAAACCAGAAAAAGGAACAAATACCATTTAGGCTTCATCGAACTACTATTCAAAGCTTACGTTGGTATCCTATATCTAATAGGAATAAGTGTACTTGGAGAAGACCCAGCCATTGCTCCCATGAACGGATAAAATGGAACAGCATAGAGACCTGCACCCTGATCATTTTCTTCTGGATTTTGCAGAGGAGCCACTCCTGGCACAAGTAATGGATACAGTGAAGGAAACATCTGCTGAGCAGCATTGTTACTCGGTGCCTGAATAATCACAGATACTATCAGTAGCAATAATCGAATAAGAAGAAGAAAACAGAAAGGTTAATATCAGAAGCATAGAAGCACATCAGTAGCTGACAAAAACAAGTATTAGATTTTAACAATAAAGATGCAGTTTGACAATTTTAAGTGATGGAAAAAATAAATGCTGCAATTTGACGGAGGTAAGGATAAGAAATCATGCACCCAAGGGTACATCAAAGAAAAAGTTCCAAAAGTTCTTCACGAACTTATGAAACAACTTTTGTGAAGTAATTCTATAAGTCAGATTCTTTTAAGAGTCAAATAACATTTCTCTTTCACTGAGACAATATTAATTTCACTGTCAAGTGGCTTGGTATCTCCTGTTAAAATATGTATTACATCACAATCAAGATCGTCACAGTGATCCCACTTTCTAATCATCAATATCAGCATTCACTCCAGAATGTTCATTACAACTAAGAGAATGTCTCATCTTTTTAGATAACTACCAGCATAATTACATACATGATAGCTATCATGAGTCATCTTCCTCTTTTTAGATAACTACCAGCATAATTACATACATGATAGCTATCATGAGTCATCTTCTTGCTGCATATTCTGAGATCTCTTAAAACAGTTTGACATTGTCTAGCAGAACTATTCAAGAAGCAACTGCGACTTCTCCCAAGCATAGATGGGCTCCTTATCCACAAGATCTACTTGCTTGCAAATGATTGCATTGGTCAAGTCCCTAGTTCTACAAACAATACGATTGTTTTCGGTATCTTGGGTCAATCATAAAGGAGAATGGAGTGATAGATGGTGACATATCCAATAGGATTAGAGTTGGTTTGATGACATGGAGAGGAGCTTCAGGATTGCTATGTGATCGACGCATGCCTAGACTTGAGGCTAAGACAACAATAAGGCTCTAAATGTTATATGGTTTAGAATGGTGGCCCTTAAAAAGAGTTTAAGCTCATAAGATGAGTGTGGCAGAAAGGAGTATGTTTAGGTGGATATGTGGAAAAACTAGAAGGGGTAGAGTGAGGCATGAGTAGAGGAAGTGTCGAGATGGCACCAATTGAGGACAAGATAATGGAGAACTGATTAAGATGGTTTGGGCATGTACAACATAGAGCAGAGGTGGCCCTGATAAGGAGAGGGTCCCAGATCACTGTACAAGGTACCAAGAGGAGGGAAGACCTAGAATAATATTGATGCAAGTTGCTAGAAAGACATGGAAAAACTTCTGTTGACAACAGATATAGCCCTAAACATAATCGAATGGCGAAGAAGGATTCATAAAGCCAACCCCACATATATGGGAGATGGCTAGATGGTTATGGTTATGGTCCTATTTATGATACATACAGATCTCCTTAGGAGAAATACACCAATTCTTAAGTTGCAGGCAAATAATTCGTCTTATTCCACACTCTAAAATTCATTGGATCAATATAAAACTTAGGGCTGGGACTTGGTACGGACGAACCCGAGCAACCCGACCAAATTCTGAATTTGGACAAACATGGGCAACAATATTTATGAATTTGGACGAACATGGGCAATTTTTTTTTTCCCGAATTGAAATTTGGGCAATCATGGTCGATTGTACGTCCAACCCGTGAACCCGAGGAACATTATAAATGGGAAAGGGTTTGGTGAACTTGAGTTCATAAAAGAATGGTGAAACATGGTTTATATTGCGCCATGTGTCCACTGAAAAGACATAAAGCAAAGAAGAGGGGATAGCCATTTAAGAGGGTTGACATAAAGCAAAAAGTAAAAGAGGGATGAACACTTTCTAAGGACACGTGGCAGCTTCTCCATTCGAGTTCACCATTTGAATGGTGAACTCGAGTTCAGCTTCCCGGGCCCCTATATATATATATATATATATATATATATATATATATATATATATAGGATAACGATCCAGTGAGATAACTCTTCTATGAGATAACTTTGAAAAACCTATCTAGAGGTTTTAGAATTTGATGAAAATTGGTGAGCATGCTCTCTATGGCAAGTTGATCATCCTCACAAAAAATCATCAAATTCTAAAACCTCTAGAGGCATCAAATACACAATTCAAATTATTGGTTTTAATGGACGGTCAATAAATCTTCTAACATTTGATGCCCTTAGAGGTTTTAGAATTTGATGATTTTTTGTGAGGATGATCAACTTGTCATAGAGAGCATGCCCACCAATTTTCATCAAATTCTAAAACCTCTAGATAGGTTTCTCAAAGTTATCTCATATCTCACTGGATCACTACCCTATATATATATATATATATATATATATATATATATATATATATATATATATATATATATATATATATATATATATATATATATATATATATATAGGGTCAGGATCGGATGACCCAGTAATTTTTGACCCAGCAAATAACCCAGCACCCTTTGATGCACCTAGAGATTTTAGAATGAGCTGATTTTTTGTAGGCATGTTGTCTATGGTATGTTGATCATCCTCACAAAAAATCAGCCCATTCTAAAACCACTACGTGCATCAAATGCGCTATTCAAATCAACGATTAAAATTGACAGTAAAAAACCGTTGATTTGAAGAGCGCATTTGACGCACCTAGAGGTTTTAGAATGGGCTGATTTTTTGTGAGGTTGATCAACATAGTATAGAAAGCATGCCTACCAAAAATCAGCCCATTCTAAAACCTCTAGGTGCATCAAAGGGTGCTGGGTTATTGCTGGGTCAAAATTTGCTAGGTTAGCCGATCCCGACCCCATATATATATATATATATATATATATATATATATATATATATATATATATATATATATATATATATATATATATATATTATAGAAGTAGGAAACCCATTGCTTTAGCAAGTTGGAAAGCAATTAATGAAACCAATATTAAGCAAATTGGAAACCAATCCTTTTTTTTGTGGAAGCCTAATGATTAAGCAAGTTGAAAAATAATCTTATTTGAAAGAAATTGCTTAATGACAGTTATATGTTTGCACAAACTAGGCCCGACCAATCAACTAGATTGACTAAATCTAGGAAACCCGAGCAACCCGATGAACTTTCATGATCCAAACACGGGCAAACCCTCTACGGGTTCCTCGGGCAACTCGGTCAATTTGGGCAAAGATGATGCAACTTGGTCCAAACATGGTCAGACCTCCAAACCCGACCAACCCGACCATGTCCACCTCTAATAAACTACAGTCTCCAACTTATAGTTCGGTTGGTAAAACATGCAACCTGTGATCTTGGTCAAGTGTTCGAATAAGTGCTACGGCATATTTCCTCCCGCATTTGTAGTGACCGGCCTCTTACTCACCTTAGTGACCAGCGTTCCTACTTATGGGGTAATTAAAAACCGAGGCATTTCTCTCGTTCTTGTGGCGAGTTTTGATCCTTGGTCTATCTTGTGCCGGAATAGGTGATGTACTGACACTATTGTGGTCCCTTCCACACACACACACACACACACACACACATATATATATATATATATGGAAAAGCTAGTATGCGATCACTAAAAAAGCACATTTTTAATGTTAACATAGTGTAATACATATGTTATCATATTCATTATAAATGTTACACCTCCTTCCATTCAAATGTTTTAATTTGTTATTTTCTAAATTTCTGTACAGGTTTTAACCAATTGTTTCTGTACAAATGTTAACATAATGTAATATATGTGTTATCATATGCATTACAAATGTTATCATATCATATTCAAATGCTTTATTTATTTTTACATATTTTTGTACATGTTTTAACAATACAGAAATCTGAGACGTTTAACTATAACATTTGAATGGAATAAGTATAACAAATATGGTAACAAATATATTACACCATGTGCGTTTTTAGGTACATTTTTAGTGGATCACACCCTAGTCGAGAGAGAGAGAGAGAGATAGAGAGAGAAAGAAATTATATAGATATATAATTATATATATATAGAGAGAGAGAGAAGATAAAATGGGGCCTGCGATGCGTGCGGTGTCGCACCGTAGCCGTCCGATGCACTTATTGTGTGTGTCGCATGCACCCAACGATGCATCGGACGGCTGCAGTGTGACATCGCATGCACCGTACGTCACACCGTAATAGCCCTCTCTCTCTGTATGTATATATATATATATATATATAGAGAGAGAGAGAGACAGAGACAGAGAGAGGCCCCCCTCCAGTACGACGCATTCGTGCGATACGAGCACTATGGGCCGCCCGATTTATTTGTTTGGTTGTGAACTTGTGATGCACTGTTTGGGCGATGTATGCATCACACCTAACGATGCATGTCACGAATATCCATATGTTGATGTGCTTCACTGCATATGTTGCAGTCCTTCCAGTGCAAATGTTATTGGTCAAGGTCGCACGAAGTGGATCGCACCAAGTGATCTCACTTAAGGGATTCGATATATATATATATATATATATATATATATATATATATATATATATATATATATATATATATATATATATATATATATATATGAGAGCGTGACTTTGTATTCCCATGCATTGAAGGCTTCAATGTATGCTCCTCTATTAGCATAAATAGATATTTCCAAATTTGCTAATTTTTTGCGGAGATGATATCTATGTTGAAATGATCATCCTCACAAAAAATCAGCATGTTCTGAAACCTCTAAGTTTTTCAAATAAGCTCATCAAATTAACGGTTGAAATGGACAGACAATACAACTTATATCATTTTGATACACCTAGAGGTTTCATAATTTGTTGATTTTTTGTGAGGGTGATCATCTTGCTATAGATAGCATATCTACCAAAAATCAACAAATTCTGAAGCCTCTAGGTCCATTAAATGTTAGAAGCTTTATCAATCGTTCATTTCAACCGTTAATTTGATAAGCTTATTTGAAATGCTTAGAGGTTTCAGAACTTGCTGATTTTTTGTGAGGATTATCATCTCAACATAGATATCATCTCCACAAAAAATTAGCAAATTTGGAAACCTCTATGTATGCTAATAACTTAATAGAGGTGCATACATTGAAGCCTTCAATGCAGCGGTGCATCAGACGGGCAGCGGTGCGGTGCCGCACTTACCGCATGCCGCACTATAGCATTTCTTTCTCTCTCTCTCTCTCTCTCTCTCTCTCTCTCTCTCTCTCTCTCTATATATATATATATATATATATATATATATATATATATATATATATATATATATATATAAAATTGCAAATTGAAGGAAAACAAAATATTTGGAAGGGGATCTTTATTTCCCACGTCTATTGTTGAGAGTAGATTCTGAAGACAGATAAGCCAAAAGAAAATTAAAACAAGGAGTTTCCTTATAATAAACTAGAACTTCTCTTTCCATCTTAGTAATGGCTTTGAAAAAACAAAATAAATAGATGTGTTTTATTTCTTTTCTGTATAACCAACCAAATGAAATTTCCTACTTTTCCTTTTCTTTCCTTGTTTCTTTCCTATACTTGTAATTTTCATTTCCTCAACAAAAAGACAAGGTGTAACCAATTTAAAGAATTTAAAAGATTTTGTATCAATTTATCAAATAGTTCCTCAATTTGAATCTCAATCATGCCATATAACCACTAAACCCATGGATATTATCAAAACTATAGGTAAATGATTTGTCACATCAAGTTGCATGCTAATCTCGAAATCACGAAATCAAGACTAACACAGTATCTTTCATCATTCAAACACAAGTGTGAAATGGGATAGAGGAGGGAATATCCAAGGTTCGAAATCTCCATTTCGGTGGAAATTTCAACCTTCAGGATATGGAAATATTTCGTGGAGATATTTCGACAGTGTGAAAATATTGCAATTTTATAGAAATGGTGGAAATATTGATTTTTTGATGGAATTTTTTAGTGAAACTCTGGATAGTCATAAACCAAGTATAAATACACACTTTGGAATACTCAAATAATATTTGTACCCTATCTAGGGGTGTAGAGCTTCACATAACATGTATTCAATATATTGAGTCTGTGAGTCTTGTGCAATCTTATTTGGTTCGGTTTTGATATATATTTTTCAAATGTTTTTTAATCTTTTTTTTTGAATAAAAATATTTTTAAAATAAAGATTAGTTGATTGTTAAAATAATGTTTCAAACGATTTTGAAAGCGGACTTAAAACAAGAAAGTTATGCAAATTTGAAATTGTGCAAAAATTATGCTGAAATGTGAAACACTGTTGTTTTACTAAGTCTGAAAAAAAAAAGTTTTTATATAGAAAAGTTTTTATACATTCCAAATTTCCTAAGACGGACCATGTTTTTCTAGATGCACTCGTACTTCTACATCTTGTGAAATTTTTTGAGCTAAAAAGGAGTTTATTTAATCACTTTTCTCACCATGTAGATTTTATAAAAATCCATAAAACTGTTTTCTCGTATTAAAACTGAAAGGTTACTTTTTGATTCCTTTGTTTTTTTTATTTTTTTGATATTTTTATTGAAATCAAATGGGGGGATATTTGTTTATTTACATATAATAACTTAAAGTAAATGGAGGAAATAAAAATTAAGTAAAACGACATTTACTTAAATGTTATTATATGTAAATAAGCTGAAGCTGCTGAGAACCAGACCCCCCAGTCCCCTTTTATAGCCAGTCAGTCACAGCATTTCGGATAAATTTGGCAAAAATTTTCAAAATTTTAGTGAAATTTCGACAAAATCTTGCGATATTTCGTGGAGATGGAAATATTTCGAGGAAATATCGCGATATTTCGCGAAACCGCTCAATATTTTGACATTTCCAGTTCTGCTCGAAATTGCAGGTGGTATTTCGTATTGGGTTTTCATTTTTCCGATATATTTCGCAATATTTCACGAAATATATCGATTTTTTGTTCCTTGAGAATATCACAAAAATTAATGAGGAAAATTAATCATTTCCGATTTGAGAAAAAAGTTACGCATATGAGGCCCATAGTAAATTGTCCGTGGTATTGAGAAGGAATAGGAGACGGGTTACCAATAACCAACAGGGGACTATACTGTAGTCTGCCCAGTTGCGGGGAATATGTCTCGGGTTTGAAACGGCTCAAATTTGTTTTGAAAGCACAACAGATAGCTGGAAGACAGGTTGTGCAGAGCGTGTGACGTCTTGTGGCAGGTCGGATGTGGTTCAAAACCATAAAATAGGGACACCCGATGGCGGATGGATGCAGATAGTCATGAACGATGGTGCCTTCTAAAGTAGAAGCTGCTCACAAAGAGCTATAGAAAAGAGAGGGAGACACAAGGAGAAGAGTGGAGCAAGAAGGAGAAGGGAAGGTCCTCATGCCCATGCCCTCAAAGCCGTCAACGAGTGCCTAGGGTTTGAGTTCTCCCAAAAAAAAAATTCAATTTTCCTACCTTTTCTGTGAGGTGTTTGACTCTCTAAATAGTAGCTCTACATCATAGAATTTTGTCTCCCATTTTTGTAGTTAAAAGTCATTTAGAGTAGTATAGGAGGTTTAGGATTCATATTTCGAGTAAACTAGATCAACTTCATTTTGGAAGACACAACTCAATGCACAGACTTCCGCCTTAAGTATGTGGATACTCGTGTTGAAGCGAACTTCGGTATGCATCATTTGGCTTCCAACAATTAGCTAATTTTATTATTATGAAACTAAGAAGCTGGTTAAATATCTGATGCCAATATTTGGCTAAAGTTTGGGAATTGTTCTTATTGGCTTAAGAATCGACTAAGTTGTTCCATATATAGGGCATTGGCAATGCTTTATCATTTACGTCGGCATAATAGTTATTATCCAATTTCCTATAATCTTTTATGTTCTACCTTGTCATCTTGAATTTGATACTGTAAGTATTGAAATATCTGTCCTTGAGGCTTGATTAGGGCATCAGAACCTTTTATTTTCATATATAAGTTAAAGAAATCAAATTTCCAAATTGAAAAGATGACTATGCAGATCTAATCAAAGATTTAGATTGAACAGCAGAAAAAAATTTCACGGAACACTTTCAGAATTGCAAAGAGAGCATATCTGGGATCAAAATATAATCCAACAATTCAGGGAAAAAAACCAATCAAAAGAGAATCTGATGACCAATCTTCGAGCCCATTTTCCCAATCACACAAAAAAAAAATGGAAATCGTATAGAATCGGATGACCAGATCGAAACAGAACAAAAGAGATTGGTTATACGGAAAGAAAAAAAACGATGCCGTATGTTGAACGACACGGCGGCGACACCCTACCTGCAGATCTACATGGAATCGGAGAGAGAAAGATGGAGAGTGGGCGGTGATTTCACGCACCTGAGGTTTCCCGGAGACTTCGGCCATTGCGATGGAAGAAGAGGGATCGGTGGGGTGATGGGTTTCGGCCGATCCCGCCGCTGATGAGGAGGAGGACATGCCGACCGATTTGAGCAGAGAAGAAAGCACGCTCAACGCACGCCTAAAGAAGAACAGAGTGCAAGAGGGGCCGAAATAATGAAATATAAAAGGGTAAATTACACTTTGCCCCCCCCCCCCCTGAAGTTTAGTTCAAAGATACTTAACCCCCTTGTAGTTTATTTTGTTCCAAATCGCACCCTAACGTTTGAAATGTTAGCACACTGCCCTTTGTGTCAGGTTTAAAAAAAAAAAAAAAGAGGGAGTTAGTGAGCCGTCATTGACAAAGACACCGGTTAAGCTAAAGGACTGTGAAAACCTATGGACGAAAATATCATTTATTATATTTTAAATTTTCTTTGCAATACCACTGAGCCAGTAAACACCAAACCTGGCCAGATTTGCTTGCCGCTACTGGACCCCACCTCCCTCCTCACTGTCGTCGGGCTGGGGTGCGATGCAGCGATCTGCGATAGCTGCCGTGGGGTGGGATGCGATGCATCGACCGGAGCCCCACCTCCTCCCTCATCACCGACTATGGCTGCCATCAAGGTGGGGTGTGATGCACGGGCGACGGTGGCTATCGTCGGGGTGAGGTGCGATGCACCAGCCAGAGCCCCACCTCCTCCCTCCTCACCAACAGTGGTCATATCGAGAGTAGGGCTGGCAATTTCGGACCCAACACGGCAGACCCGACACGACCCGACACAAAGTTAGCGGGTCTGGGTCAGGGCTAAACGGGTTCGGGTCGTAAACAGGTCGACACGATAGACCCGTTTAATAAACGGGTCGGGTCCGGGTTTAGGGTCTGGACACGGTAGACCCGGGAAGACCCGTTTAGTATTCAACGGGTCGTGTCGGGTCGGGTCGGGTCGGGTCGGGTCTACCCGCAATCCGATACTATACTATATAATACCAGCGGGTCTTTCGGGTCAGGTCGGGTCGAGTCGGATTGGGTCGGATCGGGTCAACTGAACAGTCCCATGTGATAAACGGGTCTTACCGGGTCTTATCGGGTCTACCCGTTTATTAGCGGGTCGGGTACGGGTTTAGGATCTAGACACGATTAGTTAAACGGGTCGGGTCCGGGTCTGGGGTTTTTGGACACGAACACGACTAGACACGACACGAACACGACACGACCCGACCCATTGCCACCCCTAATCGAGAGAGAGAGAGAGAGAGAGAGAGAGAGAGAGAGAGAGAGAGAGAGAGAGAGAGAGATGGGAGAAGAGAGTAGGGAAATGGTAATTTCGGATTTATTAAAAAAGGCAGGAACCTTAGGCTAAAAAAAACTCTAGTGATTCATGTTCATGGGATGGATATGTTGTCACTTGTCAGGGACCTCTCACACATTAAACCCCAAAAAAATAGGGGGACTTAGTGAGAGGTCCCTGACAAGAGATCGCATTAAGGGAAACGACACCCAAAAGATGGTGTTGCAGCAGGTCCCTCCCGAAAAGGATCTAGCTATAGTAAGTCCCGCACGTGACTTTTATCCCATTTTAATAACCAAATTACCCCTTAGTGATGCCCCTTCGTCCCTTGCCGCTACATGACTCCAACCCGCGGATTTGCTACAGTGATTTCACTGTAGCAATTTTTTTTGACACGATTTCACAGAAAAATATAATGCTACAATAATTTCACTATAACAAAAGAGTAACAATCTACGCAAATTGTTACTATACAAAGATTGTTACTCAATCTGCAAAGATTGTTACTTTTTTGCTACAATGAGTTCACCGTAGATGTGTGTACCCTTCTCTCTCAGAGCCGGCCGCGCAACAGGTGGAGAGAGGGGGGGGGGGGGGGGTCGGCCACGCAACAGACCCCCACCCCCTTGGGCTTCGGTCGGCCGGTCATCAGACGAAAGGGGGGGGTAGCAGCCCCCCTGGCTTCGGTCGGCCGGTCATCAGACGAAGGGGGGGGTCGGTCGCGCAACAGCACCCCCCCATCCCTCTTTCTCTCGGTAGGCCGTGCAACAAACCTAGGTGTGAGGCAGCAGTCGAACCCGGAGATCTCGGAGTGCTGACTACGCTCCGAGATTTCCGGCCCAAGGTGACCAGGTGTCAACCGCGCGCCACGTCCTCACTACAGCGACGGTTGAGCTCATTGCGGGGACACTTCACCCACCCGTTTTTCGCGGAGCGTCGTAACCGTCACCCTGCCACTATAAAAGGGGACCTACCCCTTCAACGAGGAGGAAGGAGAATTCTGGAGGAGACGCTGCCCGTTTCGTCCCGGAATTTACAAAGCTGCGGAGGTCGGTCGGTCGGTAGCTAGAGGCTGTCTGCGGAGATCGGTCGGTAGTCAGATACTGTCTGCAGTGATCGGTAGTCAGATACTGTCTGCAACGACTGGTAGTCTGAGTGAAACTGCGGAGATCGGTAGTTTGGGAGACCGGTCCTCGGGGTGTGTAATTGGGGTTTAAGGTGAGAGATTGTAACCAAAGGAATTGTTTTAGTGCATTCTCGCCCCACCCGTGGTTTTTTCTCCTTCGACGTTGCGAAGGGGTTTTTCCACGTAACTACCGTCTTCTCTCTTCTCTTTGGCTTGTTGGATTGTGCTTGCCACCCGAACCGCCCGGTTCGACTAAAAACCCCCCACAATCTTGGCGTCGTCTGTGGGATCGTCTTCAAGACTTCCTACTAGAGCTTTCGACTGTTGACCCATGGGTGTCGACCAGTCCGAGGCTACCTGCAACCAGCAATCCACGACCACACGGTTGAAGAACGATGGCCGGTGGACCGTATCGTACCCGCTCGACGTCGCAGCTCCCATCCGAAGCTGCACCACTCGGAGATGCCAATGATGTCGGGCGTCTTGTTCAACCACCAACGGACACGGAGCGCGTAGTCCCGTTGGCGAATCCTGTACTGGGGGTCAGAGAATCCAGTCAAGCTCCGGTAGCAACCTTGGCTCCTCTAACAGGGGGTCTATCGGAAGCTTTCCTGGCCACTATGATGATGACCCAGCAAGCTCTTACCGCCCAACTCCAAACAATGTAACGCAACTACGAGGAGTTGTGCGACTTCGTGCAGGCCGCACCGACGGGTGGTCTACTCAACCAGGGCATGTTGGCCCAAGCAGGACAGAGCCTTCCTACTCAAGCTACCCCACCAGTGCAAATGCAGCCGCAACCAGTGCCTCAGGTGGAGGTCAGGGTTAATCGCTCGGTGGAGGTCCAAAGTGCGAATCCAGATGGGTGAGACTCGAGTAGCCCAGAACCTGCAGAGAGAAACAAGCAGGCTTGAGCGGCGTCGGCACGCTCGGATGTCTGGTCCCGGCTCGGGGCACACCCCCGACAGCCGCCCGCCTCCAAGCATCACTCGAAGACGGACTCGGCACAAGTGCATCGCCCGAAGCGAGATGGTGAACATCATCGTCAACCGAGTGATAGCCATCGCACTCAGATGATGCTGGCCAGTCGGCAGCCGGCCCACACTGCTAATCAGAGGAGCGTACATGAGCATATTCGGGTACATGCGTCGGAGCGACTCGGGGATCAAGAAGGAATCCAGCGAGACCGACCGAGGGTCCGAGCTCCCGATCAGTTGGAGGAACTCGCCATCCGAGGAGCCGCACGGTCGCCGCTTATCGAGAAGCTACTCCGGGAGCCATTCCCTCGGGGATGGAATCCTCCACGCCTTCCCAAGTTTGACGGATCCAAAGACCCGGTAGAGCACGTACTGGCTTTCTGGGATGCTCTGGTCCCCCACGAGGATGATCATATTCTCTGCCGGACCTTCGCCAACAGCTTGTCGGGAACACCCCTCGAATGGTTCCACAAGCTCAGGCCCTCGTCCATCCCCTCATTCTCGGAACTGAGCACGCGGTTCATCGACCAATACCGATGCAATCGCCGGGAGCTGAAGACTCTGGAGTCACTCGGGATGAGTATGACCCAGAAGGAGACACTCAGGCAATTCTACCATAGGTTCAGGTCTGAATACCTGAGGTTGGCGGACGCAGACGGGCAGGATCGCATGGTGATCGCGGCCTTCAAGAACGTCATTCAGTCTACCCAGCTCGTCAATGCATCGCTCATCACGCGAACCCCGGAGACGATCGACGAGCTATCGCGGCGCATTGAGAAGTACATCAAAATTGAAGATGCGAACCGCAAGAGGAAGGCGGTGGAAACCAGGGTCCCGCACCAGGGCCAAGCCAGCTGCGGTGAAGAACGTCAACAAGCAGCAAGGGGAGGCGACATAGCACGAAGCGAAGCGGCAAAGGCAAGACAGGCCAGTGAGGCCGCAATGGAATAGGGAGTTCATGGTACTGAACGCCCCCATAGACCAGATCTTGGAGGCTATCAAGGGCGAACCGTACTTCAAGTGGGCGCAACCGCTTGAACCCGGAGAGAGGGAAGCTAGAGATGCATCAAGGTACTGCGAGTACCACCAAGGCCAAGGCCACACTACCTTGCAGTGTCGGGCACTCAAACATCATATCGAGGATCTCATTGAGGCCGGCCACCTTGGCTGCTTCATTGACCTCCCTCAACGTAAGGAGACTAAGGCTGTAGGGGAAGTCCAGCGAGGAGCGACGGCACAGCGCTTACCGGGTCTTCCGCCAGAAAGACGCCAGTTCCGAGAGGTAGATGCAGTCTACGGGTACCACGGTCCTGTACCAGCATCAAATGCCGTTGACCGACAGGTGCGGTGTATAGAACAAGCAAGGCAAGTCCACCATGTGGTGCTCGACCCCGTCATTCGCCCCGAGCCAAGAGTGGAAGCAGAAGTACAGTTTTCGATGGCTGATCTGGTCGGAATAGAGAGGCCTCACAACCATCCTCTGGTCATACGGCTGCAGATAGTAAATTGCCTGGTGAAGAGAATTCTAATCGACGCCGGGAGTTCAGTAGATGTGCTCTTCCTCAGCGCCTTCGACGCCATGCAGCTAGATCGCGGGCAGATGACTGAGTCGTCGTCGACGATAACGGGCTTCACGGGAGAGGCTGCAAGGGTGGTTGGTAAGATCACCCTCTCGATCACAACAGGGTATCTCACCAATCTTACCCGGTTCATTGTGATTGAAGCTCACTCGGCATACAACATCATCCTTGGAAGGCCGTGGCTCCACCAATTGGATGCGGTCCCCTCGTCAGCCCACCAAGTAGTGAAGTTTTGGACCGACAAGGGCGTGATGAGCATTCGAGGAGACCAGTCTTCGGCGGCCAAGTGCAAGCTAAGCGCCATCCATCTGAAGACAACGTGCCAAATCGAGGGAGGAGAACCAGGTGAAGGCGGCACTGAGTTGGGCATCCTCAACCTCTGGACTATGAAGAGGAGTCAAGAAGCTCCAACGCGCCAGTACCTCGCTCGATCGAGTGAAGGAGCGCGAGGAGGCCAAGCACCTGAGAAGACCGACCTGTCAGTTGAACTTAAAGAACTGACAGTGTCGGGGGACCTGCCGAAGACCGACCAGTCAGTTGAACGAAAAGAACTGACTGCGTCAAGGAACTTGAAGAAAGCCGGTCAATTAGCTGAACTTAAAGAGCTAACTGATCCGAGCGACCCAATAGAGACTGACCTATCAGCTGAAGGTAAAGAGCTGAACAGGACGACGCACCCGCAGAAAATCGACCGACCGGTTGAATCTAAAGAACCGGACGAGTCGAAGAGGTCAATTACAGACCTGAACACAGAATGGGAGGGATGCTTGTAAACGTTTTGTAATTCCGGATCTACTCAATAAAGATGCGTTTGCTCAGTAGTCTTGTTCGTGCATGAGTATAACAATTAACTAACGCAATCTAAACCAAGTGGTACATAACACTCCGAGCGAGTTCTACCACTTGGCCGACTGGTCGACAGGTCCCTGCGAAGGGCGAGACCGGCCGATGAACACCTGGGAAGATAGGTCGACAGACCCCGCCGGGGTACGACCGATTGACCAACCTAAACCAAGTGGTACATAACACTCCGAGCGAGTTCTACCACTTGGCCGACTGGTCGACAGGACCCTACGAAGGGCATGACCGGCCGGTGAACACCTGGGAAGATCGGTCAACAGACCCCGCCGGGGTACGACCGATTGACCAACCTAAACCAAGTGGTATGTAACACTCCAAGTGAGTTTTACCACTTGGCCGACCGGTCGACAGGACCCTGCGAAAGGCGAGACCGGCCGGTGAACACCTGGGAAGATCGGTCGACAGACCCCGCCGGGGTACGACCGGTCAACCAACCTAAACCAAGTGGTACATAACACTCCGAGCGAGTTCTACCACTTGGTCGACCGGTCGATAGGTCCCTGCGAAGGGCGTGACCGGCCGGTGAACACTTGGGAAAATTGGTCGACAGACCCCGCGGGGGTACGACCGATCGACCAACGCAAGCAAGGTAGGGTATATCACCCCCCGCTGATATGAGGGCCAGATATTGGTCGCACGTCGTCGACGTGTAATCAGAGTACAAAGGTCAAATTTTGATTGCACGTCGTCGACGTGTAGTTATGCATGTCGTCAACGTGTAGTCAAAATATGGAGGCCAAATTTTAATGACACGTCATCGACGTGTACTTAAGAGGCAAGACCAATAAGAGAAAGACAACAATCATAGCATTCAGATGAAACATTAAAAGGTCCCAATACAAAGGAGAGTGCTGTTTTATTATATCACAAAATAAGACAGTAAGCGGGAGCGGTCAGTCGTCTCCCCCAGCTTTCCACGGCCCCGGTGGGAGCTTGCTACGCAGCTTCGCAACCTTCTTACGCCACCCCGCCGCTCGTTCTTCAAGAAGCAACTTGCACTCTATGGAGAAGTCTGCATGATGCTGAGCAAGCGCAGCCTTATGCGATGCTTCGGCCTGGTCGAGAGAGGACTTCAGCATGGCGATTTCGGCTTCGTGAGCTGCCTTGGCGGCCTCGGCGTCTGTACACTGCCTCCTGATCAAAGAGGCCTTGCGCCTGAACCGTTCTTCCATCGAGGCAATTTCTGACTGAGCGGTATTCAATGCTTCTTGAAGCTCGAAAGGGTCAGCAGCGTTCGCCTGCGCAATTTCGAGCTGAGCCTGGACTGCAACTAACTCCTCAGCATGAACACGTCGAGCTTCCGCCAACTGAGTACGTGTCTCCCTCAAGTCCTGCCGAGCAGCCCGCAGGGAGACCTCGAGCTGCGCCATTGTATGCGCAGAAAAGGTACGGGTTGTCTTTATTGCACAAAACAAGATTACAAGAGTACGCCGGGACCCGGGTGGCTCGGGGGTGGCGAGTCCGGGTTGCGGCGAGTGTTGATCAGGAGATTGTGGGAGAGATCCTTTGGAGGGTCCCTTTGATCCGCGTCTCCACATGGTATTCGTGCGAGAGCTCTGAAGGGGTTGCCCAGGACAGAGGTCTTTACAGGGTGAGGGTTTTTGAGAGGCTAAGGAGTGTCTGTCGTGGCTTTTATCCCTTCCGTGCTTCGCGCTTTCTCGGCTAGGGGTCTTCGGCTTTGTTCCTCGGTCTTCGTGTCTTTCTCGCTTCTTGCTTGACCTCGGCGTCCTTGATCGTCGGTTCGCGGCGTCGATCGTGCTTTTAGCATCGGCTTTGGCTTCGACTTTCGGCTTTAGCTTGGCTTGGGCGTGGCTCTGGCTTTTGCTTTGCTTTGGCGCTTGCTCTTGGACGTAGACGGGGGAGACTTGCGATGCTTTCGTTCTTCCGGACTTCGCGTCGTATCGGCTAGAACATGCGGTGCTTTTGCTCGAGACCGGCGTAGTCGCTTGGCTTTGGAACTTGCGTTGCTTTGGCGCTGGCTTTACCGGGGCTTTTGCTTTGGCTTCTTGCGTGGGCTTTAGCTTCAGCGTCAACTTGGCCTTCTTCTTGAACGACGTGGGCTACTTCTTCGGTGCTTCGACGGTTCGAGTGTCGGCTGGACTTCTCTTCTTCTCCGGGCTTCTTTAGCGTGATCGGAGTCGAAGAATGCTTTCGAAGATAGTGGGGGTAGCACCGATCTCCGTGCGATGGTTGTGGCGTCGGCTTTTGTTGATGAAGACGGCGGGGGTAGCGACGGTCTCCGTGCGACGGTTGTAGCGTCGGCTTTTGTTGATGAAGACGGCAGGGGTAGCGATGCTTCAGGTAGTCTTCTCCAGGCTTTCTTCTTCGTGGATGGAGCAGACATTTGTCGAAGGCGACGGGTTGATGGCGCTTCGTTCCTCTTCTCCGAGCTTTGGAGCTTGATCGGAGTTGAGGGTTTGTTGGAGCCGACGGGGTAGTGCCGCTCCGAGCTTCTTCTCCGGCCTTTGCTTCTGGCGTCTTCGGAGTCGAAGGGTCTTCTTCTCCGAGCTTTCTTCTTCGTGCACAGAGTCGAAGTCTTGATCTTCTTGTGCAAGGGTCTTCACGTTGATGAGGGCTTTCAATGGACTAAGCCGATCCCGAAGGGACAGGCTTGCCCGTGCCTCGTGAAGCCTTGGGTCGATGAAGAAGCGTCTCCTTTTCTGCAGAGCTTCCTCGCTTTGTCTTCAATCTTCGACCTCTTGAGCCTTCCCCCTCCCCCTCTATTTATAGGCAAAAGGAGGGGGGAGATATGGGAAGTTTTAATTTTAAATCCCTTTAATATCTCTTCCATAATTGCTATGGATTTATTCTTCAATTGAAGAGAGGAATAAACATTTATTTGCTTTCCTTTTCTGGCGGGATAATTATGGCTGGATTTTGCACATGAAATCGATGGCGATCCGGCTCTTCTTCTTGTTCGTCGGATCGAGGGATCGGCGCAGATCCGCGTGTGAGAAGAAGTCATACGCAACCTCCCCCCGCGCATGGCGGTAGTTCTTTCCTTTTCTTTCTTCTCTTTCCTTTTCTTTTCTTTTCTTTTCTTTTCTTTCCTTTCTTTTCTTTCCTTTTCTTTTCTTTCCTTTCCTTTCTTTTTCCTTGCAAGGCCGGCCAGCCCCATGGGGTTCGGATCCTAGTAGGGGTCGGCCCCCCATGGGGTTCGGATCCCTACTAGGGGCGGACCCCCCTTGTTGGGCGCGAATCGAGTCCGGGTCCGCACTGGTGCGTGCGAGTCGAGTCCGAGTCGGAGCACGCGTCGGGTTTGTATCCGCGTAGGTGCACGCAAGTCGGGTTCGAGTCGGAGTGCGCGTCGGGTTTGTATCCGCGTAGGTGCCTGCAAGTCGGGTTCGGGTTAGACAAAATTCGCGTGTCTATAAATGCCCCCTCAAGGACGAGTGTGTCGATGAGAACGTGTAGGGTTTGGACACGTAGGAATCGTAGAGCACTTGTCCTTGATTCCTTTTGTGGGCGGGGTTGGGGGTTTATTTAAGGACCCCTACCCCCTTCATCCAACATTCTGCTTCTTTGCGAAGGTTCCGCCGGCTTCTGGAGACTGCCGTCGGAAGAGAGCTGCCTGGGGTTGCACGCGACTTGCTCCATCTTTTCGGTGTCGTCTCTTTCGTCGGCGGCGATGGTGCGCGATTTGGAGGTCGTTGCGAAGACGGGCTTGAAGCGACGACGCGGCAAGGACCGAAGCGAGGAGGATGGAGGAGCGTGGCTGAGGTGCGGGTCGCCTTCGCCGCCTCTCTCTTCCTCTTTCTTCTTCTTCTTCTTCTTCTTTCCTTTTCCTTTTCCTTTTCTTTTTCTTTTTCTTTTTCTTTCTTTCTTCTCTTTTTTTTTTTAATCTTCTCCGGTTCCGGCCCGTGGGGGTAGCAGTGGCAGCGGCGCGCGGACACGGGCCTGCGGGCGGTGGACGCCCGGAGCGGGTGCGGGCGTGGGGTGTACGGCGCGCGAGCCTGCAGGCAGCGTTGGCCGGAGCGGGCGCGGGCCTGCGGGCGGTGGCGGTCGGAGCGGGCGTGGGCACGGGGCCAGCGGGGTGCGGCGCGCGGAGGCGGGCGTGCGAGCGGCGGCGAGGTCCCGATTGGGTCGGAGGCGAGGTCCGGTGGCTTCGGGGTGCGCGTGGGGTTCCGATCAGGTCGGAGGCGAGGTCTGGCGGCTTCGGGCACGAGGAAGGAGGCGAAGGAGGGGGGCTGCGCCCCCCCCCCCCCCTTTTTACTTTCTGTCACGTGCTGATTGGGGAGAGGGGGCCGTGGGCCCCCCTTGCCAATTCTCCTTTTTTTTTTTTTGAGGCTGCGGCGCGACGCGCGGGGCGGTGGCCTCGGTGGTTTCGGGTGTGCGGGCGGCAGCGGAGGCCGGGCGTTGTGCGGGCCGGGTGCGGGTTTATTGGCGAGTGACACGGCGCCGTGCGACGGGGGCCGGGTCGATAGGTGGCTGCGGCTCCGGTTGTGTGGCGCTGGCGTAGTCGGCCGGCACGGGTGGTGTTGGCGCAGTCGGACCGGCACGGGTGGTGTACGGACCCCCGGGAGTGCGGTGCGAAGGCCTGGGCGCAACGGTGACTTTGAGTCGGGCGATCCCGACAGGGGGGCTGTGGCCCCCTCGATTTTTTTTTTTTTTGCGCGCACTTGTCTTGACTTGCTTCCTTTCATGGTTCTCCAGGATTCGCGTCTTTGAGAGCTTGACTTCACCGGGGTGGATTGCTGAGGACCTCTCCGATGGGAGGAGGTGCCTTCGCTTCCCCCTTACTCGGGTGTACCATTATCGCAACTCGAGGCGAGAAGACGTTCTGTCGTTGCTCCGTGTTTTTATCCACGAGCGCATCACGGAAGATGGAGTCGCCGACGCGGCTTGTGGGATGCTGAAGCTGAGCGAGAAGATCTATACTGACGAAGGGATCTCCATGAAACTCCTCCGTCCAAGTTTGAGTACTCCTTTCCACCATTGTGATGAAGATTTTATGCCTACTCCGGTTGTTGCCTCGAAGATATGCTCCCGATTGACCCGATGGGGTACCGACTCTTGGCCGCGGGGAGACATCCAATACCTTTGCGGCTTTCGTGAATGGATGGGCGAGCTCTACGAGGTTTTTGGGGCGGAACCCGAGATGAATTCATTGGCCAAGTTTCTGGCGTCGGCTCGTCGAGAATACAGCCGTCCTGAGGGGATGTATCGCGCACTTTGTGAACTCTGGTGTCTGGCCACCAACACTTTCCTTACTGGAGTGGGGGAGATAGGGATCTCACTTCGCGACGTCCACATCGTTTCCGGATGCCCTGAAGTGTGGAATTACTACCAAGAGGAGGTGCCAGCTTTGAAGGATCTGTCGGACAGCAGCTTCGCTCTGAGTTCCTGTCTTCTTCTGTTCAAGGCATATGCCATCATTGCGGTGCGGGATCAGTCAGATCGAGTGTGTCCTTCTTCTTGGGTTGACTTTTGATTCAGAGGTGAGTATAGGTCCCCAGCACCTTCGGCTCACCCGATATGGAAGGTCGTTCAAATGAAAAGGCCTCCGCTTCGTTCTTTTGTGAGGCCCATTGAGTCCCTGGCTCGAGAGAGGCTCTCAATGGAGGGAAAACAGTGTCCCTGGGAGATCCTCGGCCTGAGGCGTGACAGCGAGGAGTGGCGGGCGGTTTATCGAGCCGTCGGGCTAGTCATCTTTCTTTGCCGGTTCGTGCTTCCCTGTCCTGGCGAGGTCATCCGTCCGGGGACCTTTCTTGCAGCTTCCAGGATGACGAGTGGGGAGCTTTTCAATCTAGCCCCGGCCATCTTATGCGCCTTGTACCGGGGTCTCAGCGGGACTTACTGGGACTTGTCCAGCTCGGATAATGCCAAGGAGGAGCTTGGCCGGTCTGCTGCATTCAGGCCTCTGCACTTCCTGTACGGCTGGATAGCTCTTCACTTCCCGAAGGAGATCTTTGCCAGACGCGGACATCCAGCCGACCTACCGTTCCTGCCCGGGATAGGCGGGATCTTAAACGCTTTTATTAGTTGGGAGCGCCCGAGGGAGTGTGCTCGCACTCTTTTGCGGAGGATGGGAAGTGTCGACTTCGAGTTTCTATCAGAGCATTCGGTGCTACCTTTGGAGAGGTCGACTGTCTATGACAATGAGGAGCTCTCGGACAGCTTATATTGGAACATGGTCAGTTGCCACCCTGGCTACTTGGTTTGGCGCAAGGGGGATGTGGTGGAGGTGGAGTAGTACTCCCCTCATCGCTTTGCTCGCCAGCAAGGGTTCCGACAGGAAGTTCCCGGTATGCCTCAGCAGTTGCAGGGGCGCATTAGTCCTCAGGAAGGGTACCGTCTCTGGGCTTCCCTCTACGCCCGATTGACTGGCGGCAGCTTCTTCCCTGGGACCAAGTCCGGGTCTCGGGACGCCGCCACTCCGGAGTACTGCAAGTGGATTGAAGGGCGAGTCTCCCCCTTGCTTGCGAGTCTCCCGGTTGACGTCCTGGCGAGCAGTGAGTTCAAAAACTTTCGTTTTGATCCTGCTGCGGGAGTGGAGGATCGTCGCCTTCGATTGGGGCTTCAGAGGGCACAGAAGAGTTTCAACCATCTTTCCAGTGATCGTCGTGTTCCCACTTCGGCTCTCGTGTTAGAAGCCAACCTTGCTAGTGCCCCGGGCTATCTTTTCCTCCGAAGGCTGCTATTGAGGGTGCCCTGCCCAAAAGACGAAAAGTGTGCATTTCGCGCGGGATGACTTCGAGGGTCCCTTGTCCGGTGGAGGATACCGAGGAGCCCGGCTTCTAAAAGATGAGGTGATTCCTCCGTCTAGGGCTGCTTCGTCCGATTTTGCAGGTATGGAGTTCTCTTTATTTCACTTCCCTTCTATGCTCGGAAAGTTCCATCGTGCTGAGCAGTGTATTTTTCTCTTTGGACAGATTCCGTTATAGTGGTAGAACGCGGGGCGAACTCTCCGAAGGCATCTCTCGGGCATTCATCTACTGGGGCCGCGCGGGAAGTGCCTGGGGAGTGCGGGCTAGATATCCCTTCGGATGATCTGGATCTCCTCGGGCTTTGCGGGGAGAACTTCCCTAGTGGCGATATTGATCTGGACGGCATCGATGTTGACGCTTTGTCTTTCCATGAGGAGGCCGAAGTTTCGAGCGTCGACAAGCGGCGTTCCTCGGTTGCTCTGCCTTCGTGCCTATTGGAGGAGACGGTTGTCGCAGCGGTGGCGGCGGTTTCTCCAGTTCTGCCGCCTTTATTGGCGAAGGCTGTCCCCGGCGTGACTGTAGCGGAAGGGAAGGTTTTGCCCACCTACTCTGAGGCACCTCTCCCGAACTTAAGGCCGAGGAGTAGAGTTTCAGAGTTTCTTCTTGCGAGCTGCCGGCAGTATATCAAGTCAACGTTGGAGCCCTTTTAAGACGCTGGCTTTAGCGCCCTCCAGGACTGGTGGTTGACGGATGGTGCAGAATTTTGCGCAAGCCTGGAAGAGTTCAAGGTTGACAGTTCTTCTTTTGTCACCCAGATGAACTTGCTTGTGACTGATAGCGAGGTTTATCGCTCCCGACGAGCTTTACTAGAGGGGAGCTCCCCTTCTGAGCTGAAGGCCGCTGAGGCGAGTTTGTTTCAGTCAGAGCACCAGCTCGCGGAGGCCGCTTCCAACCTGTCGAAGGCTCAAAAGAAGATAGAATCGGTGCGCGCCTCGCTTCGGAAGGCGGAGTCTCATCTGGAGCGAGCTGAGGCCGCGGAGAGCGCTTTGAAGGCGAGCTACCTGAAGCAGCAGTCGGACTTGGCGGCCCGTCGCGAGTTTCTGGCCACTCGCCCCGTGGAACTTCAGCGAGTGGAGGCTACCAGAGAGGAGCTACTGCGCCGTCTTCATGCTCTGGATACCTTCTTTTAGCTGCTTCTTGTCTAGTCGTTTTCGCATGTAACTTTCCTTTTTGGAACTTATGCCATGTATCGCCTTTTCTTCACTATCTAATAATATCACTTCGTTTTGCCATATCTTTTGCATGGACCATTGTTGACTTTTTGTGACGACCAAGATCCAATAGGCCAATAGCCAAGAACCAAGACTCCTGAGGTGGGAATGCCAAGATGGATGAGGTGAGGTGAGGTGTACAAAGTCATGAGTTAGCCCCACATCGCCTGGAGAGAAGGAGATCCTGAGCTACTTATATAATTTCCCCTCCCAAACATAGAAGACGCGTTTTAAAACCGTGCGCCGCTACGGATTTCGTAAGAACTCCGTAGTTAAGCATGCTCGGGCGAGAGTAGTACCAGGATGGGTGACCTCCCTGGGAAGTTCTCGTGCGGGCATGGGCAAAGCGGACAAAATCTTGTGTGTTTGGGGCGGATGTTACAAAATGGTATCAGAGCCGGTTCTCCTCGGGATGGGGGGGTCTAACCCTACACGAGGACGTGTAGCCCTAAGGGGGGTGGATTGTGACGACCAAGATCCAATAGGCCAATAGCCAAGAACCAAGACTCCTGAGGCGGGAATGCCAAGATGGATGAGGTGAGGTGAGGTGAGGTGAGGTGTACAAAGCCATGAGTTAGCCCCACATCGCCTGGAGAGAAGGAGATCCTGAGCTACTTATATAATTTCCCCTCCCAAACATAGAAGACGCGTTTTAAAACCGTGCGCCGCTACGGATTTCGTAAGAACTCTGTAGTTAAGCGTGCTCGGGCGAGAGTAGTACCAGGATGGGTGACCTCCCTGGGAAGTTCTCGTGCGGGCATGGGCAAAGCGGACAAAATCTTGTGTGTTTGGGGCGGATGTTACACCTTTTCTTTTGGTCGGACTGAACCTGAAGTAACCTCTTAGGCTGCCTACGTACCCCTCTAAGGGGGATCAAGTCGCATGTAGTTCTTTTTTCTTTTTTTTTGCAAGGGGTGTGGCCTTGCTTTAGGCGTAGTACCTTTTGAGGTACTTGCCGTTAATAGGGCCGAGTGTCAACCCTTCTGGCGTGGTGAGGAGATAGGCGCCGTTGGAGTAGACTTCCTTGATGGAGTGCGGGCTATCCCATTTGGCATCAAATTTCTTCCCTCCTCGATGCGAGAGGATGATGGGGCGTTTGACTGCCAGCACCAGTTCCCCTGGTTGAAATGATCGAGGAAGGATCTTCTTGTTGAAGGCGCGAGACAGTCTGGCCTGATAACACTCCAGACGTTGCTGAGCTTCGAGGCGTCTTTCATCCAATGCTTCCAATTCTGCTAAGCGGAGCTGGGCGTTGTCGTCGCTGGTGAGGCCTTCTTGGATTGCTACCCTGAGCGATGGGAACTGGAGCTCGAGCGGAAGAACAGCTTCTACACCATAGACGAGGGAGTACGGTGTTGCTTGTGTCGGTGTGCGGAAGGACGTTCGGTAAGCCCATAGCGCTTCGCCCATGCGTTCGTGCCAGTCTTTCTTCGTCTTCGAGACGGTTTTCTCTAGCAGCTTGTAAGAGTCTTGTTGAAAGCTTCCGCCAGACCGTTGGCCGGAGCGTTGTACATCGTCGAACAATTCTGCTTAATGTTGTACAATGCACAGAACTGGCTGACGGCAGCATTCTTGAATTGCTTCCCATTGTCTGTTACGATGTAGCGAGGAACTCCATATCAGAAGATAATGTCATTCTGGATGAAGCTAATGACGGAGTGCTTTGTAACTTCCCGCAGAGGTGTTGCTTCAGCCCATTTGGAGAAGTAGTCCATTGCCGCCAGAATGTACAGATACTGCTTGGATGATTTGGGCAGGGAGCCGACAATATCGAGTCCCCATCCGTCGAAGGGCCATGACGCGATTGTCGGGTGCAGAGGTTCCGGAGGTTGACGGATGTAGTCCCCGTGCAGCTGGCAAGCGTGACATCTTTTCGCGTATTCCAAGCTGTCCTTGATCATGGTGGGCCAATAATATCTCATCCTCCTGACTCGAAAGTGGAGCTTCGGGCCAGACTGGTATGAGCCGCAGATTCCAGCATGTACTTCTTCCAGTGCTACTTCTGCCTTTTCTTTCGCGAGGCACCTCAGGAGTGTGCCATCGTAGCTTCGTTGATATAACTCATTGTTGAAGTGGTAGAACTTCAGAGATCGTCGCCGGATGTCGACTCTATGCTTCGGATCTTCGGGGAGTTTATTATGGATGAGGTAATCCACCAAGGGTTGCCTCCAGTCTTGCTCTTCAATTTCGAGGACGTGCACCGTGTTGGTTTGAACTGGGATTTCGATCGGACGTTCTTCTTCGGTGATCACTATTCTTCTGCAGATGGGGACGACGCTAGAGATCCATGTCGGGTACTTGACCTCTCGGATGAAGCCGGCTTCGATCAACTTGTTAACTTTGCCTTCTATTTGGGGTACCAGTTTCGGCCGGTAGCGTCTTTGTCCTTGCTTGATAGCGCTGGCTCCGTGTTTGACGCTGAGCTGGTGCACTGCGATTTTGGGATCGAGGTCCGGCATCTCCTTGTAGGACCATGTGAAGACGTCTCTGTATTCTTTAAGCAGTTTGATGTATGCGGCTTCTTCCTCATGAGTCAAGAGTGTGCTGACGAATGTAGGCCGAGGCTCCGTTTCTGTGCCCAAATTGATTTCCTTCAAATCGTCAACGGTGGACTGCCCCCCTTCTTCGAGGACTGGCGGGGCATCTGGCAACTCGTCGTCCGAAGTAGAAGTGTCACCGTTGTCAGGAGCCGTAATGGAGATATGATGGACAGCTGCCATGGGTGGGTGGGTGGGTGTTGAAACGAGGTCCTCGACTGACATTCCCAGATGATCGAACACTGACTTCTTCTTTGATTGCTTAACTGGCCCGAGCCTTTCGAATACAGACGTACGCTTTAGATTCGACCGGCTTCGATCACTTTGGTTTTGCTTTGTAGCAAGGCTTGGCATCGAGCCTATCGCCGTCTTCTATTGCTGTCGGGATGGCTTGCGTCGGTAGAGCGTGCATCGGAGATTGTCGATCCTTCAGCTGCTTCGTCTACCATCTTCGCCCCGATGTAGTTGGAGGTGATGGCCTTCTTCGCTGCAATCCTGACGACCATCGGAGTTTGACTGGAGCTAATGCCTCGGCGGTTCGGGAGAATTTGTTCGCCGTTTTGAAACAACCGAGCTTGAGTCTTCGTCATCCCATATGGAATTACTGCTGGGGGAAGTGTGCCCATGGTGCTTTCTTCATTGTAGCCGGCTCTGAACAACAACTTGGTGGCGTTTTGCCCCCAACTTCCTTTCAGCTTGAATCCAAGTTGATTGGGGTCGACCGATTCGACAGGTTTGCTCGGGTCCGGAGCTCACATCAGAGTAGGTAATGGCAACGTCATTTCTTGAAGAGTGATAACGTTGGCCTGTGATAATGGTGAGGCTAGCTTTCTCGTCGGAGTAGAAGGCGATCGCTCAGATTTACGGAGCCACTGGGGCACGAGACGCAGGACTGACGTCGCTTGGACGGGCAACGGAGTATGTTGCATTGCTCTTGACTCAGAACTGATGTGCATCCTTTGCCTTGATCTTGGCGCTTCTTGGACCTGGAATTTCGCCTTGTCGGAAGGTTGCATCGATTCTGCAAGTAGAGGAGTCTTGCCCTGTTTTACTTCTTCAGCCTTCTGGACTCGAGGGGCTTTAGCTGGAAGGACTTCCACGACTAGGTCTCTCGCTTGGTAGAACTTGGCATCGGCCAAATGTGCCTCGGCCTAATTGAATGGCTTGTCATCAGCAATTATGCATTTCTCCATGCCTTCTTCGTAGTACTTGAGGCACTGGTGCCAGGTGGACACTATGACGCCATTCTCGTATAGCCATGGCCTGCTTAACAGGAGGCGATATAACGTCTGGCAATCGATGATGTGGAAGAGGACCGTTGTATCTAGCAGGCCGATTGAGAGCTTCAGGCGGATGATTCCGATAGTGGACTGTCCGCCCTGGTTGAACCCTTGAATGACCAATTGGCTGGGTGAGAGCTGGTCGTTGGTGATGCCGAGTTGCCACATTGTCTGGATGGGCATGATGTTGACGGCGGAGCCACAGTCCAATAGGATTCGATTCACTGGCTTCTCCTTGATGTATCCCAAAACGTAGACAGGCCGGTTGTGCAATCGTGTCCCGAGTTGCAAGTCCTCATCCGAAAAGGTTATAGTCGCATCACACGAGGCCACAGCTTTGCCCTTCTGGTCATCCTTCCTTTTCCTCTTGTAGCTATCCGGGTCGGCCAAGGCTGCAGCCATTGCCAGGTGATCCTTCTTCGGAAGATGCAAAGCTTTTACGAGCGGCAAGTGCAGGATTGCTTCGTCGTGAGAGGCGGTGCCCCCTTTGTCGGGATCGTCTTTCTCATCAGTGGAGTCGCCTTCTTCAGAAGTTTCGATTTCGTCTTTTCCTTCCGACGCCTTATGAGTTTCGACCATGCAACAAGACACCCTGATGTATTGATCAACTGGGAGGAAGTGATCGGGAAAGAATTCTTGCAAGGTTGCTGGTTCTAGAAGGCTCTGTTGAAGGAGATCGTCTTGGCTTGCTGGCGGCACTTTGAACGCCTTCCTTCCTAGAGCCTTGTTTTTCTTCTTGTAGGCCTTCCGCTCGGGAAGCCTCCTCATCACACGATCTTGCTTATGCTGCTTTTCTTGTCGTGGCCTTCGCCGCCGGGGTAGCATGACCCATGCCTCTTCGTCGGTGGATTCTCCTCAACTGAGATGATGATTGGCAGCCGCCACTGGTTCCCTTGGGGACACTTGTTCTTCCGGAGGCTCTATTGGCTCGTCCTCCGATCCCCAGCCGGTAGGCTTGATTTCTTCGATCGAAACTGATGGAGACTTTGAGTAGAGGACGTAATAGTCGAACTTCCCCGAAGGCTGGCCCAGCAGACCGACTTCTGGATCTCCTTGCTCGTATCTTTTCCGGAGGGTGCATTGGGATGTAGCTTGATTGGAAGGGACTTGCTCTACCTGAAGCTCCACTGGCTCCTCTTCCGATCCCCAGCCGGTGGGCTTGACTTCTTCAGTTGAAACGGACGGAGGCCTTAAGTAGAGGACGTAATAGTCGAACTTCCCCGAAGGCTGGCCCAGCAGACCGACTTCTGGATCTCCTCGCTCGTATCTCCTTTGGAGCGCTCGTTGGGATGTAGCATTGCTTGGAAGAGGTGCTGGCGTGAGCGATGGTTGCCCCCAGGGCAATGGTGTTTCTTCCTCGATGAGCGTAGGAGTATGTTGGTGTCGCCTCAAGACCTTCGGCTGGGAAACTGTCTTCGCGGTTGGCCTTTGACGATTGATGCGCAATTTGGGCATTCTTTGTCATGCAGCAACGAGTACCGGCGAGAAGGAGCCGAAGGTGATGGACGTCATGTGGCCGTAGCGACCTCTCCAGAGTCGATCTCTATCTTCCCTTGCTTTGCGAGCGCCATTGTCACGCCCCAGAAATCTGAAGACCGATCCCTGGGGTGTGAGGTGAGAAAAGGAAGAGGGTTTTGGGTTTGGTCAATTAATTATACCAATTTGGGTTCTCACAGGGCTTCTACGCTCTCTAATATGAAAAACAAGAAGGAGGGAGAAACAAGAGGGGAATCTTTTAAATTTGATTTTTTTGAAAAACATTTTTATTAAAAAGCAAAGAAAGAGAAATTATCAACAGAGATAAGACATTATCTAATCAGTTCGACCTTCAAAAGTCATATCCTCTCAGTATGTGTGACCAGTCGGTGCCACTACATACTGACAGGAGTCTATCTGAGGGAGCACGAGGCTCAAGCCTCCGACGGCTAGCCAAGTAGTCTCAACCACTCCCTAACACTCAGGTGCACCAGTCTAGAGTTCCTATCTACAGGGTTAATCAATTTAGTCATTTATATGCACTTATATTTTCATCATGATCTATCCTAGGCTTGGGGCCTTGAGGAGAGGCCTACCCAAAAGAATTCAGCTGGAACCATTGCAACTACAACCATAGAATACTAACTAACTAATAAAAACTCTTATTCCAATACAATTACAATGTCTGAAGAGAAAAGACTACAAGATTAACGTACTAAGCCGAAAGGTAACACTGCAACTCTAACTCCGCCTCTGGACTCCTACTGCTACTCCTGAGCCTCCGGACCTGCAACTGAGCCTACTCGTGGGAAAGAGTAGCCCCCAATAGAAAATTGGGAGATTAGCCAAATTAATGGCCAGTGACATCCTAATAGTCTTTCATAATATGAGACAACTAATCTTAATAAATTAAGATAAGATCTATCAATTCTAGTATGATCAATATTTGCAGAATGATACCTAAACCTATCAGTAATCTATATTCACATGCAATTCCTACTGTCACTAGGTTATCTAATATAAAGTCCATTCAATATTCTACAGCATTAAAGAACAAATTAAATAAGACGTTCATCTAAAGTCACGAGATCATCATGTAAACAGTCACTCAATTCTAAATTCATATATAGATAAAACACACACTATCAAAATATGAACCCCGGATATTTTGTTCATCCTACCCCCGGTCGGGCATTACTATATGGCCTTTTATTTCGATGTAGAGGGTCAACTCTCTCGCCGTGCATCCACCAACACCATGCACTTAGTTACCCAGATGATCATAAGGGGTTTTCCGTCTTTCACGGTGGAGCTCTACCGCCCAACTTGCTTTACTATAGGGACTTCAACTCCCCGGGACAGGGTTGCTAGGCCAATCCCTACTCGAGGGCACCACCTATTGGCTTTACCACAACCCTTGCCCGTGACCCCTAACCTACTTAACTTCGGCTGTACGCGCAGGGTGGTTCACGGCCCTTGCGCGCACGGGGTCCCTACCCTCTAACCAGGTAGATTTACACATAACATCTTTCAACATATATACTGAAGCTACAAAAGGTATATTTAATGCTTAACAATTTCCAACAATTTACCCCTGGTCTCGTACTGCTCTCGCAACCCATGCGACATAATAAATCAATAAAGTAAAACACTCATCCCAGTGATTCGTGTGCTAGGGTTGCCATACTCCTCTCAGGAGGGTGGGCTCCGATAATTATTAGTTATTCAATTTATTATTTAATTTAAGGGAATCCTAATTACGGTGTCCATACAATCAAAAGCAATCATTATTAATATTATTTTAATATTTTAAAGCATGCGTCGCCGGACTCGCGACTCCGCATGCAAGGCGGGGTCCATTTGACCACATGCGACGATGCCCGGCGGGGCCCGCATGCAGTGTCATAGACACCTACCCTTAGTCATTCTCATTTCCCACTATTAAAGACCACGCAAGGGTAGTAGATGTCACCTGGTTGTCGATCGCACACGACTCCGGCTAGTCGCCTCTGATCCGTCTCCGCTGGATCACCACGATCACAGTCTGATAACATACACAGCTCTATATCACAATGCTATCGATTAAAACAAAAGAATCTACGATGAGGGTTCTATGCCAAGGATAGTCGGGCACCCTCGATAGGGGACCAACATTGAGTCGACAGCACGCAAATCCGTGCGACTGAAGAACTCAAACGTAAACAATACTAGGTCAAATAAGTAATTAGAAGCTAAACCTACTCATCGAATCGGGCTCGAAGAACCCTTTCCGATGGTTCCAGTTTCGCTGGAATCCGACTTCGGTAGAATGGTTTCGGGTCAAACCATGTAGAACCGGTGAAACCGATCGTATGGTTGGTTCACTAGGGTAGAAGAGGTTCTAGGGTTATATTCTGGGTTTAATAGGTGGGACTCAAAGTTCTGAGCGCAATGCCGCTGGTTTTGTCCGAATCCGAGTTCGGACGATGAAACGGCGGTCAAACCATGGTACCGCGATAAGATCGGGTCCAAGGATAAAACAGGGGATTAAACAATATAATTACTATGATAAACTATGGCCAACAGGTAGTATTTTCCGAGCCGGTCGAAATGGCGCTAGTTTCGTCCAATTCCGAGTTCGGACGGAGAAATGGCAGTCGAACCAAAATTCACTGGTTCACGGGTCTGGTTCAAGTGAACCAGACCGGTTCACTATGTGGATCGGGTCTGCAGTAGGTCTTGTTGGGTCGGGTCGGGTTCAGGGCTAAACGGTTCGGGTCTAGGTTTTAATTATAACCTGGAAATTACTGTTTTGTCCCCCCCTCTCCTTCTTCTCCACGAGACCAGCCCGAGGGGCTGGTTCCTGCGCGTCGGCGGCCGGCGGGAGGGGCGGCCTGGAGCGCCGACGAGCGCTCGGCCGACCTCTCCCGCACCACCCCCACGGATGAGGCACGGTGGGAGGTGTCTAGTGTGCCGTCATAGCCCGAAAAGACCCTGGCCGGAGGGGTTTGTGGAGGAGGGTGCGGCTTCGGTGGCTTGGGGTGGTGCCGGCGGTGGCTTGGGGTGATGATTGTGGGTGCAAATTTTGGCATAAGTTTACCTACTACCACGGGACCCACCGGCCCTGCCTGGTGGGCCCATGAGGACTACCACGGGACCCACCGGCCCTGCCTGGTGGGCCCACGAGGACTACCACGGGACCCACCGGCCCTGCCTGGTGGGCCCACGAGGACTACCACGGGACCCACCGGCCCTGCCTGGTGGGCCCACGAGGACTACCACGGGACCCACCGGCCCTGCCTGGTGGGCCCACGAGGACTACCACGGGACCCACCGGCCCTGCCTGGAGGATCCCCAGATACGGCAGCAGAAACCGCCATTTACCCCGGAATTCCCCACCAGAGAAGCCTATAAATAGCAGAGTCTTCGAATGTAAAAGGATCGATTCTGAAAAAAGATCAAATTCTCAGTTCTAAGAAACCAGAGCTCTGGGATTTCTAACTTCCGATCTACCATCTCTCTTTGATCTTCTTTTCTCTTTCGAAGAGATCAGAGAGCTTTCAGTGACACTCGGCCTGTCGAGGTCACTTCAACTGAAGTGTTAGTGAATTCGGGTTGCTCCCTATAGCACGGAGACGTAGGCTTCGGCTGAACTCCGAGATCACATCTCGTGTCACAATTTCTCTGAGTGCATTCCTCTGTTTGCATATCAAAAGGCTTCGACTTCAATCAACAGATCGATCAACGATCTTCGACATCAACTTCGACTCCAATTGACTGGTGCTGTGAGAATCTTCGGGTCGGCACGAAGATTTTCCCCCACAGTTTGGCGCCGTCTGTGGGATCACGAGCGAAAAGCTGTGTTCTCTCTCTTTACTTCGACTACCAGATCAATAGCCAAACTTCCTCGCCCCCTCGGTTGATCAGACAACTGATCGGACATCGGCAATCTCGTTGTACCCTTCGCACTCTGAATGGCGAGAACCAAATACCAGGGTCAACCAGAAGGAAGTAACACTCAACATCAACCTCGCCCTGAGACTCGTTCAATGAGTCAAAGGCTCAATTTCGGGCAGCCCCTTGCTGTCCCCGAGATGGGGGTTCACTCAGGAAGCGGGAGATCAGTCGATCGACCGATCGCCCCTCATCCTCATCAATCAATTGGGCAGACTGTCCCTGCTCCTGCTGAAGATCCTCCATCAACTTACCAGATCTCTGCAATCGATTTCCAACTACTCCAACTGGCGAAACAAAACGCCACCCTCACAGCTGAGAGGGATGCTCTTAAGAGAGCAGCTTCCGAAGCTGGAATCGTTCTGCCTATCCCATCTGCAAGCGAGAGGATCAATCTTCCACAACGCTCAATCCACTCCGAGCAACGGAGATCAATGGGCACTGCTGCCCTCGAGAGGATTCGACGCGACCCAACTCCCTCTGCTGCTCCTTGGAAGCAAAGTGTTTGGGATCGCCTTGAAGACGAGTCCTCCCAATCGTCTTCCGGCCGCAACTGCGACAAGAAGGCTCCATCAAATCTCAATGCACCAAGGAGGCACCAAATGAAAGGCGCTCCTTCAAAGAGCAGAGTCTCCCCTTCCATTCCACTCCAACGTGGACTTGGATCGGACCTTCGACACCGACTTCAACCGGCAAATACTTCAATGCCTGAGCAAGACCTTGCGATCTTGCCTCTTGACCCGCCTCTAGGTCGAGGACACGGTCGTAGGGACGGTTACTCCTCTGCCGGGCCTCTACATCGAAGTCTCTTCGAGACCACCTTTCCAAGAGGATGGAGAACTCCTATCCTCCCCAAATTCAACTGCATCAGAGGAGATCCAAGCCTCCACATACTTGCCTTCAAGCAAGCTCTAACGCCACACGAAGAGGAAAACAACGTGCTCTGCCGCACCTTCGCGGGAAGTCTCGATGAGCCTTCGCTCGACTGGTATCACAATCTCCGAGCTGGGTCCATCACCCAGTTCGGTGTTTTGGCTAACCTTTTTGTGCAGCACTATCAACTCAATCTAAAGCCAGAGAAGAAGCTCGACTCTCTCTACCGACTGAGGATGGGCGCAGACGAGACTCTCCGCAGCTTCACGAGGAGGTTTCGCAACGAGCATGCTGCTCTCTCTGGAAGACATCTGGATGATGAAGCCATCATGTTGGCTTTCCAGAACGCTCTCCGCTTCGATCTACACATCTACAACGACTTCATCCGCAATCCCCCTCCTTCTCTGGGTGCAATGTTTGACCGAATCTAGAGGGAGATTGAGGTAGAAGACGATCAAGTCGCTCGGAAAGGGCGAGAAACTAAGAGAAGGCCTGCTGAAAGAGAAGCTCCTAAGTATGCTGCAAAGGCTCACAACGCTGAAGCAGCAGCCCCTCCGGCCAACAAAAGATCAAAGAATGATGGGCGTCGATCTCCGACGAAGACCACTTTCACCGAGTGGAATATGCCGGTCGAACAGATACTCGACCGCATTCAACACGAAGAGTTCGTTCGGAGGCCTAATCCTCTTCAGCCGAATTCCAAATTCACAGCAGACAAGACAGTCTACTGCGACTTCCATCGAAGTCACGGCCATTCCACCGATCGGTGTTTTCGGCTGAAATTCCATCTTGAAGACCTATTGCGAGAAGGCCATCTTCAAGAGTTCGTTAGAGGCGGACACAATCAACATCGGACCTCTGCAAAGGGGAAAGAAGTGTGTTGGATACATCAAATCTCCTCTAACCGGCAAACTATCTCTGTGAATGCCAATGTTTTTGGTATTCATGGAACATTGCACAATCAAAGTCTGACTGGGAAAGAGGTGGATCGCCAAGTTCGACGCATCTTCCACGTTCGTTCTACTGCGAGCAAAGAAGATACCTGGATCGAGAAACCCATCGAAGGTCTTTCTTGGCCATCAATCGTCTTCAACGACACCGATCTTCAAGGAGTCCATACTCCACATCGAGACCCTCTGGTCTTGAAACTCATTATCGACGGTAGCACTGTCAACCGGATCCTCATCGACACCGGAAGCTCCATCGACATTATGTTCTCAGACTGTTTCAAACGTCTGGGACATAAGTATCAAAGCCTCGACGTCGTCCCGACTGTGATCACCGGCTTCAATGGTGAACAAAGCATCACAGTGGGCGAATCCAGATTTACTATCGACCTCAGCCGAGAGACTCGAGTCTCGGTGAGGTTTGCAATCGTCGAAGGAATGTCTAGCTACAACGCCATTCTTGGGCGACCATTCCTCCATCAGATCAATGCCATCTCCTCCTCTTACCATCAACTACTCAAATTTGCAACTGGAGAAGGCATCGTCTGCATTCGAGGCGATCAGCAAGCTGGAAGGTCTTGTGAAGCTGCTGCGGCAAAGACAGATCGAAAGATTAACATTGCTCCTCCAAAGCGGCCACGAGATGAAGCTGGTCCCTCTTCTAAATAGCAATCAAAGGAGATTCCGCTGACCGAACCTCCACCAATCGAATGGGAAGCATCACCTTCAATTGAAGAAATCATCCCTATCAATATTGGCAGCGGAGATCTCCCTCGACAAACATTTATTGGTACCGGTCTTAGCGACGCAGAAGCGCAAGACATGGTATCCTTCCTCCAGTCCAATATCGACGTCTTCGCTTGGTGTTTCGAAGACATGCCTGGTATCAATCCAGATGACGCTTGTCACCGACTTGCGATCAAGGAAGAGGTGAAGCCTGTCAAGCAAAAGCCACGCACCATCCGCCCAGAGCTGCAAGTTGCTGTTCAAGAAGAAATCACCAAGCTACTCGCCGCAGGCTTCATCCGAGAAGTGGAGTATCCTACTTGGATCTCTAACATTGTGGCTGTTCCGAAGAAGAACGAAAAGGTTAGAGTCTGCATCGACTTTACCAATCTCAACAAGGCTTGTCCCAAGGACCCATTCCCCATGCCAAGGATTGATAGACTCGTCGATGCCACTGCTGGCCACGAGCTATTGTCTTTCATGGATGGGTATTCTGGATATAATCAAATTCCTCTTCACCCCGATGATCAAGAGAAGACATGTTTTGTGACTAGCCGAGGCCTTTATTGCTACAATGTCATGCCATTCGGCCTCAAAAATGCTGGTTCCACCTATCAAAGGCTAGTCACCAAAATGTTCGAAGATCAGATCGGTCGCAACGTCGAAGTCTATATCGATGATCTCCTCACCAAGAGTTCCGTTCGGAGCAAACATCTATCTGATCTGGCTGAAACCTTCCAAGTCCTTCGAAAGTATCGAATGAAGCTCAATCCAGCCAAGTGCGCTTTCGGAGTTCAATCTGGCAAATTCCTGGGTCATCTTGTGACCAGGAGGGGTATCGAAGCTAATCCCGATCAAATTCGAGCCATCATCGATATGCCTTCACCTACAAATCGAAAAGAAGTTCAACGCCTCACTGGAAGGTTAGCAGCACTCAATCGATTCATTTCAAAATCTTCCGACAAATGCAAGCCCCTCTTCGACAAACTACGAAAGGCGGATACATCCGGCTGGAGTCCGATCTGTGAAGAGGCATTTCAAAGCATCAAGAAATATCTGATGCAAGCTCCCATCCTGACTGCTCCAATGCCAAAAGAAGACTTGTGGCTCTATCTGGCTGTGACCGATCAAGCAATCAGCGCGGTCTTAGTCAGTAGAAGAGAAGGCGTCGAACATCCAGTCTACTACATCAGCCATACTCTCCTTCCAGCTGAGACTTGCTACTCAAAAACTGAGAAGGTCATCTTGGCCTTGCTCACTGCATCGCGTCGTCTTCAACCGTACTTCGTCTGCCACCAGATTACTGTCATTTCAGAACACTCACTCAAAGATATCATTGACAAAGCTGGTCGAGCTGGTCGAATGACCAAATGGGTGATCGAAATGAGTGCTCTGGGGATTCAATTCGAATCTCGCACTTCTATCAAAGGTCAAGCAATTGCTGATTTTCTAGCTGACTTTCCAGTTGAAGACCCCATCACTTGGGAAGAGGATGTCGACATGCGCTTGGAAGATGAGGATAATCCTCCGATCAATCTTGCAACAAAAATTGATCCAAGTCTTGAAGTTATTGCTGCAACTCCTCCTTGGAAGCTTTATACTGATGGAGCATCAAGTTCGATCGATTCGGGAACTGGAATAGTCTTAATATCCCCCGAACTTGATCATCTCCAGAAGGCCACTCTCCTTGGATTTAATGCCACCAACAACGAAGCTGAATACGAAGCACTCATTTCCGGACTCGAAATGGCAGAATCCCTGGGGGTAGATCGAATCATCATCTACAGCGACTCCCAGTTGATCATAAGGCAAATCAATGGAGAGTACACAGCTCGTGAAGAAAGAATGCAACTCTACTTAGCCTTAGTACGACGTCTTCAACAACGTTTTACTACAATTGAGTTCGTTCAAATTCCAAGAACAGAAAACCGAGAAGCAGATGCCTTAGCTAATGCTGCCTCAGTTCTGGGAGACTCGCTTGGAGGAAGGCAAATACAGATCAATTATCAAGAAGTGCCCAAGACCATCCCCGATCAACAGATCCTTACTACTACAAAAGGATCTGGGGGTGGAGATCAGTTTGAAGATTGGAGACGACCAATTCTTGACTTCTTCAAACATGGCAAAATGCCAGAAGATCCAAATCAAGCCCGAAGACTTCAAAGGAAGCTTCCCTACTACATTTTGCAAGGAGAAGATCTGTACTTCAAATCTCACAACGGGATGTTGCTCAAGTGCCTTGGTCCCGAGCAAGCACAATCAATCCTGATTGATATCCACTCTGGAGCTTGTGGAAATCATTCGGGAGGAAGATCTCTTGAAGCCAAGACGAAGCTACAAGGGTATTACTGGCCAACAATGGCAAGGGATGCTCAACAAGTCGTTCAAAGATGCGAGCCTTGCCAACGGCACGCTCGAGCTATCCATCTCCCTGCAGATGAACTTCATCAATTATCAAGTCCCTGGCCTTTCCATCAATGGGGGTTAGATTTCTTGGGTCCTTTCCCTCCAACTCCAAGCAGGAAGAAATATCTACTGCTGGCTACTGATTACTTCACCAAATGGGTTGAAGCTGTTCCCCTCTTTCGAGAGACTGACGACGAAGTGATCAAATTCATTCGGCACAACATCTTCTCAAGGTTCGGCACACCTCAAGTTCTTGTTGCTGACAATGGAGCTCAATTTGACTCAGACAAATTCCGAGAGTTCTGTCTGAACAACGGTATCAAGTTATTCTATTCAACTCCAAGGTATCCTCAATGTAATGGCCAAGCAGAAGCCTCCAACAGAGCTATTCTTGGTATACTCAAGAAGAAACTCGATGACAAGAAAGGATTATGGGAACAGGTCCTACCTGAAGTTCTTTGGGGATATCGCACAACTCCGAGAAGATCAACAGGGTTCTCACCCTTCCGTCTAACATATGGATCGGAAGCAGTACTCCCAACAGAAAATATATCAACCACTTTGAAGACCAAAGCTGTTGAAGAAGGAGTCAATGAAGAACTTCGGATCAATGATCTAGACTTCTCCGAAGAATTACGAGATCAAGCATCACTTCGTGTGGCCAAGTACCAACAGAAGATCAAAAGAGCCTACGATGAGAAAGTCTACAAGAGACAATTCCCAGTGGGTAGTTTAGTTCTCAGAGCAGTTTTCTACAACACCAAAGAACACAGCAGTAGAAAGCTTGCTCCCAACTGGGAAGGTCCATATATCATTGAATCAGTGGGAGGCAAAGGTTCTTACAGATTGATCTCGCCAGAAGGTGATAGATTGCCTCGAGCTTGGAATTCTAGACATCTCAAGTTGTTCTATCCGTGATGTAAATTCTGTGATAAATAAAGTGCTCTTTCAAAGTGTTCAAATATGCAAGTGTTCAATTTTTCAATTCAAGTTCTGAAGCAGTTTCAAGTTATTCATATTCATATTCAAATTACCAGGTCTTTTAACAAGTTTGGGAGTTAGAGTTGCGACTCAACCCCTTACTAGCAAATGTTAAAAACTGACCACATTCAAGTTACCAAGTCTTTTAACAAGTTTGGGTGTTAGAGTTGCGACTCAACCCCTTACTGGCAAATGTTAAACTGACTTTCAAATTTCGATATTCAATTTCAATCAATTTCTACATCGTTTAACAGGTTTGGGTGCTTGAGTTGCGACTCAACCCCTCACATTCAAGTGTTAAACGAATTCAAGTCCAATTTTCAAAGTTACTATAAGTTCGGGTAATTGAGTTGCGACTCAACCCCTTACATTCAAAAAATTGTATCTATTCTAATGCTATTAAGATCATGATAGTCAAAGGCATTCAAATCAAGAGACATCCAATTTTCAAACACCAAGAAGATCTTCTATTATCAAAATATGCCAGATACAAGAGGGCGCTGTTACATTTCAAAAATTTACAAGTACAACAACGAAGAAGGAGAAAGGTCTCAAGGCTTGGCCACACTCTTCGCATGCGACTTCTCCCCTTCAGATCCAGGACGAGCTTTGCTCGCCACTGATGCCTTAGAGGATCGGACATTGAAAACATGGGCCCTGAGCGCTTCTGCCGCCTTCTCTGCTATTTCCTTGTAAACCTTGCATTCAGACAGCGCATGCTCCAGTGCCTTCTTGGAAGTCTCCTCTCTGGCAGTGAAGACAGCGTGCTGAGTAGCAAGTTGTTGCTTCAGCTCTTGGATCTCGTTGGTGCGACCACAGGACACTTCCTCAACCTTGGAGAGTCGAGTCTTTAAGGATGCGAGCTCGTGACTCTGTGCCTCACAACGATCCTGCAGCCCCTTGATCTCCAGCTTCCCCTTGCGAAGATCCTCAATCTTGGTTTTGAGAGAGGCTTTCTTCGAAGTCAGGAGCTCTCTCAGCTCATCTCTCTTCGCGGTTGCAGCCTCCAGTGCAGCAGTCAAGCGAGATATTTCAGCTAAAGCTTCTTTTGCTCCCGCCCTCATGGAGAGCTTGGTTGCGACATTCATAACTGCTGAGTTCTGCAAAAGAACAAAAGAGTTAGAATTATTATAAAGATACAACTCAGATGATTGATCGAGCAGATGCACCTACCAACAGATCAAGTCTCTCGAAAGCTTCATCCAGAGTAGCCCCCGGGAGGTTGATGAGTTTCCTGATCGCAGCAGTGGGGCGGTTGATGTCAACGTCACCCAAGCTTCTTATTGTTGGAGTCAATCCAGCAGGTGCACCTACAATCAACAAGAGATCAAAGTGTTAGATTATTTTCGAGCTTCAGAGACAAGACATTCAAAGCAAGTTAGCTCAATTACCTGAGGTTTCGACCCTCGGCTCTTTGCCCTTCCGGCGATCAGAGCCACCCTGAGGGGTCGATTTCTCCTGAGTAGGAGTTGGCGCTGGTTGAGGTTGAGGTGCCCCATCACCCACTCGACTTCCCCTCTCCAAATGAGTAGGGGGGGAAGCATTCCTCGGAGGAGAGACTCTCTCTTCCTCTTGTGATCCGCCAGGCTGGATGAGTCCTGCCACCATGGCTTCCACCTCGTTTAGCAGAGAGCGAGAGGGGGGTGGGGGTTGCTCAACCTCCACACCCCCGCTCGTTGTTGCTCCTTCAATACGAGGAACATCAGGGGGAATTTGATCGAGGGGCGTGGGGTTGCTTCCAACCCCAGCACTCCTCGATAGTTTTATTTTTAGGCGCATCGGCCTCTTCAACTCATCAAACTTGTAGGCGGGAACCACTCTTTGGCCATCGCCTTCTGCATCCATAACTCCTTCCATCTGACGGGCCTTAGCCTCGTCAATGGGAACAGGAATTGAGTCTTCCCCTGTTGCACCAACAGTGGGGGTGGGAGGAATTTCTTCCTCACCACCCCCATTCTCGCCATCTCCACCAGAGGGAGTGGAAGACAGATCATCATCGCCATCGGCGTCCTCATCTTCGCCATTGCCACTGTTGTCATGGCTGGCATTCTCAGTCCCTTCGTCTTCTTCGTCACTCACTTTCTTCTCTCTCTCTTCTTCTTCTTCATTCTTCTTCCCTTCTTCTTCCTCTTCGTTTTTCTTCCCTTCATTTTCATCTTCCTTTGGCTTGGTAAGGGTTTTTCGCTTCTTCTTCACGGGGCCTCTTTGGAGCACCAACTTCTCATCCAAGGTAGGCAATCGGCGCCTTGCAGTGTAAATCTTCTTCTCGGCCCGAATCTTTCGAATGATCTTACCCGACTGAGGGTCCTCCTCATAGTCCGAGTATAGAACTTCGTTATCCTCGTATCTATCTTTCGATCGGTGGAGGAGATTGGCCTTGCCATATCTCACTGGGCAGTTGGAGAACTGCTTCCACGACCTGGTTCCACAGGTCAATTCAAGAAATAAGTTGTCTATGGCTCCAGCCCTCTCAGAAGTCCAGGCGAAGATGCCCCCCTCACTGTACATCTTCACTGCCTCGTGCACACTGTCTCGGGGGGTGTCGGGCACTGACATGGGTGTCCATGCACCAGAAACAGAAATTGGCCAATCTGTGTATAACTTGTCAGAAGGGACTGTATCAGTTAGCGGGCGCAGCGGAGATACCCCGGTCAAGTTGTAGAAAGGGCTGTCCCTCCTGAAAGCCCATCTGTAGTGGAAGAAGAAGTATCCAAGTTCGATCCGAGCATCTTCTCCTTCTGGGATGCTAGAGTAGCACGCCTTCAAGTCTTCCTGGAAATCCGATTCCACGTGGCAGAATGCGTAGATGATTCGCCAGGCGTTTCCTGTGACCTGCCCCGGGCAAAGGCCAGAAGTGTTCAGCAATCTTGCCGCAAAGGGTGGCAACGGTAAGCGCAGACCGCAGTTCATTTGGCCGAGGGTCACAATAGTTCCCATGACCTTCTCATTGCTAGCAAAGCTCGTGAAGACGGTCTTCTTATCGATGCCGAAAGCAGTCTGGATGCTAGGGAGTGAAGGCTGTGCCCCTTTCCCTTCTGTGAAGAAAGAGAGCAATGTTTGCCACTTCTGTCTTTTCGTATCCGTGAACTCACCGCCTGTATTGTACATATACTCTACCTCCTCTGTCAGAGGCATGAGCGGACCCAGAACAGACTTTACTTTAGGGATGAACTCTGGCCTTGATGGCACTGAGGCAAACCCTACTCCTTGGTGCCGCTTGCCCAGTTGGCCAAATTCGGCAAGTGCGGCCTTGCCTTTGCCACGACCCCTCGGAGGAGATGGAACCTCAATAATTTCCTTCCCCTTTCTCTTCGAGGGAACCGTACCGGACTTCTTCGAACTGCCAGAGGAAGCCATTCGACCGATCAAACAAGAACAGATCAGAAATCAGGAGAACAAGAGTCTGGACTTCGAAAAATTTTGGAAGCGTGAAGCAAAAATGACAGCCAGTGAAACTTTTATCCCAGGGTAAAACAGGTACGCAAATCGAGAAGACACGTGTCTTCACCATATCAAATCGCGTGTTTTTGTAGGTACACGTGGCATCCATCCGTAGCAAGCGCAAAACCAGGCGAACAGTCGCAACCAGGCGAAACGTCGGACCTACCGGTCCACATGAACCAACGGTCCAAGCAAGCCACCGGTCTGGGTAAACCGGACCGCCGGTTCAAAGCAACGTTCAAGCCAACCAAAGATTCAAAACAGGAAGGATCAAGCTCCATCAATGTTCGAAACTCTGCCAAAAAATTGAAGAGCAAAGCAGTGAACCTTCTCTGAAGGGCAGGTTCAAAACTTAAAATTGGACAAGTCCAAATTTCTACTGGATCTGGCAAAAAACCAAGGTTTTTTGCCGATCACTCGAACCTTGACCGGATATTTTTTCACCGATCGGACAAACATGTCCGATCGGCGAAAATTATTTGATCGGTCAAAATTCTACTGGATCTGGCAAAAAACCAAGGTTTTTTGCCGATCACTCGAACCTTGACCGGATATTTTTTCACCGATCGGACAAACATGTCCGATCGGCGAAAATTATTTGATCGGTCAAATTTCTACTGGATCTGGCAAAAAACCAAGGTTTTTTGTCGATCACTCGAACCTTGACCGGATATTTTTTCACCGATCGGACAAACATGTCCGATCGGCGAAAATTATTTGATCGGTCAAATTTCTACTGGATCTGGCAAAAAATCAAGGTTTTTTGCCGATCACTCGAACCTTGACCGGATATTTTTTCACCGATCGGACAAACATGTCCGATCGGCGAAAATTATTTGATCGGTCAAATTTCTGCTGGATCTGGCAAAAAACCAAGGTTTTTTGCCGATCACTCAAACCTTGACCGGATATTTTTTCACCGATCGGACAAACATGTCCGATCGGCGAAAATTATTTGATCGGTCAAATTTCTACTGGATCTGGCAAAAAATCAAGGTTTTTTGCCGATCACTCGAACCTTGACCGGATATTTTTTCACCGATCGGACAAACATGTCCGATCGGCGAAAATTATTTGATCGGTCAAATTTCTACTGGATCTGGCAAAAAATCAAGGTTTTTTGCCGATCACTCGAACCTTGACCGGATATTTTTTCACCAATCGGACAAACATGTCCGATCGGCGAAAATTATTTGATCGGTCAAATTTCTACTGGATCTGGCAAAAAACCAAGGGTTTTTGCCGATCACTCGAACCTTGACCGGATATTTTTTCACCGATCGGACAAACATGTCCGATCGGCGAAAATTATTTGATCGGTCAAATTTCTACTGGATCTGGCAAAAAACCAAGGTTTTTTGCCGATCACTCGAACCTTGACCGGATATTTTTTCACCGATCGGACAAACATGTCCGATCGGCGAAAATTATTTGATCGGTCAAATTTCTACTGGATCTGGCAAAAAATCAAGGTTTTTTGCCGATCACTCGAACCTTGACCGGATATTTTTTCACCGATCGGACAAACATGTCCGATCGGCGAAAATTATTTGATCGATCAAATTTCTACTGGATCTGGCAAAAAACCAAGGGTTTTTGCCGATCACTCGAACCTTGACCGGATATTTTTTCACCGATCGGACAAACATGTCCGATCGGCGAAAATTATTTGATCGGTCAAATTTCTACTGGATCTGGCAAAAAACCAAGGTTTTTTGCCGATCACTCGAACCTTGACCGGATATTTTTTCACCGATCGGACAAACATGTCCGATCGGCGAAAATTATTTGATCGATCAAATTTCTACTGGATCTGGCAAAAAACCAAAGTTTTTTGCCGATCACTCGAACCTTGACCGGATATTTTTTCACCGATCGGACAAACATGTCCGATCGGCGAAAATTATTTGATCGGTCAAATTTCTACTGGATCTGGCAAAAAACCAATGTTTTTTGCCGATCACTCGAACCTTGACCGGTTGAATTTTGACCGATCGGTCAAAATTTAACCGATCAGTCAAAATTTGTCTGATCGGACAAATTTTGACCGATCAGTCAAAATCTTCTGATCGGTCAAAACTCCTACTAGATCGGTCAAAAAACCGTGTTTTTTGACCGATCATTCAAACCTTGACCGGTTGAATTTTGACCGATCGGTCAAAATTTAACCGATCAGTCAAAATTTGTCCGATCGGACAAATTTTGACCGATCAGTCAAAATCTTCTGATCGGTCAAAACTCCTACTAGATCGGTCAAAAAACTGTGTTTTTTGACCGATCATTCGATCCTTGACCGGTTGAATTTTGACCGATCGGTCAAAATTTGATCGATCAATCAAAATTGACCGGTCAATCCTTTTTTTACGCTAACACACGACAAGTTTCTTCGTGTCCCTTTTTCAAACAGGAAGTTGCCGTTCTTTGCACCAAATCCAAGCCAGCCAGAATGCACTCTAGCTAACTTGGAGGGGGTAACTGTGGGTGCAAATTTTGGCATAAGTTTACCTACTACCACGGGACCCACCGGCCCTGCCTGGTGGGCCCACGAGGACTACCACGGGACCCACCGGCCCTGCCTGGTGGGCCCACGAGGACTACCACGGGACCCACCGGCCCTGCCTGGTGGGCCCACGAGGACTATCACGGGACCCACCGGCCCTGCCTGGTGGGCCCACGAGGACTACCACGGGACCCACCGGCCCTGCCTGGTGGGCCCACGAGGACTACCACGGGACCCACCGGCCCTGCCTGGAGGATCCCCAGATACGGCAGCAGAAACCGCCATTTACCCCGGAATTCCCCACCAGAGAAGCCTATAAATAGCAGAGCCTTCGAATGTAAAAGGATCGATTCTGAAAAAAGATCAAATTCTCAGTTCTAAGAAACCAGAGCTCTGGGATTTCTAACTTCCGATCTACCATCTCTCTTTGATCTTCTTTTCTCTTTCGAAGAGATCAGAGAGCTTTCAGTGACACTCGGCCTGTCGAGGTCACTTCAACTGAAGTGTTAGTGAATTCGGGTTGCTCCCTATAGCACGGAGACGTAGGCTTCGGCTGAACTCCGAGATCACATCTCGTGTCACAATTTCTCTGAGTGCATTCCTCTGTTTGCATATCAAAAGGCTTCGACTTCAATCAACAGATCGATCAACGATCTTCGACATCAACTTCGACTCCAATTGACTGGTGCTGTGAGAATCTTCGGGTCGGCACGAAGATTTTCCCCCACAACGATAGTGGGATCTCCAGTGGCGTTCTCCACCCGAGTGGGCCGTCGGGCAAAGGAGAAGAGGTGAGGTCGGGTTGGAGGTCCGGTTCCGGTGGAGGACGAGAGAAGAGAGGGAGGGCTGACCTGGGGGTCTCGGCGTTCTCGCCAGGGCTCCGGCGAGGGCGGGTCGGCTGCTCCATCTCCCTCGATCTCTTCTCCTTCTCTCTCTGTCTCGCGTTCTCTCTCTTCTTCTCCCGTTCTCTCTATCTTCCTCTCGTTCTCTCTCTCTATTTCTCTCCCGTTCTCTCTCTCTCTCTCTCTACTACGTCCTTCTCTCTCTCTCTCTCCCTCTCTCGTTCTCTCTCTATTTATCTCCCTCTCTCTCGGTTCATATATAAAGGGGGGGCTGTTGTTGTTGTGAGAAGAACTAGGGGATAAGGTCGGTTAAGGTTTCCTAATAAGGGGGAAGGGATAAGGACTAAAAGATATGGATTTATCATCCTGAAATCTTACCCGATAATTACCATCCGAATTTTGGATTTAAATAACTGGGGAGGGAGGTCAAGAGAGCCTAAATTATGCTAGGAGACCAGGAGGTAGGCTCTAGGGCTGGTCGGGCTCGGTCCTGAGCCCTGAACCGGGCTCGGTTGGAATCCGGGTGCGATTCGTCCATCAACCGGGCTGAAAGGAATAATTACTTGTAACTATCAAACCAGAAGTCGGAATAGAGCCCGAGAGGATTCGTTGGAAATGTCTCGTCAACGCAAACACGTTAGCTCTTGATACATAATTTTCTGACTTCTGAATCTCCCAAAAAGAAGAAAAGACTCCAAAACTTAAAATAGCAATAACTATTCACCCGGGTGTCGGATCGACCCTAACTCAAGTTCATTGGAAGGATCTCTCAGAGCCTCACCCAACGTATCCTGTTTCGTTACGATCCGATCACCCGATCTCTTGCAAGAAACAAAACAGCTACAACTATCGAGTAATTATCGTTTTTCTAGGGTTTACCTGCCGGGCTGCCGAAACTGGCTGCGCATACACATGATCGTTGCTCGGAACGCACCATCATGACATGCTCGAAGTTACGGAGAATGTGAACGTAAAACATCTCATAGGTTTACGATCCATTTATTGGGAAAAAGCCCAAAGAAAAAGTCTAACTGTAAAAAGACGAAACTAGCCATTGAGGATTTCTATTATTCTCAAATCTAACACCACAGGTGTTACAGCCATTATTCTTTCCTTGAAGACGAAGCATCTTTCGATGGGATGACTTACCACCCGGTGATATTTGCAGAAGAGAGGGTCGTCGATGCGATGCATCTGCTCGGGTCTCTTCGAAGGAGGGAGCTCTATCATCTTCTCTTGTAGCAATTGATCGAACATGGAGGAGACTTTCGAGTCCGGGAAGGGGTACTCCTTGGCTTTGAGCTCTTCGAGAGTCATCCTTTGTCTTGGCGGCGGAGGCGGCGGTATGGCGACTCCCTTTCTTTGATCTGGCTTGCCACCGATCTTGAGCGGCTTGGAGGTTGAAGCGACGTCAGCAACATTGACTTGCTTCGGTTTTGGTGCTTGCGGCTTGTCCTTCTTCTCCACCTTCAAGAAGTCTTTGTTCTTCGAGTCCCCGCGGCTTACTAGGCTGAGTTCCATGTCATGGGCCCGAGTTGCGAGTTCTTCGAAAGACCGAGGTTTGATACTTTTGAGGATGTAGAGAAGGCCCCAGTGCATGCCTTGGGTGCACATCTCGATGGCCGAGTCTTCAGACAAACGGTCTCGTGAATTCAACGCGAGGTTCCTCCATCTGTCGATATAGTCGATCACCGGTTCATCTTTCCTTTGCTTGACGGCGGTGAGTTCGATCATGCTGACAGTGCGTCTGGTGCTGTAGAAGCGATTGAGAAACTCCCTCTCCATCTAGTCCTAGCTGTCGATGGTCCCTGGAGAAAGGTCAACGTACCAGTCAAAAGCATTACCTTTGAGGGTGCGAACGAACTGTTTCACCATCTCGTCGCCATATATGTCAGCATTGTTGCAGGTTTCGATGAAGTGAGCAACGTGCTGTCTTGGATTTTCCTTTCCATCGAAGTGCTGGAACTTTGGTGGCTGGAATCCGATTGAGAAGCGTAGCTGCTGGATCCTCATGGTGTAAGGCTTCGAGTATGCCGCCGTGATTGGAGGAAGGCCACTACCGTGGGAGCGCATCATATCGGCTACCAACGCTTGTACTTGCTGAGCATTCATTGTTGCTGTTGCTGGAGTTGTGTGGCCACCGAGGCTGGTGCTGGCGAAATGACTTCCGCCGGGACGGGGACAGATGAGAGTGCTGGAGTAACCGCTTGAATTGTCGGAACAACCTCTGCAAGAGCGGTAGTTGAAGACGGAGCTAGAGCGGTTATTGAAGAGGCAATGGGTTGATCGTTTGTCGTAGCATCCCTTGCGCTTAGCTTCTGAAGCAAAGTATTGACGTGACGATCCTTCTCCTCAATCAGCCGAGTAATCTGCGCCATATGCTCGCTCATCTGCATGACTTGGAGCTGGAGAGAGGAAGGAGGATGGTGACGAAGGACGTCTCGATGTTGCATGCTCGCATCCTCACCGTCATCATCGGAGACGTAGTTATGCCGACTTGCTTCTAGTTGATGATTGATGTTTGCCCCCTGCAGAGGAGGTGCAACTTCTGCTGGAGAACCCGAACGGGCTCGGGGTTGGGGCTTGTCCTCCCTAAACTTCTGGACATGGACTCCAGGATCGAGGCACGTTTCTTTATGCACCAGGGCCTCGTCGGCGCTTTAGCGAGCATCTTCGGTAGTAGTTTCTGGCATGAAGACATCCGCAAGAGTTCGAGTACGCCGAGTGTAGACGCGTACCATCGGGGGAGCATTACCCTCCGGGTTTGCTGGATCACCGTGTCGGAGTAGAGGAGACTCGGCGATGGGCGAAAGGCTTGGGGCAAACGCATCGTTGCTTGTCCCGGCCATTGCGAACTTGGAGCAACTTCTTCAGTCGTACGGATGAAAGGAGAGAAGGTCCCACCGGGCGTGCCAGAGATCTGTATGCGCAGAAAAGGTACGGGTCGTCTTTATTGCACAAAACAATATTACAAGAGTGCGCCGGGACCCGGGTGACTCGGGGGTGGCGAGTCCGGGTTGCGGCGAGTGTTGATCAGAAGATTGTGGGAGAGATCCTCTGAAGGGTCCCTTTGATCCGCGTCTCCATGTGGTATTTGTGCGAGAGCTCTGAAGGGGTTGCCCAGGACAGAGGTCTTTATAGGGTGAGGGTTTTTGAGAGGTTAAGGAGTGTCCACCGTGGCTTTTGTCCCTTCCGTGCTTCGCGCTTTCTTGGCTAGGGGGTCTTCGGCTTCGTTCCTCAGTCTTCGTGTCTTCCTCGCTCCTTGCTTGACCTCGGCGTCCTTGATCGTCGGTTCGCGGCGTCGATCGTGCTTTTAGCGTCGGCTTTGGCTTCGACTTTCGGCTTTAGCTTGGCTTGGGCGTGGCTCTGGCTTTTGCTTTGCTTTGGTGCTTGCTCTTGGACATAGAAGGGGGAGACTTGCGATGCTTTCGTTCTTCCGGACTTCGCGTCGTATCGGCTAGAACGTGCGGTGCTTTTGCTCGAGACCGGCGTAGTCGCTTGGCTTTGGCACTTGTGTTGCTTTGGCGTTGGCTTTACAGGGGCTTTTGCTTTGGCTTCTTGCGTGGGCTTTAGCTTCAACATCAACTTGGCCTTCTTCTCGAACGACGTGGGCTACTTCTTCGGTGCTTCGATGGTTCGGGTGTCGGCTGGACTTCTCTTCTTCTCCGGGCTTCTTTGGCGTGATCGGAGTCGAAGAATGCTTTTGAAGATAGTGGGGGTAGCACCGATCTCCGTGCGACGGTTGTGGCGTCGGCTTTTGTTGATGAAGACGGCGGGGGTAGTGACGGTCTCCGTGTGACGGTTGTAGCGTCAGCTTTTGTTGATGAAGACGGCGGGGGTAGCGACGCTTCAGGTAGTCTTCTTCAGGCTTTCTTCTTCGTGGATGGAGCAGACGTTTGTCGAAGGCGACGGGTTGATGGCGCTTCGTTCCTCTTCTCCGGGCTTTGGAGCTTGATCGGAGTTGAGGGTTTGTTGGAGCCGACGGGGTAGTGCCGCTCCGAGCTTCTTCTCCGGCCTTTGCTTCTGGCGTCTTCGGAGTCAAAGGGTCTTCTTCTCCGAGTTTTCTTCTTCGTGCACAGAGTCGAAGTCTTGATCTTCTTGTGCAAGGGTCTTCACGTTGATGAGGGCTTTCAATGGACTAAGCCAATCCCGAAGGGACAGGCTTGCCCGTGCCTCGTGAAGCCTTGGGTCGATGAAGAAGCGTCTCCTTTTCTGCAGAACTTCCTCGCTTTGTCTTCAATCTTCGACCTCTTGAGCCTTCCCCCTCCCCCTCTATTTATAGGCAAAAGGAGGGGGGGAGATATGGGAAGTTTTAATTTTAAATCCCTTTAATATCTCCCCCATAATTGCCATGGATTTATTCTTCAATTGAAGAGAGGAATAAACATTTATTTGCTTTTCTTTCCTGGCGGGGTAATTATGGCTGGATTTTGCACACGAAATCGATGGCGACCCGGCTCTTCTTCTTGTTCGTCGGATCGAGGGATCGACGCAGATCCGCGTGTGAGCAGATGTCATACGCAACCTCCCCCCGCGCATGGCGGTAGTTCTTTCCTTTTTCTTTCTTCTCTTTCCTTTTCTTTTCTTTCCTTTTTCTTTTCTTTCCTTTCTTTTCTTTCCTTTTCTTTTCTTTCCTTTCTTTTCTTTCCTTTTCTTTTCTTTCCTTTCCTTTCTTTTTCCTTGCAAGGCCGGCCGGCCCCATGGGGTTCAGATCCTAGTAGGGGCCGGCTCCCTATAGGGTTCGGATCCCTACTAGGGGCCGGCCCCCCTTTTTGGGCGCGAATCGGGTCCGGGTCCGCACTGGTGCGTGCGAGTCGGGTCCGATTCGGAGCACGCGTCGGGTTTGTATCCGCGTAGGTGCACGCAAATCGGGTTCGAGTCAGAGTGCGCGTCGGGTTTGTATCCGCGTAGGTGCCTGCAAGTCGGGTTCGGGTTTGTATCCGCGTAGGTGCCTGCAAGTCGGCGACATGGCCTGCAAGTCGGGTTCGGGTTTGTATCCGCGTAGGTGCCTGCAAGTCTCCTTGATGTATCCCGAGACGTAAAGAGACCGGTTATACAGTCGCGTTCCGAGTTGCAGGTCTTCAACCGAAAAGGTTATCGTTGCATCACACGAGGCCACAGCTTTGCGCCTTTGATCGTCCTTCCTCTTCCTCTTGTAGCTATCCGGATCGGCCAAGGCCACAGCCATTGCCAAGCGAGTCTTCTTCGGGAGATGCAAAGCCTCTACGAGCGGCATGTGCAAGATTGCTTCGTCGTGAGAGGGGGTGCCCCCTTCGTCGGAATCGTCTCCCTCATCTGTGGAGTCGCCTTCTCCAGAAGTTTCGCTATCGTTCTTTCCTTCCGATGCCTCATGGACTTCGACCATACAACAAGACACCTTGATGTGTTGGTCCGCTGGGAGGAATTGATCCGGGAAGAACTCTTGCAAAGTTGTCGGCTCTGGAAGACTCTGCTGAAGGATATCGTCTTGGCTTGCTGGCGGCACTTTGAACGCCTTCCTCCCCGGAGTCTTACTTTTCTTCTTGTAGGTCTTTCGCTTGGTGAATCCCCTCATCACACGGTCTTGTTTGAGCTTCTTTTCTTGCCATGGCTTTCGCCGCCGCGGTAGCATGACCCATGCTTCTTCATCGATGGATTCCCCTTCGCTAGGATGATGGTCGACAGCAGCAACTGGTTCCCTCGAAGGCACTTGTTCTTCCTGAGGCTCTACTGGCTCGTCTTCCGATCCCCAGCCGGTGGGCTTGATTTCGTCGATTGGAAAGGATGGAGGCCTTGAGTAGAGGACGTAATAGTCGAACTTCCTCGAAGGCTAGCCCAGCAGACCGACTTCCGGATCTCCTCGCTCGTATCTTTCCCGAAGAGCGTGTTGGGACATAGCTTGACTGGAAGGGACTTGCTCTTCTCGAGGTTCCACTGGCTCGTCTCCCGATCCCCAGCCGGTGGGCTTGATTTCGTCGATTGGAACGGACGGAGGCCTTGAGTAGAGGACGTAATAGTCGAACTTCCCCGAAGGCTGGCCCAGCAGACCGACTTCCGGATCTCCTTGCTCGTATCTGCTTTGGAGCGCTCGTTGGGATGCAGTATTGCTTGGAAGAAGTACTGGCATGAGCAATGGTTGCCCCCAGGGCAGCGGCGTTTCTTCCTCGGAGAATGCAGGGGTACGTTGACGTCGCTTTGAGACTTTTGGCTGGGAAGTTGACTTAGCGATTGGCGCTTGACGGTTGATGCGCAATTTGGGCATGCTTCGCCGAGCAGCAACGAGCACTGGCGAGAAAGAGCCGAAGGTGATGGACGTCATGTTGGCCGTAGCAACCTCCCCGGAGTCGATCTCTATCTTCCCTTGTTCAGCGAGCGCCATGATTCTTTCCTTGAAGATGAAGCATCTTTCGATGGGATGACTTACCACCAGGTGGTATTTGCAGAAGAGAGGGTCGTCGACGCGATGCATCTGCTAGGGCCTCTTCGAAGGAGAGAGTTCTATCATCTTCTCTTGCAGCAGTTGGTCGAACATGGAGGAGACTTCCGAGTCTGGGAAGGGGTACTCCTTGGCTTCGAGCTCCTCGAGAGTCATCCTTTGTCTTGGCGACGGAGGCGGCGGTATGGCGGCTCCCTTCCTTTGATCTGACTTGCCATCGATCTTGAGCGGTTTGGAGGTTGAAGCGACTTCAGCAACGTTGACTTGTTTCGGTTTCGTTGCCGGTGGCTTGTCCTTCTTCTCTATCTTCAAGAAGTCCTTGTTCTTCGAGTCCCCGCGGTTTGCTAGGCTGAGTTCCATGTCATGAGCCCGAGTTGCGAGTTCTTCGAAAGACCGAGGCTTGATACCTTTGAGGATGTAGAGCAGACCCCAGTGCATGCCTTGGGTGCACATCTCGATGGCCGAGTCTTCAGACAAGCGGTCTCGTGAATTCAGCGCGAGGTTCCTCCATCTGTCGATGTAGTTGATCACCGGCTTGTCCCTCCTTTGCTTGACGGCGGTAAGCTCGGTCATGCTGACGGTTCGTCTGGTGCTGTAGAAGCGATTGAGGAACTCCCTCTCCATCTGATCCCAGCTGTCGATGGTCCCAGCAGGAAGATCAACGTACCAGTCGAACGTGTTGCCTTTGAGGGTGCGAACGAATTGCTTCACCATCTCGTCGCCATATGTGCCGGCATTATTGCAGGTCTCGATGAAGTGGGCGACGTGCTGTCTTGGATTTCCCTTTCCGTCGAAGTGCTGGAACTTTGGTGGCTGGAATCCGACTGGGAAGCGTAGCTGCTGGATCCTCGTAGTGTAGGGCTTCGAGTATGCCGCCGTGATCGGAGGAAGGCTACTGCCGTGGGAACGCATCATGTCGGCTATCAACGCTTGGACTTGCTGAGCATTCATCGTTGCCGTTGCCGGAGGTTGTGTGGCCACCGAGGCTAACGCTGGGGAGACGACTTCCAATGGGACGGGAGCCGAGGAGAGCGCTGGAGTAGCTGCTTGAATCGTCGGAACAACCTCTACAGGAGCGAGAGTTGAAGACGGGACCAGAGGAGCGACGGGTTGGTCGACTGCTGCGGCGTCCTTCGCGCTTAGCTTTTGGAGCAGAGTGTTGATGTGACGATCCTTCTCCTCCATCAGCCGAGTAATCTGCGCCATGTGCCCGTTCATCTGCATGACTTGGAGCTGAAGAGCGGACGGAGGGTGGTGACGGAGAACGTCTCGGTGTTGCATGTTCGCATCCTCGCCGTCATCATCGGAGATGTAGTTACACCGACTTGCTTCTGGTTGATGATTGATGTTTGCCCCCTGCAGAGGAGGTGCAACGTCTGCTGGAGAACCCGAACGGGTTCGGGGTTGGGGCTGGTCCTCCCCAAACTTCTGGACATGGGCTCCAAGATCGAGGCTCATTTCTTCATGCACCAGGGCCTCGCCGGCGCTTTGGCGAGCATCTTCGGTAGTAGCTTCCGGCACGAAGACGTCCGCAAGAGTCCGTGTACGCCGAGTGTAGACGCGCACCATTGGAGGAGCATCACCCTCCGGATTTACTGGATCACCGTGTCGGAGTAGAGGAGACTCGGCGATTGGTGAGAGGCTTGGAGCAAACGCATAGTTGTTTGTTCCGGCCATTGCAAACTTCAAGCAGCTTCTTCAGTCGTACGGATGAAAGGAGAAGAGGTCCCACCGGGCGTGCCAGAAATCTGTGGACGCGGAAAAAGCGCGGGTCGTCTTTATTGCGAATCACACGAGATTACAAGTGTGGCCGGGACCCGGGTGGCTCGGGTGTAGCGAGTCCGGGTTGCGGCGAGTTTTGATCAGGGGATTGTGGGAAAGATCTTCTGGGGGATCCCTTTGATCCGCGTCTCCACGTGGTGTTCATGCGAGAGCTCTGAAGGAGTTGCCCAGGACAGGGGTCTTTACAGGGAGAGGGTTTTAGAGAGGCTAAGGAGTGTCCACCGTTGCTTTGTCCCTTCCGTGCTTCGTGCTTTCTCGGCTAGGGGGTTTTCGGCTTCGTTCCTCGGTCTTCGCGTCTTCCTCGTTCCTTGCTTGACCTCGGTGTCCTTGATCGTCGGTTCGCGGTGTCGATCGAGCTTTTGGCGTTGGCTTTGGCTTTGGCTTTTTGGCTTTGGCTTGGCTCCGGCGTGGCTCTGGCTTTTGCTTTGCTTTGGCGCTTGCACTTGGACGTAGCTGGGAGAGACTTGCGATGCTTTCGTTCTTCTGGACTTCGCGTCGTATCGGCTAGAATATGCGGTGCTTTTGCTCGTGGCCGGCGTAGTCGCTTAGCTTTGGCACTTGCGTTGCTTTGGCACGGGCTTTACTGGGGCTTTGCTTTGGCTTCTTGCGTTGGCTCTAGCTTCAGCGTCAACTCGATCTTCTTCCTCGAACGACATGGGCTACTTCTCCGGTGCTTCGACGGTTTGCGTATCGACGGGACTTCTCTTCTTCTCCGGGCATCTTTGGCGTGATCGGAGTCGAAGAATGCTTTCGAAGATAGTGGGGGTAGCACCGGTATCCGTGCGACGGTTGTGGCGTCGGCTTTTGTTGATGAAGACGACGGGGTAGCGACGCTTCAGACGATCTGCTCCAGGCTTTCTTCTTCGTGGATGGCGCAGGCGTTAGTCGAAGACAACGGGGTGATGACGCTTCGCTTCTCTCCTTCGGGCCTTGGGGCTTGATCGGGATCGAGGATTTATTGGAGCCGACGGGGTAGTGCCGCTCCTCTTCTTCTCCGGGCTTTTGGGCTTGATCGGAGTCGAAGGCTTGTTGGAGACGACGGGGTAGTGCCGCTCCTCTTCTTCTCCGGGCTTTTGGGCTTGATCGGAGTCGAAGGCTTGTTGGAGACGACGGGGTAGTGCCGCTCCAGACGATCTGCTCCAAGCTTTCTTCTTCGTGGATAGCGCAGGCGTTAGTCTAAGACAACGGGGTGATGACGCTTCGCTTCTCTCCTCCATGCCTTGGGGCTTGATCGGGATCGAGGATTTATTGGAGTCGACGGGGTAGTGCCGCTCCTCTTCTTCTCCGGGCTTTTGGGCTTGATCGGAGTCGAAGGCTTGTTGGAGACGACGGGGTAGTGCCGCTCCTCTTCTTCTCCGGGCTTTTGGGCTTGATCGGAGTCGAAGGCTTGTTGGAGACGACGGGGTAGTGCCGCTCCGATCTTCTTCTCCGGGCTTTTGGGCTTGATCGGAGTCGAAGGCTTGTTGGAGACGACGGGGTAGTGCCGCTCCGATCTTCTTCTCCGGACTTTTGGGCTTGATCGGAGTCGAAGGCTTATTGGAGACGACGGGGTAGTGCCGCTCCGATCTTCTTCTCCGGGCTTTTGGGCTTGATCGGAGTCGAAGGCTTGTTGGAGACGACGGGGTAGTGCCGCTCCGATCTTCTTCTCCGGGCTTTTGGGCTTGATCAGAGTCGAAGGGTTGTTGGAGACGACAGGGTAGTGCCGCTCCTCTTCTTCTCCGGCCTTTGCTTCTGGCGTCTTCGGAGTCGAAGGGTTCTTCTTCTCCGAGCTTTCTTCTTCGTGCACGGAGTCGAAGGGATGATCTTCGTGTGCAAGGGTCTTCATGTTGATGAGGACTTTCAGTAAGCCGATCCCTCGGGACAGGCTTGACTGTGCCTCGTGAAGCCTTGGGTCGATGAAGAAGCGTCTCCTCTTCTGCAGAGCTCCGGCGTTTCGTCTTCAATTTTCCGACCTTTTCTTCATTCCCCCACCCCCTCTATTTATAGGCAAAGGGGTGGGGAGAGACATATGGGAACTTTTAATTTTGAATCCCTTTTGTATCTCTCTCATAATTGCCCTGGATTTATTCATCCATTGATGAGGGGAATAACGTTTATTTGTTTTCCTTTTCTGGCGGGTGCAATTATGGCTGAATTTCGCACACGAAATCGATGGCGATCGGGCGCTTCTTCTTGTGCGTCGGATCGAGGGATCGGCGCAGATCCGCGTGTGTGCAGACGTCATACGCAACCTCCCCCCGCGCATGGCGGTATTTCCTTCCTTTTCTTTCTTTTCTTTCCTTTTCTTTTCTTTCCTTTCTTTTCTTTTCTTTTTCTTTTCTTTCTTTTCTTTTCTTTCCTTTTCTTCCCTTTCCTTGCAGGGCCGGCCGGTCCCTCCATGGGTTCGGGTCTCAATAGGGCCGGCCCCCCATGGGGTTCGGGTCCTAGCAGGGGCCGGCCCCATGGGGTTCGGACCCTAGTAAGGGCCGGCCCCTCTTGAAGTGGGGTCCGCTCCTCTTTTGCTTGGTGCGAGTCGGGTCTGAGTCGTCGGGTTTGCATCCACGCAGGGGCCTTCGAGTCGGGTCCGGGTCCGAGCGCGTCGGGTTTGCATCCACGTCAGCACACGTAAGTCGGGTCCGGGTCCGATGAAATTCGTGTGTCTACAAATGCCCCCTCAAGCACGAGTGCGTCGATAAGAGCGTGTAGGGTTTGGACACGTAGGAATCGTAGAGCGCTTGTCCTTGATTCCTTTTGTGGGCGGGGTCGGAGGTCTATTTAAGGACCCCTACTCCCTTCATTCGTCATCGTGCTTCTTTGCGAAGGTTCTGTCGGCTTCTGAAGACCGTTGTCGGAAGAGAGCTGCCTGGGGTTGCACGAGACTTGCTCCGTCTTCCCGGTGTCGCCTCTTTCGTCAGCGTTGTGTTTCTTCGCGAAGGTTCTGCCGGCTTCTGGAGACCGTCGTCGGAAGAGAGCTGCCTGGGGTTGCACGAGACTTGCTCCGTCTTCTCGGTGTCGCCTCTTTCGTCGGCGACGATGGTGCACGATTTTGCGGTTGTTGCGAAGACGGGTTCGAAACGGCGTTGTGGCGATGACCGAGGCGGGGAGGATGTAGGAGCGCGGCTGAGGTGCGGGTCGCCTTCGCCGTCTCTCTCTTCCTCCTTCTTCTGCTTCTTCTTCTTCTTTTTTTTTTTTCCGGTTCCGGGCTGCATGGGCAGCAGCGGCAGCAGCGCCGGACGCGCGCGGGGCTGCAGCGCAGCGGCGGCGGCGAGCGGCGCTGTGCGCGGACGGAGGCGTGCGGGTGGCGCAGGGCCGGAGGTCGCGACGGCCGGGTCGCGCGCGCGCGGACGGGGCTGCGGTGCGGTGTCCGCAGGCGGCGGCGATCGGGTCGGGCTCGGCCCTGAACAGGTCGGAGAAGGGGGCGCGGCGGCCGGTTGCATCGGCGACGGGGTCGAGCCCGGCCCCGATCGGAACGGACGAGAGGGGGGGGGGCGTTGTGGTCCCCCCCCTTTCTTTGGCTGTCGGGCTTCCATTGGAAGAGGGCCGCGGGCCCCAGCGGCTGCTGTGTGGCGCGCGTGCTCTCCCTCTTTTTTTTTTTTTTGAACAAGGGGTGTGGCCTTGCTTTAGGCATAGTACCTTTTGAGGTACTTGCCGTTGATAGGGCCGAGTGTCAGCCCTTCTGGCGTGGTGAGGAGATAGGCGACGTTGGAGTAGACTTCCTTGACGGAATGCGGGCTATCCCATTTGGCATCAAATTTCTTCCCTCCTCGATGCGAGAGAATGATGGGGCGTTTGACCGCCAGCACCAGTTCCCCTATCTGGAATGATCGAGGACGAATCTTCTTGTTGAAGGCGCGAGAGAGCCTGGCCTGATAACACTCCAGACGCTGTTGAGCTTCGAGGCATCTTTCATCCAGTGCTTCCAATTCTGCTAGACGGAGCTGGGCGTTGTTGTCGCCGGTGAGGCCTTCCTGGACTGCTATCCTGAGTGACGGGATCTGGAGCTCGAGCGGAAGAACGGCTTCCACACCGTAGACGAGGGAATACGGCGTTGCTTGTGTCGGCGCGCGGAAGGACGTTCGGTAAGCCCATAGTGCTTCGCCCATGCGTTCGTGCCAATCTTTCTTTGTCTTTGAGACGGTTTTCTCCAGCAGCTTGCACAGAGTCTTGTTGAAGGCTTCTGCTAGACCGTTGGCCGGAGCGTTGTACATCGTCGAACAATTCTGCTTAATGTTGTACAATGCGCAGAACTGGCTGACGGTAGCATTTTTGAACTGCTTCCCGTTATCTGTTACGATGTAGCGGGGGACTCCATAGCGGAAGATGATGTCATTCTGGATAAAGCTGATGACGGAGTACTTTGTAACTTCCCGCAACGGTATTGCTTCAGCCCACTTGGAGAAGTAGTCCGTTGCCGCCAAAATGTAGAGATGTTGCTTGGATGACTTGGGCAGAGGACCGACGATATCGAGACCCCATCCGTCGAAGGGCCAAGACGCGATTGTTGGGTGTAAAGGCTCCGGAGGTTGACGGATGTAGTCCCCGTGCATCTGGCAAGCTTGACATCTTCTCGCGTAATTCAAGCTGTCTTTGATCATGGTAGGTTAGTAGTATCACATCCTCCTGACGCGGAAGTGAAGCTTCGGACCAGACTGGTGCGATCCACAGATTCCAGCGTGTACTTCTTCGAGCGCGGTTTTTGCTTCCTCTTTCGCGAGGCACCTCAGGAGTGTGCCGTCGTAGCTTCGTCGGTACAGTTCGCCATTGAAGTGGTAGAACCTTAGAGATCGTCGACGGACGTCACTTTTGCGCTTCGGATCTTCGGGGAGTTTACCATGAACGAGATACTCCACAAACGGTTGCCTCCAATCTTGTTTTTTAATCTCGAGGACATGTACCGCGTTGGTTTGAACTGGTACTTCGGGCGGACCCTCTTCTTCGGTGATCACGAATCTCCTGCAGACGGGGACGACGAGCGAACGTTCATCTGGGAACGGGAGTGTAGCCGCCAGATTTGCGAGTGCGTCAGCCTGCTGGTTGAGGTTTCGGGAAACGTGTTGGATGGAAGCAGCCTTGAGTTTTTTGAGGAGCTTCACAGCTCGCGCGTGCAACGGCACCAGGTCTTCTTTGTTGACTTCGTATGCCCCCAGGACTTGCTGGATCACGAGTTGAGAGTCGTCAAAGATCTCTAGTCCTTGAAGCTTCATTTCGTCGACTAGCTCGAGACCGATGAGTAGGGCTTGATATTCTGCCACGTTGTTGGAATATGATTCCGAGAACAGGAATGAGAAGGGGAGTATTTCGTTGTCCGGAGTGACGAAGATGACTCCGGCTCCCGCTACGTCTTGCCTAGCTGCGCCGTCGAAGAACATTTTCCAGGATGGGGCGACGTCGATGGAGAACACTTCTTCATCTGGGAGATCTTCTGATAACTCCCATTCTGCCGGGAGTGGGTACTCTGCGAGGAAGTCCGCGAGGGCCTGCCCTTTAACCGCTTTCTATGGCACGAAGGTGATGTTGAATTCAAGTAGCAGCAGGGCCCACTTGGCCAGACGTCCGGAAAGTACTGGTCTCGACATGATGTACTTGAGTGGGTCAGCCTTCGAGACGAGTCTGATGGTGTGAGCGAGCATGTAATGTCGCAGCTTTTTCGTGGCGAAGATGAGCGCTAAGCAGACCTTCTCGATTGGGGAGTAATTCAGCTCTGCACCGACGAGAGTGCGACTTAAGTAGTAGCAAGCTGTCTCCACGCCAAGTTCATTGTTCTGGGCCAGGAGTGCCCCCAAGGATTGCTCCTGGGCGGCGATGTAGAGGATGAGCGGCCTCCCTTGAACCGGTGCTGATAGGACTAGCGGCTTCAGTAGATATGTTTTGATGTTTTGGAGTGCTTCTTGGCACGCTTCATCCCATTTGAACGGCGCTCCTTTCTTCATGAGGCGACTAAAAGGGTGGCACTTTCCGACCAGGTTGGCGATGAATCTTCGGATATACGCCAAGTGCCCCTGGAGGCCTCTGAGGTCTCGCACGGTCTTTGGTGCGGGCATATTGACGATAGCATCAATTTTGGATTGATCTATCTCAATGCCACGATGTCGGACGACGAAGCCGAGGAACTTGCCCGAGGAGACTCCGAACGCGCACTTGAGCGGATTCATGCGGAGTTGGTACCTTCGAAGTCGTTTGAAGATTAGCTCAATATCTTGTAGATGTGCCGACCTCTTCTTGGATTTCACCACGAGGTCGTCGACATAACACTCCACGTTTTGATGAAGAATGTCGTCGAAGATTTTCTGCATAGCTCGCTGGTAGGTGGCTCCTGCGTTCTTCAAGCCGAACGGCATTACCTTATAGCAGTAGATTCCTTTCGGTGTACGGAATGCCGTGAGCTCCTCGTCCTTGGGTGCCATCCGAATCTGATTGTAGCCTGATGATCCGTCCATGAAAGTGAGCACCTCGTGACCTGTCGTCGCGTCCACCATTAGTTCCGTGATCGGCAAGGGGAAGTCATCCTTTGGACATGCGTTGTTCAAGTCTCTGAAGTCCACGCACACTCGGATTTGGCCGTTCTTCTTTTTGACTGGGACGACACTAGAGATCCATGTCGGGTACTTGACTTCTCGAATGAAGCCGGCTTTGATTTATTTGTTGACTTCGCCTTCTATTTGGGGTACCAGTTCTGGCCGGTAGCGCCTTTGTCCTTGCTTGATAGCACTGGCTCCGTGTTTGACGCTGAGCTGGTGGACTGCGATTTTGGGATCGAGGCCCGGCATCTCCTTGTAGGACCATGCGAAGACGTCTCTGTACTCTCTAAGCAGTTTGGTGTATGCTGCTTCCTCCTCAGGGGTCAAGAGTGTGCTGACGAATGTAGGCCGAGGCTCCATCTCCGTGCCCAAGTTGATTTCCTTCAAGTCATCAATGGTGGACTGCCCCCCTTCTTCGAGGACTGGCGGGGCGTCGGGCAACTCGTCATCCGAAGTAGAAGTGTCACCGTTGCCGGGATCCGTAATGGAGATATGATGGACGGCCGCCATGGGTGGGTGGGTGGGTGTTGAGACGAAGTACTCGATTGGCATCCCCAAACGATCGAATGCCGACTTCTTCTTTGATTGTTTGACTGGCCCGAGCCTCTCGAAGACGGATATGCGTTTTCGATTCGACCAGTCTTTACCACCTCTGGTTTGCTTCCGGAACAAGGCTTGGCCTCGAACTCGTCGTCGTCTTCTCTTACTGTCTGGATGGCTGAGGTAGGTAGAGCGTGCATCGGAGATTGTCGATTCTTCGGCTGTTTCATCTACCATCCTCGCCTCGATGTAGTTCGAGGTGAAGGTCTTCTTCGCTACGGTTCTGATGACCAACGGAGCTTGACTGGAGCCGATGCCTCGGCGGTTCGGGGGAATTTGTTCTCCGTTTTGAAACAGCCGAGCTTGAGTTCTCGTCATCCCATGTGGAGTTGCTGCTGGTGGGAGTGTGCCCATGGTGCTTTCTTCGTTGTAGCCGGCTTTGAACAGCAACTTGGCAGCGTTTTGCCCCCAACTCCCTTTTGGCTTGAATCCGAGTTGCTCGAGGTCTGCCGATTCGACAGGTCTGCTCGGGTTCGGAGCTTGCGTCAGACTAGGTAGTGGGACCGTCATTTCTTGCAGAGTGACGACATTGGCCTGAGATAACGACGGGGCCCGCTTCCTTGTCGGAGTAGAAGGCGATCGCTCGGATTTACGGAGCCACTGCGGCGCGAGACGCAGAATAGGTGCCGTTTGGACTGGCAAAGGGGTATGTTGCATTGCTCTTGGCTCAAAGCTGATGCGCATCCTTTGCCCAGGTTTCGGCGTTCCTTGGACCTTGAGTCTTGCCTCGTCAGAGGGTGGCGCCGGATTTGCGGGAAGAGGAGTCTTGTCCTACTTTACTTCTTCAATCTTTTGGGCTCGAGGGGCTTTAACTGGAAAAACTTCCGCGACCAGGCCCTTTGCTTGGTAGAACTTAGCGTCGGCCAAGTGTGCCTCGGCCTCGTTGAATGGCTTGTCGTCCGCAACTATGCACCTCTCCACGCCTTCTTCGTAGTACTTGAGGCACTGGTGCCAGGTGGATACCACGATGCCGTTCTCGTGCAGCCATGGTCTTCCTAATAGGAGACGATATGATGTCTGGCAGTCGATGATGTGGAAGAGGACCGTTGTATCTAGCGGGCCGATGGAAAGCTTCAAACGAATGATTCCGACGGTGGACTGTCCGCCCTGGTTGAAGCCTTGAATGACCAACTGACTTGGCGAGAGCTGGTCGTCGGTGATGCCGAGTTGCCGCATCGTCTGGATAGGCATGATGTTGACAGCGGAGCCACAGTCCAACAAGATTCGGTTCACTGGCTTCTCATTGATGTATCCCGAGACGTAAAGAGGCCGGTTATGCAGTCGCGTTCCGAGTTGCAGGTCTTCATCCGAAAAGGTTATCGTTGCATCACACGAGGCCACAGCTTTGCGCCTTTGATCGTCCTTCCTCTTCCTCTTTTAGCTATCCGGATCGGCCAAGGCCGCAGCCATTGCCAGGCGAGTCTTCTTCGGGAGATGCAAAGCCTCTACGAGCGGCATGTGCAAGATTGCTTCGTCGTGAGAGGGGGTGCCCCCTTCGTCGGAATCGTCTCCCTCATCTGTGGAGTCGCCTTCTCCAGAAGTTTCGCTATCGTTCTTTCCTTCCGATGCCTCATGGACTTCGACCATACAATAAGACACCTTGATGTGTTGGTCCGCTGGGAGGAAGTGATCCGGGAAGAACTCTTGCAAAGTTGTCGGCTCTGGAAGACTCTGCTGAAGGATATCGTCTTGGCTTACTGGCGGCACTTTGAACGCCTTCCTCCCCGGAGTCTTGCTTTTCTTCTTGTAGGTCTTCCGCTTGGTGAATCCCCTCATCACACGGTCTTGTTTGAGCTTCTTTTCTTGCCATGGCTTTCGCCGCCGCGGTAGCATGACCCATGCTTCTTCATCGATGGATTCCCCTTCGCTAGGATAATGGTCGACAGCAGCAACTGGTTCCCTCGAAGGCACTTGTTCTTCCTGAGGCTCTACTGGCTCGTCTTCCGATCCCCAGCCGGTGGGCTTGATTTCGTCGATTGGAATGGATGGAGGCCTTGAGTAGAGGACGTAATAGTCAAACTTCCCCGAAGGCTGGCCCAGCAGACCGACTTCCGGATCTCCTCGCTCGTATCTTTCCCGAAGAGCGCGTTGGGACATAGCTTGACTGGAAGGGACTTGCTCTTCTCGAGGTTCCACTGGCTCGTCTCCCGATCCCCAGCCGGTGGGCTTGATTTCATCGATTGGAACGGACGGAGGCCTTGAGTAGAGGACGTAATAGTCGAACTTCCCCGAAGGCTGGCCCAGCAGACCGACTTCCGGATCTCCTTGCTCGTATCTCCTTTGGAGCGCTCGTTGGGATGCAGTATTGCTTGGAAGAGGTACTGGCATGAGCAATGGTTGCCCCCAGGGCAGCGGCGTTTCTTCCTCGGAGAATGCAGGGGTACGTTGACGTCGCTTCGAGACTTTTGGCTGGAAAGTTGACTTAGCGATTGGCGCTTGACGGTTGATGCACAATTTGGGCATGCTTCACGGGGCAACAACGAGCACTGGCGAGAAGGAGCCGAAGGTGATGGACGTCATGTTGGCCGTAGCAACCTCCCCGGAGTCGATCTCTATCTTCCCTTGTTTAGCGAGCGCCATGATTCTTTCCTTGAAGACGAAGCATCTTTCGATGGGATGACTTACCACCCGGTGGTATTTGCAGAAGAGAGGGCCGTCGACGCGATGCATCTGCTCGGGCCTCTTCGAAGGAGAGAGTTCTATCATCTTCTCTTGCAGCAGTTGGTCGAACATGGAGGAGACTTCCGAGTCTGGGAAGGGGTACTCCTTGGCTTCGAGCTCCTCGAGAGTCATCCTTTGTCTTGGCGGCGGAGCCGGCGGTATGGCGGCTCCCTTCCTTTGATCTGACTTGCCACCGATCTTGAGCGGTTTGGAGGTTGAAGCGACTTCAGCAACGTTGACTTGTTTCGGTTTTGTTGCCGGTGGCTTGTCCTTCTTCTCTATCTTCAAGAAGTCCTTGTTCTTCGAGTCCCCGCGGTTTGCTAGGCTGAGTTCCATGTCATGAGCCTAAGTTGCGAGTTCTTCGAAAGACCGAGGCTTGATACCTTTGAGGATGTAGAGCAGACCCCAGTGCATGCCTTGGGTGCACATCTCGATGGCCGAGTCTTCAGACAAGCGGTCTCGTGAATTCAGCGCGAGGTTCCTCCATCTGTCGATGTAGTCGATCACCGGCTTGTCCCTCCTTTGCTTGACGGCGGTAAGCTCGGTCATGCTGACGGTTCGTCTGGTGCTGTAGAAGCGATTGAGGAACTCCCTCTCCATCTGATCCCAGCTGTCGATGGTCCCTGCAGGAAGATCAACGTACCAGTCGAACGTGTTGCCTTTGAGGGTGCGAACGAATTGCTTCACCATCTCGTCGCCATATGTGCCGGCATTATTGCAGGTCTCGATGAAGTGGGCGACGTGCTGTCTTGGATTTCCCTTTCCGTCGAAGTGCTAGAACTTTGGTGGCTGGAATCCGACTGGGAAGCGTAGCTGCTGGATCCTCGCAGTGTAGGGCTTCGAGTATGCCGCCGTGATCGGAGGAAGGCTACTGCCGTGGGAACGCATCATGTCGGCTATCAACGCTTGGACTTGCTGAGCATTCATCGTTGTCGTTGCCGGAGGTTGTGTGGCCACCGAGGCTGACGCTGGGGAGATGACTTCCAATGGGACAGGAGCCGAGGAGAGCGCTGGAGTAGCTGCTTGAATCGTCGGAACAACCTCTGCAGGAGCGGGAGTTGAAGACGGGACCAGAGGAGCGACGGGTTGGTCGACTGCTGCGGCGTCCTTCGCGCTTAGCTTTTGGAGCAAAGTGTTGATGTGACGATCCTTCTCCTCCATCAGTCGAGTAATCTGCGCCATGTGCCCGTTCATCTGCATGACTTGGAGCTGAAGAGCGGACGGAGGGTGGTGACGGAGAACGTCTCGGTGTTGCATGTTCGCATCCTCGCCGTCATCATCAGAGATGTAGTTACACCGACTTGCTTCTGGTTGATGATTGATGTTTGCCCCCTGCAGAGGAGGTGCAACGTCTGCTGGAGAAACCGAACGGGTTCGGGGTTGGGGCTGGTCCTCCCCAAACTTCTTGACATGGGCTCCAGGATCGAGGCTCGTTTCTTCATGCACCAGGGCCTCGCCGGTGCTTTGGCGAGCATCTTCGGTAGTAGCTTCCGGCACGAAGACGTCCGCAAGAGTCCGTGTACGCCGAGTGTAGACGCGCACCATTGGAGGAGCATCACCCTCCGGATTTACTGGATCACCGTGTTGGAGTAGAGGAGACTCGGCGATTGGTGAGAGACTTGGAGCAAACGCATCGTTGTTTGTTCCGGCCATTGCAAACTTCAAGCAGCTTCTTCAGTCGTACGGATGAAAGGAGAAGAGGTCCCACCGGGCGTGCCAGAAATCTGTGGACGCGAAAAAAAGCGCGGGTCGTCTTTATTGCGAATCACACGAGATTACAAGTGTGGCCGGGACCCGGGTGGCTCGGGTGTAGCGAGTCCGGGTTGCGGCGAGTTTTGATCAGGGGATTGTGGGAAAGATCTTCTGGGGGATCCCTTTGATCCGCGTCTCCACGTGGTGTTCGTGCGAGAGCTCTGAAGGAGTTGCCCAGGACAGGGGTCTTTACAAGGAGAGGGTTTTGGAGAGGCTAAGGAGTGTCCACCGTTGCTTTGTCCCTTCCGTGCTTCGCGCTTTCTCGGCTAGGGGGTTTTCGGCTTCGTTCCTCGGTCTTCGCGTCTTCCTCGTTCCTTGCTTGACCTCGGTGTCCTTGATCGTCGGTTCGCAGCGTCGATCGAGCTTTTGGCGTTGGCTTTGGCTTTGGCTTTTTGGCTTTGGCTTGGCTCCGGCGTGGCTCTGGCTTTTGCTTTGATTTGGCGCTTGCACTTGGACGTAGCTGGGAGAGACTTGCGATGCTTTCGTTCTTCCGGACTTCGCGTCGTATCGGCTAGAACGTGCGGTGCTTTTGCTCGTGGCTGGCGTAGTCGCTTGGCTTTGGCACTTGCGTTGCTTTGGCGCGGGCTTTACTGGGGCTTTGCTTTGGCTTCTTGCGTTGGCTCTAGCTTCAGCGTCAACTCGATCTTCTTCCTCGAACGACGTGGGCTACTTCTCCGATGCTTCGACGGTTTGCGTATCGACGGAACTTCTCTTCTTCTCCGGGCTTCTTTGGCGTGATCGGAGTCGAAGAATGCTTTCGAAGATAGTGGGGGTAGCACCGGTATCCGTGCGACGGTTGTGGCGTCGGCTTTTGTTGATGAAGACGACGGGGTAGCGACGCTTCAGACGATCTGCTCCAGGCTTTCTTCTTTGTGGATGGCGCAGGCGTTAGTCGAAGACAACGGGGTGATGACGCTTCGCTTCTCTCCTCCGGGCCTTGGGGCTTGATCGGGATCGAGGATTTATTGGAGCCGACGGGGTAGTGCCGCTCCTCTTCTTCTCCGGGCTTTTGGGCTTGATCGGAGTCGAAGGCTTGTTGGAGACGACGGGGTAGTGCCGCTCCAGACGATCTGCTTCAGGCTTTCTTCTTCGTGGATGGCGCAGGTGTTAGTCGAAGACAACGGGGTGATGACGCTTCGCTTCTCTCCTCCGGGCCTTGGGGCTTGATCGGGATCGAGGATTTATTGGAGCCGACGGGGTAGTGCCGCTCCTCTTCTTCTCTGGGCTTTTGGGCTTGATCGGAGTCGAAGGCTTGTTGGAGACGACGGGGTAGTGCCGCTCCTCTTCTTCTCCGGGCTTTTGGGCTTGATCGGAGTCGAAGGCTTGTTGGAGACGACGGGGTAGTGCCGCTCCGATCTTCTTCTCCGGGCTTTTGGGCTTGATCGGAGTCGAAGACTTGTTGGAGACGACGGGGTAGTGCCGCTCCGATCTTCTTCTCCGGGCTTTTGGGCTTGATCGGAGTCGAAGGCTTGTTGGAGACGACGGGGTAGTGCCGCTCCGATCTTCTTCTCCGGGCTTTTGGGCTTGATCGGAGTCGAAGGCTTGTTGGAGACGACGGGGTAGTGCCGCTCCGATCTTCTTCTCCGGGCTTTTGGGCTTGATCGGAGTCGAAGGCTTGTTGGAGACGACGGGGTAGTGCCGCTCCTCTTCTTCTCCGGCCTTTGCTTCTGGCGTCTTCGGAGTCGAAGGGTTCTTCTTCTCCGAGCTTTCTTCTTCGTGCACGGAGTCGAAGGGATGATCTTCGTGTGCAAGGGTCTTCACGTTGATGAGGACTTTCAGTAAGCCGATCCCTCGGGACAGGCTTGACTGTGCCTCGTGAAGCCTTGGGTCGATGAAGAAGCGTCTCCTCTTCTGCAGAGCTCCGGCGTTTCGTCTTCAATTTTCCGACCTTTTCTTCATTCCCCCACCCCCTCTATTTATAGGCAAAGGGGTGGGGAGAGAGATATGGGAACTTTTAATTTTGAATCCCTTTTGTATCTCTCTCATAATTGCCCTGGATTTATTCATCCATTGATGAGGGGAATAACGTTTATTTGTTTTCCTTTTCTGACGGGTGCAATTATGGCTGAATTTCGCACACGAAATCGATGGCGATCGGGTGCTTCTTCTTGTGCGTCGGATCGAGGGATCGGCGCAGATCCGCGTGTGTGCAGACGTCATACGCAACCTACCCCCGCGCATGGCGGTATTTCCTTCCTTTTTTTTCTTTTCTTTCCTTTTCTTTTCTTTCCTTTCTTTTCTTTCCTTTCTTTTCTTTTCTTTTTCTTTTCTTTCTTTTCTTTTCTTTCCTTTTCTTTCCTTTCCTTGCAGGACCGGCCGGTCCCTCCATGGGTTCGGGTCTCAATAGGGCCGGCCCCCCATGGGGTTCGGGTCCTAGTAGGGACCGGCCCCATGGGGTTCGGACCCTAGTAAGGGTCGGCCCCTCTTGAAGTGGGGTCCGCTCCTCTTTTGCTAGGTGCGAGTCGGGTCCGAGTCGTCGGGTTTGCATCCACGTAGGGGCCTTCGAGTCTGGTCCGGGTCCGAGCGCGTCGGGTTTGCATCCACGTCGGCACACGTAAGTCGGGTCCGGGTCCGATGAAATTCGTGTGTCTACACCATGCAACAAACCGAGGTGTGAGGCAGCAGTCGAACCCGGAGATCTCGGAGTGCTGACTACGCTTCGAGATTTCCGGCCCAAGGTGACCAGGTGTCAACCGCGCGCCACGTCCTCACTACAACGACGGTTGAGCTCATTGCAGGGACACGTCACCCACCCGTTTTTCACGAAGCGTCGTAACCGTCACCCCGCCACTATAAAAGGAGGCCTACCCCTTCAGCGAGGAGGAAGGAGAATTCTGGAGGAGACGCTGCCCGTTTCGTCCCGGATTTTGCGGAGCTGCGGAGGTCGGTCGGTCAGTAGCCAGAGATTGTCTGCGGAGGTCGATCGGTAGTCTGATACTGTCTGCAGTGACCGGTAGTCAGATACTGTCTGCAGCGACCGGTAGTCTGAGTGAAACTGCGGAGGTCGGTAGTTTGGGAGACCGGTCCTCGAGGTGTGTAATTGGGGTTTAAGGTGAGAGATTGTAACCGAAGGAATTGTTTTAGTGCATTCTAGCCCCACCCGTGGTTTTTTCTCCTTCGACGTTGCGAAGGGGTTTTTCCACGTAACTACCGTCTTCTCTCTTCTCTTTGGCTTGTTGGATTGTGCTTGCCACCCGAACCGCCCGGTTCGACTAAAACCCCCCCCACAGTAGCAATTTTTTTTCCTGACAAGATTTCTCAAAAAAAAAAATGCTATAGTGATTTCACTGTAGCAAAAGAGTAACAATTTGCACAAATTGTTACTCTTTTGCTAAAGTGATTTCACTATAGCAAAAAAAAATTGTAAGATTTCACAAAAAAAATTTGCTACAGTGATTTCACTGTAGCAAAAGAGTAACAATTTCTGAAGATTGTTACTCCTTTTGCTATAGGACCAACGCCCACATGTACAGCTGCACGTAGGGTCTTGCTCAGATGTGCAGCTAGTCGCAGGGGTAAAAATGATATTTTTTATCAGGAAGACTTAACGCTAATTAACGATGTTGACTGTCTTTATCACTAAATTTGATATGTTAGAGGGACCTATCACACATTACCCCAAAAAAATACCCTCTTATGTCAACTACTTAATTTTCTCATCTGGTATTTTTTTTCCGAACGAGTTAAAATGGTCGCCCTGAACCACGAAATCATCATGGTTCGGGATCTAGCTAACGACACTTGTCCCCTCCCATTCGATTACCCGGCCTTTTTGATGGGAGCCCCTTGGGGTTCTATCGGTGGCCTGTAGATCTCAACAATCCGGAATCGTCCAATCGAACGGAAATAACAGGTGTCGATGGCCGGACCCCGAACCATGGTGATACCTTGGTTCACGGCGACTAAGTTAAGGGCTTTAATTTTATCTTATCAAAACTGGATTGAAATGGGCAAAATATAGTTTTTTAACTATTGGGGGGTTAAGTGTTTTTGAGCTAAACTTCAGGGGGTAAAGTATAATTTAAATAAAAGGGAAATTTTATTCATACCCCATAAATCTGTATTTAGCCCCCATTTCCAACAAACTTTGAACACACCCCATTTTTTTTTTCATACCTCATTCCTATCCCAAAAATACCCTTCCCCCTTACACCCCAACTTCAATACACCCCAGTTAAATGACCCGCCCCAACTTGATTTTACCCCAATCAAACACATACCCCCTTAAATATACCCCAATTATATGTACTTTTGAATACACCCCACTCTTAAATAAACCCCATATAGTTTGCTGGTACTTGAAGGCATAAGTAGAGCTGCAACTTGGGCGGGCCAACCCGAACCCAAACCCAACCCGAGTCCAACCCGAACCTAACCCAATATTTCTCCTCTACCATATTGAAGCCGGTCAACCCATGTTGCACAACCCGATCAACCCGGCCAACCCGACGGGTTGGGTTTGGGCTAAGGAAGCTCAAAGAGACCTTGGGTTGGGTTGGGTTGGGGGTACAAAAGACATGGAGTTAGGGCTTTGGGGTTTGGGGTACAAAAGAAAAGGACATTGTTGGTATTAAAGGGTTGTTGAGTAAGTTATTGAGAAACGATACGGGGCGGGGGCTAATTACAGATTGTTGGGGTATGAATAAAATTTCCCAAATAAAAAGCCAAAGTCTCTCTCTCCTCAAATGGCAAATCAGCGGTAGGTTCCTGAAGCAGGCTCGGGGCCCACTGCCCCCAGATCCTATCGGCACGGTTTGAGTGCTAGGGACCACTACCCCCATGTGTTGGGGTCCACTAACCCATGTGATGTCTCTTGAATTGCAGTGGGCTCCACGGCTGTATGGTACGCAGGATGTGCTGAAAATTTTCCCGCTCTGCTGGCTAAAAGACATGCAACAATTATCTTTTAGTGTAAAGTCCTTCCCAAATGCGCTCTACAGCAAGTCGTCCACTCCCTTCAAATAACAAAAATACCCTTTCATTATCCATCTAGCAAGAGTAAAAATTAGTCGGAAAGAGTATCAATTCGATTGGTTGACACAATGCGCCGCTACAATGGTTTCACTATAGCAGCTACAATGAAATCAATACATCAAGAATATCAGTCCAGTTTGGTAGGAGTAACAGTTAACTGAATTAATACTCTTGTTATAGTAATATCATTGGTGGAATCAATAGCAACTGCTACATGCACTGTATCAACCAACCGAATTGACTTTACCCCCCATATTTCATTAATTAGACTTTACCCCCAAAACTAACTTTTCCATCAGCTCACCATCTAAGAGAAAGGGTGAGCTGACGGAAAAGAAATAAAGTTTTGAGGGTGAGCTGACGGAACAGTTGGTTTTGGGGGGTAAAGTCTAATTCAATGCAAAATTTGGGGGGCAAAGTCAAAATAACCCCCCCCAAAAAAACAAGCCGGGTCACTTTACGACATTAACTGCCACGTGGTTATCAGAGCGCTAGATTAATAAATACTTTTGATCTGTTGCTATTGAATTAAATATTTGTTTTTTAATATTATTTAAAAAAAAATTGTAGGGTTTCGGTTAAACCCGAAACCGAGTATAAAACCGGTAACCATTTGGATAGCTAATCTACAGGCAGCAGCCTGAGGAGTTCGTGATGGAAGGGAAAAAAAAGATCAAGTGTTACAATTGAGGAAGTCCCTGTACGGTCTCAAACAGTCACCGAAAACGGTAGTACAAGAGATTCGACACATTCATGGGCGATTATGGGTACGTCAAAACTGAGTATGATTAGTGCACCCACTTCAAGAAGTTTCATGACGATTTATGGTGTTTCTTCTTTTGTATGTGGATGACATGCTCTTATTACTACTAAAATCATGTCAGATATCGATATCCTGAAGTCTCAGTTGAGCGATGAATGTGAGATGAAGGATTTGGGAGGTGCTAAGAAAATTCTTGGGAAGGAGATTCACCGAGATCAGAAGCGTGGTACAATTTGTTTGACACAGAGAAGATATTTTAAGAAGGTGATTTCTCGTTATGGGATGGATAGTGCTAAGCCAGTTATCATCCCCCTTACTGCACACTTTCGATTACCGGGGAAACAATCTCATAGCACCGAGGACGAGCATATTTATATAGCTCGTGTGTCGTATGTAAGAGCAGTCAACAGTTTGATGTACGCCATAGTATGTACTAGTCTAGATATCACACAGGTGGTCCATGTGGCCACCTCCTCCACTGGCATGTCCTCCTCCTCCTCCTCTGACACATTCTCCTCCTTCTCCTTCTCCTTATCCGATACCTCCTCCTCCTCTCACATATCCTCCTCTTCCACCGGCACCTCTGTTGTCGTGGAATAACCCTAACAAGATTATTCTCTTCGACCCTTGCGGAAGCGTCGTAGGGTTTCAGATCTCATAACGAATTGATGAGTGGAGACAAACAAAACACAACCATAGAGCAAAGAAACCAATCACAGAGACATAAGAAATTTGTTCACGCAGTTTGAAAAATTCCTGCACCTTTGCAGGTGTCAGTCATCACCCTTTCAAGCACTTTGGAATTAGAATGAAGAATACACCCTCGCCTTCTTCCTTTCTTCCGATCACAAGGAATGAATCTTCCTTTTTGATCATCAGTCTCCTTTTGCCTCTCTTACACAATGAAGAAGGCCCAAAAGAAAACCCTAAAGCCGTCGACAAGTTTCTTCGTCTTCTGGATCCCAAAATCTCTAAATACCCTTAAATAGTATAGGAAAACCCATCACATAGCCTTCAGCCCAAATTGAATTCACCCCGGCACGCGCAATCTAGAGCCCAGAGGCAGTCCCTCTGTCTGGAGCTCGCTCGGGTACAAGGGCGTCGACGACTTGGAGCCCCAAGCTATCTACTCTTTATCTGGATTTCACCAGGGTGAACCCTTGTGGACGCCCGGGCGAAAGTAACCTATAGCAAACTCTTAAGTCTGCCCTGAATTCGCTGAAGTTGGGATCCAATAATCTCCACCTTGGTGACGTTTCTGGCTACTACTCCTATTTCACTGAACCATCACCTTGGTGAGTCTCAACTCACCTCCACCATACCTAAGTAGCGAGGTGTTCTCTCAGCTGTATGAGCAAGAAACAAAATGGAGCAAGTTTGAGCAATGTTCAAATTTAGCTTTTTCTTGGTAACCGACTTCGAGAGGAAATCGGACGCATTCTCGTCCGTGTGAACTTTCTCCACCTCAAGCTCCCCTTCATCTAGCCGGTCTATAATTATGTGGTACTAGATATCAATGTGCATAGTTCTCACATGAAACACCAGATTCTTCGCCAAACAAATAGCACTCTAACTATCACATTGCACCGTGACTAGTTTCTGCTTGAGTCCTATCTTGTCAGCCAATCCATGTAACCAAATAGCCTCCTTAGAAGCCTCTGTCAACGCTATATACTATGCTTTGGTAATAGAGAGTAACGTCACTGGCTATTGCATCGATCTCCAACATATTGGTCCTCCACTATAGGTAAACACATACCCAATAGTAGACCTCTCGCCCAAATCCACTGTGTCGTCTGAATCAAAGTATTATGTAAAACATGTCTCTCCCTGGTGCTTGGAAAATATGATCCTCTTATATGCATTGCCCTCAAATACATGAGTATCCACTTGACCGCCTGTTAATGGACCTTCCCCGGATTCGACATGAACCTGGACACGACGCTCATCGCCTATGTTATCTGACCTTGTGTACACCATAGCATACATAAGACAACCTACTGTGCTAGCGTACGTACAATGTCTCTTGCATCTCTTAGATCTCCCTTTTAGTGTATAGACACTGTTACTTACTCAGGGTGTGATGTGAAGCCAGTGGAGTAGAGACTGACTTCGCATCCTTCAAATCAAACCTCTCAAGGATCTTCTTGATATAGGTTCTTTGAGATAACCAGAGCTTCCCAACCTGTTATTCCCTTATGATCTCCATCCTTTCAAGACTCTTCATCTCGAAATCTCTACTCAGCATCAGCTTGAGTTCATCAATTTTTGTTCATTCCCGATATGCAATGAGCATGTTGTCCACATACTGCATCAGTGTCACCATATGTCCATCCTCAAAGTTACGAGTGTATACACAACAGTCAAAGGTACACCTCGAGTAACCGATCTTGATCATAAAAAAATCAAAGGACCATGTACCAAGTGGCCTAGGAGATTGCTTGAGCCTGTAAATCGACTTCTTCAGTCTGCAAACATGATCCTCTCCGCCTTCTTCCACAAACCCATCTAGTTGTGTCATGTATATCTCTTATTTCAGATCCCCGTGAAGAAACAATGACTTCACATCCATTTGTTCCAGCTCCAGGTTATGGTGCCTCACGTGAGCTAGCAATAATCGAATAGAGGTGTGCTTAACTACCAGAGAAAATATATATATTCGTAGTCTATTCCTTCCCTTTGAGAGAACCTTATATAACTAACAATGCCTTGAATTTGGAGTCTTCATTCTTCTCCGTACCCTATTTCTTCTTGAGAACCCATTTTGAACTGATGACCTTATTTCTCGTGGGCCCAGGCCCAACTCCCAAATGGAGTTCTTGTGAAGACTCCTTATTTCTTCATTCATGGACTTCATCCAGCTTTACCCATCACCATTGTCCATAGCCTAATCATAGCCTGCTTTACCCCTTCAACATACAGCCTAAGTGGGGCCCGCAAGAACAGCTTGAGACCCAGCAATCCAATGGGGCTTGCGAGAACAGCTCGGGGCACAACAGTTCAAGTGGGACCCACGAGGATAGCTAGTTAAGTCTCCAAATAATACATTTTATCGCTTATTTCTGACTGCATTATCATCGTTTTCCTACGTAAAACTTTTCATATACTCGTAAAGCGTATCAGTTTCTTTGCATCACTGCATAGTATACTTTATTATAGACATAACGGTATATTGGTTCTCACTCATACGATACATGCATGAAAAATACGGAGCCCGGAAGTCCAAATTATTCTTTTTATCGATAATTGCACTGTAACCTCACACTCGTTATTTCATGTGTGTTTTTTAGGGAACTGACCCGGTACTCGACGCAGTCAGATAGGAGGCATCATGATCGAGCGATGGATAGTCTCACTACAATTCAATGGAGGATTCACAGCCCATTTGGAGGCCCTTGTGAAGAATGGTGCATAAAAGAATAGTTGCAAAAAGTCGACTGAGATGACATCACTGACTCAACACATTGCTAGCATTGGATAAATGGAGGAAGATTACGTGCAAGAAAATGGCCTGACATTGGATGCGGTCACTGGCTCGAATGGTTCGGATGGAAATTAAGCTCTAAAAAAAATGATCTCGGATCTCGTTCTACACACCTAGTTCGCACCCGATCTTGTAGCTATCTAAGCATCGAACCCGATGAGCTCTTATACCCAACTTAGCACGATTGCACCCATGCATGCTCGTCTCTTTCATTATCCTATTTGGAAAATTCATCACAGCCGTCCGTGTCCCTTGCACCCGACGCGATCTTTTCTTTTTAACACCTAAGATCATCCCATCCATGCAAATTAATCACAGCCATCCGATGGCCTAGCTAGTTCCATGCAAAGCCATAATGTCTCGTGCATCAGTTCCCTCTAAACCGAATGCCCAACTCCTATGATTTTTCTCTCTCTTGAAACACATCACAGCCATCCCTCTCCTTTCTAGATCTCTTTCCTTCCCACTTTAATCACAGCCATCCGATTCAATCTGAGAACCCATGCACCTGTCTGATCGTGTCTCCTTCCTCTCATGTCCAGCGTGCACCCGAGCACCTTCCCCTCTTATAACCATCACAGCCATCCGCACTCCCATACATCCGTCCGATACACCCGCTCTCTCTCTCTCGCTAAACCAAATCCCAGCCGTTTCTCTCTCACCGACCCATGCAGCATCACAGGCGTCTGTACTCCCATCACAGTCGTCCGTGCACTGAGAACCCATGCAACCGTCTGCGCCCAGCTCTCTCTTTCTCCCGTTTCTTTCTCTCTCTAAACCGATCCCGCTGCCCTTCTCCCCCGAGATCACAGCCGTCTCTCTCTCAACCTCGCTCCGGACGTCTCTCTCTCTTCTCTCCTGTCTCTATTGTTTCTCTCTCTCTCTCTCTCTCTCTCTCTTCCGAACTTCTCTCTTTCCTTAACTGCACAGTTCTCTCTTCCATCTCTCTCTTCCCATATGTTTCTTTCTCTCTCTAAACCGACCAGCTCGACATCGCAGCCGTCCGTGCAACTGGAACCCATGTAGAGCCCTCGATTTCTCTCTCTAAAATCTGCACACGAGACCCCCGCGATTCTCTCCCAACTTCTCTCCGATTTTCTCTCTACCTGATCATCTCTCTATCTCCTTCACCCGATTCAACTCCCCGATTCTCTCTCTTTCTCCATTTCTCTCTCTACCCGAACGTCTCTCTCTCTCCTTGCCTAATCTGAACCGAAACCCATAAACTTGATCACAACCGTCCATGCGATTCAACCCGGCCTTACACGTTCCCTATCCGACTCTCTCTTACCCGAGCCTCCCCTCTCTTCTTTCTCTATATAAATAAAGGGGAGCAAAACTTTTAAAGAAACCATCACCACTCGGACCATCAATCCGAAATTCTTCCACCATCTAGGCCGAACCATCACCACCCGGAACTTCATCCACCATTAGCTCGAACCTACATCGTCTCATCATCTTCCACCCCGGATACATCATCTTCCATCCGCCAAGCACCGAGCCACGCTTCATCCTTGCCGAAGTCACGCCACTCTCCATCGTCCTTGCCGTGGAAGACAATCATCGTCGGACGCCGTCATCGTCGTCGCACGTCGTCATCATCGTCAGAAGCCGTCATCCACGCTCGTCAAACTTCGTATTGTCATTAATGGAGTTTGTTTGCACTTATGCTTTTATGTTAAATTTTATGAACATGTGCGGCTAAACCCCTAGCTAAGGCTATGGGGGATGCCTAGTAGTATGCTACGTTTTCATTTGATCAATGATAAGGCTTAATTTTCGTATGATTGAATCTTATATGGATGACACTGTCTGATGATGTATGTTATTTTACTTGCATATTTGTTTGAGTCCGTATTGACTACGGGCATACAGACCGCTTATGAATCCCTGTGGTAAGATCGCACGAGCGTAACGAGTCTCTCGTCATATAATTTTCAATCTATTTTAGTATGTTGGATGCTTATCTGTAGAAATCAATATATGTGTACAAGTCCTTTTGATTTCACATCGACTCCGGGCATGTGTAATGCTTAAAGCCCTCTGTAGCATACATCCGAACTTAACTTTGATGTTTTCCTCATACGAATTATTGATCAAATGAATGCATAAGATACTACTAGGTTGAACCCAGATGCCTTAGCCTCATCTCCATCGTAACCTCCTTTAATTAATTGCAATATTTAGTTCTATTTAATTTAGTAACGTAGTTTCATTCTCTCGTGCTCCACTCTCACTGGAAAACCCTGATTTGCACTCACGTTCACGCACTGTCATCACATTAGTTCCCATTAGTCCTTCAGTCCCTGTGGAATCGACCTCGGACTCACCGAGATTACTACTTCGCTATACACCCTATACTTGGGATTAAATTGTACTTTTTAGTCCTTTAATTAGGACTACTTAAAGTTGTAGCAAGTTTTTGGCGCCGTTGCCGGGGATTGCAACGGACAAATAGGAACTTCGCATCCCCGTTTTTCTTTTTAGTATTTGCTTTCTCTTTGCATTCAATATATTAAGTACGTACTTCTTTTCCTTCTTTTTAGGTAAAAAAAAAAGATCTGAATATTGGAGAGCAGTAGATCGTTGATTGCGAAGGAGGAGTACGACGCGCTTGCCTAAATAAAGAACTGCTTGTCCCTGGTACACTCATTTTTTAAATTCTCTGTAATTGCTATCTCGCATCAACTTACGCTCTCGTGGGAAAGCTCGGCACATACGTCTCGGTGTAGGTGTATGTGTGTCTAGTCTGTTATCCCCTTCAAACGAAAGTGTTCGTATAGAAGGCTCTAGGTGGTGCATACATTTGCTTGCAAACCCTTGACTTACCTTTTGCCTCTGAATCTTGTGTATGCCCTTATGGTATCGGGATCATACACAAAGATTAAGTAAACCTGAATCTGAACAAAACCTGTCTAAAAACCATTCTGAAAACATGGCTGATAACGAAAATGATGTAGGAAGTAATCATGGCAATAATGAAGTTCAAAATAATCCAGTAATCCGATCTCTTCGAGATTACTTGATACCGGCTAGATCTAGTACACCATCATGCATCGTGTTGCCTACAACTGATGCAAATCAATTTGAATTAAAACCTGGTGTAATCCAATTGCTCTCCCGATTTCATGGCCTTGAATCTGAAGATCCATATCTTCATCTAAAAGAATTTGATGATATATGTGCCACCTTGGTGTTTCGAAACGTCTCTGAAGATGCAATTAGATTACGCCTCTTTTCCTTTTCTCTGAAAGAAAAGGCAAAATCTTGGCTCCATGCTTTAAGATCACAATCTATAGCAACTTGGGCCGAGATGAGCCGAGAGTTCTTAAAGAAATTTTTTCCCACTCAAAAAACCAATGCACTACGTAGATACATCATGAGCTATTCCCAAAAGGAGGGTGAATCATTCTATCAGTGTTGGGAGAGATATAAGGATCTGCTCCTTAAATGTCCTCACCATGGTTTTGAGATGTGGAGGATGGTTAATTTTTTCTATGAGGGTCTAACACCCCATATACATCAATTAGTTGAAACCATGTGTAATGGGGAGTTTATGGCCAAAAACCCTGATGAGGCATGAGACTTCTGTGAGTCCCTAGCCGAAAATGCCCAATAATGGGAATTATCATAGAAAACTGAAAAATCCACTCCTACTAAAGGAGGAATTTATCAACTAAGAGAAGAAACTGATTTGAATGCTAAAATGACAAACCTTACTAGGAAAGTGGAAGCAATTGAGCTTGTCAAAAGACCTAGCTCTTCTAACCCAATGGCAAGCACGGTATGTGCATTATGTGAGTGCCCTTCTCACACAACTCAAGAATGTCCATCCATACCAGCTTTCCAAGAATTAATGGTTGAACAATCGAACTCAGTCAATACTTATCAAAGACCCTTTAGCTCCCCGTATTCCAACACCTACAATCCTAATTGGAGGAACCATCCAAACTTTGGATGGAGACATGGACCCTCTGCTAATAAATCTCAAGGGAATTCTTCTCAAACTCCTTATGTGCCACCACATAAGAAAACCCTTGAAGAGACATTACAGCAATTCATGGAAGGTCAATCACAAATTAATCAAAATACAAAACAAACCTTACAAGAGCTTAAAACATCGGTCGATAGAATTGAAGCACAACTTAATGTTAGGGAAAAATGAACTTTTTCAGCCCAACCGTTTCCTAATCCTAAAAGCCAACATGAAGTAGGATCCTCTAGTATGTCAAAGCCTATGTCAAATCCTTCAAACTCCCGAGGTGAGCATGCTAAATCTATCACCACCCTTAGAAGTGGGAAAATCATTGACAAAGAAATTCCAACGAAGGTTGCCAGACTTGAGAAAAATCCTAATGATAAGGGTGAAGAAGAAACTAGCAATACGGAACCTGAAGAAGAGTCATTGCCTAAATATAAACCAGTTGCCTCATTCCCTCACAGATTGCTTGCAACTAAAAAGGGGGCAACTAAGCAAGAAATTTTAGACATCTTCAAACAAGTGAAGATCAATATCCCCTTGCTAGATGCAATTAAGCAAATTCCATCATATGCGAAATTTCTAAAAGACCTTTGCACCATAAAGCGAAATCTTTATGTACAAAAGAAGGCTTTTCTGACAGAACAAGTTAGTGTCATCTTAAAGCACAACACCCCACCCAAGTACAAAGATCCTGGTTGCCCTACAATATCTTGCATCATAGGAAACTCCCGGATCGAGCAAGCGTTACTTGACTTAGAGGCAAGTGTCAATTTACTGCCTTATTCGGTATACGAGCAGTTGGGCCTTGGAGAACTAAAACCCACCAAGGTCACTCTTCAACTTGCTGATCGATCTGTTCGAATACCGAGAGGGGTCGTTGAAGATGTTCTTGTCCAAGTTGATAAAGTCTACTTTCCAGTAGATTTTATCGTTTTGGATACTCAACCTGTCATGAATAGTACAACTGCAATTCCAATCATTCTTGGCCGCCCATTCTTGGCAACTTCCAATGTTTTGATCAATTGTCGGAATGTGACGATGAAGCTATCTTTTGGGAATATGACCATAGATTTTAATATCTTTAATATTTGCAAATAACCTGGAGATGAAAATGAAGATGGTGAAGTTCATGAGATGAATTTGATTGGCACAATCATGGAGGACACCTTTGTCTCTTTCCTTTCTTCTGATCCTTTAGAGGCCTGTCTAGCTCACTTCGCTGGAATAGATGAGAATGAGATATTTGAAGAAGTCAATGTCCTATTAGACTCAACTGCATTGCTTGATACAGAAAAATGGAAGGCACGTTTTGAAGAGTTGCCCCCAAGCAATAATAATCCTCTTCCATCTAGTGTCCAAGCACCCAAACTTGAGTTGAAGCCCTTACCTTCTGAACTCAAGTATGCTTACCTAGGTAAAGATGAAACATTCCCTGTGATCATCTCATCTGAACTCGATCAGGATCAAGAATGCAAACTTTTGGATATGTTAAAAGAACATAGGAGTGCAATAGGTTGGACCATCGCTGATATTAAAGGAATTAGCCCCTCAATTTGCACCCATAAGATCCATTTAGAAGATATGCCAAAAATCTCGTGAACCACAAAGAAGGCTGAACCCTAACATGAAGGATGTGGTTCGGGCAGAAGTCTTAAAATTGCTTGATGTGGGTATCATATACCATGTTTCTGATAGTAGATGGGTCAGTCCAACTCAAGTTGTTCCTAAGAAATCTGGAGTTACGGTAATCAAGAATTCAGAAAATGAATTAGTTCCAACTAGAGTTACCACGGGTTGGAGAGTATGCATTGATTATAGAAAACTAAATTTTGTCACTAGAAAAGACCATTTCCCTTTACCCTTTGTGGATCAAATTCTGGAAAGATTAGCAGGACATAAATTCTACTGCTTTCTAGATGACTATTCTGGCTATAATCAAATAGAGATCGATCCCGAAGATCAGGAGAAAATAACTTTCACGTGTCATTTTGGTACTTTTGCTTACAAGTGAATGCCATTCGGACTCTGCAATGCTCCTGCAACCTTCCAAAGATGCATGCTTAGTATTTTTTCTGATATGGTTGAAAAAATTTTAGAGGTCTTTATGGATGATTTCTCTGTGTTTAGTTCCTCGTTTGATGACTGTTTACATCACTTGGAGTTAGTCCTTATTCGTTGTCGAGAGAAAGTTTAATTTTGAACTGGGAGAAGTGCCACTTTATGGTCACCAAAGGGATTGTTCTTGGACATATTATTTCATCTAAAGGAATCGAAGTTGATAAGGCTAAAATCGATTTAATTGCAAATTTGCCTACCCCAAAGACAGTTAGAGATATACGTTCTTTCCTAGGTCATGCGGGATTTTATAGAAGGTTCATTAAGGACTTTAGTATCATATCTAGACCTTTATGCAACCTCCTACAGAAGAAAAATATCTTTGAGTGGTCAAACGATTGTCAGCAAGCATTTGACAAGTTGAAAGGCTTGTTAACTTCCGCTCCTATTATGTAACCACCTGATTGGAATCTTCCTTTTGAAATCATGTGTGATGCTAGTGACTATGCTGTCGGGGCAGTTTTAGGGTAGAGAAAGGACAATAAGCCATATGTTATCCACTATGCTAGTAGGACTCTGAATAGTGCTCAAGTAAATTATTCTACTACGGAGAAGGAACTCTTAGCCGTAATTTTTGCACTAGACAAATTTAGATCTTACTTGATAGGATCCAAGATTGTAATTTTTACTGATCATGCGGCTCTCAAGTATCTTCTTTCAAAAAAGGACACTAAGCCACGATTGCTTCGATGGATTCTCCTACTCCAAGAATTCTTTTTAGAAATTCGAGATAAAAAAGGAGTAGAGAACGAAGTGGCTGACCACTTATCCCGTCTTATTATCTCAGATTCCATGGATACTTCACTAATCATAGATACATTCCCTGATGAATAATTATTTGCACTTGTGACTTCACCATGGTTTTCTGATATTGCAAACTTTCTGGTTACGGGTGAAATTCTTAGTTTTTGGACCCAACAGGATAAAAGAAAATTTATAGCACTCGTTAGAAATTATATCTGGGATGATCCGTATTTATTTAAATATTGCCCAGATCAAATAATTAGGAGATGTGTGCCTGATAATGAATTTCATAGTATCATCTCCTTCTGTCATTCAAAAGTATGTGGTGGTCACTTCTCTAGAAAGAAAACTGCTGCAAAAATTTTACAGTGTGGTTTTTACTGGCCTTCTCTTTTCAAAGACACCCATGACTTCTGTAAATCCTGTGAGCGATGTCAAAAGTTAGGAGGGATAACCTGCAAAAATATGATGCCCCTAAACCCGATTTTAATCATAGAAGTTTTTGATTGTTGGGGCATCGACTTCATGGGCCCATTCCCTCCTTCTTTTGGGAATCTTTATATTTTAGTGGCTGTGGATTATGTTTCCAAATGGATTGAGGCAATTCCTTGTAGAACTAATGATCATAGAACTGTATTAAAATTCTTGAAGGAGAATATTCTATCTAGATTTGGAACACCTCGAGCCATAATCGGTGATGGGGGTTCGCATTTTTGTAATATATCTTTTGAGGCCTTAATGCGAAAATATGGAATTACTCATAAAATTATCACCCCTTATCATCCACAAATGAGTGGGCAAGTCGAGGTATCTAATCGCGCGATCAAGAATATTTTGGAAAAGACGGTTAACCCAGATCGTAAGGATTGGTCTTTACGACTGACCGATGCACTTTGGGCCTACCGTACTGCATATAAATCCCCGATTGACATGTCTCCTTTTAGACTCGTCTATGGAAAACCTTGTCATTTACCCGTAGAACTGGAACATAAAGCTTATTGGGCCATTAAAAAAATCAACTTTGATCTTGACAAAGCTAGCTCGCTAAGAAAACTCCAAATAGATGAATTAGAAGAAATAAGAGATGAGGCTTATGAGAATAACCGAATTTATAAAGAGAAAATGAAAATATTTCATGATAAAAATATTTTACGAAAAACTTTTGAACCATCTCAAAAAGTTCTCTTATATAATTCACGGCTGCATTTATTTCCTGGTAAACTGAAATCTAGATGGACTGGGCCCTTTATTGTGAAAACAGTTTATCCTTATGGAGCTATAGAAATTGAAGACCCAAATAATGACAATATCTTTAAAGTTAATAGATAACGCTTAAAACCATTTTTGGAAAACTTTGCTCCAGAGGATGAGTCTACTACTTTGGAAGATCCTGTTTATCAGGATTAATCTCTATATCTGCTAGAGATCTTTTGCTTGTATATTAGTTTTGTTTTTCTTGGTATTCTATTTTCTTTCTAGTAAATGCCCTTGGAAAGCAGTGGAAATATATGCAATCATCTTTTTAGGTAATCTCTAACCCTTCTCCTTGTCTTCCTTGCAAAATGATATATCCTTCATGTTTCTATATTTGAATCTCCATGAAATATCATTATGTGCATTATTTTTTAAATATTGAGGACAATGTCATATTTATGTTGGGGGGTGGGAATCCTGACGAATTCTAATTTTATATATTTTTATACTTTTTCAAATATTAGTTATTACTTTTATTCATTTTTCAAAAAAAAAAAATTGCTCTGAAAGTTTTGGAGTCTAATTTTTATGTACTCTTGCTAGGACTATATGGCACTTAGTGACATAGATTATAAAAGGCCTATGTTCTCGTCGAAAGGTGTTGACGTTGAGTTCCCTTTATTAATTCCTTCTTATGGTGTATCAGGTTAATTGTACTTTGAAAACTTCACTACACTTCTGGCTTGCACCTTTGGAGTATAGGTTTGATAGGTTGTTGTTGATCTGATAATACTTAGAGGCCTGATGAACCACGACTGTCTTGTTCACTTAGTTTGCTCTATGGAGAGATAGGGTGAAAAAAAAAGGCAACTAGTGGATTATACCAGGTACAGCGAAAATGGCTACCTATTACAAGGTCTAGGGTCGAGTTATGTAAAAGTCCTAACTTACATGCAACTATATTAGTGAAGCATGGTGTATAGGGTTATGAGAATGATCCTATATACACATAGTGAATCTAATGTAGAAGCAACATGGGGATGGCTACCTGACTTATGAGAGCGTTGGCAGCATGTCATGGGCACAGAGTGCAGCTACCATGGTGTAAATTAGGAAGGGATACATAATCAGATTCTTAAAAAAAGAAAACCTGAGAAAAAAAAAGAGGAGATAGTGTGAAAGTCGTCGCTTTAAAAACACGAGTAAGCATGGAATATCACACATAAAGCCCTTGTGGTATTAGACTGAACATCTATATCTCTCATAAACCTGGACAGACAGTGGGGTTTTGAATCAGTGTTTAAGGTCTTTCGATCGTTCTTGGTGCTTATTAGTATTGACGCACTCTTGAAAACCAAAGCTCTAGTCGTGTTAAGTCCAGATACCACCGAGCACTCGAGTACATGCAGTTTGATATTTTCTACCGGAGGGTTAATAACCGGAACTTAATCGATGACTCGGTAAACTAGAAGTTGGCTAATACTACTCTACAAACTTTGTGCCGTAGAATCTCTAGTCTTGAGTATTTTAAATTATTCATCAAAACTTTCTGTTAAAAAAAAAATTGCTTTATTTAGTTTTACCATTTAATAAATAAATTAAAAAAAAAAATTGGGGATAGAAATCATGCATTATTATCGAAAATCTTTGCATTGAATTCTCGCTTATTTTGCTCGAGGACTAGCAAAAAGCTAGTTGGGGGGTGTGTTAAGTCTCCAAATAAAACATTTTATCGCTTATTTCTGACTGCATTATCATCGTTTTCCAACGTAAAACTTTTCATATACTCGTAAAGCGTATCAGTTTCTTTGCATCACCTGCATAGTAGACTTTATTACAGACATAACGGTATATTGGTTCTCACTCATACGATACATGCATGAAAAATACGGAGCCCGGAAGTTCAAATTATTCTTTTTATCGATAATTGCACTGTAACCTCACACTCGTTATTTCATGTGTGTTTTTTAGGGAACTGACCCGGTACTCGACGCAGTCAGATAGGAGGCATCATGATCGAGCGATGGATAGTCTCACGACAATTCAATGGAGGATGCACAGCCCGTTTGGAGGCCCTTGTGAAGAATGGTGCAGAAAAGAATAGTTGCAAAAAGTCGACTGAGATGACATCACTGACTCAACACATTGCTAGCATCGGATAAATGGAGGAAGATTACGTGCAAGAAAATGGTCTGACATTGGATGCGGTCACTGACTCGAATGGTTCGGATGGAAATTAAGCTCGAAAAAAAATGATCTCGGATCTCGTTCTACACACCTAGTTCGCACCCGATCTTGTAGCTATCTAAGCGTCGAACCCGATGAGCTCTTATACCCAACTTAGCACGATTGCACCCATGCATGCTCGTCTCTTTCATTATCCTATTTGGAAAATTCATCACAGCCCTCTGTGTCCCTTGCACCCGACACGATCTTTTCTTTTTAACACCTAAGATCATCCCATCCATGCAAATTAATCACAACCATCCGATGGCCTAGCTAGTTCCATGCAAAGCCATAACGTCTCGTGCATCAGCTCCCTCTAAACCGAATGCCCAACTCCCATGATTTTTCTCTCTTGAAACACATCACAGCCATCCCTCTCCTTTCCAGATCTCTTTCCTTCCCACTTTAATCACAGCCGTCCGATTCAATCTGAGAACCCATGCAGCTGTCTGATCGTGTCTCTTCCTCTCATGTCCAGCGTGCACTCGAGCACCTTCCCCTCTTGTAACCATCACAGCCATCCGCACTCCCATACAGCAGTCCGATACACCCACTCTCTCTCTCTCTCTCTCTCGCTAAACCAAATCCCAGTCATTTCTCTCTCACCGACCCATGCAGCATCACAGCCGTCTGTACTCCCATCACAGCCGTCTGTGCACTGAGAACCCATGCAACCGTCTGCGCCCAGCTCTCTCTTTCTCCCGTTTCTTTCTCTCTCTAAACCGATCCCGCTGCCCTTCTCCCCCGAGATCACAGCCGTCTCTCTCTCAACCTCGCTCCGGACGTCTCTCTCTTCTCTCCCGTCTCTATTGTTTCTCTCTCTCTCTATCTCTTCCGAACTTCTCTCTTCTCTCTTTCCTTAACCGCACAGTTCTCTCTTCCCATATGTTTCTTTCTCTCTCGAAACCGACCAGCTCGACATCACAGCCGTCCGTGCAACTGGAACCCATGTAGAGCCCTCGATTTCTCTCTCTAAAATCTGCACGCGAGACCCCCGCGATTCTCTCCCAACTTCTCTCCGATTTTCTCTCTACCCGATCGTCTCTCTATCTCCTTCATCCGACTCAACTCCCCGGTTCTCTCTTTCTCCATTTCTCTCTCTACCCGAACGTCTCTCTCTCCTTGCCTAATCTGAACCGAAACCCATAAACTCGATCACAACCGTCCATGCGATTCAACCCGGCCTTACACGTTCCCTATCCGACTCTCTCTTACCCGAGCCTCCCCTCTCTTCTTTCTCTATATAAATAAAGGGGAGCAGAACTTTTGAAGAAACCATCACCACTCGGACCATCATTCCGAAATTCTTCCACCATCTAGGCCGAACCATCACCACCCGGAACTTCATCCACCATTAGCCCGAACCTACATCGTCTCATCATCTTCCACCCCGGATACATCATCTTCCATCCGCCAAGCTCCGAGCCACGCTTCATCCTTGCCGAAGTCACGCCGCTCTCCATCGTCCTTGCCGTGGAAGACAATCATCGCCGGACGCCGTCATCGTCGTCGCACGTCGTCATCATCGCCGGAAGCCGTCATCCACGCTCGTCAACCTTCGTATTGTCATTAATGGAGTTTGTTTGCACTTATGATTTTATGTTAAATTTTATGAACATGTGCGGCTAAACCCCTAGCTAAGGCTATGGGGGATGCCTAGTAGTATGCTACGTTTTTCATTTGATCAATGATAATGCTTAATTTTCGTATGATTGAATCTTATATGGATGACACTGTCTGATGATGTATGTTATTTTACTTGCATATTTGTTTGAGTCCGTATTGACTCCGGGCATACGAACCGCTTATGAATCCCTGTGGTAAGATCGCACGAGCGTAACGAGTGTCTCGTCATATGATTTTCAATCTATTTTAGTATGTTGGATGCTTATCTCTAGAAATCAATATATGTGTACAAGTCCTTTTGATTTCACATCGACTCCGGGCATGTGTAATGCTTAAAGACCTCTGTAGCATGCATCCGAACTTAACTTTGATGTTTTCCTCATACGAATTATTGATCAAATGAATGCATAAGATACTACTAGGTTGAACCCAGATGCCTTAGCCTCATCTCTATCGTAACCTACTTTAATTAATTGCAATATTTAGTTCTATTTAATTTAGTAACGTAGTTTCATTCTCTCGTGCTCCACTCTCAGTGGAAAACCCTGATTTGCATTCACGTTCACGTACTGTCATCACATTAGTTCCCATTAGTCCTTCAGTCCCTGTGGAATCGACCTCGGACTCACCGAGATTACTACTTCGCTACACACCCTATACTTGGGGTTAAATTGTACTTTTTAGTCCTTTAATTAGGACTACTTAAAGTTGTAGCATAGCTCGGGGCTCAACAGATAATATGGGCCCATGGGGACAGCCCAGGGGTCAACAGTTGGTTTACAAAAATTGCCATGGGGTCTAAGCAACACCCCAGCTTTTATAAATAACATATCCGACATCATCCCAAATCGATCTTTTTTCACCAGAGATCATTCTTTAAAATCTAGAGATGCAAAGCTCGAACAAAGAACAAAGGTTTCTAAAAACCACTCTTGAAGAACATATCTTCTTTTCTCCCCCCATCTTCTTTTCTCTAATTGCTTGTCAGTGACACTCGGCCTGTCAAGGGGTTACTCTATGTTTCAGAGTTAGTGGATTCAAGGTTACATCATACCGCACGAAGGCGTGGCTGAACTTTGTCACCGCGTCACTATGTCAACTATGTACTTTCTGTGTTCTACAATAACACTCTATGCTACGCTCTACAGTACAACCTTCCAGTCGATTCGATTGATTGTTGGCGAGAGTCTTCATGACGGCAGAAGAACATCCCCACAAGTATCGAGAAGGGATCACTAGACCACCTTTGGAGCCCGTACCACCATCAGCCCAAGAGACGTGCCTCTAACGTATGTTAATATCGATCCCTTCAATAGGTCTACTCTGCAAGAGATTTAGAACTTCTTGAAAAGGGAGCCGATCTCTAGGTTTCCCTCTTCCCCTACTTCACCCTCTTCCCCTCATACTCACTCTAGACGTCGCTATCGTCAACCTTGTCGGTTTTATTTTTCACACAAAAATAAACAAATTCGGGATGCTAGCTGAGGGCTAGCTAATGGAAAGGAGATTTCAATTAATATGCCAAACGTTAGAGGGTGTCTGTGTATTTTTTGTAACCTTAGGGGCCGTGTAATTACCTCAAACCTCAGGGGATGTAACTGTTGAAGAAGTCCACCGGTTAGTCCCACATTGATAAATGGGGAACCTATCGCCCACTTTATATACCCTCTGTGACCCTCCTCTTACGATCCGGGTTTTGGGATGTGAGGATATATAACACTATTAGAGCTGGGTTCACTGTCTTCCTCCGGGTGTGGCCCCTTCCGATTGTGCCTCACTCCGCATGCTCGCTTGAGGATGGTTGTTGAGGAAGTCAACCGGTTAGTCCCACATCAGTAAAGGAGGCACCTATCGTCCGCTTTATATATCCTATGTGGACCTCCCCTTACAACCCGGGTTTTGAGGGTATCTAACATTAACTGTACCTTTCCTTTGGTTTTTTGGAACTTAACATCACTTCACTCAGTAGAAAGTGCTTGGTATATAATTGAACATCTACACCAAATCACATTATTAGAAAAGGTCTTGATTCCTAATAGATTCTGGTTGGGGTCCGCCAAACCCTCCCTCCATCGAGGAGGGGTTCTCAAAAAAAAAAAAAATTCCATAAAATATCAATTTAAAATTGTTCCCAATTGACACATTGCAATAGAATTTGAACCGCTCTTAACCATTCCTAATCTAAGCTTAGGAATGGCTATTAACCGTTCTTAACCTTAGTTTAGGAACAGTTCATAATCATTCCTAATCTAAGTGTAGGAACGGCTAGGAGCCGTTTCAACAATAAATCTAATCGTTCCTAATTTATTTAAAGAAAATTTTTATTTTGGCCATTCCTACTACTTGTTACCACAATTTTTTTTCTTAAAATATTAAAAGCATCATGTCTTTGAGCACTGACACAAATTACTCAAAACCTTTTGAAAATAACCTAAACAGAATTTAATACGTATCAAAAGAAGAAATGTAATCACTATACATGAAACACCTATTTAATTACTAAAAATTGAAGCCCACATTAGTCATTTCATCATATCATTACCTTCCAGTGATCATGGGAACAATTAAGAGTCTGCAAATGATTTTATGGTAATTTTGACTTTGCCCCCCAAATTTTGCCTTGAATTAGAGTTTACCCCCCATAATTTCATTAATTAGACTTTACCCCCCAAACTAACTATTCCGTCAGCTCACCATCTAAGAGAAAGGGTGAGCTGACAAAAAATAAATAAATTTTTGGGGGGATGAGTTGGCGGAACAGTTAGTTTTGGAAGGTAAAGTCTAATTAATGAAAATATGGGGGGTAAAGCCTAATTCAAGGCAAAATTTGGGGGGCAAAGTCAAAATAACCCATGAATTTATTGGATCTTTTGATGAGGCATTAACCATTCATATCAGATCATATCATTACTATTGCATGTTCATAGCTATTCTAATCCTCTCTTGTAGCATACAAGGCATGCAAGGATGCTTTGATTATATAATTATCATTATCTATGTTGGTGGTGATAACTGTTCATAGCTAGTCTACAAGGGTTCATAGCTAGCCTGCAAACTCAAAATTTTCGTATCATTATCTATGTTGGTGGTGATAACAAACAAATCTCTAGAAGGTAATGATATGATAAAACCCTTTGTAGACTCTTAATTCTTTTCATGATCACTGGAAGGTAATGATATGATATGATTTATGAACCTGGCCTGTATGTGGATCATAATTTTCATAACATCACAAAAACTCAAAAATTCTATATATTGGATCTTTTGATGTCATCAATTTTATCCCCCATCTGATCCAAGGAAGCAATTGAACCTGCAACTGTAAGTCTGGCGTAATTACTAGTTGTAGTGACCTATGCCTCACTCTAATGACACGATTTCCTGACACATTCTATGGCCAATAGCATTAACCATTCATATCAGATCTAATCCTCTCTTGTAGCATACCACAACAAAGAAGTAAATTAATTTTCCAGTGGTGGAAACTGCAAATGTCCCCAATACGGATGAAAAATGCTGATGTTATAATATAAGAACTCGACAAACTCTTCGCCAAGACCTGGTATCGAATCCAAATGTATTAATCAGGAACCTTTCGAATAGTAAGAATGTACTAAGCTAGCGGAATGATTTCAGAAATATAGCTAACAAGAACTTACTGCCAACTCCTCCGACAAGCTTTTGGGTTTTTCCTGTGAGTTAATGCCCACTTCCCAGTTCTGAAGTTCTGCTTGCAAGTCGCTAAAGAACTCGGCTACAACTTCAAAATTTAGGTTATCATTAATAAAAATTGCTCTATTTTACTTCTTACATGCCTGATAAATGTTAAACTTCACGGTTTCCCACTGGGGACAAATCTACCTATAGTTATCTGAACGTTTCTCAAAAAATAACCTGCAGAATAAATGGGTGATGCGAGGACTTAAAATAAAAGCCGAGGATAACATGTTCAAAAGAATAAGGATATAGGGATGAATCAGGATCTGAGGACAAGTATATAGGAAGAGTCATGTAGTACTACGAACCACAGTATAACTTCCTCTTCCTTCACACACAATTTCATGTATCAGTGAAAATAAATATAACCAATATATGAATCTCTGAGCAAGTAGTGATGGACCATTTTCTTTCCTGAAATTCGAATTAAAAAATCTGAGGACATATGGATTATGCTAGGAAATTGTAAGAGATTGTTTGTGATGGACATTCTTTTCTGAGAAAGTAGTGATTGACCTTTTTTTATTTTTATTTGTTGTTCTGTTTTTCGTTTTATAGGTTATTGCAGTGGTGCTTGGAACCTATGTGCTGCGGTATGGACAACCAATAGCAATGCGGAGACGAAAGAGAGTCCAAATGTAGAGAAAGCTCTCACAACCCCTGACGATGATTACAAGTACATGATGAAGGTAAAATTTGCAACTTTGTATCATGATGTTTGTATAAATTACTACATGACCTACCCAACTAGAACTCAACAACTATCTGCACATACCACTTTGAACTTCACGTCCAAAAGTCATATAGGATGGCTGGACTAAGTTTAAATATTAAACACATCTATAAAGAAATACAATTTCTCTATCTGGTATTAATTATTTTTCACTTATGTAGAATGTTGGTGGTACAATAGTGATCAAAGTAAGGGGGCCAACAGGCATCTATATACTGACAGATAGCAGACAAACCTCTCGAGACTTTGAGAACGGAACAATCATCATATGTAACATAAACTCCCTATCATTTTAATATATCTTCTCTTCTTCTTGCATTTTAATTCATATAAATATTTTACAGGGGATTGTCAACCAAAAATATTTAACATTGATGACCATCTAATTGTTGCACGTTGCGGAAAAGTTTATTGGACTCGTTATTTCATTGATAAACTTGAGCGATTGGTGAGATTTCACATATAAATTATATTTATGTTACAATTTCATCGTGTTAATTTTAATTTTAATATTAGGATCGTACGTTTAAAGGCAACCGATCGCAATCGGCTTATTTTTCGTATATTGCGAAGAAACTTTGGGAAAAATAACATATGACTCTAACCAATGAGAATGTGGCACGCGGCTGCTTGTTCGTAATCAATGTGGCATGCCGAGACGAAGACTGGGATAAGCTAAGTGTTATGCGGATCGACATCCAAGTTGAGCAAGTAACTACGTCTTTAGCGGAGGGTAATCCCAATGTCCCGAGAGTGAAAAAGCTCAACATTTCCACTTTTGATAGAAATGTTGTCCTACGAATAGGCAGCGGAGCTCGATTTACAACAATGATGGAAATGTGGACTCCCAACATGAGCGAGCATGAAGTCGAAGATTTAGCTATTGAGGCGATCGAGGCGGCTTCGAATGGAACTTGGTCGTGCGGGGGATCTGTTGTCTCACTTTTTTTTATGCGAGCTTAAAACCCACAGGAGGCAACTGGTAGAGTCAAGAAGAGATGATAAAGTTTCTGCATATGACCGGAAAAACAAGAAGGAGGTGTAGTTGTCGGCGTATTATAAAACAGTTAACAGCAGAGCTCGTTAGTGTTGGTTTTTCTTATATGTAAATAAATCATGATATTAAGATGTTATGTTGTTTTGAAAGGCCTGATATCCCCAAACAACATAACATCTTAATATCATGATTAATTTACATATAAAAAAACACTAACAAGCTCTACTGTTAACTGTTTTATAATAAGCAAACAAATCCACCTTCTTCTTGGTGGTCCCGTCATATGCAGACACTTTATCATCTCTTATTGACAGCACCAATTACCTCATGTGGGTTTTAAGCTCGCGTGATTTTCGACATAGATAAATCGATACAACAGATCCACCGCACGATCAAGTTTCTTTCGAAGTCGCCTCGACCGTTAGAATAGCTAAATCTTCGACTTCATGCTCATTCATGTTGAAAGTCCACTTTTCCATCATTGTTGTAAATCGGGCTTCACTGCTTCTTCATAGGACAATTTCCATCAAAATTGACAATGTTAAGTTTTTTTACTTTCAGTACACTTGGATACCCCTAAAGACGTAGTTACTTGCTCCACTCGGATGTCGATCCACATAACACTTAACTTTTCTCAGTTTTCGTCTCGGCATGTCACATTGATTACGAACAAGCAACCACGCGTCACATTTTCATCGGTTAGAGCCATGTGTTTTTTTCCTGAAATTTCTTCGAAATGTACGAAAAATAAGTCGATTGCAATCGATCACCTTTAAATGTACGATCCTAATATTAAAAATCAAAATTAAAATGATAAAAATACAATATAAATATAATTTATATATAAAATTTTACCAATTGCTCAAGTTTTTCAATGAAGTAACGAGTCCAATAAACCCTTTCGCAACGTGTAATAATTAGATGGTCATCAATGTTAGATATTTTTGGCTGATAATCCCCTATAAAAAATAAACCGCGAAAGAACCGTCATATCGTTGAGACTGCGAACACCATTATGATCGAGTCCTCCGTTCCTAAAAGCTTTTGGGCTGAAGCGATTACAATCTGTTTACCTTATAAACAGAATGCCAACCAAGGTTTTGCATAACACATCACCCTATTTTGTCTTATATGGGACAATCCCATCCTACTCAGTCTTACGAGTCTTTGGATGTGTTAGCTATGTTCTCTTGTCATCACATCATTGCTCAAGTTTTTCAATGAAGTAACGAGTCCAATAAACCCTTTCGCAACGTGTAATAATTAGATGGTCATCAATGTTAGATATTTTTGGCTGATAATCCCCTATAAAAAATAAACCGCGAAAGAACCGTCATATCGTTGAGACTGCGAACACCATTATGATCGAGTCCTCCGTTCCTAAAAGCTTTTGGGCTGAAGCGATTACAATCTGTTTACCTTATAAACAGAATGCCAACCAAGGTTTTGCATAACACATCACCCTATTTTGTCTTATATGGGACAATCCCATCCTACTCAGTCTTACGAGTCTTTGGATGTGTTAGCTATGTTCTCTTGTCATCACATCATTGTCACAAACTCTCTCCAAAAGCAGTGAAATGTATGCATCTCGGGTTTGGTGAAACACAAAAAGGTTATCGTTGCTTTGATCCCGAGAGCAACAGAGTTCATGTGTCTTGCCATGTGACTTTTTTGGAGCATATTCCTTTTTTTTTTCCTCTAGTCCCAAAACCTCTCCTCCTCAACTTGATCTAGGTCTTACTCCTTTCCCTCTTATTCCGTCCTCTAATACTCCACAGGTAGACGATGTGACCATTCCTATTGCCACTGCTGTCACTCCACCTGTTGCGGATCCTCCTTCACTACCAGAGGTAATACCGCTCTGTCGCTCCTCTCGTACTCATGTCCCTCCTGAGCGCCTGTCATTATTCGCTGGAATAGATTCCTTGTTTGTTCCATCTTTCTGTCAGCAGGCCTTAGAACACCAGTGTTGGCGAAATGCTATGATGAGGAACTCCGAGCCTTGGCTGAAAATCACACATGGGATCTCGTTTCCCTTCCTTCTGGGCAGCATGTCATAGGCAGCAAATGGGTATACTTTATAAAGCTTTAAGCTGATGGTACACTTGATCGATACAAAGCCCGTTTAGTTGCCCAAGGCTTCAAACAAAAGCATGGTGTGGACTACGAAGAAACATATGCCCCTGTGGTGAAAATAAAAATAGCCCGTACTCTAATTGTGGTAGCAGCTACTCGTCAATGGGAGATTCTCCAAATGAACGTAAAAAATGCCTTCCTCCATGGCGATCTCTTTGTGACCGTGTACATGACGCCACCTCCTGGTGTTCATTGTGCTCAACCCGGTCTTATTTGTCATCTTCGAAAGTCATTATATAGGCTAAAACAAGACCCTCGGGCTTGGTTTCAGCGGCTCTATGATGTTGTCACACGAGTCAGGTTTATGCAGAGCATATCTGATCCTTCTCTTTTCACTAAAGACTCCACTCAGGAGTCTGTGATTCTATTAGTATATGTTGAGGACCTTCTCTTAACAGGCAGTGATACAGCCGGAATCTCTGAGTTGCAGTGTCTCCTTCGTTCCTCCTTTCACATGAAGGATCTTGGTTCCCTTACATACTTTTTGGGGCTTGAGTTCTCTCAGAGTGCAAAGAGCATACTTGTTAATCAACACAAGTATACCAACGACTTGATTAATATGGCTCGTCTTACTGATAAGAAGACAG